>CM023450.1:217225027-217414770 GCA_013339765.2 Haemaphysalis longicornis | reverse complement strand
ATTTATATATATATATATATATAGAAGACCCATTGAAAATCATAACCAACATTTATTGTACCGTTTCTACCCGGAACCAGTCTTTTAAAAAAGACCGGCCCCCGTTGGTCGAAACATTACAATATATATTCTTATGTTTTTCAATGTGACTTCTCTATCCTACAGTTAACTTTCTAACCCGAAACATTTTCTCTAAATATATTATAAATATATATTTATATATATCGGGAGGAACAAATTGGAAGATGGAAGGGTACACACATGGAAAGAAAACTTCGAACAGGGTAGCGACCATAATTGTTGGCAACGATCAGAAGAGAGGCTTGGCAGGCCCAAAGGTAAAACTATTTGCTGAAGCGTTGGCAATAATCGTGGTCGCTAGCTTCTTCGAAGATTTTTTTTCATATATATAGATAAGTAAATTGCGGGACGGCGTTTCGCAAGTAGGCCTTTATTCGGTCGCCGAGCCCAGACCTTCGTGCGCAGTCGAAGGGAAGAGATGATGATGATCATTTACAGATGACAATGGCGATGGGTGCACGGATATGACTAACCGGGAAACACACTCCGTGGTGTCCACAGTGCAAGGGATGATGGTGATGTTGTGTTCGGGCATACTGTCCACCAATATCGTCCCTATGCTCACAATATATATATTTAGATATACGTATATATGTACAGAAAATAAGAGACAGATGGATATTGCGGCTAAGCGACTAATCTGCTTGGGAATCACGAGCTGTGACGTATTGTTGGAGTATGAACAGCATATTCTTGTTGAAATAATGAAATTATGTTTCCCGCAAAAGATTTAAAACACCGAACCAATTTACTGCTCGTCAGGCAGAAACATGAGCTTTTAATGTGTACAGGTTCCTTCTACGTACTTCTCATCTAGGGTTTCATACCAGGCTACAAGTTTTGTAGTTGGTGAGCCCACAAAAAGGCGTGCTAGTATTTGAAGCCGAGATGTTAAAGTCATGCAGCGTGAGCCACGCTACTGTGCACACACCCACGCTTCCAGACGAAAGCGCGTTACAGAGTTGAAAGCCAGTAAATTATCTGCTCGACTAAGAATGACGGCTCACCTAAATATTCTCAAATTGTATGTATTTACTGTTTTTATTCCTTTTGGTACTCGTGCTGGCCATGTGGCAGTTTTCATGGTGATCGTACAACCTTTCGGCCGGGATGGTGTTCCGCAGTATTATTAACAGGATCCTGCAAGGCGTTTTGAGCCCACTAAATGAATACGTATTCGTTTGTGTTGTGTGGTGGTGAACATTATCCCTGATAAGCGTAAGTTGTTGCAGGCAAAGCTAACACTTTTGTTGCAGACGATGTCGCTTACTTCTCACCCTTTTCTGTGTGGTTTCCGACACCGCAATTTAAACACATGCATGTACCTCATAACTTCCCCCATGTGTGCCCCTAATCAGAGATCCTGCTGTGCGAAAGCTTTCCTCTCGGTCTTTCGGCAAAAAGAAGCGTCATCTCCTCAGCGTCAGCGGGTCACGGATGCATATTATGTTATTGACTGCTTCCTTCATCTCGCTTATGCGTTATCGTTTCGTGTATATTTGCCTCCTTTTCTGTATTAACACACTTGTCGTTAGAGCGCGCTCGCAGTAGGCCGATATGACGACGACATCACACTAATGCCGACTTCCGAGTTGGGAGACCGCGTTGTCCCACGACGCCGATGCTGACACAAAGGCGTCGGTTGACCTAAAGTCCGCGCACTGTAACTCCTCGCTGACGAAAGACGTTGACAAAACTGGTCGGCTGACTGGTCGGCCGACAGGTGTATTCGGGAATCCATCGACAAGGTAAAACTTCGCCCCGATAGCATTCGCGTGGTAATGAATGTGGCACTTTTTTGTTACTTTATAGAGTGTGATAAATTTGGAAACTCCCACGAAGACCAAACACCTGCAGACCAGCTTTAATGCGCTACCGGCGGCGTTTGTGGCGCTCGGGCAGTGCTCTTCGCTGAATTCGAAATCCTGAAACTGCATATGTATATACGGATGGCACTCCTGTACAAAATATATGCTCAGTTTGAGTGCAGATAAAAGCTACGGAGGAACATTTAGGTAGTCAGAAATCAATATAGGACAACGTTTTCAGCGAAAGACGTAAAGCAAAAGTGCAGCAAGTCCCATTCCCACAGTGTGAAATCGCAGCCGCATCTAGGCATACATTTGTGACAGGTTTTCTGCTCGAAGGGCAGTTGCTGCTGGTCAGTTATCAGTGGGGGGGGAGGGCGTTGCGCTGCTGAAAATCATCGATTCCGGCCGCATCTGGGCACGCCCGTGTGTACGAGATTTTCGGCGCACGATAAAGATCCCAGGAGGTAAAAATTAATCCGGAGCCCTCCACTACGGCAGCCTCATCGCCTGCGTTGCGTCGGCGCGTAATCAATCAATCAGTTATCAGGGGGGATCCTAAAATCTTACTGCGCAAGCGTAATAAAAACAATTCAGGGTACCAGCAAGTAATTCTTTAAAACCGGTACAAAACATTGAAGCAACAAACGAATGGTGGGTCTCCATCTGCTATACGAAGTATTTTTCCATACCAAGACGTTTCTCTGTGTGGCACTGCTACCAAACGTCGCGCGCCCTCTGCCGACTTGGCGCGTTGAAGTCCCACAGAGCTTTGTTTTTTGTGTGTGTGGGCAGTTTTTTGCTTGGCGTGGTTGGCGTATTCTATGTGCGACTTCTAAACACAACTTTCGATTTACCGTTCGAACTATCATTGGAAATGTCAATCTGCATTGAGGCCATTGGCACGATTTGCTCAGTTTCCAGCTGGACCTTTGTATTACAAAGAAACCAAGTGCACTTCAAGGTGAAGAAATACTGATGTGTGTATATTGATAAAATTGGTATGTTTTAATACAGAGAAAAAATAGTTTCCTTCCATATATTTAAACAACACAAAAAGAAGGCTTGCCTGGTTAGAGACGGTAGGGCCGAGTGCAACCAGTCCCGCCACATATTGCGATTGGCAGCACTGAGCACGCAAAAACGGAATGAATAGAATATATAGCATGTAGGGGTTTAGTTTCAGCAATGGTAAAAAGCGAGGGTGGATTAATTATACCAACTTTGTTAGGGGGATGCGAAGGGGTGTCCGGGGAATTCCTGAAAACGTCAAAAACTTCAAATCCAAAACCTCAGACTGTCCTGTTTAGGCAGCTCGTCAGTGACCTCAAGGCACATAGGGCATTCCTCGAAAATTTCCAGTGCACTTGCCACTTCCACAGGGAAGGCTTCCTCGTTACTCTTCAGCACAAGACGTTATCAACATACCGAAACACGTGTTTATATTTTGTACACTTTACCTTGACAGTGAGTGTCTTGTCATCAAAGTATTTCGGTATGTCGATGACTTTTTGGTGTTGCTGAAGAGTAACGAGAAAGCCTTCCCCGTGGACATGGCAAGTACACTGAGAATTTTCTTTGAGTGGCTTTTAGTAATACAGTACAGTTCTGAGCTTCAATGCATATTTTGTTGCGTTATCGACATGAAACAAGATATAACAGGAGCTCCGACTCGGTTACCTCAGCGGTTCAGTTAATGTCCCCAACTCCTGAAGCATAGTGTATATGGCGCTGCGAATGAGCAGTACTGCCCAGCATCTCCCACGCAACACCGCTTGTTTTACGCAGGGCGCGCGGCTGGTCGCATTCTGGTTGAACATGTCGTGTAATTTACCGACGGTTGTTTTTGGTCCCTTTTGACGCAGCTTCACGTTTGTTGCGCGGCTACTATTCATGGCTTGATGAGCTTATTGGACTGCACCTCCTGAGCAACCGGTACCTGACAAAATTATTTTTTTGTACCGGAAAGATGCGTCAAAGACTGGTTTGCATAGCGGGAAAACAAAACGCAGGGACCACTTACTGACATCTGGCCGCTCGAGAAACGCTACCTTTGCGCAGTCCGTGCACCGAGTGGGACTCCGTACCGTGAATCGGTGAATACAGAGTCAGTTAATGTTTAACGTGTGTTACAAAACCGGAAGAAACCAACAAGTTCTGACAAATAGGGATTCTACAAGCGCCCTCAAATTTCTTGCATTTTTAAAATAAACTCGTTGGTTCAACATCGGTACGCATACGAACCTCTGCGCTGACAGGCCGAATTTTTGCTAAATCTGTGCTCGTGTGGCCAGGTGCTGTAGCAGCGTTCTTGCGCATCAGGATGGCTGGCTTCCACTGTCTTGTGTAGAGTTGCCGTATGCCTTCTTTTCGTCTAGTTTAGACCTGCATACGACAATCCTCATTGCAATATGCGTACTGCATATTACCGCAGTGGACGACACTAATGTCGTCCACTGCACTCATGAGAACAATTTCTAAAGAGTGGGTTGCAGCTTGCTGCCTGCTCTAGAAGGCAATGTAAAACACGCCGTACTGTATGCAAAAATGGCGATTGGTGCTAGGTGCATTTGAAGGCAACACTAAATTTCAAATACCCTGAAATATTTCAACTGCGTGAAGAGCTGTTTCTTCGGATGTTACTAGCAACAAAGCATTATCCTTTCATCAATTCAAATTGGTTGTTAGTTGCCGAAACAACCACGGCAGGGGCACCGGGGTGGGCGTTTCAAAAAATCTTTCCGAATCACGGTGCCAAACGGTGCCTACATGTCCCACGTTTTCCCGACGCATCATTTTCCCACTCCGCCTCTACCTCTCAAACATCTGAACACTTGGGACACCTCAGCTAGTTGTCAAGCTGTTAATTACGATTTGAGGCGGCGCCCTTCCGTCGGTACCACCATAAATATGACACCGACAGGTACCGATTGTAGTACATAGGAAATCTTTACGTTTTTTTTCAGTTCTTTTGCAGAGTGTTAGTGATGAGCCGATACTACCTGAAGGCAATAAAAACGAAATATTACTTGATGAAAGTTAATCTCGCTAAGGCCCGATAATGCCATCGTAGCCTGTTTAGCCTGAAGAGACTGGCGATAGCAAAACCGTGTAAGATACACCCCCTACACATCTGGGCGTTTTTTTGTGTTTATTTTATTTCTAATAATAAACCAATGTACTCATAGCGTCCTCACAGTTTACCTGCATTACGAGACGTTTAACCAGATTTAAAGGCAACTGTATCAGTAAAAAAATCTCTGTAAGCGGCACGTAAGTAAGCGCGTCTTCTCTATTGTAACAAACATATGTAGGGGACGGCACCGTGCTCGGTCCCCTGGTGGCCCCGGAACAAACATGCGCTCGTGCGTTTGTGCGAGCACCTCACACATCTGGGTATCAGTTTCGGTAAAATATTTATTGGCACGATATAAAATTCCGCATATCCGCAGTTTTTATGGCGCTGTCAAAGGAAATGCCGTCATAACAAATGCTTAAGCATTTTGGCCTATATGCCGTCATAAGAAATGCTTAAGCATATTTATGGCGGCATATATGACGGCATATATATGGTGGCCTTTATGAACACCAAGACGTGAACACCAAGACGCGGGTTCGATTCCCGTCCGTGGGGGGCGCTTTTTTTATGGAGGCGGAACGAAAGCGCAAAACACGTCGATTGATGAGCTTTCGGTGCAGGTTAAGGGTCCCCATGGGGTCAACATTATTCCGGGGCCCTCCATTATGGCGCTTCTTACCGCCTGCGTTGCGTCGGCACATAAAACGTTACAATCAATCAATCTAATCAGTCAAGGTCACTATAGGGAGCGTCTCTTTATTTAAAACATCTGTATTTGCAAAAACTAGGTCGTCAGCACATGTTGCTCAGCAACACTTGCGGTTGTGTTACGGGGAGTAGGCGGTAGTTCTCGATGGCACTGAAACTCGTCCATCGTGTTCTTCTCGATGTTGTTCGTCTCTGTGGTAGAATCGGTAGCCTACGGCAGCATTGGCGAGGTAATGGTTGTGACGTTTGGTGCACCGTCTGAGAGCAACGTACACGCCCTCCTCTTCTCCTCTTCGCAAATTTGTCGCCGCTTTCTTCTTCTTCAGCGGGTCCCCTACGGGAAGATAACGATGGTGGTTGAACGCGAAGCTATCTCGCGGTGGATTCTTTGTTTGGCCATCCCTAGAGGCATCTTGCCACAATCATCATCAGCGGAGATGCGGATGGGGGAGGCCAACGTACACGCCCTCCTCTTCGCCAGCTTTGTCTTCTCCGCCTTGTTCATCAGCGGTTCCCGTACCGGAAGTAACGACGGTGCTTGAACGCGAAGCTATCTCGTGACGGATTCTTTGATTGGCCAATTCCTAGGGCATCCTGCCACAATCATCATAAGAGGCGCAACGGACGGGCACGAAAGCAGGGACTTCCCCCGAGCTATAAATGCTTCGCATTTAGAAGGGGATTTCCTTGGGTTCGTTTGAGATAACGGCGGAGAGGGACTGTTGGCATTTTCACGACGGCGTTTTGCGCCACTGAGGCAGCCCCGAAGCGGACTGGGAGCTGAAGGTCGGTTAAGGGGTCAAACCCTTGGGTCAAACATAGGAAAGGTCATTAAAAGTTCTGTATTTGACAGTTGCACTGTTAAAATTTAGTGGTCGAGGTTTTCAGTTCGCAAACACGTTTGAACCTGGCGACTCGTGGGCTAGGATGCGTCAATGGTAGCGCCCAGGCTTTGTTAGGCGGTGCACGTGTTTACAACAGGTAATGAATTCTGACGGCGCGGGCACAAACATAGGCGTGCACGGTATGACAATACTTTAAGACGTGTCGCGCAGAGCAGATTTCTCGTCGTTAGGTCTGCTTATAGTTGGTTAGGTTTTATTTCTGCTATAATTGTGTTTTGCGGAATACCTTTGGGTTTCTGTATGAGAGCTGGAGGGTCACGTGACTATTTTTAACCGAGCTGCTTTGTTTGTCATGGTGGCCAATCCGTGGGCTTAGTCGTGGGCCAATCAAGGAGCCATCCTCACTTTCAAGTTGTGACGTCCGTTTTGGGGGCGGGATTTAGTTGTTAAACCCAAAGGTTTAGACACAAGCGGGGGGAAAGGCAGAAGAGAGGAGAGGAGAGCGGAGAGCCCTGCCCTACAAGGGCCTTGTCCGACCTCTTGTATGCGATCATGAGCCTTAGGTGTTGTAAATACGTAGTGTAGCTAAAGTGTACATTCTATATATCTCGATTTTAGTAGATGTGATTTAGTTGATTTTAGTAGATTGATTTTAGTAGATTTTGATTTAGTAGACCGTCCTCGGCCATGTGCCGTCGGCCAAAAAGGCAGCGAAGCATCGTTTCAGCGATCATCTCATCAGACCATCGCTTCGATCATCGACTTCGGCGACCGATCCACGGAGGGTCACATCTTCGAAAATGAACTCAGGACCTGCTCGTACTTTGTTACGTAGATTTTTTAAAATTTTTAATCGCGTGCAGAAGGACCGTGGTTCCAATCCCGGTGCCCGAGACTTCCAACTTGATAAAGAAAAAATCCGCGTGTTGATAGAATATCAGAATGAGGCTCGGGGGTGGCCTGACCCCAGCGACCATTGCCGGTAACGCAATCCCTCACAGAACAGGATTGGCCACCCTAATGTAATAATGGCCGGAAACTCCAATAAATACGCCAATAAACCCACGGCCCTCAGTCACCAGTGGCTGCGAAGCAACTGACCGAGGCGGCGGTCACACCTGTGACTCAGCAGAGGGTGCTAAGAATCCCAGGACCCGGACAGGCCGCCATTGGAATCTGGATCTGCCAATACGTACCGCGAGAACCTTATCTAGCGAAGCAAGTGTCGAGGTGTTGTTCGAGGAATTAGAGGGCATTGAATGGGGTGTCATAGGTCTTGGTAAGGTTAGGAAGACAGGTGGAGCCTTTACGGTGCTGAAAAATGGCGACGTCCTGTGTTACCGTTGTCTAGTGGTCAGAAGAGAACTGGGAGTGGGATTTCTTGTCAATAAATGCATAGCCGGCCACATAGACGAATACTATAGCATTAACGAAAGGGTAGCCGGTCTTTAATTAAGCCTAATAAGAAGTACAAACTCAAAATGGGACAGGGATAAGCCCCTACATCCAGCCACGGCGACCCGCTAGTTGAACGCTTCTAATGAAGATGTCGAATGGGCAATGGTTCAAGTTAAAACACCGTAAACCGTAGTTATTGGAGATCTCAAAGTTAAAGTAGGCAAGATTCAGGCTGGAGACAAGGTATTTGGGAACTCTGGTCTTGGCTGTATAAATAGCAGGAGAGACCTACTAGTCGAGTTCGCAGAACGAATTAATCTACGCATCATGAATAGGTTCTTCTGCAAATGGGAGGGCCTGAAGTAGACGTGGAGGAGTCCGAATGGGGAGCATAAAAAAGTGATAGACTTCATATTATGCGATAACCCTGGCGTCGTGCAGGAAGTGAAAATGCTCGGAAGGGTAAAGTGTAGTGACCAGCATAAGGTGAGATCTCAAATTAGGCTAGATATGAAGAGGAACCGCAGCAAGCTAGTTCAAAAGAAGCCGAAATTACGAGCTAGCAGTAAGACGAAAAGTTGACGAATTCAGGATAGCGCTTCAGAACCGATATTCAGCACTTGCCGAGGAAGAAGAGTTTACGACACAGGAAGCCAGCGACAATCTTACACGCACTATCACGGAGTGTGCAGTAGAAGTTGGGGCACGATTGCTAGACAGGATACTGGTAAACTTTCCAAGGAGACAAAGATCTAATTAGGAAACGGCAACCACAGAAATCTTCACCCCAGTAGACAGAAGAGAAACTAGCGGAGCTTTCGAAGTTAATCAATAAGAGTAAGACAGCTGACATACGGAAGTAAAATCTGGAGAGGATCGAATACGCTGTAAAGAACCGAGGTAGCCTGAAAGCAGTGAAGAGGCTTCTTGGCGTGGGGAAAAATCAGATGTATGCACTTAAAGACAAGCAAGACATGTCATCAAAATAGGGATAAAGTAGTGAGAGTAGCTGAGGAGTTCTATAGAGATCTCTACAGAAGCCCGGACATTCAGGATAATGAAGAAGGAGAAAGTAGTTCAGAGGAGATAGACATCCCACCAGTAGGAAGGCTTGCAAAGAAGTGAAAGGGGGAAATCACCTGGTGAAGATCAGATAACAGCAGACCTCTTGAAGGACGACGGGCAAATTGTACTAGTAAATCTGGCAAACCTGTACAAGCAATGCCTAATGACCGCAAGTGTACCGGAATCTTGCAAGAAAGCGAACATAATCCTAATCATAAGAAGGGTGACATGAAGAACTTGAAAAATTACAGGCCGATCAGTTTACTGTCACTCGTATTCGAGGTATTTACCAAGGTAATCGCTAACACAATTTCTACCACCTAAGATATCAGTCAACCTAAAGAACAAGCAGGGTTCCGTAAAGGCTATGCAACAATGGACCATATCCACACGATCAATCAGGTGATAGAGAAGTACGCGGAGTGTACTGAACCCCTATATATAGTTTTCATAGATTATGAGAAAGCATTTGACTCGGTCGACACCTCAGCGGTTATTCAGGCATTACGGAACCAGGATGTAGACGAGCAAATGTAAGAATACTAGAGGATTTTTATAATGCGTCCACAGCTACCACCGTCCTCCATAAGGACAGCAGTAAAATGCCTATAACGAAGGGCGTCATACAAGATGACACAATCTCTCCAATTTTATTCACAGCATGTTTGCAAGAAGTATTCAGAACATTGGATTGGGAACAGGTGGGAGTAAGGGTTAATGGAGAATACCTCAGTAACCTCTGAATTCCTGATGCGTTGCCTTGCTAAGTTACTCGGGGGACAAATTACAAAGCACGCTTAGCACATTGCACAAAGAGAGTAGAACCGTGGGCCTGAAAATTAACGTGCAGAAAACTAAAGTAATGATCAATAACGCAGGGACAGCACAGCGGTTTGAGATAGGAGGCGAGGCAGTGGAAGTGGAAAGCGAATACACCTACTTAGGCCAAGTTGTGACCCCGGAGCCCAACCACGAGGCAGAGATAATTAGAAGGATAAGAATGGGGGTGGAGTACATACGGCAGACATTCTCAAATAATGAATGGCAGCCTACATTGTCCCTGAAGAAGAGAGTGTATGACAGCTGTATCTTACCGGTACTCACCTACGGGGCAGAAACTTGGAGGCTCACTAAGAGGGTTCAACTTTAATGGAGGACGACTCAGCGAGCAATGGAACGGAAGATGATAGGTGTAACACTAGGGGCAGAAGAGAGCGGGGTGTGTCATGAAACAAACACGTATTAAGGACGTATTAGTAGAAATTAAGAAGAAGAAATGCACGTGGGCAGGGCATGTAACGCGAAGGCAAGATAGCCGTTGGTCTTTAAGGGTAACACAGTGAATCCCCAGAGAAGGCAAGCGTAGCAGGGGGAGGCCGAAAGTTAGATGGGCAGATGAGATCAAGAAGTTTGCAAGGATATATTTTCGCAGTTAGCACAGGAGTGGGGTCATTGGAGAATAATGGGAGAGAACTTTGCCCTCCAGTGGGCGTAGATAGGCTGGTGATGATGATGAGTTTCAGTTTCCACCACAACATCACCCCCGGTCACTGTTAACAGAGCGGTTCCACAAGGCTCGATCTTGGGTCCATTGTTCTTGTAGGAAGCAGGCGTGAAGTGGATGCGGCTTCCTGCCTTTAGTTAGGCCGCTCGTTATGACCGGGTCCCGAAGCAAATGTGACGCGAGCACCGGCCGCTTCGTAGACGACAAGGGGATGTTTGCCGAATGGGCGCTCTACGCGCAGCCTTTTATGACGCATGTCCACTGGTGTTTGACTTCCAGTACGAGCACACTTATAGGCTTGATGGATGGTTCGGGTGCAGCTTTGTTGCTCGGGTTCGAAGCGCCCAAGTCACGGAACTCCGATGATGGGCCCAAAAACAGTAGTCGCCGTTGATAGCGCGTGTACAAAAGACGCTGGTCAAGATGGCAATAAGGGCTCGTAAGAGTGCCGCAGAAGTACCATCGATGAAACTCCTTTTCCGCGGCGGGGGACTTACGGCGCTGATTGCGACGTCGCGTATGAGTTTCACGAACGCACTCCTGGTCATACTGCAACATCGCATTTTCCGAGATGCTCTCGGGGCGTTTTGATGCACAGCAGGGGTCGCGGCTGTCTTGTTGGTATCCGCGGAGAGGGCCACAATGTACGTTTCATCCAAATCAGGCTGCATTTGCCGTAGAGGAGGGCGCTGCGTCAGCATCGTGCGGAGTTCACGTGCAACGCTGGCGTATCGGGTGAAAAGTTTAGGAAAGATTGCGTGGTCACGGAGCAAAGACGCTCACCGGAGCCCTCGCCTAAGGTAGTAAAAGGGGAGGAGGCTGCAGAGGGTTGGCGTCCGTGACGACGTCGGTTGTGAGTCTTGTCGTTGTAACTGTGGCTGCCGTGCTGGACGTGGAGTGCACGGGGGTGACACCAGTGGCAAGGGACGAGCGCCATGGCGCAGAGGGTGCGGCTGTAAAGCCTGCGCGGAGCGTGCGTGTACCCACTCTGCTGCAGGCCGAAACAGGTCGTCCGAAGGTCGTCGTAGGGGGTTTCGCTGGGCGGTGGTAGAGCGAGGGCGCAGCGGAAGCTCGAGCGGAAGCGTTTCCCAAAGGATGGAGTGATTCAACGGCTGTATGGGTACGTAGTTCAGCCAGAAAGTAGCCTCAAGTTTGATAAACCAACTGGGAGGTTTAGTGGCTCGAAAACCGGTATGGGCGGGTCTCCGCACGTCGCCATGTCGGTGTGCCGCTGACCGGGTGACAGGCTCGGAAAGTACGGGTCACCACTTCGTAGGAAGCAGGCGTGAAGCGGATGCTGCTTCCTACATTTATTTAGGTCGCGTAGACCCGGTAGAACGAGTGGCCGCCAAGCTGCTGAGTCCAATTCCCGCTGTCTCGCGTGGAACTGCTCAGGCGCCGGTCCGCTGACGGTGATTGTCAAAGAATGCCGATGACGATGATAGTGGCGCTGATGGTTTGGATGGCGTTGATGCCGCTACAATATTTTTTTTACAATAATCAGTTTCCCCGCTCTGTAACCTCTTCGCAATGCATACTGTATGCTGACGACACCTCCATCTTTAACTCCCATCAAAACATCTGTATCTTAACCCAAACTCTCCAAGCTAACCTGTTTTCCCTCGAACGATGGTGTCTCCTCAACAAGTTATTTATTAACGTACCTAAAACTTGCTTTCTGCATTTTAGTTCTCCTCAAAGAAAAACCTTCCGCCATCCCTCCCCTCTATAGTTCAGGTGATAAAATTGGACTTCGTCGTAGCACTAGTTTTCTTGGAGAAATAGCCCATTCTCACCTTAAATTTCATGAGCACGTAATCTTCATTTCGAAGAAAGTGACGTTCGATATCAAAGTTTTGATTAGACCTACAGCATACTTCAAGTTGCAAACTCTTCTAACTTTGTATTAAGCTTTTGTCCAAACTCACCTAAATTACTGCATTTGTTTTGGGGGGGTACGTATCAGACCCACATGGCACAATTATTAACACTGCAGAAACAAGCGTTACGCGTCATTACATAGTCCCGTCGACAAGCAGAATCATTCCCGTGGTTCAATCAGCTCCGCGTTTTCCCCCACCACAACTTTATAGCTACAGCATTTGTGGCTTCTGTTTTAAAATTTTTCGCAATCACCTTGCTTGAGATATTTTCCCTCAATGCGTCCCTTATACTCTCAATTGAACGCGATTTGCTTCACGCCAGAATCTGCTACTTCCGTGTATACACACTAACTACGACAAACATACAATTCATTCTCCGCCATTTAACTTTGGAGGTAAATAACCCATGATATTAAATATTCTAAGTTACTTCGCGTTTTAAAATATAAACTCAAAACTTTCTCTTTCGGCCATACTGTTTGATTGACTTGTAACTGCACTTTTATGTATTTTTGTTGACGTGGCGTTTATATCCTATTTATGAATTGATTGGAGTTGTATTCATTTTTAGTGTTCCATTTTCTTAGTGTAATATTTTTATTTTGTATTTATCGTTCTCTGTTGTATGCTGAGTGTTCATTTTCCGTCGTTGTATTTTGGTGTTGCTTGATGTTTATTCGTATTTTTAAATTTTACAGTCATCACGGGAGGTTCCGCCTGCGCTTCTTACATTGGGACCTCTCAGTACCTCTGTACCCATCCACGTTTTATGGTCTTGCTTGGTGAATAAAATTGAATTGAATTCAATTCATTTCAAAGAGCAAAATTATAGTGTTCTCACTGATGGCGTCTGCAACGTGAAAACTCCCTGCAGTAAAGCTAACTTTGTCTGAAGATGGCGCTGAATGATCGTGGATAAAGTGAAAGAAAAAATTGGCCGCGTATCTGCTGCTTTCGTTGCAAATGTCGTCAAGAGACGATAGTCTTTATCAACTTTTGCCAAGAATATGCCTCACTTCGCTTTCCCGCTCACCTCTCATGTTGTTCCTCTCGCGTCGCGCTCCTCCCAAGGCAAAGACGCCTAAGGTTTGCTTAAATCATTTTTAATTTACCGCGTTCCACTGCTCCAAACCGGGTGTCTCGATGCCAATGCTGCCATACGGCGAAGACGCGCGTGAATCGAGGCGCCCTACTTCAGCTTTTATAAAACCCCCTTTCCACACTCCACGTGCGTTGCAAGCAGAATGTGGAACCTATCTAGTGTAACCGTTTGTAGCTGTTGTCGGTTGATTCCTTAAAATGCCACAAGAAGCTATAGTGGCGCGGGCGACAGCAGGTGACGGTGAAGTGAATTTTTTTTCTGCAGTTGATGAAGTATTTAATTTCGCCAAAGTCAAGCATGGATGATTTTTTTATAAAGGAACACTACAAATAACACTTCCGTATTATTTGTTGTCTTATATTTGCGTGATGTCTTGTTCTTCTTAAACAATGTTGACAAGTAATACTATTACATTGGACTTAGACGGGTAGATTTAGATGTGACTATATAAGACTATTGCGCAGGCATTGCTTTACTTTGGCCAGGTGGCTGAATCGAGTCACAGACACACAGACGGACAGACAGACATACAGACAGACCAAAATTTCTGGGTTTAAGTAGCTCAAGAAAGACTATCGCCTTTAAAAAACGATTGAGGTGGCCGGGCTCGAAGCTAGGGCTCTTGCGTTATGACGTGGGCGTCTATCTGGTTACTCCATCTCGACATTGTCGAAGCGGTTTGCAAAACTCACACGACAACCAAAGAATCTACCACGAGAAAGCTTAGTGGTCAACCATCATCGTCAGTAGACAGAGTTAGTAGAAAACGTTTATTAGATCAAAATTGAAAAGAAAAGGGCTGTGGTAAAGCGTCAATAGGGCCACGTTGCCCCTTTTAGACAAAGGCGCATAATTTTTTTTTCCCACTGGCCTTAGATTGCGCCTATCTAAACGCTCCCTGTTAAGGAATACGCGATCGTCACCCATGTGGCGTGCGATTACCCCACCGCCCATTGCGGAAGCGCACCGTGATTATATTCAGCTCCCGCCCGCATATATCGTGATTGCGCGCACATTTCGAGCTGCATAAACACACAAGTTGTGGTGAAACGAAACAAGCTACTGGGGAGAGTCAACAATGGTGGGACAGCAACGTACAAAGGCTTGGTGCTTATCCGCTTTCCGGCCGTCACCGCCGCCACGATATCGTCTGATCCTATAGCGCAAGTACATTATGTGACTACAGAAAAAGAAAGACGTGACCGCCGGTTTGTATGGTGCGTCAAGGACACTGCAAAACTACGCCTGATAACGGCAGAGCGTACTGATACCGCCAATGCACTCATCCGTCAAGTTAGATACAATCAGCGCAGTAAAAAAACAGTCACTTTTATTTTGTAATATTTTCTTGAATTCGATCGTGTGACACACAAGATTGACTTATTGTCTGTAAAGTTGAATGCACCGATGCGCCGCAATCGATAATGAGCGCCGTATTATCTGGTGTCTGATTAATTTTGACCACCTGCGGATCTTTACGTGCTTCCACGAGCGTGTTTTTTGCTTTTCGCCTCAATCACAAAAGCGGCCGCCACGGCCGGGATTCACACCCGCGTCCTCGTACTCAGCAGCACAACGCCTTATCCACTGAGCAACCATGGCGGGTGTGGCCCATTAAATTACTAGAGGAGCAATGCACAAATGCTATGCTTTGGGTTCTTTTTAATAGAATAGCTTGTATGCCCCCTTATCTCCAGAATCCTCATTATCATGCTTGCAATCATCCTACACAGGTCCACTGCAGGACAAAGGCCTCTCCCACTTAACTCCAACCGCTCCTGTCCTGCGCTGCTCGAGTCACAGTTTAGCCCCGAAGTTTCTTATTCAATCCCTCCATCGGGTTTTCGGCCGTCCCCTTCTAGACGCACCACTTGGTATCCACTCTGTTACCATAATTGCCCACTGGTTGTTGGTTCATCTCACATATAGCCAGCCAAGTTCATTTATTTTCTTTATTTTACCAATGATTTCTTCTATTCCAGTAAATTCTCTGATCCAGGTAGCTCGTTTCCTGTCCCTGAGTGTTATTTCCTACCCTTATTCGTTTTGCCGCCCGTCGAGCTGACCTAAGTCTGCTCTAGTATGTTGTTTTGTAAGGCGCCAAGTTTAGTAAGGCGCCAAGTTATGACCAGAAGAGCGCACTGGCTGTAGATTCTTCGTTAGAGTGACAGAGGTTGCTTACTTCTGACTATTTGGGAGTGCTTTCCGAGTGCTTCCCAACCAGTGCCTATTCTGCGTCTGATTTCTCTCGCGTCGTCCTGGTCAGCACTGACCATCTGTCCGAGGTAGTTATATTTTTTTACTAGGATGTGGGTTCCTTCCCCGTCCGCGGCGGTACATTTTTGGATGGAGCTGAAAAGCTAACAGCCCATGCGTTCGGCATTTTGACGTACTTTAAATATCATCAGGTGGTCAAAATTGATCCGAGCTCTCCACTTCGGCGGGCGTCATCGCCTGTGTTTCATCGGCGCCTTAAACTCTACAATCAATCCGAATCATTTCTCTTCTTCCAGCCTTTCGTTTCCTAAGCTGAAGAAGATGTTCTTGGGATGCTTATTCCTCATTACGTTAGATTATTAATGTTTTTTAGCCTCATGCCCGTGCTTTCAGAAAGTAGTTCGTTAAGCATTGTTTGCATATATGCTGGCGTTTCACTCGGCAATAATATATCGTCCGCAAACCTCAAGTAGATCAAGTATTCGCCGTTTATCCTTGATCCTATGTTTTCCCAGTGAAGGTTTCTAAATACTCTCCCACCCCCCAGCCGCTGGATGACAGCGCATGCAAGGTGCCGCCTGCCGCTTCGCCCGACTTCAACCGGTGAGGGCGTGAGTGGGGGTGTTTACGTTTGCCGCCGCTAGTCTTCCTCGCGAGGCTAGTGTTCGGGGACGGGTTTCGGGACGCAGTGTGGTGATCCCCTTGGGTAAGCCCTTGCGCCGACTGAAAGGGGCAACCAGCGCACCTCTTTTTAAAGACGCTGTAGTCTTTCCTGGGCTACTCAACCGCAAAAACTGTCTGTTCGTATGATGTACGTCTGTGTGTCAGTCTCCCCCCACGATTCAGCCACATGACCAAAAGTTAACATAACTCATGAGTGAGACACTGGCAACACAGTTTAAATCTATTAAATCTAAAACATGCTTCGTATTCGTCAATATTACTAAAACAGGATAACATTCAACAAAAAGATAAGAATATGGGTTAGCCATAATTATCTGAAAACATCTCCCACACATAACAGTTCAACCAGCAGTGTTCTATCTCAGTTGACAATTGATTAGTTAAAGCTGAACCGCAGAGATTTGTTGGCACTTTATTATCTAGTAATATCGAAAAGGTACCTTTTCCCGGAAAACGTGTTGTCGACAAACACGACAGCGAAGAGTATTTCCCGGCGACGGATTAATGCTTAGCCTTGAGTGCAGGGAGCACTTTTTTGCAAGAACATTTTCGATATGCGGAATGTGCACCTCATGAAACGGGGACGGGACGAGATCATTCTGAAAGGATTTCAAATACAGCAATTTTGCTATGCTCGTCTTTTGAAAGTAGCGTTATTTACTCTTGTCTTCCCTCATAAAGGTTTGGGTTGTTTCATTTTCGCAGGTGCGACACTCCCTTAAACACGCTACTGAAAACTTAAGGTTGTATATAAGGAGAAATATGTACACAATGTGTAGGTCAAGACACAGGTGCGTACGGTGGAGTCTCCTAGCTTTTAGGCATTTTTTAAAACGTTGCGATAATATGTAGCACTAGGTAGATTCCTCCGTTATTTCATCGGTGATTTGAACCAATATGCCTTTATCTGTGAAACTAACACCCAGACGCCTGGAGCAGTACCGGTGTGAGCCGGAAACTGCATTCTATAAAGATGTTGCGGTAATTTTGCTCTGGGAACATACTGAGCTTTTATTCGAATCAATTTTCGTAGTGTAAGGAAATACCCTCGTACGTTTTATTTGCATCAAATTTTCTTGCCGTGTACCCAAGCAATATCTTTCCGTAATTCATGTGTTAAGTGCCTTGTACCTGCAAAAAATGCGTAATTCATACAGTTAGAGCATTTTATAATTCTGCTAGTCTAGATGTATATTTTGGTTCAAACGAAGGTAAATAACAAGGAAAAAAATTGAAAAGGAATAGCGGTGTTAGAATGTTTACGCATTTTAGAACTTCTCTACCGTTTAGCTTTTTCCTTTTTTGTTTGGACAAATATTTAGCGTGTCGAAAGTTGACAATTTTTAAAAAAATTTATCCTTCCCGGACGCCTCATCTGCTCCCGCAAGATTAAAGCTGAACTTTTTCCTTTTACATCTGATGTAAGTTCACTGAGCTGGAGAAAAACGAAAACGTTTCTTGTAAAGTAAGTACTGGCTTCTTCGCAATTGGTTTTCAAAAACCGGTGCATTATCCGAGCCGGACAACCAACTAGCAAGCTTCTGTACGGGGAGCTTTTGACCAATCAGCTTGCGGACTTGGAGCTTCGGTCCGATTCCTGTGGTCCCGCCATTGCATATCTACTTTTGTGTTTGTAATCTGCGAAATAGAGGCTGTATGAGTAATGTATGCAAACGCCTTAAGATTCTTTTCCACTTTTGTACTCCTTAAAAAAATCCGTAGGAGCACTATCAAAATCTCCTAGCTACGGTGGAACCCCTATAATGCGACTTTCAAGGGACCGCGCGAATGCGTCGCATGACCGGGGGGCGGTATGAGCGCGGTGCGGGTAAATTCCGACCTAGTAGATGGTCTCGTGCGACAGGTGGGCTAAGAACTTAGTTAAACTTCTATATTTAGCGCGTTCGTGCGCATTTTGCGAACCTTTCGATAAATATTCACGTTAAAAAAGTCGCCTATTTTGGGCCCCCCTCCCCTCCACGACGTCCGAGCTAGAGCGTCATTCAAGCGCCGCACTGCTATGTGACCCCCTTGCCCTCCGGCGCTATTTATGGCCCGCCAGGCCTATGTGGTGGAGCGAATTGAGAGGGGAAAAAGCAATGTGGAACTGCCAAGGGCAAGAAAACGAACTCTAGTACGGGGCGGTAATGAATAAAAGCAGCGAAGAAGGGGGGGGGGGGACAACACGGCTTTGAAAGACACTGATAAGCAGAGAGAGGGGGAGAGACAGCGTCTTGAAAGGACGAAACTTAGAGCTGGCGACGAAAGGAAATGTTTGGTCATCCCCGTGCGTCGTGTGTTTACCATTTTTCGGCGGCTGGATGGTAGCTTCAAATTCACGGTCCGCATAAGGCCATCGAAGGTTAATACCAGCTCGCGAGTACCCGTCTGCTTGCTTCCCTCAGTTCAGCAAGTGGTCTGGCCAGCCTCCGTGCCTTCGCACATCGTGCAGCGTCCAACGGCGGTTAAGACGAAATTTCGAGGCGAGGCGGCGAACCCCGGTTTAATAGATGGGAAAACGTCGGTTTATCCACGCCAGAGGCCATCGTATGAAGCGGACTGTGTGCACCCTAGAGTTATCATCGCGGTTTTAATGCATTTTTCTATGGGCAGTTTGCCCGGAAACACGATGATCCGTCCTAAGAAGCGGGTCGTAGTAAGTCCGAGGTTTTACTGTATTTCAACTTTAAAAACCTCCTTTTGAACATTTTAAAACTATGCTAACCAGAAATCTAATTTTTCGCGGCAAATTATATAAGATTAGAAGCAGTTTAATAGCCCCGCATTACCCCAGTGCCGATCAGCATAGCTTTTTTCCCTACAAGACTTGCTACAAAATGTTGTGAGAGAGAGCACGTAATTTTTTTCTGTGGCGATAATCTTATCATCATTTTGTAGAGTTGGAACTTAACATGGGTATCTTGAAGAAGGGAGGAACATACCGAATTCCCCAGCGCGGGCGTAGCGCACTCAATAGCGCACGCCCCCCGCTTTCCCAATTCAATTGACGCCTATGCGTTCAATTAAATTTGATGACGCGCACATTTGTTAGGAAAGTGATGCAGTCACTAGAGATCAGAGCGACTGGGGAAACTTCTGGAATCTTCTCTCGGCGCCCTTGCCGCACTCCATGTAGTGTTCCGCTTTGATCAGCGACAAGGAAGACACCGACCACACCAAGGGATTTTACGAAGTTGTCAAATTACTACTGCGACGTCTGCTTGACCACTGGGACGAGAATGTCAATGCGACCGTGGATCGGCTTGAACTGTTGGAGCTTGACCCACTGTCTAGAAAAGATGTTGAGACTTTCTTATCTATTCGAAATTGGAATCGCTTTTCATTCAACTGTATATAACTATGATAGTATTACTAATACAGAAATAAAGAACGTGTAATCATGTCTTATTGCCTCGAAAGGAATACGAATTGGGGAGTATTATTTAATGCACGAGGGAAAACGTACACAAACGTTGGTTATGTCTGAAACATTGACAAGGGTTGGCCCTCATGAATAAACAAGCGCCGTCGCAAAAGCATTATTTCTGTTTGTCGAAATTTTTTTTATCTTGGTCTGCAGTCACAGCTAGCCGAGAAAACGTGAACCCTTTCCCTAGCGTGAGGTACCAAAGAGCGTGCCGGGCAATGTGCAACACACCAACACAGCAATTCGAGAGAGGGGGCCCCCTTCTGGTACGAACAGAATTTAACTTCTATCTTCCTCTCCAGGCTTCCGAGGAAACCACATCGTTAATCCCGCTCGTAACGTATCAGGACATCACTCAATATTACCGGTCCGACAGACAACACTTCCCTCCTCCTCACCCTGCACTATCCAAGGAAGAAGAATCGCTGCTCCGCAGACTACAAACCAATACCTTTCCTCACCCAGTTCGCCTGCATCGTATATTTCCAACTCAATACTCTGCTGTATGCCAGTTTTGTTCACAACCCGGAACTCTAGCTCATGTTATAATACAGTGTGTGTGCAATCCCAAACTTCCGCCTCTCCGATCCCCTCTTCCCACCCCTGAGCTGTGGGAGAACCTGTTGACCAGCGACCGTCTGGACGTCCAGCAGCTCCTGGCATCCAGAGCGAAGGCTCTCTGCTCACTTGATGGATTCCCGACTAGGGAACCACTCCCACTTTAGAAAGCTCAAATAACGTTTTCTCTCTCTCTCTCTCTCTCTTCCATCTTGACCAAAAGAAGCTCGGCCGCCACTAATCGTCTTTGTCTTTTAGGAGGTGTAACATTAGTGCTGGTAAATGTCTTATATAGACCGTGGAACTTCGGTAATAAGCACACACTTCGAAACAAGAGGCTCGAAACGCCGCGCCCCGCAGGCCATGATCGCCGTGACCAGTCCAGGAACGATGGCGCCGTGGTGGCAGTGGTGACCTTTGGGTGCACTCACGCCGCTTCGGGGCACGCGTGAGGCCTCACGTCAGTGCGCCTTTCATCGAGCAGCCTTCATACCCCCTTGACACATGCTGATTGATTGCTTGGATTTAAGGCGCCTACGCAACGTAGCGATGAGGAACGGCTAAGGCCACCTGGGCTCTTTAGCGTGCGCCGAAATGTCGTACAAACGGGCGTTCTCGCTATTCGCCTCCATCACAAAATCGGCCGCCGCAGTCGGGATTCAGGCCCTCGTCCTCGGCAACACAACACCTTAGCCTCTGAGCCACCGTTGTGTGTCCCTTGACACAGACTCTGAATAGTTTGGCAGAGAGATGGTACCTTGCTGTCTTACTACGTTTCGTATCCGAAATTCCTCACTCTGCTCGTCGAGGGTTATCCTTCCCCGTGTTTCCTATGTAGGTCTTCTAGAAGTGTTATGTAGGTTTCGTCTATTCCCTAAACATACTAGTGCTGCTAAGAAGGCGGAGGAGAGTACGGAAAGAAACGCTTTCTCTTAACCTCACAGTTGCCAGATGCACCGAGCAAACAAGCAAATAGTCACCCCTAAAGAATCCGAAAAACGGGTAGTTCAGTTGCAAATAAGCCCAAAATAAGCGGAAGTTTAAAAGATATTCTCATTCTTGAAAGTTTGTGTTCTGGTATGAAATAAATACTACGAATACAAATGGAAGGTGAACAAACAACGTACATTTTATATGCTATTTGCGTAATGAAAATTGACGCGTGAATGACTGAACGATATTTTTTCACGCACTCCACAGTCCATTCTCACTGGCATCTGACAGATGGGGAAAATTCATGGCATCGAGTTCCGCGGAACCGTGAATTTTCTTTTCGTTGAAGAGTTGCATCGTCTTCGCTGTCGGTTGAAAGTCTCAACCGCAGACTCCTAGAAGCCCAACGCCATAGCGAACGTGCAGGATGCCGCTCCGCATTTCATTCCTCATAGCATTTCGGAGGCGCGATTTCACGCTAGTTCATGTGTGAGAGTATACGCGTGACATCGCTGTTGGTGAGGGAAGTAGCCAAGAACAACAGTGCCAGCTCTTTTAATTCCGAGAAGTGGCTTTCACCGCTCGCGTCCCCAAAAAGAAGCGATGTCGTTTTTGGTAGCATTTTTCCACGGAAGGAATCACAGCTATAAACGGCGTCCAGAAGAACTATATGCCTTGAACAGTTTGAGAAGGCGTACAGCCTGAAGCGGTGTTTTTGCTTGACTCAGTATGTATTCAGGGCGAGACGATTTCATCGAATTCAAAAGCGTTATGAGGAAGCCTAATGTGCACTTGTTTTGCAGCCTCAAAAAAGAAATCCCGGCATCTGAACACCACGTATCTTGCCTGCTCAGCACTTGCGTTGGATGCTGCGACTTCCATTTCAAAAAGCATCCCGAAACTCACAGCACAAATTGGAAGGCGGGTTGCAATGTCTTCCAGGTTGACTTCTAGAAGCCTCTCTCCGGCAGCTGCTATGTGCTGGGGAATGTGCCCTGCGGAAATCAGTGATCGAAAAATGTTCTTAAGGGGATCAAGAAGTGGCATATGATTTCCACTTTTAAGTTGTAACAGCTAGTTGACCCTTCAGAACTCCTGCAGCACTGAGTTCAGAAACATTAAGTAATACTGCAGAACTTCCAAGACAAAAACATGGTGCTCGGCATCTCTCTTGATTTCCCAAAAGTATTCGACCTAATTAATCATAAGATAATTCTACTGAAATTACAGCATCATGTAATAAGAGGAACTTCCCGGTCCGTAATATCATCGTACCTGCAACATCAGTCAAAGTACTCGAAAATCAGTGGACGGCCATCCACGGTTAAGCGAATAACAGCAGGTGTCGCCGAATGGAGTATTTTGGGCCTTTTCTGTTTGTTTTATACATTAATGAATAGTACATATTGATGACACTGCAACGTGCATCATATATGCGGATGACACTAGTTTGTTTTTTTCGGGTCGCTCAGGAACAGACCTATCTATCCGAGCTAATCAAACTCTTGGGTTAATTATCGACTGGGCTAAAAACAATGATTTAAAATTAAACATCAACAAAACCAAAGCCGTAATGTTCCATCCGCGTAGCAAATCGTATGAACTAAAACCCCTCATACTAAATGACATCGAAATAGAATTTGTGAAATCTTTCAAAACTTCAGGTATGTATTTTAACGAAATATGACGTGGGACAGCCATGTGGAATATTTTCAGAAGAAGTTATCCAGTGCAATTGGCTTCCTCCGCCATCACTGTTGCACTTTCCCAATTCCGATCAATGTTACGCTTTATAACTCTTTATTTTCATCTCAAATAAATTATGGGTCACTCATCTGGGGAACAACTACCATGGAAAATACTCAACGGCTACTTGTACATCAGAAACGTATTGTACGAATGATATGCAGAGCGCCTTATCGAAGTCAATAAGTATTATGTTTAAAAATACAATATAATTCGCGTTGATCAACAATATAATTTCCAATTTTGTCGTTACTACAAGCTGGATGTAAGCAAAAACCACAAGGCTTTGGCTACTTTATCTCGTGTAGAAAAATATATCCCGCAGTATCCAACTCGCCATACCGAAGAATGGATATTTCTGAAATGGCAGACAAATTACGGTGACCCAACGATAAAATTTTGACTTCCAACAATATTAAATGAAATGGCTCGGCATCATAACATAGATACATTACCCATATCTCATAAGGACCTGCGCGCAATGTTCAACCAAACTTGAAGGTTTCTTATACTTACGCCTTGTCATTCTTTTCTTTGGGCGTGTGTTTTTATGCTTACTTGATGGTACTTTTATGTTGTTTTAGTCCGATTGCATCTTATTTATACTGCTCATTTCTACAGTACTGCTGCACCCTGACATGTGTTTGCGCATTGTATGCATTTTTGTATATCTACTAGTGTTGTTTGTGGTCGAGACGGACCGTGCAGTTATCCTTGTTTTCGCAACACAGTGTAGTGTTGTTCTTTTGACTGTGCTGTTTGCCATGCATTGGGGCGCAGGCCCTGTCAAGCTTTATTGACTTTTTGCCTGTGCTCCAAACATCGTTGAGATGTTGAATAATCGAATTTAATTGAATTGAATTAAAACTTGAAGTACAACTTGTGGACAGGACCCCGGTACATTTTGGGTAGGATATCAGCTTCACAGAAACGGTACTTGCCCTTGCACAGGGTGAAGGGAAGCTTGAGTTCGTCCCATTGTTCATACCGTATCGAGGTGGAGAGCCACCGCGTTCCAGACGGCTGAAATTTATTGTCGCTTTGCCGTTGTTACTCAGTGGCATATCTTGTTGTACTCATCAAGAAGGAGTGAAATGTGGGAAATCGAAGTGTTCGAGGCGGGCAGCCAGGAAATCTAGACTTCGTGGAAGCACTTCCACTGCCCTATTTGCGACTAGTTTAATAGTTGCAAACGCACTTGACCAGAACGATATTCTCCTTCCTTTGGCGCAAGTTTGCGTACACAGAATTGTTCTTCCTAACCATAACGTTCGAGCCGTCGGTTCCAATTCCGAGACACCTTGTGAAATCCAGACCGACTTTGGTCACGAAATCGAGAAAGCATTCTGCAATCTGCTGGGCGCTTGAACCCTTGAGCGTGGACAGTCCCGTGAACGTGGTCCCCAATTCATTCAGTGTTGTGCGGAAATAGCGAGGCTTGACAGCCAAATGCTTTTCGTTTGCTTCGTCACTGCTCTCATGAATCAATAATGAATACTGCGGAGCACCTATATTCTTCACAATGTCCTCGAGCAGCCAGAGGGCAAAAACGTTGTCATAAGTGCCGCGCATTTTATCCGGTGAAGGTATACGTTGTACCCTGTGTACGACTGTACCAGTTCGCCGAGATAATCAACGGAGTTTCTGGTGGCATGACACGCTGAGTAACAAGCAAGCTTGAACTCTAATTCTGGTGTCGTGTTTGCAGGCAGCGATTTGGTTAAACCCATGGTAGTAAACCTTCACTAGAAAGTGGCCGAGAGCTTCTCTCGCGGTTTTTTTTTTTGTAGCCGTGTGCTGAAGGAGGTCGGCATGCTGAACGCGCATCTCCCACTTCCAATACTTGAGTGAAGCGGTTTTATCGTCTCCTGTGACTGAACGTAACCAGTCATTGAGCTGCATTTCTTTCTCCCAGTTTTTACAAAACTTCGTTTCGATATTTCGACTGCTTTGAAGCCATGGCAACGCACTACGACGACGACGAATCTTTGCAAGAGATGTAGCAAGTGAAGGAAGGCAGCAACAGCAAGCCGCGAAAGTAGCCACAACCCACAAGCTAATCCACGATGACGATGACGATGCATTGTGGCCATTCATGGCGTGTTTTTGATGACAAATGCGCGTACCGGACCCTGCAATAAAATTTCGCGAAGAAACGCAAGTAAGCCTAAAAAACATGACAAGCGACTCAGAATTTACAAGCAAATCGGCGAAAAAGGAAGCCCAAATCCGCTTATAATAAGCGGAACTGGTAACTCGGTTTAACCTATCAAAGAGATGTGAAGGTTATTTGGTGTACTCGCCGTATTTTTTTCTATCACTTGACGGATGACATCAATGTGAATGTGTACCCTTTCCTAAACACATCCTTTGGGTTAATGGTTGAGCACATATGCGGCCTATAACTTTAAACCCTAAAGCCTGCTCTTTGGGTTAATGGGAACTGATAGTACTGGCTGATGGGTATGTAATTCTTGAGGTGCTTTCCCAGGCGGCACACGTTGATAAACCGCTTCCCAAGACCGTAAACGCCCGTAGTATGGCCGCTTTCTGGCATGTCCAGCCAGTAATTCTTGAGGTTCTGGCAGCCACTGATCATACGTTGAATCCCAAGACCGGCCAACATTCGCACAGCGCTTCGGTATTTCTCTCCTGCCGCCCGTGTTCAGACGCACAACGGCAGCTACCTAGCTGCCAGATATTCAAACTTTCGGCTGTCGTTGAGAAGATGTTAACGGCCGAAGTGCGGCCTTAGGACATCGGTTTTTTCTTCGGAAAGCGGGGTTCAGCCAAAGCACGGCAAGCGACACGCCACAGAAAACTTTTGTGGATTCACTGGTGTACGAAAGGAGACCGGTCGGAGCGCGGCTGCCGCGCATTCGCGCTTTCAAATGTGAAACACATGTCCGCCGGCATAATATTCGTTTTCTTTGGGGCAGCCGGCGTTATAAAGGAGACCGGCCGACGTACGGCCCCAGAATATACGTTTTTTTATTGGGGTAGCGGGCTTCGGCCGAATTACTGGCAGCGAACGGCTGCAGAGTATTTGGCAACCGGTGTTCAAGCGGAGTCAAGCCTACGTAAGGTGTCAGGTTATGCGTCATTTTTTCGATAAGCGCTGTACAGCCGAACAACGGCACGCATCTGGGCGCCGAGCATTCATGCACAGACGTTTTTGAAGGAGACCGGCCGGTGTAGAACCGGTTTTCCCTGGATGAAGAAAACGCCGTTAAGCAGCCAAACGACGCAGACGCGTTTTTCATATGCTCGGTGTTTGTACGTTTTAAATGAACGAACTTCGTGTGTCAAACAGTAATGAGCGTTCTAGGTGAACGGGCAAGTGCAAGGACTCACTGGAAATTACCAGGGAACTTCTTAGGCCATCGGAATTACCATTTATTGCCCCAAGAAGACTGTGCCACACGACGTGTGAGCTAGCCTCGCCACTCATAGCCGCTACCACGCTTCGCCCGCCGGCTTCGTCGACGCATCAGCTCGAGGCCATTCGCCCCCTCAAGAAATGGAGAGCATCGGAGACATCGACCCGGCAGAGATGTCCGATCCGAGATGGAGATAGTTCACCAAAACAACGGGCCTTAAAGGGCGTAGAGCAAGCGGCCACCACGCAGGAGCTCAACCGGCGCCATGTCAACGCCTCCCCACCAAAGAAAGGCAAGGGCGCGCAAAAGCGCAACTTTGCGGCTATTCTTCTTACAATAATACTGCGAAAAACAATGTTCCTCTATTTTGTTGGTGATAAACATAAGAGAGGCTAAGCTCGTGCATTGGTAGGCTCAACACATGCCCAGCTTTATGTTACTTCATGGGATTTTATGACTGCCTATTTAGAAACAAGTGTTATTTTCAATTTGCTACAACAACAGAGCGGATGTTAATTTAGTTGCGGTGTTTAAAGGTGAGCTTACCTACACTTGGGATATGACTCGTTCGGTTAAACATAATCTCCAGCATCTTAGCAAAAACGAATTTCGTTATCTTCTCTTGCTCAACGCAGCTTGTTGAGTTCACGCATGATTTGGCTCTAGCAATAGATAAGCTTAAAGCAGTTGACTGTATTTTCTTCAACTGCAAAAAAAGCATTTTACGGTGTTTCATATCACCTTCTTGTTAGCACATTGTGGGCTATACGATGAATGAATCGGTTATTGCATGGATAGCCCAGTATCTCTCTCTAAGACAGCATTCGTCGCTTTAAATGGTTGTTGTTCCGGATATGTTCCCCTGACCTCAGGAATTCCCCAAGGCTCAGTTGCGGGCCATCATTTTTTCTTGGGATATATAAATGTTATTAGTATTGGTCCCTGATCTTTGTCGAAATGTTCGGGACAGACTGTGTAGTTTAAACGACTACAGCAATTGAACGTGATTCCGCAGAAACTTCTTTGGGAATTTGCGCAGAATGACAAATTTGACGAGTCAACTGCCCAGTTAAGATATGACGTGCTTCACTTAAACGACATCAAATACGTCTACGATGAAAGTCTAAAGCAGTTTGCCGAAAAAAGCTGATGTAGAAAGAATTCCGCTTCAAGCATATCGTTCCTAGTTGTGGACTGCCACAGTATCAAAAATAAAACCGACGATTTTTACGCTCTGCTTTCTTTAACGCAGCCTACTGGTGTTCTCAGAACGGAATAGTGGCTAGATAGCAGTATTTGTGATAACGAGGTGTTTTCCGGAGATTACACGTGCTATTGTAAAGATAGAAATAACCATGGAGGGGGAGTATTCATACTTGTTCATAAAACCATTCGTTCTCGCCATATCGAAGTTTATGTTGGTAAATGCGAGTCCGTATGGTGTCAAATCAATTTATCAAATGGGAACACGCTATCTGTTTGCTCTTTTGATCGATCACCGGGTAGCGCAAGAATAATATTGACCGAGTTTTATAAGGTATTAGGTTCGATTGAGGCAGGCTATTTCGTTATAGGGGGGATTTCAATTTACCTGAGATTAACTGGAAAAACCAAGAAGGAACCAACGTTCACTTCTATTCGGCCACAGGAAAAGCATAATAGACTTGCTACAAACTTTGCGCTAACCCAAATGGTGATGGAGCCGACAAGGGGGGGAAATGTTTTAAATTTGGTACTGACCACTCAACCGGCTTGGGTCAAGTCTACGTTTACCGTACCTGGAATTAGCGATCATAAAGCTGTTCTTTGTGAAATGAAAGTGACCTATGAAAAAGTCCCGCTAGCCAAGTGTAGGAAAATGTTTAACTATGCAAGAGCAAATATAGAGGGTATAGATTCAGCTTAAGACACATATTTTGCCGATTTTTAAACGCTTTCCGAAACACTGTATATGAACGCCCTATGGTTAAATTTGAAGTCCAAGATGCTACAGATACGTGATCAATTTTTGCCGTCTTGGACACAGTCTGCACGGCGTGGCAGGAGTAAACCGTGGTTTAACGCTGAACTTCGCTCAATTTTTAATACAAGACAGAAGATTTACAAAAAATATAGAAAGAAACCAACGCAATCATCTTATGCTAAGTTGCACGCTGTTAATAAGCTTTTGAAAGCAGAAATTCGCAAAGGAAAGGCGATATTCTTTGACTTGTTTTTCTCAAGACATAAATAAAACCCTAAGGAGTTTTGGCGTTACATAAAACGGAATGGTAAAGATAATATCAGTATTCCCTCACTTAAAGATTCCGGAGTATTGGGGGTAGACGACCTTGAAAAGTCGAATTGCTTTAATGATTTCTTTACCTCGGTATTATCACCTCGTTCAGCTCTTACCATATTATCCGGTCGAGCGGTGAGGGACATTACTTACGTGGAGAAAATCCGAGTAGATGAGCACGGAATAATTGTCTTTCTTCAAGGATTGAAGGAAGATAAAGCTGAAGGTCCTGATCGATTACCCAGCAAAATGCTAAAGTAGTGTGCACAATCGGTCTCACCTTTCTTGGTTGTATTGTTTGCAAAATCGTTAGCCACATGCTCCCTGCCAGATGACTGGAAGATGGCGGTCGTTGTCCCGATTCACAAATCAGGTACACGTGATCTGGTTGTTAACTATAGGCCTATATCCTTGACGAGCATTGTTTGTAAAACACTAGAGCATATTCTGTACACAAACATAATGAAGCATTTAGAGTCCCATTCATTGCTCAATTCCAATCGGCATGGCTTTCGTCAGGGTGTGTCTTGTGTAACTCAATAACGGAATTTATTCATGAAGTGAGCGAAACTGTTGACAGCCACTATGTAATAGATTGTGTGTTTATAGACTTGAAAAAAGCCTTCGACTTGGTTTGTCACGCGTTGCTCGTGCAGAAATTGCGGTATTTTATTATAAATGAGCAAGTAGTTAATTGGATTAAAGAATACCTAAATTTAAGGTCTCAATTTGTGACTATAAATTGGTCACAGTCGAATATCGTTGGTGTTACGTCCGGTGTACCGCAGGGGTCTGTCCTAGGGTCTGTGTTATTTTTTATTTATATAAATCACATAACGGAAAACATTGGATCCTCTATGCGTTTATTCGCAGATGACTGTCAGTGTACCGAGAACTGAAACATGTCGAAGATAGCCGCGCTTTACAACGTGATTTGGACAACATTCAGGTGTGGTGTCACAAGTGGTAGATGACTTTAAACCTGAAAAAAACTGTACACATGTGTTTTACGAAGAAAAGAAATGCCTTGAAAAGTGTTTACGCTATAGACGGGTACTCGTTGCAAACTGTTAGTGAATTTAGGTATCTAGGTGTTTTCCTTACTCCAACACTGTGCTGGCATCTGCATGTTGATTTTATAACTTAAAAAGCCTGTCGTATGTTGGCATTTCTCCGTAGAAACACCACACAGTTCCCCCAAAGTTCACGAGAGTTATTATATAAAACCTACGTCAGATCGGTATTGGAATATGCATGCACTGTGTGGGACCCGCCAACAGCAATGGATAAAACAAAATTAGAAAAAGTACAGAACCTGGCAGCTCGTTATGTTTCTGGAAATTACGAGAGTCTTCAAAGTATGACGAATTTAAAAGAGTCCTTGGGGTGGGAATTGCTAGAATTAAGAAGGAAGAAGTTGCGGTTAAATTTATTTCATATTATTTAGTACAATCAAGTTAGGATACCCCGCGATAAGTATTTACTTTCACCACACTACATATCGCAGCGACACGACCACAACCGTAAACAACGTGAATATCGCAGCAAAACTGAGTTCTTTAAGTTATCTTTCTTTCCCAAGACTATCTGGGAACGGAACGCCCTGCCTTCTGCAACAGTCAGTATTGTTCATAATGAGGGTTTGCAAAGGCTTTGTGAAAATGTGTGCGCGCATGTATTATTGTAAATTAGACGTTGTTGCTTTGTTTTATGCTTGCATTGTGGTTTTTCATGTATGTACCCCTTGTCTGTACTGCCAGTAATCGCGATGTTGATAAATGAATAAATAAATAAATAAATAAACACCTGCAGCATGATTCAGATTTATTAACATCCGGGTGTGGTGATTAAAAAAAGTCGTTGAATGTTAAAAAGTGTGTAACGCCACCATTACAAGAAAACCTTCATTCAAATTGAATACGTATACCGTAAGTTACGCTGCTTTGGGAATGGGCGGAGAATATAAATAACAAGGAGTTTATTTAACGAGTGGGTAGAGGTTAAATAGGCACGTTCACAACTTAAATGTTACGGCTGCAGGTGTTTTTGGCTTTGTGAGACAAATTTCAGCGAACCTCCATCTAGCTTCAAAGATCAACCGTATTTCGCTCACGTGTACTTGATGTTGGAGTACGCTTGTGTTTACTGGAATCCCTACACCACAGAGCTGTTTGATACGCTCGAAAACATACAGAATAGGGCAGTGCAATTCGTACTTGGTAATTGGCACTGTCAACTTGGCATGACGGAAAATAAATGTAAACTTTAATGCTAAGACGTGAAAGAGCACAGACGAAACCTCAGGTTGAAATTTTTTCGTGATATCTATCATTCGAAAACTGGAATAGAAGGGGAGTATATCCAAGCGCCATTCTAAATATCCCGAAGTGGGACCGATGGCTTAAAGCAAAATATTAACTGCACTTTAAGGTGACGCCTTGCGCGAATCATTTTATCTTGGGTCAATACGAGAGTGTAATTATCTTCCATATATGGTTGTATCCACTGTTTATAGTGACGATTTTTACCGCGCTTTGCAGAAATATTCTGTTACTTGACCTCAAATTTAATGGTTAGGGTTATGTATCTCCCTTCTGTAAGGCATGCAATGCGAAGCAGGTATTAAATAAATAAATAAATAAATAAGTAAATAAATAATTAAATAAATAAACTTGCGAAGCAGCAAGTTCGCCTCCGGCGGGTTGAGAGCCTTCCACATTCAAACCAAACTGCAGTAATAAAATATTTATTGTTATATTCATTGCAGTAGACAAGGTTTTGCTGTATCAATACTACCATTGCTATGTTAGGGGTTTGAAAGAAATTATGAAGCTCTAGTCTTACGCCTTTCCTTGCGTGAATACAGAGGGATACAACCGCAGCCACCCGAAGCCGGGCGTCATTCGCAAAGCGTTTAGAAGTTTTAAAGTATTACGACATTAGACGAAAATCAAGTTCTTTTGGTCCATAAGGCGTGTGAACAAAACTCATAAAAACAACATAAAAATAGATTTGAAATGAAAGTACTTGTTCAATCTCTCCCACGATCATCCCTGTGAAAGATCATCAAAACAGCTGATCGAGTAGAATTTTTTTTGCACGAAAAAGGAGCACAAACTGAACATACTTTTCGCGTGAAGGAAATTATATTGGATGCTCTTGAGTGTTTTGTGGAGTACCAAACGTGAAGGCATTCGCGCCGGTTTTATATACAACAAATGTGGCCAAGCAACTGTTGTAAAAATAGTTGATTTAGTCAGAGCATGAAAGCGTTCAGGAAGATTGTCTTAAAAGAAATTGGCTGAAAGCGGCACTGTCATCTTTGTGAAATTCAACCCATTAAAGTATGCGCCTTCCGTCCCTCCCCCTTCCTCCTTCCCCATTTATTACAGGTAAGCGCCGCCCCAGAGAAGATATCAGGACCTGGACAATATTTCTATTCGAGCTCCGCAAAGAAATGAATATTTTCTGTATGCTGCAGTAAAATATTGACATCAAATAAAGAACGACAATTTGTGAGCACTGTTTAATAAATTTTGAATTTTGAAAATAATTGAATTTTGCGGTGAACTAACGCTGATAATTAAGCAAGGCTGCGATGAAGGCTGGACGGCTGCAGGTGGCGCACGGGCTCACTTTGATGTCGGTGCAGTGGACTCAAAATGGTGGGTTTGTGCTGCTGCCAAGCGCGACGGAGTCATCTGCTTGTGCTGCATGCAGTGGTTGTCCATGGGCATCAGTGCAATTAACGTACTGTGGCTGAAGTTCAATTTCCGTAGCATGGCTGAACTTCAGGCAGCTTTACTCCGGCTCGAGTTCGACGACCGCATCTCGGCTGTCTTCCTGTTGCCGTACTTCGGCCGCTCACGGGTGCCTTTGAAATTGCCGGTGCCCTACGGCTGGAATCTGGCCGTATGAACGTAAGCCGGTCGACTGGCCGACGGACACTGGCCGTTGGACAGCCATGGGAGTACGGCCGTATACGGCCAAAAGGCCCACATTTGGACATAAGCCGAACACGGCTGCTGGAAAAAGGCCGTACAGAAAATCACCGGCCAAAGTACCCCGGCTGGAGTTAGGCCGAACAGTCTTGTTCTGCCTGGGTTGGGTCTCCCTTCTTATGAATAAGAATAATGTTGACGTTTTTCCAGGATATGGCAACATTTTGGATTTGAAAGCATTCCTAAAATAGTACAGCAAGCTTTTCCAGTATAATATCTCCTCTCACCTTAAAAAAACACCCATGCCACGATATGCCTTAGTGGACACCTGCCGATTTTCTTTTTTTAATACCTTTGAGGGTCTTTCCAGCTCCCTGTTTAGGAAGCTTGGAAAAACTTCCAGCGATGGCGGACGTGTTTAGACGGAGCTGCGCGTATTTAAAGTGAAAGCAGAAATATTTTATGGAGTACAAGTTGCGCATACATAAGGCGCCACGTTTAGTCATCACGGCAGCGAATAGTGAAGACGCATGCGCACTTGGACAGGCCTTCGCCGACAACCGCTGGTGGACACCACCTCCTCGGCGATTGACATAAACGGAGCAGCATATAAGACCATCCACATCCTACCGCTTCAGTGGGCACGTCGGCTCGTCTGCGAGCAGCATGCCACGTCAATTGCTTCCGTTTCTCTTTTTGCAGTCGAGAATAGGGCCCCAGTTCCTGCTGCTGGCCATATCATCGGAGGCCGACGCAAAGCAAGATGCACCGCGTTTAGCCATCGCGGCAGCGAAGACTGAAGACGCATGCGCACATGGACCGACTTTTTCCGACAACCGCTGGTGGACACCGCCTCCTGGGCGATCCACATCAACGGAGCAGCATATAAGAAGACCATCCGCATCCTCGTGCTTCAGTGGGCAGGCGGGCTGGTCTGCGAGCAACAGGCGAAATCCGTTTCTCTTTTTTGTACATGTCAGTAACACGAATTACACAGTTAAAACCAGTAATTCCTGTTTGATTCAGCTGATGGGCTCTCAAACTGTCTTTTTGGCTTGTGTGGTCATTCGACTTTTCGTGTGTCCTTATTGATGGTATGTGAAGAGAATGAGTCTACCCTAGGCCCTACTGTTCAGGAACTTCTCGATGAGCTTTTTGCCAGCCAGAACAACATTCAAACAAGGCTTGAATCGATAGAAGCAAAATTAAAGCAGGTAGAAGCTTCGGCCCCGGTCATTGAAGGAGTAAATGCGAAAGGGTCAAGCCTGGGGAAAACTCTCCGAAATATGGAAAACGAAGTGATTGAATTAAAAGGCCGCAGTAGGCGCAATAATATTATAGTTTTCCGTATACCTGGGGACGAAAAGGACACCGCGGATGCCCGTGATAACATTGTTGTTGAAGGTGTGTTTAACGATATGCTTGACGAACACCTGAGCTCGGTGTGACGTGTGCACAGACTTGGGTGCAAGCAAGCAAATAGACACCGACCGATCATATTAAAATATTTTGATCACCGACAAAAAGTGGAAGCGATGAAACACAGCTTTAAGCTTAAAGGTACCGATATATCAGTTTTCGAAGATTTTTCTCCAGCCACAAGTGAAAAATGAAAAAAACTGTTGGAAGGCACTTCTGAAATTAGAAAGGCCGGTGGAAAGGTTACACTGAATACGACAAAATTAAAATTGATGACAAACTGTTCGAATGAAATTCCCTTAAAGAAGGGTGAGAGTAGCCAAGTACGCAAGAAATGAAATAAAATCGGAGATGGTAAGCCTCTGATATGCGTGAACCCAAATGCCCGTAGCGTCATGAATAAACTGGAAGATTTAGAGAGTATTATAATGACGCATCGTCCCCAGATCCAGATAATCAAAGAAACATGGGTAAATTCAGACATAAGCGACGAAGAAGTAGCACCACCAGGTTACAAGATTTATCGAAAAGATAGAGACACTTGTGGTGGTGGCGTTGCTATTATGGCAAAGAAATCATTGCATGTGATAAAACGAACCGATATAGGGGGCGTTAAATCTGGTATTATCAAACAGTATTTACGAGCTAATTTTGGCCGTAGGCGCATGCTATCTTCATCCAAACAGTGATGACACCTTCTTTGAAAAAATGAATCGGTTCCTGTGTTCCAGCTGATGTGACACAAGCAACGTGTTGTTAGCCGAAGCCTTTAATTTTACCTTCATTGACTAGTCCGGTGATTTCACGGAGCGACTCTTCTTTGCGGCGGAACCCATTGTGGACCTTATGCTATTTCATACTTAGCGCAGTTAGTTAAAGAGCCCACGCGCATCCAGAATAAGAAGAGCTCCGTCCTGGATCTTTGTATTGTTTGCCAGAGTATTGCAAGTCGAGACGTTGATATACCAGCAGCAAGTTGATACACGTTGATATTTGCCGAAGCCACCTGCCAGCAGGACGTCGCTCGACAAGCACTACCAAAATACAGACGCCGATCCGTAAACCATGCTCATTTCACTGCAGATTTCACTGCGCATGCCACTTTCGTGTTTTGCCAATTTGTATGAGAGAGGAATCAACCACTGTTTTTTTTGCAATCATCATGTGCACGACATCGCTCTTTCGGTTTCTAGTGACCACAGAAGCCAAGTGCGAGAACGTCATATTCAGGCCAGCCATGTAAAAGCAGTGCCCTACGCAACACGAACATTGCCTTTAGTAAGCAGCCAAGCTGTCAATGGCGGTAGTGACAGAATTGCCGACTGATGGACCATCCCCACAACGATCAGTTTGCCCGTGTTCACAGGTTTGCCCTACGGTTCCTTTACCTATCCACTGACAATAAAGTTGTAGGACTCGAAGGTCTTCTAGCCCTTGATCTGCTGTCTTGTTAAATACTTACCCTTGTCACGATGTACTTGTAAATGCCGAAGAAATAAATTTTGGGCCACTCACATCAGCTTTAAACGCACTCCCCTGCCGGCAGCTCTAGCAGGGCACACCTACGTGCGAGTTCACTTCGTACTGTTTTATCAATGCGGCTTTTCGACGCTTGCCTATACATTGGCGTTAAGTACAGTGAAGCGTCGGCACATTAAACGCACAAATCATCAGTCAATCCAATCACTTGTATGACAGTCTCATTTGAAACAATTTTCTCCGTAGCATATGGCCAGATCGGTACATGAATAAGGAACTGCGCTTGTGAACTCGAAGTTTCGGCTTGATTCCTGGCAATGACAGTCGCTTTTTCCGTCAAGTAAAACAATACAGCAGAGCGATCAAGTAGCGTAAGCAAGAACGTATATGTTCCTCGAGTGTGCGCACGTTCAAATCAATTAGGCGTCATAAATTACTCCGTAGACCCTCCTTCCACTCCTACGGCTGTACGCTAGGCACACATAATCTCTTACTCGGAAAATTCCAGTTTCATCTGAATTTAACAATACGAAATGTTTGTCATACCTCGGATCACCTTTTCGCCTACCGCCCATGTAATACAATACAACTGCCAAATAAGGAAACATCTATTTTGAAGCAACGAAGTGGAGGAGGGACAGTGCTGTTTGTCTGGCTGCCCCAATTCAATTATGCTTTCCGCTGTCTCTCGAGCTGTTTTTGTCTGCACATATCTTTTCGTCAAGGCTAACTGAATGATTGTGTAGCAGTGCGCCGGCCCACCTCAATAGGATAGATCATGCGTTGGGTTTCAACCTAAACTGACGAGTGCCGGAAGTCTGTTTTTCTAGGCATACAGGGTAATTAGCGAAATGATTTTTTCTACGCTGATCACCACGTGTATTTAATGATGTGACGACCACACTGTGTGAAGAATCAAAGCACTCAGCGCTGACACCGTTCAGTACTGAAAAGAAATCTTTATTGCTTGTTTTATTGAAAAACGGTATTGCTTAAATTGACCTGAACATCGCTGACAATACGCGCACGTGCAACAGGTTACGTAGACGCAAAACTTAGTCCTGCATGTAAAGATGAACAAAATGGTCAAAATGGTCAGTTAAGTATGATTTTGTAAACGTTTACACAACTGATTAAACCGCATCATATCCGCTTTATCCAAATGAGCACACTAAACCTGTCTTGTTGTTGGACCTTTAGCCTCGGTGGATATTTCATCGCGATGGACATTCAGGCTCGATTGAACCTTCCGTAGCGGTGGTTGTTTCGTCTCGGTAGATATTCAGGCTCTACTGGACCATCCTCTCGGCGGATCTCTCGTCTTACTGATCACTGACATTGTTGAACTTTTCGTACCGGATGATCTTTTCGTCTCGTTGGACGATCCCGGAAACAAGCGCGGCCGGGCTAGAGCGTCGGCGTCGAGCTGAATTGGATAAGAAAAACCAGAAATGACACGTTCGCGACAAAAAGGTAACATTTGTGGCATCGGGTACCGCACAATATCCGGTGTTTGTGGGGTTGAAACTATGTTATTTGTGTACAAATAACATAATATTGGTTGTAATATTGACACCGTGTGACACGAAAGTCTATTTATTCAGCATCTGAAGACACTATATAAAGAACCACTAACTGCTTCCGATAAAAATCCTTACCTACGTAGACACTCAAGTCCCATACTTCTTACACGATTATATGGTAACCTAATAAAAAAATTGGTCATATTTATTCCAATAGAACGCTGTACCGGAAGTCTAAGAAATAATTTTAATGTAAGCTGTTTCTCTATGGAGAGTTAAGCTTTTTATCTAACATTTAACAAAACCATCTCCAGTCGATTTGTTTTTCTTGAATCCGCACTGATTATCTAACATACGATGGTGCGGATCTGAGTGACTTGTGATGCGTGAAGTAAATACTTTTTCTACTATTTTTGAAACAGGGGAAAACAGATATCGGGCTCTCATTTCTTATACAGTCAAGAGGACCAGGCTTGTACAATACAGAGACTCTCGTCCCTTTCATTTCTTCCGGGAAGATTTCAGTGATAATATAAGGTTTGTAATGTGGCAAATTACGTCCTGCATGGTTATGGATGTGTGGTGCAGTTGAAATGTCTCTACAAATGTATTCCAATTTGTTTATGTTACTTTGAACTAGCTACGGCATGATGTGCTGTTAGATCCTTTACATATGTAGGGTACTGTGGTTAGGAAGTGGTCGCAACCATATGGTACTACAAAGAAAACAGCCCAAGAGACAGAACAAAGTAAACGACCACAAACAATAGTCTTGCCGTGTGTGGTTCATAATTTTGTCCTGTCTTTCACGCTGTTTTTCTTCGCAGTACAGTTACCAACTGGCAGTTCAGCGAACCTTTTTTCTACCATATGGGTTTGTGCCCACATTCCCCGGACGAAATGGAAAAAGCTGCAGAACCACCAGCAAAATCAATGGTAATGTTCTGTCATACGTTCTGGTATGCAGGCTGGTTCTTCTTTAATAGGCATGCTCCCGAGGATGTTAGAAACTTTTCGGCAAAGCGGCATAGGGCATCCCTGTAGGCAGAGGCCCGGAGTAGATGATTGTGGCCATTGAGGTTGCCTATTAATCTGCAGGGTTTTGTAAGAGATTGGAACACAGTTATAGAGCTGAAAATCTGGATGAATTTTTGGCGAAAAGCAAAAACACTTGTGTGTACATTTCGCCGCACGTTAAAGATCCCCATGTGGTCAAAATTAAACCGGAGCCTTCCACTACGGCGCGCCTCATCGCCTGCGCTGCGTCGGCGTGTTATACCCTACTATCAATCAATGTGCAGCCGCCGAATTTTTAATATTGTCGCGGAACCGTAGAACGGCGACTCTGTCAGCGCGGCATCACGGTTGTAGAAAGTGACGAAACGAGCAAGAGTCGATCGCACAGCTCCCATGCGCCAAGCCTTCCCGCCTGTGCAACCGTCGTCTGCTTGGGTGATACTAGACTCGCGGCGCAATCCTTTTCCTCGGGTTATTAACCGGCTATCTTTATTGCTGCGTGGTGACAGTGATTTTTCGTTCACCTCTTCTACGGCAGTGGAGATAGGCCAGTGGTCGACCCTCCCGCGATATTATTAAAAATATTGAGCATCTGTACATACAGCCACTGCTATAAGCCTGTTAGAAATTAAGGTTAAAATGGCAGCAGCCTCAACATTGGCATGTAATTGGGCTGTAGATCACGCGCTAAGGATTTTCAGGCAATAATGGTCACACACTCTGAAAATTGTGCCACCACCACATTTGCACTTTGGAAATACCGTGTAACAATTCCAAAACATTCTATTTTGGTTGTAGATGTGTTTCTTGGAGACACATTCGTCATTCGTAAATATCACCGAGGTTTTTCAGACGAGCTCTACAGTGTGTTATGATGTTTTCCCTTCACATCATTTAAGCTTGACAAAGTCTAAGGCGGTCTGCTGCTCAGTCGAAGGACGTGGGGTCGCTCCCGACCGAGGCGGCTCTTTTTCTGGTGGGGGTGAAAAGCGCAAAGGCCGTGCGTTGGAGATTTCGGCGTACGTAAAGGTCCCAAGGTGGTCAAAATTATTCCGGAGCCCTTCACTACGGCGCTCTCATCGTCTGTGTAGCGTCGGTGCGATAAACCTCATAATCAATAACATATAAAAATACTGGAGGGTTTGTTTGTGTGTTTATGTCTTTGTGTTTATGTCTTTGTGTTTAACTGTTTGTGCCGCAAGAATTATGTCTATGACTAACCAGTCTTTTAATTTGATCATTAACAACACATCCTCAGACTATTTCTACAAATCGTTCATTTATGTCCGCGCTTTCTTCCTCCGAGTGAAAGGAGAAGCTTAAGAGCTCAAAGTCCTCTATCTAACGGCGGACAAGGAACACACCATTTATTTTATTCCACCTTGGCATATCCTCCCTGTGTCATGCTGCGACCTTACTTTTATCTCAACGTGGTAAAAACAGGGCACCAAGAATCGCAATTCTGTAGCATTCCTTGTTTCTGCGGGAGGGTTATTGGTGAAATTTTTTTAGAGCCACGTGCCAGACTGCTACCACTGTGCCTTGTGCTGGGCACGGATAGAAGTTATAGATATGTAGAACGGTAAACTTCCGCAACAGTATTTTAACGGCCGCCAGACGCGGCACCGTTTTTTATTCAAGATGACAGTTACTCAATCAATAGACTTTGGTGTCACACAGTTACCAATATTAGGACCAATATTATGGTATTTTTACACAAATAAAATAGTTCCCATCCAACAAACACCGGATATTGAGCTGCACCCAGATGCCACAAATGTGATGTTTTTGTCGCTGAAGATGACATTTCTGGTTTCCGTATCCTATTAATGGCTAGACATCACATCGCGAAGGCTCAGTTCGAATCAGCTTTTGGTGGACATAAACTGACACTGAAAAATGGAAACAAGTTGGCCTGTATCGATAGATTCAGGTGCCGGGAATGCAAATTTACCGTTCTCTTAACCCGTAGCTGTTTAATAAAGCACAAAATACCAGGAACGTACAAACAAGTGCCGACAGCCCGCACGCTTTCGGGTACGACGGTTTATGACGTCACAATATTTTTGCACGACGAGAGACATTGATAATTCATCTCCTTGGATAATGCCTCTCATGATTAACAGGCATTGATAAATTTTCTTTCGCAAACTAAACAGTTTCAAAGTTGTTCAGCAAGTGGAATAAATGTAACTCAATGCTTTCCGGCTGTTACTCTTGCAAGAAGTTTGTTGATCATCATTATTGACCTGGACTTTACAGCCTGCTCCCGGCACTGCGATGCCGGCAGAACTCATGGGACGCCCGTGTCGTCGTGGGACTTCCAAGGGGTAACAAACATGTCGAGCTCCCTGAACTTGGCAGCCTTTAGGGTGTTCTTTGACTAGGTCGCCACCGCTGAGGGCGTCGGGAGCGACAAAAGAGGAAACAGACGGCGCAGCGGGAAGGGGAAGAGCCGCGAGTCAATCAAGGCCCATCTCTTTGGCGCCCTCATGGTTACTAGGGGCCGGGGAGGCACAGATGGAGGGAGCAACATGGCTCCCTTCTGACTGGGTGCTACCGCATCCACTACCATGTCGGCAACGCTGGGCCAACGAGTTAGGCTCTCGAAACGAAGACAGTGTGTGGCACAGGCGTGACCAGGTCAGTATCGCAGACCTGAATCGCCGCCAAAACCAGACGACGCTGCGCCACGGCGTCGAGAGTCGGCGTACCCCGTCAGGATAATTTAGGCGGACCCGCGTCTGCCAAGCTAATGTTTCTGTTACCTTATTGTCCATCGTTTTTTCTCCAATTTGAAGTTCTCAGACCTGCCAGAGTTGTCCTGTTGTGGTTCCTGGGAGTTGGGGCCGGTGAAGTTTGTAGCCTCACATGTTTCAGTTTGGTGTTCACTTTGTGAGCACTCGGCCTACGTCGCTGGACCCTTGCAAGAGTTGGAACCATGCCCGAACCACTGGTACGTAAATGAACACCGAAGTGAATTTGTCAAGATCCCGCTCTTGCTTGCACTACGTAGACCGGCTCAAACTAACAACTTCTCTTCGTTTATCCGGTTGATAAGTCGGTAATTATTTTATAAAGACCGAAAAAAGAAGAGTACACTATCTACCCGTGGGGAACCATCACGAGGATGCGAAGCATCATGGGGATTCCGTGTGGTTCGATTGTGTTGCCGTTATGTTGAGCCATCTGGTGTGTAGTAGCGCCAGAGTGAATTCCGCGTCCGGGTCCACACCGGTGGCAAAGGCACGCAAGTACTGTTGTGTGACGGTGAGTAGGCGGTGGTTCTCGAGGCGCCTAAAGTCGTCCATCATGTTGTTGTCGATGGCGTCGTCTCTGCAGTAGAATAGGTAGTCACCGTCAGCGTTGCTGAGGTAAAGTTGTTGACGTTGGTGCACCGACTGAGAGCAACGTACATGCCCTCCTCTTCGCAGCTTTGTCTTCTCCTCCTTCTTCAGCGGTTCCCCTACGGGAAGATAAGGACGGTAGTTGAACGCGAAGCTATCTCGTGATGGACTCTTTGGTTGGCCAATCCCTATGGGCATCCTGCCGCAATCATCATCAGCGGTGCTTGGTTGTTGACTTTGTGCACCGGCTGCGAGCAACGTACACGCCCTCCCCTTCGCAGCTTTAACTTCTCCTTCTTCTGCAGCGGTTCCCCTACGGGAAGATGACGACGGTGGTTGAACGCGAAGCTATCTCGTGATGGGTTCTTTGGTTGGCCAATCCCTAGGGGCACTCTGCCACAATCATCATCAGCGGTGCCTGGCCAGGCATGCGCAAAAGGGGTGCGGACTGGCAGAGAACAATGACGACGACAGTGGAGGGAGGGAAACAGCCCCGAGCATGAGATTCTCCGCATCTTAAATACCATGCGTGGTCTGCGGCGGCCGCACCAACTAAAGGCAATGACGTCGGGAGGAGGTGGACAGCGATTGAACGATGCCCAAGGTTAGCATTCAAACAAAACAAGTTTCGTTTTCGCTTCTGTGAAGCAACAAGCTTGACATCCGACGTTATCGTTGGAAGGGCATTCTCGATATCTTCGTAGTCGTCATACCGCGCTTCTTCCATGCTGTCGGCTGTAAAATGCCTATGGTGAGCCTTCCAAGACGGCTTGGAATCGTGACAATCACTAGCCGAGGCCTACGATGTGGATGAACGCCGTCTGCGTCACCGCTGACGCTCAAATGCCGTGCGTTTTTGCCCCATATTTGGAGCTTGCCTCACTCATGACTGTATCGAAAAAATTATGTTCGCACCGGGCTAAGGGTCTGCTGATTCTAGCCTGTGCCCGCTCCTTGCAAGCCGCCGGTGGTTATGCAAACAGCACGCCAAAGATAACTTGCTAGGGCGTCAGTGTCAGTCTGCGCGCGTTCTGCGAACTCGCTCGTGCATGAAGCAGCGAACATTACGCCCCGAAAATGGGGAACTCAGTATAGTAACTATCGGCCGAAAACAAAAAAAAGCAACTTAAAAAAATGCACCCAAAGGTATTTGAACTTGAGACTTACGTAAAAAGATACCTAGCGCTTCCGCCGACTCGGCCACGGGCCAGAGCCGGCAGCGATGGAATGATAAGGTATATAATGTATGACGAGTTTACACCGTTATGTAGTTTTAGCATTTCAAGCAGTTAAGTGACTATTTCTTGTAATGCACTGGTGCAGTAAGAGTGGCCAAAATTTCCACAATATCTCACGTCTACCCTATTTATTCTCACATCTACGTCATTTCCACAACGTCTAACGTCACTTTTTCGACAGAAAACGCGTTCGCACATGTGTCGTCGTGCTGCTCACCGCTGTGCTTGTTCACCGCGTGCAGAAAGTTGTTCCTGCTCCCCGTTTTTACGCTCTACGGGAAGCGCCTCAGTTGATTTTATTTTTTCAGTACCTATATCGACTTCGCTCACTCTTCTCCCGCATTCAAGTCGCTTTAGATTTCTCCACTAGCGTACCAGTCAGCGGCGCTTGTGCAGCGCTTGTGTGGAGCGACCTGGATTTGGAGTTTGACCCAGTGTACAAGCTCACAAACTAAAAAGAGGCACAAACTTCCATTCACAAAAGTGCCGCGGCTGCGTTTCAACAGAGCGAACGAATAGCGACGACCCGTTGGTGGCCGGCGGACTAAACGCTGGCCCGACTGACTCTAGTCCCAGTCGGAAGGTCGGCGATCCGTGCAGTAGCCCAGTCAAGCCACGTCACCTCTTCCTGACGTCATATGAAAACGCCACAGTTCACATAATAATGCGCATAAAATGTACGTTCATGCAGATAATCTTCCAGAGCATCGACATCAGAGCTTCATATCTCGAAATGCAAAGGGGGCATGCCGTGAATAACGTGAAAAGTCTTGTAAAAATTGCAACAGCCTCAACGAGAGCATGTACGTGGATCGAATTACGTTCTATATATTTCTTCCCGAAAATAGCCAAACGTCTTGAGGAGTGTGTCCAGGCATTTCTATCAGTTTTAAACACCATCGAAGTATTCAGAAACTTTGTATGTTTGCTTTTTGGATGTTTTTTTTTCTGCAGGCACAATACAGTCGGTAAATGGGGTTGCGTAATCTGATATACGCATCAAGGGTTAGAGAAGAACTCTACAGTTGCACTGTACCTGTGCTAGGGTTTTCTCTTCTCACGGTATGTTTTTATCAGCGACTGGAATATCCGTGCGTTTATGGCCTTTCGGGACAGTGGCTGCTTTTTTGGCTTTTCTGTAGACATGAACAACGCACCGCCTTCATTGCTTTTCAATGCAGGCAGGTGAGAGGTCCGGCCTCCATGTCATCGTCGGACGTCCTCATAGTACACAACGGATCGGACTTCTTGGAACGTGCAACCTTACTGGTGCTGTTAGCTGCAACCGCCACAGAAGAGAATAACAGGGGTGCCACAGGTGGCAAACGCGGTGCAGCATGGGCGGGGGCGAAGTGGGAGTTCGCCTCGACCAGTTTTTTTTTTGTTTGTTTTTTAGTATTACACGGTTTAACTATTTACCGATGATGTCTTCCAGGTATTTTGGGATCAACAATGCTGGTTGTGAGGCAACCGGGCCTGAAAAAAATCGATCGGAATTGTGTAGCTTATTAAAGCTTGTGCTCGGGAGTGGAAAAAAACAATACTTTGATGCGGCCCCTTTCAGGGAGCCGATAATGTTTTCTGGAGGGCTTTTCCATGCACCACAGAAACAATTAGAAAACTGGGGCACTTTCTTGACTGACTTTACCCTGATGAACAGTGACGTCCCTGATCGCACTGCTTCGTAGACAGATAGGGAGTCCATTGAACGGGGATTCAGAAAAGCTCCCATGGCCACAGTTCAAGGCTTCTACACTTGAACTGAAACACATTGTCGCGGTTGGCTACAGCGTGAGTGTGGGGACTCGGGGGTCTGCGATGTAGCAAATACGGTCCCATTGAATTTGCTGGGTGCCCGTGAGCGTAGGAGCTCGGGACGGTTGCCACTACTGATCATTCAGGCACACGTGTTCTGAATCAGTTTTGACCTTGCAAACGCTTGTTAGATCACAAGCCAAGCTTTCTGTTCCGTGACTGTAATATTTTGGTTGTGGGTGAGATACTGCTGAAGTGTGTGTGCCTGGGATGTGCAATTATTTCAAAGAATTTGAAACACATGCAAGCTTAGGAACAATACTGGCTGCCTGTCTGCTTGTTGTGCTGCAAATGTCGTCGAAAGAGGAGGGCCTTGTGCCGCCCCTGCCACGTAATAGCCCCTCTGCGCTCTCCAGGTCTGTCAAGCTGTTCCCCCTCCTGTCTTGGTTATACCATGTGAAATTCGATATATGTTTGCTGAATTGAATTTTTCCCGCGTTCAGACAGCTAGGGCGCCAGCTGTTCCCACCGTATGTTACTGTTAGGAATGGCGCTGGAGCTACGAGCTGATGGCTAAAGTGTGAGTCCTTTTTCAGGCGTACCCTGATATAACGGCTTTGAACGCGGGGATGTTGATCAATATGGCAAACAGTCACACCCAGCTCAGCAAGTTCTGATGATTATGATTTACTCAAATCACATTCGCGGGTCTGTTGGTAGCCACAGGTGATTCGCTCAGCCCAAGAGTAGGATATAATGCGGGCAAACGCTCGTGGGCGCAATCGTAATCAAGGGTTTCGGAGGGATCGACGGAGCCAAATCAGGAGGTACACGAGCTCACACACCATGCTCCCTTCGACCACGGTCTCCACACTACCCTTCCTAAAAATGTGGAGAATATTTCCCCTCTCTATGCATACAACTATAATCTTTCACGTGCCAGAAGGGGCGCTAAATGCTAACAATTAGCAAACTCTGCTCAGAACGTAAACCAGCCAATATATTCACAATTCAAGATGGGCGAAGGTGATTGCTATGAGGCAGCCGACGTTAACTTAAAACTGCTGCGGAAGACGTGACGATGCTCAGGGGAGAACAGCTCAAACATTACAACTTACATTTCTGTATTAAAATGGAATGCAGCTTTGTCCAGCTCCCCACCTCGAGATCAGCGTGAGCTGATTAAGAGGCAAGATAACCAGCTGCTCCATTCAATGCTGTAGACTTCGGGTCCTTCTACGCAAAAGTGGCGCTTTTTTTACTGAACAAAGGTATTCTTTTTCTATTTTTCTCACAGAAAAAACAAAACGCTCAGATCGGCCCCGACGTGAAGAAATAGGCGCTTTCAACTACTGACAGCTACGTCTTCTCGCTGAAACCGTCCATAATCAAGCAGCCAGTAGCTTTAACGCCCCTACCTTACACCGCAAAAGTGTAAATACATAGCATCTCTCTGCCCTGTGTCCAGGTGACTGGAAGCCGTTGACGCTGCTCTTGCTCCTTTGACTTATCGTCGCAGCTTCAACAGCAGGAATCATAAACGCAGAAATGCCGTTTTACAAAGCTCCGCGTGTTGACGTCACGCTATCGCGGCGCAGATCTCAAGACCTGAACGTAGATGTCACTGAAGCTTTTCGATGTTTTTGTTCTCGACGTTTTTCTTTTCTTTTGAAGCAAACTCTTGGCAAGCGATATTGTTTGACACATGGCTATATTCCATCGTGCTGTTATGACACGAATGATTGACCCTTGAGCAGGAAGCAGCGCTTTTTTCTTTTAATCGAGGCTGCTACATTTAGCTTAGACACCAAATGATTATATATTATGACTTGACTGTGGTTACGCGCATGGTGCCATGCTTTCTTATGTGCACGACTATAGACACGACGTGGTTAATTTTCGAAACATAAGCACTGTTTTTACGTACGCTGTGCCGACCGTAACTTAAGCGTAATACCCCATCCCACTTTCTCGAAAGGCGGCAAATAAATCTATCAAAGTAATGGCTTAAAATTAAAATGCTTCCGGACTGCAGAGCAGGACTTTAGGTAACCGGTAGTGATAGTGGCTTCAGACGTAGCACTTCAGCTAGCGAAAATGAGTCTTAAAAAAAGATTGAGAGAGAAAGCTTGTTATTAAAGGAAAGCAGACAGGTGTGCCGGCATGTTAACGCCTACATGCTACTCTGCGGGGTGCGGAGGAGGGAATAAAGTTGCAATAGGAAGTAAGGTGGGATGGAGAGAAGAAAGAACGTAATAAAAGAAGTAAAAAAAGAAATAGCCGGTGTTGGGGACCATTAGTGCGACACTTGAGTAGTCTATAGACGGCAGCACAGTGTAAGGATGATCTGGTGCTATTTCACCTCAGCATCACCAATGTCATGGTCGTATTCAAATACTAATGCGGCTGGCACTTTACGCTGAGACGATGGAGATGGCCATGGTCCGAGAACTGGTTTTACGGTTAGGAAAGTGTGGTTGAAGCACTCAATCTTCTGCGCTAGGTTTTTGTTGCTTGTCTCTATGTAGGGCACTCCAGTAAGATATGCTCGACTGTTTCTGCTGAACCACAGTTCGAGCAATGCGGGTGCAAACTTGGGACAGGGCGATACCGGTAGGTATTTGTGAGGGCTACGTTGAGACGGAATCGATGTAACAAAGACTCTAGCCGACGCGGAAGTCGCTCAGGTAACATGAAAATATAGCAAATTGGCTGCCTTAAAACAGGTGCACATTTTTCAAAATATATAAAGAAAAGGAAGCCTCGGGGAGCTAGTTTCAAAACCAGAGATTCCTTGCAGACTTCCAAAATTAGAACTGTAATACCTTAAAGGTAAGCGAATAGTTCGGCTTCGTAACCGATTGCAAAGGAGGTATGGGGTCGCTCGTATAACCACTGGCCGCTAAATATAGAGTGTCGTGCGTATTGCGTGTAGCATTAGTCTTTCGATTTTAACTATCGGGCCAGGAATTTCGGGATGTAGTATTGGTAAAGACAAGTTTACAAGTGTTCGATTGTAATTTTCAATTTCTGTGGAGTAATCGATAAATTTCTCATCCGGGGTATGTTCTTTTTTGTTTACCCCGCATTGCGGTTTTGCCTCAAGCTTGAAAGAAAAGAAGACGAAGAAGAAAAGAGGACGATGGCTACCCAGATGTCCGGTAAGTAGTTTCGCTGCTAATATTATATTACTTCTCATCTTCTAAGTCAGAGCCGACAGTAGAAATACTTTTGGAGGTTTTCGTAGATCTCTCACACTTGGATGACATTTTCTTGAAGGAGCTATCACCCCTAGAATATTCCTCGTGAAATCTTTGAACCCTTAGGTTTGTGCCCTGTAAGGCAAACCTGCCAGATTTATCGCTGCATAATTCCGAATTTCTCTTTTCAAGTAGCGTAGACAGCTTGGGAGAAGGTCGCTAAAAGAAAATTACCTAAAGTGTATGTGAAGCAGCGTTAGAATTACCGTCGTGTTAACGCGGTTCTATTCTTATACAGTTCTTTGTAAAAATTGTATTACCACACTCGGACACCGGACAAAACCAATCAATCAATTAATCAATCAATCAATCAATCAATCAAAGCAAGCCAGAAAACGAACTTCATTTCGCTAAATTTACTCACGAGTAGCTTAGGGTCGTGTTAGCCGCCAGCTAACCAAAAATTCGACTTAAAAACAACGATCGTCGATCGCAAGTACGGTTCATGAAGCGACGCATGAGTCACCAATACCGGCCACAAGTGAACTGTCGTTATACAAGTAGCTGCATATTAGGCAATGCACTCAGATATATTTCAGCAGCACGAGAGTTCCTATTTACAACAATGACAAGTTCACCAATAGAAAGAGTGTCCCATATGGCCACGTTTCTCCTAAAGCATTCCCCATTTTCCTAAAGAGGAATTTGGGGCCCTTTGTCAAAAGTACTCCTGAACTTGCGTTATTTGCACTGAAATCTCACTCGTTAGAGACTGAAGTGAGAGCAAGCCCGTTTAAAACAATAACAGTGGCGAATAATGGTAGCGAAGAGAGGTCGCAGATGGCATTTACGTTTGGGTCTTAATACGTAAGACGTGACAGCGTACTTCGATGCACATTGAGCGTTTTGGAATGAAGTTGCCGCCTTGACGATCTTGCTTCACGATCACCGAATTTCAGTGACTACAGAAAGACTACAAACAAGGGTTTCTAATCGCCGTGGCCCGAGAGAGAGACACTCTTTGCGCGAAAGGTTGTGACGGCGGACTGTAGGAAAATTTAAGCGAGGAGCCGACAGTGTATGTGTTTCAAGTGTTTATTCTCCAAAGTCTAGGCTTGACTGAGCATATTTGGTTTTTTTGCGAAAGGGGAGACAGAAACAGAGTCTGTTTGAGGAAGAAATAGTTGGAGTTTAGGAAAATGTGGTAAACAGGTGGCAGGTGGCTTAAACGTGGAACCTGAACTCGAGGGCAGATGCAGCAGCTCCTTATCTTGTCTTCTCAATAAACTCGCGCTGACCATGGGGGAACGAGTTGGCCAAAGCTGCCACCCATGTCTTGATGCGAGCTGAATATGTAATGTTTCAGTTTTTCTCCCGCGATCATACCTTTCACATGGCTGGGGTGCGTTGAAAGAGAAATGATTCCTCTCTTTTATATGTGTCTTAGGTTACTCTATGAGGCTCCCAGCGAGCATCTTTGTCCACCGAAAGTTATAGATACTTCTGTTGGATTATCCTCCACAGAGATTGTGATTTTTTCTTGCCCCTTTGTAGCCCGGAGAAAGATCGTGCTGCTTGGCGCAGGATAAGGAGACATTCTTAGCATCTGAAGGGGGGGGGGTGGTAATCGTGGTCGCAAGGAGCACGGTATGTGGGTTCGCGTGCCTCTTTGTTGGTGCCTTCTTCTCTTTCAGACCCTACTGTCCGGGCGTCAACTTTTTCCAATATGAATTGTAGTATCGCAACGAAGCGTTTATGTATTCGGCCTGCAGCTGACCGTATATATGCCCTTTCAGGGAGTGTAATGATGTTTACGCTGCTAATTCATACTTGGGCTAGTCGGATTGCCAAGAGGATGGCCCCACCTTTCGCTACATTGTTCCTGTATGTAGGTGCACCATGTAGTCGCAAAGATTGCCAGAGCAGTAAACTACGGCAATCGCTACTTCCCACTTTTTACATCGCGGTGTCGGTGCGCTGTTCTGTCATAATTTGAAAGCTTTCCTCGGATAAACTTGACCCTGCCATATCACCTGTCCTGAGTAGGGCTGGTAGAAGAGAGTTATTATGCGGCGTCGCTGGATTGATGGCATGTCTATTATGATGCCCAGTGCTTTATTTTGAGGGACAGGAGGGGGGTGCCTGTGTTCATACTTTGGCCCATGCCCATTTCGGTTTCCCAGCCGCTTGCTTTGTTCTAGAAAAGTGGTTTATCTTAGTTCTACAAAAGAGTTCTGAGTACCCTAGTTAAAAACATACTCATTGTCATTATAATCAACACCTATTAGGTCGACTGCAGGAAAAAGGACACTAATCAAACTGCACCCTCTCCGGTCCTGCGCTTTGAGAGTCCATTCTTTGCCTCCAAATTTTCTTCTTTCGTCCCTTCATTGAATTAATGGCCTGCCCCTTCTTCTATGGGTCCCAGCGTATCTATTGTAAAAGGAAAGTGTTTTATGCCGTGGTCCAGCAAGATCTGGCTGACGTCATATCCATCCCGGAAATGATGTGGACAGAAAAATGCTGCTCCGCCTAGATTCGAGCCGGGTGCTCCATTGCCGCAACGGGAGGTGCCAGGCGCTTTACCGACTCTACTACGAACTTAAGCGCAGGCAGGCGTTTGAACGCACCATATGTCTTTCCTATAACCTGCTCTATTTCGATAGTGCTGCTCTCTAAGAGAGCTGCAGCGAAGTAGTGCATCACGATGCTAATGAGCGCCGGCAGTGGGCGCCAGCTGAGTTCGTCTTAACGCAACCGTCTGGCGTACACTCCACGGAGCGGAGACGCAGTGGTCGCACATTTGCGAAAGCGACGCGTCAGCAGGTTGTCGCTCGCCAAGCACACCGACAAGACAGCCCCGCAAATCATGCTCTTTCGCGCAGCGGACCTGAGTTCACCAAAGGATACGCTGGCAACCCTTCCCGTTTTGTACGAATGGTTTTCTAGCGCGTGTGGTTTCATTCAGGTTTACGCAGTGCTCCGACGCGTGCAATCCAGTGTCCAATGTTGATAAGTCTGACGGTGCCATACTGTCATGTGGTAAGAAGAGACCATACCCGAAGGAGGATTGTCCCGAGAAGATGATGGAAGAAACGACGAAGAGAAAGACGAATCAGAGTACGGGATGGCGAGAAGGATTTGGAAGTGTCCAATGAAGAACATACACAGAGTGATTAAGAGGAGGAGAGGTTAGCTGGACGAGCAAATGGGAGCCTCACACGATAGAATGCGAGGTGAAGATGAGGACGACGAAGTTGGAGCGGAGAGAGTGGAACGAGGTCTTGGGAGGAATAGTGGCAAAGTCGGGCCGTGCCCCAAAACGCACCTACGGCATCGCACCGTTTGGCAGCGGGCCAGCTCGGAACCACCGATTACCAGCAGCTTCGTACGGCTGGCCTTCTGCTGAGCCGTGCTGCACAAGGAAACCGTGGAATCGCACCGCGGTCATGCAGACCACTGACGACCAGCACGGGCCATCGCGACGTGCTGCGACGTTCGGCAACGCCGAAGCCTACTCACCGGGAAACGTCATCGGAATAGCAGCTGTTTCGACGTGCTACAGGGTGGGACTTGTTTTACTTTGCCATAGACAGTCAATGTATTTTAGTGACTATTTGACTAGACTTTTGTAGTGTTAATGCGTGCTTGTTTTTTGTGTATAGGGTGATATGCGTGTGAGTGTGCTATGATCGCGTTTGTTGGAGGTTTTGTTCTGAAAATATATTGTGTGGGTATCGAATGCCTCAATCCGAGCCTCTTTTCTCTGCCGCGTGAGACGCGTGACACATACCGGACGATATATAATTAGCGATGTGCAAGTTCATATCGATAAAGAAAAAAACATTCAACTGAACCTGTGAAGGCACATGGCACTTTCGTGTTTTACTGATTCCTATGAAATGGGGATCAACAACATTTATTTTTGTTACTCTGGTGCCCCACCTGATGTTAGTTCGTGTCAGGGTGAAAGTGCGATGTTGACGGCGGCCTGTATGCTGTCCTGTTAATTGCGTTTCCTTTATTTTCTTCGGCGCGAAAAACTCGTGGTGCGAGAGGTTCTACGACATCCGTCTACTGATCAGTGGCTGCATGATGTTCGTCGTTGTTCTTTGATTTTCGCTCCTTATGTTTCGGCGTTTTATAATGTAGAAATTGGTTAAAAATTAGGGCTGGCCGTGATATAAAAATTTTAATTCGATTTATCGAAACGCTTGAATTGATTAATTGACCGATTGATCGGTTGCGTGGGTTTGTGAAGGAAAAAGAAAAATATATTTGAATGAAATAATAATATACTAATAATCTGCTCGTTATGGTTGTGTCTGCTTATGAGGCTTGTTCATAATAATTCATGTCAAATAAGCACATGATTGTCCTGGCGCTGATGTCATCTGGAGGCTTGTCACCACGTTCGTCATTCGCACTACTTATTGTATTAAGATGATCGGCAATCGCCGAAATCGCAGGGGGCAGGCATTAAGCGTCGTTAACTTAGTCCAGAGTCACTCTATGGAACGGTAATTCGCTGTGAGCGACCCCTCGCACTTTGTAACGCGATAGCATTATTAGGCTAATTTTAGATGCGACTGCATCTCATTCACTCGCCTTGTCCCTCCATACGGCGTTGTTGTTGCCCGTCCACACCCCTCCGCCATTCTTCTCACCGCGCGAGCTGCGCTCTCCGCCGCTTACCCCCTCTCGTCTCTGATAACGAACACTCTCTCGCGAGGGCCATTGGATGAGATTGGATTGGATTGACTTGGCTTGGCTTAGATTAAAGTGGGTTGTGTTGGATTGGTTGCGTAATAGCCTCGGCAGGGGGTTCACGGCACGTTTCACGCGATGGGAGAATCAACCTAACGGAAACAACAACGGAACCCCCTATGCGTAGCATCTACACAGGGCTTCCCGCGAGGGTAGGTGGGAGAAATGTTTTCGATTTCCTTGTGGCTTCTAGCCGTCCGCTATCAGCCATGCTCTTCACTCGTCCGCGGAAATAAGTCACCCGTGCCATCCGGCGGCTACGAATGAAGCAGCAAGATTTTAGGGCTGGCCTGAATCTGGAATATGGCGCAGGGTGCCTGAAGTATGGAAAGGAGGACAATGATACCACGGCGAAGACGAAAGGACACACGTTTTCGGCAGGTGCCGCGCCTGCGCAGTGAAGTTCATTCAATACAAGTCGATGGTACCATACTCGACAGACACGGTCGCCAGCCGTGCCTGCAAGTGACGCCGTCACACCAAAGCTTCGGTCCACTGGAAGATAAAAAATCTAAAACTCCGGAAATGCACGTGCCGAAGCTATACATGCGCTACCAGGCGCGCCCGTAGTGAAAGGCTGCGGAACAATTTCGACCACCTGGGGATGTTTAACGTGGGCGCCTAAACCTCTACACAAGGGCGTTTTATTTTTCTTCTTCCATCAAAAAATTGCCGCTGTGGCCGGGAACAGAACGCGCGTCCTTTGGCTCAGCAGCGCAACGCTTGACACACTAAGCCACCGAGGCGTCTTTTCCACCGGAACTAATGCCGTCACCAAAACTTGGTCACCTAGCTAAAACAGGGGGCAAAGGCTTAACGCGAGCCTCTCAGAAATCAAGGAAGGCCTTTATTATGAACAGACATATACTTTAAGGAAACCTAGTATATAATGTCTATTCACATGAATTTGCAAAATACCGGTCAATATACCCTTGGTTCTGTATCCGCTACAAGCTCCGTTTGGCAAACGACAGAGCGCGCAACGCGCCAAAGTTTAAAATTGAAGGTACGGATGACCTCCAAGAGAGCAGTCGCGTAAAAACTCCCACCTCCCCTCGCGGGAACCCCTGTGTAGATGCGACGCATAGGGGGTTCACGTTGCAGCGCTGGACAGCGGAGGAACGGCGCTGGAACGATGGAGCGGAGCGGAGCAGGCACCGCGTTTTATAGCGCGCACAACGGTGAGAGGACGCGCCGGCGCCAGTGCGTCTGCCGCGGCTATGACGCAACACAATCCACTTTAATCCAATCCAATCCAAATCCAATCTAAACCAAGCCAAGCCAAGCCAGGCCAGTCCAAGCCAATCCAATCGAATCCAATCCAATGCCCCTCGCGAGAGAGTGTTCGCTATCGGAGAGGAGAGGGGGTGAGCGGCGGAGAGCGCAGCTGGCGTGGCGAGGAGAATGGGGAAGGGGCGGACGCCGACGACGATGACGCCGGATGCAGGGACAAGGCGGGTGAATGAGATGCGGTCGCATCTAATAATTCTCGGCGCGGCTCTAGAGAACGGGTCTCAAACCTACACCTGCGAGCGGGCCGAAGACACAAAATTTAGTCTCGGAAGGGCCCGGACAGTGAAGGTTAAAACGAAGGGCAGGGGTGAAGTTTTAGCTAACGCTGCCATTTGAAAGAAAGAAGCCCTTTCGCACGTCTTCTGAATATGCCAGGACATTAATGAATGGCATGTGGCATCAGGATTCGAGACACCTATTCATACCCATCTCAAGGATGACAAAAGGGCTGTCCTCGGTAACTCGAAGACCATAGCAAAGCATTTTCGATCAGTCTCTAGCCATCTGCGTCCTTCGCTAAGCGTTCAAGGCCCGCACACAGGCATTGGCTCTAAAACAGACAAAAATAAATGAATGGAGACACTCATGAGCAGCCAGGCCGAAGTCCAAAGGTCCTTGGGCCGGGTGTTTCAGACCCCTCTTCTAGAACGTGGAGCCGAACTGACAATCACCAAAATAGAGAAAATCTTTTAACCAATTGCCCACATTATAAAACGCTTAACAAAGGTAATAGAATGAACGAGAGAAGAAGGCACGGTAACACTCATCCAGCCACTGATAATGAGGCGGATATTTCAGAATCTACCGTACCACCAATTTACCCGCGCCGAAGAAAACCAAAGAAACACCGCTCTCACTATGGCGTGAGCAACTCATTACCTTAATCGTTTTCATCCTGAGACGACTGACACCCGGTGGACGACCGTGGTAACAGAATAGGCAGCCCAGGAGACGGCTGTAGGAGAAGAGAAAGGCTCGGATGATTCGGATGAGTCGGAGACAAAGAATGGACTGAGGCAGCGCAGGACAAGAGTGGTGAACGTCAATGGGAGCGGCTTTCGTCTAGCAGTCGACCTAAATAGGATGTTGATGATGGTGACAATGAATATGCCCTTAAATTGCGCCTTCATAACTCTTTTGAAGAAATCTGAGAAACCTACTTCGATAGCTGAGATCACTGGGGCTGGGAAAATAAATCTGGACGGGCCACCGTACGGAAGACAGGCGACCCCTCTCAAAACTACACATAATTGCACAAAAAATGGGAGACATGTACAAAGTAAAACACCGACCACAAGCGGCGCAAACTTCCAACTACAATTATTGCGCCACTGTGTCAACTTTATAAACTCCACAAGGTACGAACGCGGATGCGTAAGCATAAACAGAGATTAAACGACCGCCGAAGCGGCGGCCAAGAAAACCAATTTATTTTTCGTGAGCCCAAGTGAGGCCGTGCTGACACATTTATCTTCGAGTCTTTCTATCGCCTCAGCTTCCGTAACTTCTCTCATAAGCTGCGTCCGGCCACGGCATAAAATCGAACACTTCTCAAATATAGGTTTACAGCCGCATCTTAAACAATGTGGAGCCAAGAACCCACCAGTGCCAGATTTAATGTTGTAGCTGTGTTCGCGTAACCGGTCATTCAGGCAGCACCCGGTCTGCCCAATGTACTGTCTGTTACAGTTTAGCGGTAGGCTGTACATCACCCGGCTCCCTCAGGCAACAAACCTGTCCCGCTGCCTCTTGTTGCACCTTTCAGGTGGTGGGGCAATTGGGGTTCGTGAGTTTACTGAGCTTCCCAAGCTTGTTGGGCGCTGAAAGAACCACCCTAATGTTAGCTTTATTTACAATCTCTTTGAGGGTGCGAGATACCCTGGCATGTTGGGAATACATCAACTTTTGGGTGATTGCCGGATGCTTACAGCTTCTGCGGTTTGTTGAGAGCTGGGCTTCGTCTCTCCTCAAAATTCTTTGTGCTTCCGACGCCAGTACTTAGTTAGGGTACCCTACCAAAGACTAACGTTCGCTTCATTGCTCAAGGCTTCCGCCAAGTGAGTGGCAGCTAGACTTTCTTAGAGCATTCTAAAAGCACAAACTGACGATGGCCCGCTTTACAAGTTTAGAATGGGCAGACGTGTATGGCGAAAAGTGGCTTATTGGCTCGTGGCTCAGTAGGACCAACATGTATGGACACTACGAAAGGTGAGGCGTCGGTAATGAAACCGGATCGACCCTTTCATCTACCCACGAGTTGCTGCTAAGGTGGGAGACTAGGGCTAAGCTAAGTTGGAAGTACATGTTTGTCTGTAGTTGCCGCCAGGCTACCCCCTCCCCTCGGCTGAGCTCCTGGTGTGGTTGTGCCTAGGCCCACATACAAACGCTGTGGTGTTGCTGAAGTACACCGTAGATGGCTGGATGGCTCTGGGTAACGGGTGACTGGTGGGTGCCCGGAGGGTGCATTTACCGGCTGTAGAGTGTGGTCCTTCGTTTCTGTTGAGCCCTGCGTGACCTGGCGTCCATATTAGTACAAGAGGGTTCGGGGCATTCTTCTGGTTCTGTAGTATTAAGAGGGCAATGTTGAGATACGGCCTTTGATGTAATTTCTACACGCCTGTTGGTACTCTAATCACATGAAAGGAGTTCTTTGGAGTTTTAGACGTCAAACGCATTGCAGCCATTCGACGTTTCAAGGGCGGCTCACCTCGTTCTATTAAGCAGTCCAATCACCTCGTCCAGCAGGCACCTCGTCTAGTAAGTCACTTGAGAAGTGTGTTAGGAACTAAAAGCATGATGACAGCAACAAAACAGGTAATCACAGAATATTTTGTTATTTTTAAGTCAGGCAACCACATAGATTTATTCGGCGTAATTAAATTCTCTTCACTGATCCAAGGCCATTTGTCTCTGCGGAAAATGATCAGGTGGCCATTGTATGCGTTCAAGTAATATAGGATGGGGCGAATGGCAAGGGGTAGAATTATTTAGGAAAATATTGCAAAAGAAAACCCTTGCTTCTAATAAAGCGAAGGTTGCCCCTTCCTAGAGACGGGTTAGCGGGCCTCCTGTCACCCGGTGACAAAACATCGCCGCAGTATTCAACACCGCATTGACTTTATTGCCCTAACTCAACATACATCCTAACGCAACCGGCTGCCTTGGATGGGCGGGTACATTGCCAAGCACCCACAGTTCGTAGGTTATGTAAGTTATGACTGGAGTGCAGTTGGGCTATCATTAAGTATGGATATAATAGGAGAAGGTTTAAAAGCGTGAACTTCTGAGACTATAACCCAGTGAAAAAGGTTGTTTTCTTGAATAGCGAATTTTCAACATTAGCGAATTTTCAAGTTTAGTAAAGTAAGGAGACAGTCCTTTGTGCATTCACATTCAACCAAAAAATTTCTACCACCAACACTACTTGGTTTTTCTCCGTGCACTCATAAAAAAGCACGACTTAGTGGAAGAATACGACACGGTTTACATCAAGTGAGCACAGCCTTGTAACTCAACGACGAAAGGGGAAGCAATATACCAGTGCTCCGAAAGGTTGAATATGAATACATATATACGGTTGCACCTGTGTCAGCCTTAACGGGAGCAGTTTCCCATAACTGCCTCCCTCCCCCCCCCCCCGAAACTCTCCAAAGTGCACGCTATCTTTATTTAAAAATAAACCTTCTGGTAAGCACAAGTACATAACGTGCAGAGTTGTGGACTGAATAGTGGTATAGGCAGAAAAAGGTTTACCTCTTTTGCTCCACTTCTCAATAATTTTTGCATTTTTGGTTTGCACTGCAGAAAGCAACCTTGCTGAAAAGCCACCACAGGGTAAGTACACGTCACACGAGGGCATAGCCTACGCCACAAAGCAGGGCTGTGGTTCAAAATCATACGGAATTGCCGTTGTGGGTTGTGCCTGGGCGTTTCGCTGCTGAGCGGAATGACGCTAGTTGTACCACAGCTCCGGCTGCCATTTTTTAGATAGACGTGGAAACCTAGTCGAGATTTTTGAGTGCCAGGTTTTCGTGCATGTTAACGATCCCCAGAGCGCAGAAGCTATTTCACAGTTGGCCTTTACAGCGTACCTGAGAATGCAGGCGCAGATTCGGCGTGGTGACCAACATTAAAAACAAAAGTATTACGCAAAAGAAAACGAAGCTGGGCGAATTTAGTAAATTAAAAGCAGGTTTTAAATAACACTTATTTCGTCTGACCCTGGACCTTTTAGGGATCGCAGCAACCACTTATTCTACAACGTTTTATTTTTCGGCCAACGCACCATTTTCCCCACTTGCGTCTCTTAGTAGCCCACATGCAATTCAATATTTTCTAAGCGGAGGATAAATTTACAATAAATAGTCAGAATTTCTAGCTTGGCATAAAAAAGAAGCATGCTCGCATTCACGAGATGAAATCATTAGCGAAGATGTTCCTGGTGGCTAGTTCTCACGTATTTTCGGGCGTCTCCGCAAAATAACGTTCCATTTTTTTATTACCACTAAGAAAACTAAGTGAAAACGCACTGTTTTATTTTATTATTCTGCCATGCTCAACAAAAGAATGAGAAGAGGTAGTAGGAAGTGGTATCACAGAGGTTTTAGGCCACCTCTTCCTTCAGAAACTGTACTGATGCTTACATATACGCGCACTTTGTATAATATGATCTCTCGTGCCAAGAGTGTGTAGCGAATGGGGTGAAAGGCGATTATAGATGTCCACACTCTCAAGGGACGAGCGCTGTCGTCTTTTGCAGAAGGTGCGGACGGATGTTTGGGAAGCACTCCTAGCACGTTTCTGTGAGGAAGCAAGACCTATGACGATCAGAAAATGCTGCGTCGCTCGCTGCTCCGCTTCCCGGCAACAGAACTTTTTATTTCACTGAAATCTATACCTTTACAATGAAGTGCCTAGCTTACAACTGAGTGACTGATTAAATAACTCCCCGCAGAAACTGCTCGATATAGAGACTGGAAGCTTATGGAGTATGTTTCTTTGATGGCAAAGGGTCTCCGTAACGCGGTTTGTTCGGACATTTTAGCGCTTAACTGAAGAAGAGATGAAATTTTTGTTTTTATATATTATGATTATCTTGCTCACCTGTTCGAAGTTCAAAGTACGTTTTGATGATATAGGCAGCCCATACAAATGATGATGATATAGGCAGCCATTAAGCAGCCCATACCCCCTAACCCATCACACCTGCACTCCCCACGAGCTGTGCTACCGATGTCGCGGATGTCTTGCTTCACGACATCATTTTGCTTCAGGGTGCTCCTCGCCAGCTGCCCACGAACTGTAGCCGGTATGTTTTGTCACATGTTGTCTACGAGCTTCCTCGTTCTCGTGAAACAAAGCCCAAACTGACGACCGCATACCGTCATCAAACCAATGACTTCACTGAGCTGGCTCAACAGAACCGAAGTAACACGGAAAGTTGCGCGAGTTGGTAAATCATCTTGAAATAAACACACACAGCGCGCAAAACAACAGGACGAAAGACGGAGGGATGTACAACACGAGCGCTGACTCGCAACTAGTTTTTATTAGAAACCCAAAGAATATATACAAGCAAGTGCGCACATGCGCAGAACGACAACATGCGATTAAAGCGACACATCACACCGTAATACGCTAAAAGGTTAAATAACAAGCACACATTCCAACTTAAAAGACGCACGTGCCGAGTAACTGACATTTCACGCAAGCATATGCCCAACTATCTTTGCTTCCTTTTCGTGGAGCTTGATGGAAGTCTGGCTAACGCAATCATCTTGATAGAGGTTAATGTAGAAGGCCTCAACTATTCCCGGAACCTTCTGATTTCTGTGCTCGTAGGGCACTTCGGTATCAACGAAAAGAGGTTGACATCCACGCGTTTCACACATTTTACAATGTGCGGGCAGATTTGCATACGTGCAGTTTTTCATTGTCCCTGCGTGCTCTCCTAGTCTGATATTCAGGCAACGCCCCGTCTGCCCCACATACACTCTTTTTCAGGACCGCATACTGCATTCCGCTGTCCTGCAAAATAGTGTATGTGGGGCAGACGGGGTGTTGCTTGAATATCAGACTAGGAGAGCACGCAGGGACAATGAAAAACTGCACGAATGCATGTGCCCGCACATTGTAAAAGTGTGAAACGCGTGGATGTGAACCTCTTTTCGCTGATACCGAAGTGCTCTTCGAACACAGAAATCGGAAGGTTTGGGAAATAGTAGAGGCCTTCTAGATTAACCACTGTTTGGGTGACTGCGTTAGCCAGACTTCCATCAAGCTCCACGGAAAAGAACCAAAGATAGTTGGGCATGTGCTCGCGTGAAATGTCAATTACTCCCCACGTGCGTCTTTTAAGTTGGAATGTGTGCTTGTTATTTAATCTTTTAGCGTATTACGGTGTGATGTGTCGCTTTAATCGTATGTTGTTCCTCTGCGCATGTGCGCACTTGCGTGTGTATATTCTTAAGGTTTCTAATAAAAACTAGTTGAGAGTCAGCGCTTGTGTTGTACATCCCTCCGTCTTTCGTCCTGTTGTTTTGCGCGCTGTGTGTGTTTTTTTTAACAGAACCATCACTGACATGTTTGCTATGTACAGCCGTGAGCTGAAGTAAACGGACCACGGGAGCGGTGGCCAAAACTAATCGCTGCGCCGTCTGGTTGCGCGGCGCCTGTTGTCGTGACCGCGCCCACTGCAGGCGCGGCCTAGCACTAAAGCACACATGCCGCTATCGCTCGCTGCTTCGCGATTGGCTCACGCTCCGATAAATTGACGCCAGGGGAGCCGCGCTGCCCTTTTACTGCCTGTGGATCAACACACCTTCAGTGGAAATGGCGCGCTGGCGCAATCGGCGGCAACGCGGCTCCGCTGGCAGAGTTGGCGCGCTGGGGATTATCTCGGGCTTAATGCTTCTTCTTTTTTTGCAATCCCCCCCACCCCCCCGTCGCGTCATATATTGAACAGAAAATGCAGCCAGAAAAAAATCACTGGACAGTCGAAGAAAAATAAGACACAACACCATCTTTGTCGGTTTTGAGGATAGATGCGAAATCACAGGATCCCGAGAATATCAGCGAACTGGGAAAAGTATTGATGGTAACCTTACATGCCAAGGTTTTGACAAATACTGCTGTGTTTAGATATGTACTGCATTGCTCTATGAAACTTCATTTGCCGCATGCGGCATTTGTGCCATTTCGCGAGTGCTCGGGAAAATCCAGCTTCGCAATTTTTCGTGTTCGAGGCACCGACCCATACATTCTATGTTCAAAAACTATATTGCGATATGAGATACAATTGAACCATGCCTTCAATTCCCAGCGACTATCGAACTGCATGCAAACTACATTTTTCGATTAGATTTATTTGCACTTGAAAACATTATTGACAGTTCTTGCGCACTTCTGTGCCATGAGTGGAAATTGAAGGATTTGATCCAAAGAGGGTCGTTCAGTCGACGATTGAAGATAAAAAGATTACTAGAATATGGTCGATGGCATGCGGCAAACAAACGACGGTATACTTAAAAACAGCCAAGTTTATTTACACGTAATATTTTACAAAGCATTGCACAGGGCGGTCGTTCATAGATGGGGGTCGGCAGACAAAAAGAGGAACGTGGGAGAAGAGGAACTCCGTAAGTCCCTCCACAATACTCCCAACTTCCTTTTTTCCAAACCCTGCCGCGAATTAAAAAAAGTGGATTTGCCGCATGACATGTTAGAATAACGCTTCCACACAGCACAAATTTTAACAGAGTGGTTTCTTGGGCGAGTTGGTCATTCATCGTGTAAGTAAGCGCAAAATGAACAAGGACGAACGCCGTGTCCCGTTCACTTCGTTCGTCCTTGTTCATTTTGCGCTTACTTACACGACAAATCTTAAAGCTGGCTTTTTGCACAACGTTTAAATTAGGCAGAAAAGCCACACTCAAAGGGCGTGCATAGAGATATGTGTATGCGCGACTTTGGCTGCAAGGGTAATTGTGCGGCAATAGGACACGTATCAACATATTTCATCGTGGGGTCCCACACCACTTTTGCAAGCCCAGAAGGAGTCTTTGGCACGCTACCGGCCGAGTACCACTGGCATAAAAAATCAGAGGTGGGGCAAATCCCAAGTCCTGCGGGCAGCCCTTTCCTTCACCACGCCATAATCTTTGTTTAATTACAAAAGTCCCGCCCCCCAAAGAGACGTCTGAACCGAGAGTGAGGAGGACGTATCAATTAGTCAATAATATAGGCCACTGAGCGGCCACAAAGACAGTCAATTGTTGTTGTGTACACAAATAGCTATGGGACCCAACTCTGTCACTCTCGTGCAGAAACTCGAAACTCGAAAAACACGAACAACACGAAAAACACGAAACACGAACTCGAACAAACAACAAGACAGCAGATATCAACAGAGAAACTTCATCACTTAACAAAAAACTTCCCCCCACCTCCCCGAAGGGGATCATGCGGAAATGCGAATGCATTGGGTGCACCGATGAGTGCGCTGCGGCAAGCAGTAACGGAGAGAGGCGTGCGCTCCACTGCATTTATATACATTTTCCGAGCGCAGCGAGCGGAGAGAGGGTACGCGGAGAGGAGAGAGAGACCCGCGCAACACGCCCGCCCCGCGCGCGAGCTCTCTCTCCCGCCGAGCTCCGCGATGCGAGCGCCCTCACACGCCCGAGCGCGATCCTCCTCTCCACTCACTCTCCGCTACTCCGCCCGAGCTCCGCGATGCAAGCGTCCCTCACACGCCCGAGCGCGCTCCTCCTCTCCCCTTTCCCTCCGCTACTCCCGCCCGAGCTACCACCCGCTAAGAAATGCATTCGCATTTAAAAAGGCTGTAGCGGCGCGGGTCCGTCGCGCCGAGACGACGACGACGACGACGAAGGCAGAACTACGAGGCGCGCGCTCGCATGCGCTCGCGCTGGAGGAATGTAGGCGCACACCGACGGAGCACGACAACCCCCGACTAAGAAATGCATTCGCATTTAAAAGAAACCTCCTGCTTTCTGTATAAAAAAAGGCTACGAGCCCAACGCAGCCACAGCACGCTATGTATGGCAGCGTAGCACCATTGCCCCTTATCAGGTGAGTCGCATCGTTTTCAGTGATATGGCGGTGCCCGGCAGTGTTCCTCTAACTGCTCGGCGTGATTCTCCTGGCGTCAATTTATCGGAGCGTGAGACAATCGCGAAGCAGCGAGCGAAAGCGGCATGTGTGCTGTACTGCCTGGCCGCGCCTGCGCTGTGTGCGATCTCGACAGCAGGCGCCACGCAACCAGATGGCGCAGCGATTAGTTTTGGCCACCGCTCCCGTGGTCCGTTTACTTCAGCTCACGGCTGCACTTCCTAATCCCATCGCGATTGGGGCGTTACACTACATGGTCACACGTATATTTAATTCCTCCCGGCCCGATACTGCTGTACATTCTACGTTATTCCTTCTCTTTGACCGTGAGCCTACCTCACCATTCGACAACATGCTGCCTGATGCGACTGAGCCGACCACCGCGTACGCCCATGACGTCATCTTCCACGCTGACCTGGCTCGCCAGAGTTCCCCGCTCGGCTTTTGGAATCACAACCATCCAAGGAGCCTCAATGCAATGAGCGGTACTTGTCTGCAAACTTTTTTCCGGGCCACTGGGGTTTTTTTGTGGATCCTGTCTCGCCGCATTCTACGGTATCCCACCTGTCCCCCCATCACTGGCCTTTGCCGCATCGAGCGTACCCTTACCTACGAAATTGTGCCTCTGGCGCCTCCATCATCGTCTGTGCACTCGGCATCTCAGCTCAATCACGTGAGCCACCTTAAGCCGTACCACACACGGGGTCCACCTACCGCTTCTCCTTAATTATAACAGGCTCCGGGATGGTGCTTCTGCGTCCGGGGAACTGTGTCACAGGGCTCCAAATTTTGCTAGAAACTGCCGCTAATTATAGCGGAATATCCTTTCATCCAATCTCTCCATATTTGTGTATGTGTTCCTGTTAAATGACGCTGATGAACTACCGACGAAGAGAAAGAGAAGGGAGACGAAGTCGCTGTTTTGGGTGGACAGGCTGCGTGCCATCAACCTTCACTGTGCTGTTAACTGGTTGAGTGTGGTGTGTCGTTTGCAAATACAACATCAGATATCCATCTGGGAATTATCGCGTGACAATATAACTCATACAATTGCACAAAACCAGTTTTAATTATGTTGCCCCCACCACGCCACTAAATGGGCGAAAACGATTGTTTTAAATAACACCCCTTACGAACCCAAAAGGCCTAAGAGGTGATGTCAACTGCGAGGCAAACCACTGGTCAGCAGGATTCAAAATTCAGGAGTACATCTCTATTAAAATGTAGGAGCTCAATGTGGCAAAATATTATTTATAAATGCACCCCTGAGAGACTGAACAGTGCTAACAAGTTTTCTGCAAATTTTCTTTTCATGGCAGATCCATTGATATATAGGACAGGTTTTTCTTAATATAACAACCCATGCAAATGTCTAAAAACTGTTTACAATATTCTTCCATATTAGCCATTTTATAGGGAAGGTCAAGATGTTGCGAAAAAACCCATTTTTGCCGATTTTTTTCTAAGCCACACCCTTCGATAGATTCCGTTTGTTTTTTGCCTACAAATGGTACCCGTACATAGCTTCACAATCGCATTTCATAATTTTTTCCAAAAAAGCATTATTGTGTCGTACGTGCAGGATTATTAAACTACACTCTTTAGGAATTGGAATTGATCTGATTTTCGCCGTTGGATTTTTGAGGACCATCTCTGTGAATTTTCTGTAACCACACGCCTTCCGTAAAACGCCATGATGTTCATTCTAAACCTGTCAGTCATCTTTATCTATAACCCGTACTCAGATAACACTTGCCATGGGAAGTGAGCAAGAAACAACTTTTATTGAAATGACGAATTAGGTTCGAGATAACATGAGCAGCTAGACTAACGAGCTCTTTCTGTCGCTGCAATCTCAGCGGCAGAACGCGTCCATCCACTGGTCAGGGGAATTAAGAACAGGGCATGGATCTTCATTTGCTGTTGGAGCGGAACTCTTTCACTGCAGCGGGATGGGCACTCAGTCATTGCACCCTACGAACTTAGAACAGTTTTTTTCCTTATAGTTCTAATACAACACCACTTCCAGTCGGTTCCCATAACCGCACGCCTTCTGTAGGAGTCCAAGTATTGACAGCCGATGGGAGTTCCACATTGTGTACAAGTACACGGTGAACTATGACAGGAAATACCTCAATCCGAGTAAACCTACTAGTGTCATTAGTATAGTGGCCTACACAGGCATCAAGGGGTACTATTGCTATTTACAGATAAACGTGGGAACACGTCACTCGTATGCTTCGAGTCCATTCTCTGGGAGAATAATCGCTGTAACTGTAAACGTGACTCCGCTAACGTTTTTTGTCGTTTGGACGTAACAACCCAGGTCGCTATGGGGGAACTTTTAGAATCCGGAGTTGACTACTGGAATGATCGTGCCTCGCAAAAAAGGTGCCCGATTATTTTGTTTGGAAACACTATTCTCGACAGCGTGCTGACACTTTCGTGAAATGAATGTGTCACATGATTGTATATGCGGGTTGCGTGAGGAAGTTTGTGTTTCGAGCAGTCACGTGTATGTAAGATCTTATATCACTTTTATCCTCGTCTGCATAGCAAGTCACGCGGCTAGTCTGGTTCACTTCAGCAGGTCTCTAGATAGTTTCTCTGGCTTTGTGTGTCTCTCTCGCTCTCTCTTTCTCTGTGTGCATGGTTATGTAATTTTATGTGTATCACTGGGACCACGATTTTGAAGTTTTGATTTCTTAGAACTTGATTTCAGGAATGGAATTGGTCATTATAAATTCTGCAATTACACGGAACGACTCATTTGAATACAACCATGGAGTAGATTTTTTAAAATCTTAAAACGCATGACCATTCATATCCTAGCACGAAGTAGATTGTCTGTAACACGTAAAACTACCCAAGATTTCAGTGAGGGATTCCTAAATATTATCCTTTATATTGTTGAATTTTTCAGCTGGGCGGAGGTAAGCAGACACCTTACTTGGTTGAACACGGGTTACTAAACCAGATTTGTGGCGTGTGTGTATTTTTCAGCAATTTCTCTTTCACTTATTTGCACAATGGCGCTGAATTTCTAGGAAGACGAGTAACGCAAAAAGGTGCTACAATAAACAAAATGTTTCGCTTAAAGTTGGTTTATTCATTATTATCCTCATATCGTCAGCATATCACGCAGGAAATGAATGCAGTTAAAAAGGGTCGTTCACTTGTCACTAGCCGGGAAACTGCTCACTTTCAAACATGAATTGTTCATTTGAGCCAATGTTAACAACAGCAGTAGGTGCTCAAAAGAGTGTAGATTTTATTTTTTATAGCTCGTCGAAATGTTGCAATGTTAACACTACCGCAATAAATGATCGGGACTCACGAATGCTGAACAGCAGCTATAGATCTTGAGCACCATTTGCATCAAAGTGTACCCAGAATAGAACATTCCAGAAATTCTCTTCTAAATGCAAAAGGGGGCGAACTTTGATTAGGTGAAGCACGCGTTACTTTATAAGGTACAAGGGAAGCAATGATGTCTTTTATGCAAATGAAAAAGAGAAATAACGATGTCTTTTATTTCAAATACATTATAAAAGGCCCATCTACAGTATCATAACTGTTTGCTTTGAAGATGCATGCAGAAATCAGGATTTTGTGTAAGAATTGAAATTATGGCAATAATCAAGTATGGTAAACTAAGCAAGTTAGAATCGACTTGAACGTTAAAGATATTTACACCTATGTGATATGAAGTCAAAAAACTTCCCTCAGGGTACAATATTGCGCAACCACACCATCATCAAAGTCGTCACCACAGCCTGGTGATATATTGTTTTCTTATATGCTACCTGTTCACGGCGATCCTTTCATCCAGATTTTGCGTTTTTGTTAGGCTCTACTGAAAGTGCATTGTGCCCCATCGTGGAAAAACCATTGCGCGTGTCCGGTCATGAAAATGCCTGCCGCTGTTAAGAGTACATAGATACAGTCAAAGCGGGTTATAGAGAACTGTCATATGCGGCGCGAGTAGTTCGATATATTCAATAGTTCGATATAGTCGAACCCGTCTATTTCATTTCGTTACGAGTTCACGATATGTGGGACGCCGCGCTCCCCCCCCCCCCCTTAATTTTCATATAAAGCAACCAGCACATATAGCACGTAATTACCTTACACAAAACAATTCCTTTATTGCAAGCAATAAAGCTACTTTTCGCATTAACTGCCTCTTTTGCAAAAAAGCAGTGATTTTTGTTTTCACTTCCGTTTTAGCAGTGCCAACTAGCCCAGCATTCTCTACACAATACATCGTTTCCGCCAGTTCGAGTCTATGTCCTTCAATAGCGAAGCAATATTGGCGGAACACACAGACTGGCGAAAGCGCTTCATTCAACGTCGGACGCCTTTCCTTAGCGACATCCTCAATCTCTTCGGTGCTTTCAGCAGCACCACCTGCCACGACACCGGCGACGGTGTCTGCGCCCGAGGGGCTCACAGTAGCGACAGCAGAGTGGTAGTCGACATTCAGGATATCCTCTAAGGGCACTCCTTAGAGGATATCCTCGGGAAGCATCGGGAACGTTGGCGAGCTCTTGGCGCCGTTCGGCCGATGATGCCGTCTTGGTCAGGACTCGCTGACAGGGCAGGATCTGTCGTGAATCCCACGGATCAGAAACGGTTACGGAAAGTGTCTTGCGTCACGTCGTTTTATGTGAGCCTCAACATCTCAATCACGGCCAATAATCATTTCAATCGCCGCTCCGAGACCATACATTTCCGGCGCAACTGTAGCCGTGCTGATTTCGATGAATCATACGTGAACTTCGTTATGAGGAGTAGGTTTCAAATCCATTTTTGTAACGGATTTGCCATTGTTCGATATACAGCATAATTCGCTCTACGGGGTTTGTAATAATTCGGTTTGGCTTTCTACTCGCCAACCTGACCCTGCAAAAGTGGTTTTCCAGCAAAGGGATTAAGCATATCACTAGAAGGGACAGAGGACAAACATGAAAACTGTGATAAAATCTTTCTCGTGACTGGTAATGGTGGTGATTCCCATCAACGCATACGCATACGCTTTTAGTTTGACCCCATTCATCTTAAAAATGGTGGCTATTTATGGTACATATTTCACTCCAAATGCGTATACAAATGATGAGACGCATAAGCTTGATATCCACATCACGATCCTAATTTGCATGCTAGTTTGCGTACGATCGCGTTCTTATTGCCCACACAACTGTACGTTCCTATTCCAACGTTTACCGCTTTCTCGCCTCACAGGCCCAACGCATATCAAGGACTACGTCAAGCATTCACAAAGAGGCATCGCTCCGGTGCGATGTGTTACTTGCGCTTACGCTGACTTTTTAGGGCAGAGATTCCTTTCTGCTGCGCGCTGCAATATGGGTTTATATATGTCATTTTATAACCTGGCGTTGCACATGAAGTTTTCCCTCGCATTAACGCCAAAAATCCCAAATCGTTGCTTCGTACCCATTTGAGTTCGCATGAATTTTGAGCCTCGGTCTTTGAAGTTGGAGCCCAATGTATTCCCACTGTGCCATCTCCGCGTGCTGCCAGAGGTGGAACAAAAGCTGTTCTCCTTCGTTTATTCGTAAACAGATTTCCCTTTCAGGATTGCAAATGAATCGGGAGACTTGGTGGACTGAAGTGCCCGTTTCGCACGACTATGAATTGGCAGAGAAGAGTAATGGCACAGTGCAGGACAGGCGTAGGTGTAGCCACTAAGAAAAATTCAGCAGCACCTGCACCGAAATTTAATTCTACAAAATCTGAGGCGTGCACCAGTCTGCACATTGAAGTAATTCGCGGCACAGACGAAGAACGCTGGGGAGAAATTCCCAACAAGAATAAAGAAATGATAGCGCAGATAGAGACGCAAACACGATGTATTGGTAATAACATTGTTCTGAACTATCCCCAAACTTGTTTTTTCAAAGCCCGTGAAACACTTTATTGCCCCGAATAAATTATCTTTAAGCTGTCAGCAAAAAGTGGATTTGGTGGAGTTTGCTCGTCAACAAGTACGCTGTGTATATTTGATGCCATGCCGTCGGGAAAGGGGGACCCAATAGGAGGATTCTATCTTCTAGCTGATAAGCACAAAATGTTAGAATTTTCTATGCGTTTTAAACAGACTAGTCTATTCTGCATGCGGTATGCTGTCGGTATTTTTCATCTCTTCGGTGAACAGATTAAATTGCAATTTATTGTTCTTCATCAAATTATAATTTTGTTGTAACCACAAACCACTACGTTCCTATAGGAAGCTTCAAAATATTCACCCACCAATGTTGTACACGTCGCAATGCGTGTTTCGGTCATGAATATCTTTAAACAGTACAGCTGAGTATATGCATCAGCTCGGAATGAATTACTGCCGATATCTCCAGTGCTGTACATGGATTTTTACCCGTCTTGGTTTGACTTGTTCTCAATCAACATGTGTTATAGAATACGATGAGTGCATGACGGTTTCGAACGAAGGAGCCTTTAAAGAAGGTTCAACAGTTTTAAACTCGACGCTAGAGCAGTGTCCCGAAGCCAAACGCTTGCTCGAATGTTGATTATCTCATGGCTTGGTTGCTTCTGCTGATAGTAGCGGCGTCACGGAATCGAGTCGGGGCATTAATTCGATGCCCTCTTTAGGGCATCTACTGGACTGAAAAACGATACCAACATCAACGTGTATCAACTTATGCAACACGGAACAGCGCCGGGTTGATATGTGGATGAGTAGCTCGTGCCTCAACGTTCGTCCTAAGGCTTGACCCGTACGACGTGTACCACTTCAGACCTTTGACTTTTGAGGAAGGCTGTGCGCGCCGTCTTAAGTTCCACTTCGTACTTTAGGTCGCATATACGACGGAGTCTCTTATATGGGCCGAACTGCTGCCTCATGAGCTTCTCCCGCAGATTATGGCGCCGTGTGGGTGTCCAAATATAAACTATCCTCAAGGGTGAGATGTATGTCCTGTCGACCGAGGTTAAAGCAGTCTTTTCGATGGATTGTTGATGTTCAGGCCGAATTCTTTCGGGTTCCCGTGCTCCCTTTTCTCGCTAGGAGATACCTTCCGCATCTTCATGGGTAAGGTACAGGTTAGGTGGGGGCAAGAGTGTGTCAAGCACGACAGCTACGCGTCAGCCATGCTTTGAATTAAATGGAGAAAAACACGTTCTTTTCTTGATCGCGGTGTTGTATGTAAACTTCACGAACGGAAGCACTTCGTCCCATGTTCGCTTTTCGACGTCCGTGTACATACCGGTGGCATCTTTAATTGGCTTTCGGGGGCCCTCTGTGAGTCTATTTATTTGGGGTGGTACGGTGTCGTTCGAAGATGCATTGTGTTACTCAGGCGAAGTATGTCGTATGTTATACCGGACGGGAACACACAGCCGCGGTCATTGAATAACACTTTAGAAGCACCATGCCGTAAAACAATTGATTCTATAAAAATCTTCTCTATGTTAGCGCTTGTTTCGAGCGTCAGCGCTTCAGACTCCGCCAAGCGAGTTAAGTATCCCGTTCTTATCAATATCCACTCATTCCTTTAGATGGAAAAGGGGAATGACCCGCGAAAACTTACGCCAATTTGCTCAAAAGCTGCTAGAGCAGGTTGTTTGGGATGTAGAAAACCGGCTGCTTTGGTGGTGGTTTCTTTAGCCGCTGGCATACCGGGCAAGTTTGCATGTCGTGGCGCACTCATTTCGGAAGGCGAACCCAGTAGTTTCGGCATCCCCGTCAAAATGGCATAAGACAGGCCTCATCTGCAGAGGTTTATCAATTTCTCAAATGCGTGTGGTTCTTCATAACACTGAAAGCGGACCTGTTCGTTTGTAAAGAAGTCAAGGATGCACCTATCTAGGAGGTGCTCTTGCCGAACCGGAAGTACTGAGCGCACAATACCAGGAACTTCTTCATTGCTGACTTGTACGTTGGTGTTGGGAAGGCGCGAACGGCGGCTGTTTTCGCACTGACAGCTTCGCTGCTAACTGTGCGATCGGGAAACGTCCGCTCGTCATACGGGTACCAACGGTTATTTGGATTCAGCTCAAGGCCGGCGGTTTCGAGAGCTTTTAGTACTGGTTTAGGTCGTAGTAACTGTTCGTAGAATGTACTTGCAAAGATACGATCTGGTCAAGATAAACTGAATAAGTCTCTTGTTTGAGGCCGGCGAGAACGGTGCCCATGACAAGCTGAAATGTTTCTTGCGCCGTACAGAGCCAGTAAAGCATTACTTTGAACTCATAAATTCAATGGTGGGTAATAAACGCCGTCTTTTTTTGCTCCCCCTCGTCGAGCTTACTCTGCCAATACCCACTCTCCATGTCTACTGAGGAGAACAAGCGGGCGTGGGGGAGCCGATCTAGGGGCACCAATGTGGGGCAGTGGGTACAAGTGTTTCTTCTTTATTTTCCTTACCCGCCTATAACTGACGCAATAACCTGTGTCCCGTCCTCATTCGCTACAAGCACTACTGGTGCAGACCAGCTCCTCTTAGACGGCTCCTTCATCTGAACATTATTCAAGCGGATGTACTGCTCCGACTATTGTAATAGCTTGGTCATCTCCTCGTAGTCTTTGTTTAGCACTTTGTTTTCAGATGTCAGTTACTTTATTTGGCGTCCTGTTTCCACATAAAGTATTGAACATCGAGAGGCTTTTTTATTCTATCAATTTCTTGACGTAAAGAGTTAATACTTGACAAAGGTGGACAGCTGGGCCAGTTGCTTCATAATGCCGTCCGTGTCTGTATTCTTACCTTGTGTACCGTCTTAAACAGTGGTTCCCACTTCAAAGTCTTAAGGCCTCGAGCCAATTCAGCATTTGCCGTCATCATTGGTATAATCTTTGGCAGTAGAAACCATGGGAAATTAGGATAGCTAAAACTGAATGGTGCGGTGCCTCGCAAGTGATCTTCCTGGTAGAATTTCAGGTGCGCAAGTAGAATTTCAGGTGCGCAGGCTAGTTGCCACGAATTCAACAGCCACATGATGCCAGCCATTAGCCAGCTGCCTGCTGTGCCGACTCGTCCGTGCCGCTTCTTTGATTGCGGAGCACGATGTCGTCTTCGTCACTGGCCGGAAGCGCGCGCAAGAGAAACAGCAGCTGGTATGGCGCTCAGTGCGCAGTGTAAATCGCGATTTCTCGCTGGAAGCTCGAATATTTGCCTATTAAGAGAGACGACTTTATCAGCTAGTTCTTTTTGGCATGACTGCAACTGCCAATGCACGTAGGCAGAGTTAAGTGCCCTGATAATGCCCTTGTTTATTTATTGGGTTACCCTTAGAACCCAGAGGCCGGTATGAAATCGGGACAGTGACATGCTTGTGTAACAGAAAAGGAAAGCAGCACGTCAAAAAAAGTGATCATAAGAAAAGAAAAAGTAGTCCTTGCTACAAAGGCTGAGTACAGGAAATTGAGAAGCAACCTCATCTACTCAAGCAGCTTTGACTATTGTTTGATTTTAGGGTTTTACGCGCCGACGCAACGCAGGCGATGACGCGTGCCGTAGTGGATGGCTCCGGATAAATTTTGACTACCTGGAATCTTTAACGTGCTCAGTAATAGTGTACACACGGTCATTTTTGCTTTCGATTCAATTAGAAAAGCGACCCTCGCGGCCGGGAATCTAACCCACGTTCTGGTGCTCAGCATCTGCAGCACAACACTTAGCCACTTAGCCCCCGCGGCGGGTTGTTAATGCAGCAATAGTCACTGGAAGGCTGTTTCAACAAACGCAAGTGTGGAGGGTCACTGACGAATATAAATGATTCGGATGACAGAACCTTTATTTCGAACTGGTGATGAGAAAGCGGTAGACCTAATGTTGCAAACACAGTAACTGTTGTCTGGTACACTTTGTAGTTATGCAAGCTAAATACCGCATTTCCTAATTGTCATTTTCCTTGCCAATTTTGGAGCGTTTTAGGTTTCAGCAAATATTGTTACTCTTTTCCACCTGGGTTTATTTTTCTGATTACAGACAAGGCGAAGAGAGATGGCCCAGTTACACGAAACCGCTCCTATACTGCGCCTCTGCCGTCGGGGTGGTGACGGTGGTGCTTGCTTTGGTATTTGCAATGTTGAATACTGAGAAGACAGTCGAGATAAGTAAGTTTCTTTGGCATTTTTACACATTTCCCAAAAAATCATGTAATTAAAAATAACGGCACCTGAGGCCTACATTTATATCGTTTGAGTGGTAATTGTGCTGCGTAGCCTGGTTTCTTTGTACTTTGCCAATTTGCTTGATTGATTTCTTTGTCGTATCTCAGCTTGTACCGTGAGCACAGAGAAAAGACCCAGCTTGCACTAGTGGTGGAAGGCTAGACAAACACCGGAGTTGGCGTCTCCTCTTTCTGGTACAGAGACCCTTCTGTCGTACCTCACATAGGTTTCCGAACCTACCACCTGAAGTTCTCTACGACTGGCAAAGCCGGACCTGCAGCCTTTCATATCTCTTGAAAAGCTGGCTGCATTAGCGCGCGCTAGAATGCATGGCAACCGGATTCGCGAACTCAGCGCCATTTGCGCCAACTCGGCGTCTGCGCTCCCTGCTGTAGGCGCCGACGCACGTGAACTAGCAAGTAGAAATGGAAGTGAGTGATCCCATCACGAATGCCAGAGAGAGTGTTCTCAAGAAGCAGCTGGCCCACGATGGGCGCTCCTCAGCGGGCGCATGCTCACGTGGTATTTTTACGTGGCGCAAGCCCACGCGCAAGCCTGGCCAGACGGCCTTCGCTTTTCACAAGGCTCGTGCTCACGTGCTCTCGTACTTTTTTCTGGGTATTTTTTTTTCTGGCAACGCGTGAATGATCCCCGCAAATGGTCCGCGAGACCTAAACCACCAGACGAAGTATTGCCGGCCCGCATAAAAACCAATTACTGGTTTATTCCAGGAAAACAAAGATGGTAGAAACAAGGAATGTAAGTTTGGCGACAGTGCTTCGCGCGTACGGCAAGTGAACGCGTAGAGGAAATATTGCGGAAAAGGGAGCACTGCTTTTTGTCAAGCAAATCCCGGCAAGGTACTGGTCACTCCTGACGGTGTGTTTAATAGCATCGGCCTACAACCATAGAGAAATACTAGTGAGAAAGGAAACTTCCGGAGAGCTCTCCTGCCTAATTAACTAGCACACCGAGCGGGAGGACCAACCTAACTGTTCACTTTCGGTTTCGGTTTCCCGGGCACCCATTTTAGCGGGTAGTTTGAATAGCAGAGTTTTAGTATAGCGTTTTAGCTGTGGCGTTAACGTTTGCGCGTCGCAATCGCAAACAGATAGCGCCTCAGTTACGTGACGGTTAGCGTGGCCGCTAACGCTCTGGGCGCGCTAAAGTGGTTCTTTCCGCTATACTAAAACTCTCTAATGACTGGAAAGCCATATTCAGGGCGACGGGCATCGCTACGGTATTCAGATGTGTTCATGCATTGGTTAGAGTTATTTGAATATATCATTCCAAGGCCTGGTGCCCGCATGCTTTTAAAAGAAACAAATATTTTTTTCGCAATTTAAAATAGCAATTTCTAGTACCGCGTACAGATGATTACGAATTCTGTACATGTGTTCTCATCTTGTCAAGCCACATAAAAACGACACCTCAATGAAGAAATATTTATTGCATGGCCCGACACGCAACAACAAGTGGAAATTATCATTATTTGTAATACAAAAACAATTTAACAGTGGATAATACACCACAACAGAGATAATACGCAGTAGTGGGAGGAAAACACGTTTACAGAAATGAAAAATGCACAAATAAAGGTGCCACAACCACACAAAGAATTTACCCTTCATGGTAATTGAAAATCCAGACAACCCAAGAGAATCAGCCATTCTCCGTTTTAATTGTAACTACTTAACCCTCACACGGCGTGCGCTTTTGCAGACATACACAAATATCAACCATAACAAAATCTAGACCCTGGGCTTCTTGCAAGTGTTTACAACCACAATCTCTGCAGATAAATCCTTTTTACTGTTCCGATTTCTCCAGTTCGGATATGAAAGAAGGGAAACGCTTGCACCCTGTTTACCAAAAAGGCTTTGATGGCCTTGTTTTTTTGGTGACCTCCACTGAGGTCTATCGGCTCTCAGCAACTTCTAATCAGTAGCAGTAATTGAACAGAAGTCTAATTTGTGTGCACAAGTACACGCAAACACGTTGAGAGAAAAAAATCCTGTTCCGATTAGTTCCTGGCAAGGGTGCAATTTACCAAGAAGCACGGTTAGCTTCCCAGAGCGTTGCCTTCCCAGTAAAGACAAAAGGCCAGGCGAGGATTTTTCAGGTGTGCGTGCGTAGTCAAACGACCAGTTCCAGGCACAATCAAGGCACACAACTTCACGTCTTCCACAGCTGGTGCGAACAGTCTAATGTAAGAGACAGGTAAGCAGTTTACGCTTCTTGTGTGTGAGACAAGGGCGACACATTGCATGCAGAGTCCCAAAAGGTAACACGACAGCATTTGCCGGACCACGTGCCACATTCTTCCATTTCGAACGTGCCGCCAAGCACAATTTCACAGTTCCGCGCACAGATGCACAACTGAACTTGACATTATTATCCTTTGCATCTCACAACCAGGCACCAGGTAGTGAGGAATGCCACTAAAGCACACTTTTCATCGCGCATGTTTCACAATCCAACATGTGCTATGACAGAGGATAAAAAGTCTCTGCCGCCTGTATGCTCACGGATTACACCGCATTTGTGCATACAACATGACATTACACTTTTTATTTGCCTTATTACAACAGGAAGAATTACAGTGCAATTTTATTTAAGGGGCACATCTTGGGGACACTGAGTATATTTGCTGGAGCATCAATAAGGCAGCAGGTACACTGGATGTATTCATTGATACACCTAAAAACCTCTGGGAGAACCGTTGGCACTGCCATTTTTGTGAGTCGTTCGAGGGCAGGTTCCTTGAAATCCTGTGCCATGAAGTGCCTACAGCATGTCTGGTATAACAAATGGAGTTGGCTGGTTGCCTTTGGCTTGATGGCACCTTGTCCAGTGTAGGCCACTCATGCTGTAGACCTGCATAGGTGAATAATGAAACACTACACAAACTGTCTGCTATTACACAACACCTGCGATCAAAAATGCGAACACTAAATCTCACTGCAACTGGTACTTAAGTATTGCCTCCAGCACATGCCACCTATTTACAACATAAGTTCTCTTATGCTACTGAGCAATTGCACTGTCGCGCTATTAGGCACCATAAAATATGCATGTTTTTGTAATTGCGCAGCACTGGTTTTGGCACATTCTTAATAGAATTGAGCTGTTGTTTGGTATAACAAAAATGATAATGCTTCCCACATAGCCTGGACCGCTTTGTCTTATATGTAAAATCAGAACGAACAGCGAGAGTGAAATGAACGTAATACAAAGCACAAACACACGTATTGTCCCATGATTCCGAGAAAGAAATGCATTCCTAGATCTGGCCGCTGGCGACGGTATATTTGGCCCCTGTGTGGGCACCTTAGGCACGCAGCAGTGAGCGCCGTATCGACGACCCCCAGAAGTCATGGGCTGCAAAACAAGACAATAACACACACAGCTCAGTGAATAGGTGCAATATGCACAATACGTGTTTGATAAAACTAGCCAAATTATAAATCAAGGAAAAAGAGCAAGCGCTTTAGAAACAGACATGGCGGAACAGTTCTATGCAATGCCTGCGATACCAGACTTGGTATACAATGTAAAATTAAGACCCAATTTAAAGGTTTCAATTCCCTGCATACTCATGCTGTTTCGAGGAAAGCTGTTATCTACCGACTGAAGACGCATTTCACCGCACTTGACGCGCTTAGCGAAGTGACGCGCGCACGTCTTTGGCGTCGGCGAGTGGGTTCGCCGGGTATGCTGGCAGCCCACGATTAATGGCGCACGTGTAAAAGCCTATCAGAGTACGGATGCTGTTTATGCTCACATAAGTCAAATATACAGATACGGTTAGTTCGTCGCGTACGTTCGCATGGACTGCATTGCACTGCATCACGACAAAAATAAATAATAGCAGCAACACTCAGCCAAGCTAGCCATGGCTAGCTGGTGCGGCTCATGTAACGTCAGTGCAGCCATAGCGCACAACGCCTACTTCGCATACGGACAGCCGGCCAGTTGGCCACTTCCGCAATTAACTCACCACTGTTGTTTGCAGCACGTGAACGCTACGTGTGACGACGGGCTCGTACCGCTGACATCCCTCAGCGCTTCAGCGAACCGCACAACCTGCTTAAAATATTAGCCAGTTTTCGCTGACCATTTTCCACGGTCCGCTGCGCTCCGATAGCATACGTGGCACGCTTGGCCGAAACGTCGTTGGTATTCTAGTTCACTGTAGCATTCACTGTAGCCGACCGCCGATTGCCGAGCAGATTGTCGAAAACTGAAAGCAAAAACTCTCTATTATTATGTTCGGCTAAAAAAATGTTATCTTACTCATTTCCGGTTCCTTTCCTCAGCTCTTACCCTAAAGACGCAGAACCAGCTATGTCTAATTTCAGTGAAGCTACGCAATGCTTGCAGCGTTTGAAGTACAAGAAAACGTAATTATGATACCCCACACGAGCACTTTTTTATAAAAACCTCACCTTTTGTTCAGGATCAAAACCAATGCCGCGTAGAAAGCACTAGGCGTGTCTTTCTCCACAAGAAACGTTTGCACGAGGCTACAGAAACGCTGGTGCAAACGCTGCCGAAAGAGAGAAATGGTGGCTTTTGCTTGTGGCTTCGCCAGGCTTGCATTCATATCGTGCATAAAGAAGGCACAAAAATCTACATTTATAAATATTCAACTTGTTACATAAATAAAGCGTGTAGTCTAATAAGCAACAAAACTTGCAAAATATAATATTGTGTGTTAACCTAATTTTAAATAGTTTTTTTACGACTGGCGCAAACTGCTGGAAGGATCAAAAGTTAGGCCTTCACGTGACGACAGTCGTCCCCGATTATATATTTATATTTTTTTCTATATGCTACAACTGATAAGCGTTCAGCGTGGACGCTGGTTTTCATCGTGGTTATGTCTCGCCGCCCACGTCGGTCCTTTCTGCCGCCCGCGGTAGCAGCTGATCTCGCGTGTCCCCGCGTGGCCACTACTTTTATCTGCTAACGTGAGAGACGCCTCTGCACACCACTAGGTCTATTTCCTGTGCGTTTGCTTGACGCCCTCTTCGCCCTGCTTTGTTCGCACCGCAATCACTATGCTCAGCCACCCGCTCACGCACGGCATAGTCACGTAGGTGTTACCGTGCACCCCGCCCCCGAAACACCGGACACCTGATGATGCGTCTGGAAGGCGGAGTGGCTGAAAGACGGGAGTCCAGGGCTTGCTGTTCAGGCCGGAGGCTAGCCTTCATTTCCGAACTGGCCTGTTTGGACACGAAGCTGTACCCTAGAAGCGAGGTAGCGTAACCTGCAAAAATGTTTCAGAACAGGGTTTCTTCTGGAGCCTGGCGACAGTGATATGCCCTAATGAGACCGATGCTAGCAGGAAGCAGTGTCTCGTCTACCATGCACGATGCGCCATTGATATGTCAGCCGAGATGTACCTATTTGACATCGTAAGGACCTGCCCACTGGTCTGCCAGGGCGGATGACCAGTGAGAAGGTTACGCCGCGTTAGGTCGCTCGTCGCGTCGTTACGTCACTCAGAGGGTGCGTGTGACGTAGAACCTTTACCCGAGAACGAACTCTAGTGGCGCTGGCTGTTGTCCTACTCTCGAAGTTGCTCCATGCGTGCGAGGTTCAAGTGTACCCTGTCCTTCCTTAGAGACTCGTTCAGGCAGATGCGAAGATATTCCGCATACCTAACATAGTTTCGCCGTCGCCTTTCGACGTGATCACTGAATGAACGCTCTATGGGAAACCGTAAGACACGCGAGCCGAGCAGGGCTATTCTGGTGTGTAGCCAGTCGAGTGATTAGCATTCGTTCAGGTTGAGAAACCCAATGCAGGGACGTGAGAATTCCAGCCTATAGGACGAAGTGGTACAACGGCATATTCCGGTAATGTTATACGCCGACGCATTCTTTTTTTCGCTGATAACCAGACCAATGAGCAACGGCTCAAATATTAGTGGGCAGGAAGCGACAGTCCCCTGGTTAAATTTTGCCACAGCAAAATTAGGAGTACTTGTCTTCAATGATACTCGCAAGAGGCAGTGTCAGTCCAGCATGGCGAATTACCCACAGTCAAGGAATATAAATATTTACGAGTGTGGATAAACGCAAGGGACCACTACTTAGGAACTCACGAGGAGCATCATAAGGGTATGGTAAAGCGTAACGCAGCTATAATGAAGCACAGAGCTCAGTGGGAGTATAACAAATATAGAGTAGGGACAGGAATGTGGAAATGAGTAATGATACCGGGTCTTACATTAGCGAATGTAGAACCCTGCTTAGTATCAGACGCTCTAGCAGGCCTTGAAGTGAACCAGAGAACGGTAGGCCATTTAGCCTTAGGAGCGCATGGAAAAACAACTAACGAAGTAGTGCAGAGAGATATTATCTGGCGACGTTTGAAGTTGGAGAAGCACAGAGTAAAATCTCTTTTGAGAGGATGTTGAAAGCAATAGATCAACGTAGGTGGACAGCTACAGTTTTTAGGTACCTGTACATGAAAAGCGTGGACACGCATTGGCCAAGGAAGTCTAGAAGGCTAACGATAAAGACGGAAAGAACACTTGAGAATCCAAGACAGTCGAGGTAACCAATAAAGAGGCAAGGCTGATAGAAACGTAAAAATGAAGAGAAAAAATGGAAGCTAAAATGTCGTTACAGATGTGCAGGGCTGAGTAATTGAGCATAAGAAAGGAAAATTTCCATTATAATTCTAAGGGCAGTGCCTTGCTTGTTGAGGTTGCCTGCGGACTAAGGGTTTTGTGGGGACGTCTCTATAAAATGATAGGGTACGCCTGTCTGCGGAACTCGTTTACACTGTGTAACCTGTTTACGCCTCACGCTAAAACGTAAGACGTACTAAAATAGAGCGGGACACTCGTTTGCACATCGATTTAGAGAGCTTCGTGCTTCTAAGTCAAGAGACCTTTAGAGCAAAGCTGTGTACATTTAACCCCAACGGTCTCATCTCCGTTGGCAAAAATGCCGAGGCGCCACGAATACATTTATACACTGCATGCTTCACCCCTTACCAGGTGTCACGTTATTGGAGATGACCCGGGATCTTTAATCACCGCATCCCCACGAGAGAGAGAGAGGGACCTTTGTGGTTATGCGACTTAAAATGTGATTGTGAAAGGTTGTAGCTGCGGGGTGGTGGTAACTATAAAGAAAAAAAAGCAGGGTAGTGGTCAGTGTGAGCGAGAAAGCGATATTGTCAGTGTTTTAAAGTGTGGTGCTATATTGTCTAGGCTGAACTGAACAGTGCAGCATTGCGTAGAGAGAGTGAAGATGTCCGTTGTGGAATAAGTTGTTGGAGCATCGGAAAATGGGGTAAAAAGTCGATAGAAAGCTCAAAGATATAACCTTAACACTAGGGTACAATATGCGAAAGCTCCTTTTTGTGCCCTCTCAGTCAGCTCGCGGCGATCTTAAGGTAACGAGATAGCACAAGCTGCCTTCCACGTGTTGATAAAAGATGAATATGCCGTATTTACATGATTCTAAGCACATCCCAATTTTAAGCGCCCTCCCCATTTGTCGGAGAAAAAATTCGGATTGCATGCGAAAATAAGCCCCCCCCCCCACTCTTTTCTAAGAAGCCTTCGCAAGGCGGATTTCCGACGAGTGTAAGCTGATTCGAGTCGACGTTGTGGCCAAGTCATTTAGGAAGCTTTCAATTACAAACCACCCCAATGGAACAGAAGACGATTTGCTGGGAGATACTGAAAGCGGCGGCCCAAGCGGCACAAATTACTCTAATGGTAGTGAAGGTGACTGGGCACCATACGAAAGCAGCGGGTTCACAGTACCTATTTTTCGGCTGAATATTTTTCCACTAAAATATCATTCCTTTCGCTCGTCTCGTCGAGGTATGGCCGGCTGAATAAGTGGCGCGGGGGGTGGCGATAATTTAAGTTTTTTCTATTCTAAACACCCCCTCACTTTGTGCGTCGCAATCTTGGAAAAAAGGGGGTGCTTAGAATCGAGTAAATACGGCATAATGTTTGAGTTGTTCTGCCCATAGCATACACATGGAAATGGATAGGTTGCACGGAAGGGGATTGATGTGTTCCCGAATTTAGCAGAGTTTAAAGCTTACGTTTCATGTTCCCACCAAGCATCTTCGCCCACGAAGATTTGTAGATACTTGTGATGGTTTGTCATCTACAGAGTTTGCGATTCGTTAGAATTAAAACTGGTTGTGGCATGTTGAAGGATCGTGTTTCTAGACTACGATGAGGAGACGTTCTTAATATTTCCTGGAAATGGCTCCTCAATTATTAGCGATGGCTCCTCGCCACCACGACTATTGCGGTAATCGTGCTCGCGATGAGCAAGGTTTGTGAGTTCACGTGCCCCTTTTTCGGTGCCTCGTTCTCTTCCAGCCCCTTCTGCCTAGGTGTCCAGATAACGTTAACTCTCTATTGTGGATTGGAGTATCTTACAGAAGCGTTCAGGTATTCTGGCTGCAGCCAATAGTCTAATGTCATTTGATAGTCTGTAATGATGTTCACGCATATATTCGGTACCTGAGCTAGTTGGAATGCGCAGAGAATTGCTCCAACCTCCGCTTCTTTGTTCCAGCATGTAGGAGAGTCAGGCAGTCAAAAAGATTGCCGGAACTGTTAACTACGACAATTTCTTCTTCGTACTTCTGCACATCCCGGAATCAGTTTAGTGTTACCATAACCTTGAAATCGGGTTCTCATAATTTTGGGACGACTTTGACCCTATGCTTTGACCTAGCGGAGTGCGGAAGCCATCGTGGAAATTTGCGGCCATCTTGAAACGGCTGCGCCAACGGCGGTATTCCGAACAATATGCACGGTGCAATTTCGCGTACGGAACAAGCCAAATAGGCGGCATACCGGAAGGCTCCTTTCGTCGCTAGATAAAGATGTTCACAAAGGGGAAATAGTTCATAATATTCACAACAAAATATTCTCCTTGTGCGTGCTTACTTATTAAGTACATTAAATCCAACCAGTCAGGCAGTCCGTCAGCTTTCTAATCAATCTTCAAATTAATCTCGTTGTTCAACCCAGTACTATATGCAAGGGTGTTTCAGCTCACTTCAGCCGGAGTTTAAAAAAAATATGCCAATGCACTCTAAGACGACGCGACCAAATGCATACTGCTCTATTTTATATGTAGTGTGTCACACTAATTTTTCCACCTTACCTAATACGATAATCAATCACGCTTAAATAGCCAACCTCTGAAGCAACTAAGCTAGGCAAAAAATTTCAATTTGAGAGTTGCAGACCGGTTTGTAGAATGTCCGAATAAACAGGAAGTCTCTCTATCTTTTAAGTATTACTGTTTTTATGGTTACTGAAAAAATACAAATACACCACATGACATGCCCACTTCCGCGCCGTGATTGCAGTGCTCCCAAATGATTCGCCACAAACAGCCATCGGCGTGCTGCCGCTTGAAAGGCGACAGTTCAGCGATGTAGGCGTGGGCTGTGCCATTTACGCCAGCGATGTTCTCCCCTCGCGACAGTTCGTCGTAGCGATAAGAACAAGAAACGCTTATTGTTTGCATCGCTGACCTGCCGCTTTTTAAGCGGCAGCACGCGTGGCTGTTCGTGCACAGAACGTTTTGGAGCAATGCAATCACGACGCACAAGCGGGCATGTCACGTAGTGTTTATGCATCTCATGCATGATTAAGCTGAAAAATACTACGAACACTATTTATTAGGAAGTTTTGTAAACCGCTGCGCAACTTTCTATTTGGAATTTTTAGCTATCTTTGCTGCTTTAGAAGTTGAATAAGTAATCTTCACTAAGTATCTAATTAGTTAAAATACAAAAAATTGTTGCTCCAATCCTCGCTGTAAATGTGGTTGGACTGCGAAGCTGTAAACGACACCCACGAGAATTACCAACATGACGTCACTTAAATTCGCACACGGGGCTCTACAAACAGGGTAACCAGAGACAAGTGAAATGTACTTAACCAAACTTTCCAGTACTGCACAACGACATTGACGACTCCTTTGTGTTCACACGTGCGCACACGCGCGCACACGCGCGCACCCGCACCCACGCACGCACGCACGCACACACACACGCACGCACGCACGCAGGCGCACGCGCGCCCACACACGCACACGCACGGGCACACACACACGCGCATGCACGCAATCACACACGGACACACACACGCACAGACACCCGCACACACACGCACGCGCGCACATACACCCACGCACGCCCACGCACACGAACACACACAATCTCGCAAACACGCACACGCACACGCACGAGCACGCGCGAATACAAGCACATTCACACGCACGACGCACAGGCACAGGCACACGCTCACGCGCACACGCACACGCACGACGCACACACACGCGCACACGCACCACACACGCCCACCACACACATACGCACGTGGACCTGCAAACAAACACACACGCGCACACGCATGCACGCACGCACCCACACACGCAAGCACGCACACGCACGGGCACACGATGGACGGCGCACGCACGCACCCACACACATATGCATGCACGCACGCACACACGCACGCACACTCACGGCCACGCAGGTGCCCGCACGCACGCACGGACGCATGCTCACGCACGCACACAAGCACGAGGGCACTCACGCACCGATGTTTTTTAACAGCACCCCGAACTCGCACCACCGCTTCGCTTTAGCCCCACATTATCCGTTTCTTAATCAACGCCTCAGTACGCGGGTAGGCATAAAAAAACTTCCGACTTTTTTGGAACCCGGCCTGATACAACGACTAGGCAAAGCACCCACCGACTCATCAGCACGTGGTATGCTCCAGGTGCGACAGGAGCTTTTCCCGCAATGCTTGAAGCTTCTCCACAACACTCACACTTTAAACCGTTCAGGAACCTTGCGGAACCAATATACTGATGTCATGTTTTATATACTGGTAGTTCTCGCTCCCGAGATAACATGGTAACAAAAATATGGCAGATTTCAAAAATTATGAGTAATCATGCTGAAAAGATTGCCGCCCATAGAGGTATGCTCATCCTTGATCGCCTGGTGGCCGATGGCGAAACTAGGCGTGAGCAGGAAAGCTGGGGATGTGTGCCTAATAAGCATTTGATTTCTGCCCTTAGAGGTGCACAGGAATTAAACGAAGAGTATAAAACACAGGTATACTAGTTTGTTTGGTTGCATGACACGTCATCACCCAGCTACAAAGGGGTACTAAAAGAAATCACCATCGAGTGGGCGCTGCAACTGTTCTTTCCATAGCGGCTCTGTCGCTGCTGGGCTCGGGCACTTCCTCTGTGGTTGGCGGTTGTGGGGCAGCATACCTATGAATTACGCTACCATTCTTCCTCACTGCATTGCGCGCTTCGCTCGGAACTTTGGATGGTCTAGCCCGTGGAGTGTAAAGTAGGCGCACACACAACAAGCCTCTTAGCATGCCTTCTTGGGCGGAGGCGGTTGGTAGGACTCTACACCATGCAGCGAAGCTTGTAGGTCTGTTGCTTCCTTTTCAAGGTCATCGAAGACGGAGAACCGCCGAGATTGCGAGTACGGCTGGAACCTCCGGTGACACCGGTGGACGGAAGGGGAAACTTTTTTCCGCTAAGGATCCGCCGGTTCCGCTGCCTCTTACAGGTCCTGGCGTGGAACGTACCTATCCACGAAGGCTTTAATCGTCTCCCTATGTCAGCGCTCGAAGCTCGTCTTTGATCCGGTAGTCATATCACAGGAGGCAGAAACCCCAGTCTAAAGCGGCCCTTCAAACCCATCATTTTCGCAAATCGCTTCTAGGGACGTCTACAAACACCGGCTCTTGCCCACTAACAAACTGGGCGGAATCTGCTAATCAGCACGCTATCTGGAATATCTATGGCTTATTGATGACGATGATGATTATGGTTGGTGTAAATGGCGCAAGGCCAACGAAAGCAAAGAGCGCAAGAGAAGTTATAGGTTGAATAGAAGTGATTACCACAAAAAGGTAGGTATAAAAACGTGTAAACCGCACATAGTAAAATAAATTAAACATAATGGTGATGGCTAGTGTATAGGGCCGGATTTGATATTGCATGATAGGAGATGAGGTTTAAAACTTTCTATCACACAAATACTTCAAAACACGATTGACAGGGACCATGGCATCGTCACCCTAACAACAACCATAGGTGAAGTGGAACGTGTTGTCTGTGGAGTTCTGAGAAGTGTTTGTGTCGTGTTATGTCAAGTGCCTTGTATTGAATGAGTATGTGGACTACGGAGAGGGCCTCTCCGCATCTGCTGCACTGGAGTCTAGAAGATCCCGTGAGAAGATACGAGTGAGTTGCTCGTGTGTGCCCTATCCATAGCCTAGCCAATGTGACTTATGTGTGTCTGTTTGTGAATCAGCTGTGTACCATCCCAAGTGTGGCTTTATTACATGTAGCTTGTTGTCTCTTTGTTCACTCCAGGGTGTTTGCCATGTTCTACGCAAGTGTTGTCTTATGTGTGGCTTGAGGTCTGTAGAGGGTGCCCTTGTTATGTCTACAGTGCTTCTGCGAGCGGCAGCAGCGGCCCTCTGGCCTGCCAACTTGTTGCCAGCAATCCCAGCATGTCCTGGAACCCAGCAGAGGAGCAGCTCATTCTTTTGCGCATAGATAGACATAATGCTGTTAAACACAAGATTAACTATGCTGTTTTGGGAAAGCTTGCTTGTGTGATAACAGTGCACCAACAAGGCTCAAGAAACCTGTATAGATATGCAATGGGGAATAACATTTTTAAGAATGTGTTGTACGATGAGTAAAATTTCATATGCGTCTGCTGAAAAAATTGTTGTGTGTATGCTTATAGTTCTTGCTGTATTAAACTTCGCACCATGAGCAGCGCAGGACACCATAGTAGAGGTTTCAGAAGCGTCACTGCAAATTCTGCACATGGGCATTTAAACTTCAGAGACAGGAAGTGCTGCACTATTGCAGTTCGTAGTTCCCGATTTTTCTCCTTTCATAAGAGGTTCACAGGACACAGCGCGAACTTGCGAAGGCGGTAAAATAACTGAAAGGTATGATCTGTACACATATAAAATAAAGCGCTCATATCCGAGGTTCGCTCTCTCACTGATAGCGAAAAGGGCAGAGGAACCGATGAGCGATTTACAAACAGCACAGGTGTGAATGTATTGGAAAAACAGGATAGAAAAGGTGGGTTTTCAGCGATAAAAATTTAAAAGCATAAAGCAAGTCCACGTACGTCCGTTGGTTCTCCAGGCACCATTTGTTACACTCGACATACAGACTTTCTAGTGGTCTAGTGCGAAAAGCACCCGACGAAAAACAAAGCACAAATTGTAGCACTGTTTCAAGCATTCGCAAAGCTATTTTAGCCACTGACTCATACACCACACTGGCATAGTCCAAACGAGACCCAAGCAAAGCAGTACACAAGCGCAGAAGCAGTTCTTTGTCAGTCCCATACGATTGGTGGGAGAGAACCATAAGAATATTCATTGTTTCCACACATTTATGCTTAAGTTCCTTGATGTGTGGAATGAATGTGTGTTGGTGGTCAAACACAACGCCTACGAACTTGTGCTCTTTGTTTACAGGAATGGACACACCATTAGAGGTCCATGCCTGGGTCCGTATGGACCTCACGCTTCTTTGAGAACATGACGCAAGAGCTTTTTCCAGGGTTAACTCTAAAACCATTCTTGTTGGTGCAGCCGGCAAGTTTCTTGATGGTCAGCTGGACTTGACCTTCATAAATTGACATAATACATGACTTAAAAGATACCTCCACGTCGTCTACATACATGGAATGACAAATTTTAGGTGGCAATGCCTTCCCAAGAGAGTTCATGTTGACTGTGAAAAGAGTGCAGCTCAACACGCCTACTTGCGGCACGCCATTTTCTTGTATGAGAACCTTTGACAGTGCACTACCGACTCTCACTCTAAACCTTCTCTCTCAAAAGTAACTAATAAGGGTGTTTACCATGTTACTCGAAACAACGAATTACCTGAGGTCACTAAGAATCCCGTAACCCCAAACGGTGTCTTAGGCCTTGGAGGTCAAAAAACACAGTCACACAATACTGTTTATGCACGAAGGGATCCTTCATGTACGAGTCAAGTGCGAGGCGTTTATTGTTCGTCGATTGCACCACCTGAAGCCTGCCTGGCAGCTCTCGAGATGATTGTTGTACTCAAGGATGTACAGGAGCTGCGATTTAGCATCTTCTCGAGATGCTTGCTCAGGGAGCTCGTCAGGGCTATGGGATAAACTCTTGGGTGGGACGACGGGTTTTTTCCCTCCTTCAAGAAAGCCACTACTATGGCCTCCCTCCAAGATTTTGAAGTGTGCCCAGAAAGCCATATTTTATGATATAGATGTATGAGTGTTTCAAGTGTGCCTGCAGGTAGGTGTTGTATCCTTGTATATGTGATGTTGTCTGGGCCTAGAGCTGCGGGGTTGCGCGTGATCAGAGCAGCCCTCAGCTCATGCAGTGAAAACTCTGCGTTATAAGAAGAAGTTGACCTATTGTTTTCTATTAGAGGCTCTTTTTCGGCCGATTGTTTCGGTATAATAAAAGTATTAGTGTAGTGTGCTGAAGTGGACACGTGTTGGAAGTGTTGTGCGAGAGTGTCAGCCTGATCTACGAGTGTGACCCCTATTCTGCTGGCCAGACACGGGCTGTGTATGTGTTTTTTCCTTGAGTTTGCGTATTGGTGTCTATAGTTTTCGTATGTTTGTGTGTGTAGGAGTTTACTGATGTTATGAATGAACGCCAACGGTCTCGTTTTGACTAACGGCACACACGTTTTCTAACGCCTTTGCCCTATTGGACAAAAGGTTTTCCAAAGTGGGGTACCATTTAAGGATACCCCACGCTTTGTTCTGGGCCTCTCGTGTCCGCCTACAGTCCTCATGCAACCACGGCCTCCTCTCGTTGCGCGGAGCACCAGAGGCGTGGGGAATGGACCTTTCGGCGGCGTCCAGGATGTGCCCCGTGAGTATTTGGGCGGCTTCTAATGCGCGTGGGTGTTTTATAGATGTATGGTGTAGTTTGGACGTCTCTGTAAATGTCTTCCAGATTGCTCTTCCTTCGTTGAAGCTATTCGGGAAGATGAACTGCTTTGGCCTTTACCTATATATGTTAGTTAGGTGGGGAAGTGGTCACTACTATCTGGATCCGTGCTCACACCACTTTCACTACATGGAAAGAGATTTGCAGAACCAATAGCGAAGTCAAGGTTTGAGTATGTAATGTGTCCTAAGTTATGGTATCTACGCTGTTTTTGTGGAGAAGGCAGGCTCCCGAAGATGTTAGGAACTTCTCTATCAGGCGACCTCGGGCATCCGTGCGAGAAAATGCCCAAAGAGAATTGTGCGTATTAAGGTCGCCTATTAGAACAAAAGGTACTGGTAACTGATCTACCAGGCCTTGTAACTCTTACCTTGAGAGCTCGAAGTCAAGAAGGATGTAGAGAGAGCATGGCGTTATTGTAGTTCAAATGGCCACAGCCTCCAGGATGGTCCGTAGTTGGACAGTGTGGCACGCCAAGAATTTTCATAGAATGATGGCCACATCACCCGAGGATGTGCCACCACCATCTCTGTCCTTCCTATATACCATGACCATTAAAAAAATTTTGGTGCGTGGAGTTTAACTGGGTTTGTTGGAGACGCATCACAGTTGGCTGATTTGAATGCAATAACTCATAGACACCATCAACATTTTTAAGAAGGTCTCTGCACTTCCATTGCATGATATTTTATCTTCACAATTTGGAATTTTAGAGTGACTGGAATATGTGCGTGCTTATGTGTCGACTTTTGGGGCTTGCACTCTTGGAAAGGGTTTTTTCACCTTCTCTACTGACCTGGACATCGCAGCCCGTTCCATCCGCAGTGATGCAAGCCGGAACTGCTCGACGTCCATGCCGTCATCTGAAGGCAAGGGGGACCCAGCGGACTGGGCCTCTAGGTCTTGGTACCCCTTCGGGTGTTCTCTGCCTGCACTCCCAGTGCCGACGGCGTGGGGACCACCACAGATGGCACAGGCATTGAGGCGGGGGAGGGAATCTCTGCGGCTGCCTCCATCTCCATTTCCTCCGTGCCCTCGCTTATGCTTTGGTTCCGGTGGAGAGGAAACTGTTAACGCAGCAGCATCCTCAACACACCTGGTTGCACCACAGCCGCTGCTGGATGAGAGAGCGGTGCGGAGGCGGGTTGGGCTGCCTAAGGCAACCCGGCTCGGAGTGGGGGCGGAACCAAGTCCTACTCGCAATACTGGGTCCCCGCCGAAATTAGACGCCGCTCAGCCTCCCGGCGAGCTGCGTCCGCGTACCTCCCCAGAGGGAAAAAGGCGAACCTCTTCCGCGCCTCTGAGGAGATGTTCTCGGTTACTTTCAGATTAATGATCCTCTTCCTGTTGGAAACTTTCACAGCTGCGGGACCATGCCGCGCGCGGCCCCTGTCAGTTTTAACAGGTGAAGGTGGTGGAGTCACAGTTTTCTGAGGCGTGGTCATGTGCGGCGCATTTCGCGCGGCAAAAAGTGCCGTGCCCTAACCGCTGGCACTTGAAGCAGAGGCGAGGGTTACGATATACGCACTTACTCCGCACCTAACAAAATCAGTGTTGATGTGCTCAGGAAGTTTTGATCTGTTGAATCTTAATAGGCGCTTTGTTGGTATTTCTACATTATCACGACGTATGGTGATTCTCCTGACAGCTGTAACTCCGTGATCCTGCAGTCCTTCTATGAGGTCGGCCTCTGTTTCTCTTAGAAGATCTGGCTCAGATATCACACCCTGCGAGCTGTTGAGGCTGCGGTGGGGTGTGACACTCATTTCTAGATCTTCCATAGAGATTTGGGTAAGTAGCTTTGTTGCTTGCTGCTGCTTCGTGACTTCAAGCAAGATTTCGCGTGTTCGTAGTTTTTTCGCCTCGAAAGATGTCCCAATGATTCCTTCAAGGAACTTGCAGACGAGAAATACAGACTGGGAGGAGACGGGTTTTGATTTATGTACTGATTCAAGGACCAAAAAACGAGGATAGTTTCAGGTTTCGGAAAGTTGATGGTTAGTAGGGATGGGATTGGAACTTCGGTGCGGCCCCTTTTCAGGGGCCGATGACGTTTTTAGGGGGTATTGATTTATCCATACGGCATAGGAAAAAGCAGGGGACGGGGGTACTTTCTTCGCTCGGGTTACGCTGATACCGAGAGAGGTCCAGGAGCTCCCTGCCTGGTAAACAGACAGGGAGCCCAGCCGCCGAAGCTGGACGGCGGCTCCGACGGCCACCGTTCGTGGTTTCTCACCCTACATCTATAAACACATAGCCACGGTTGGATACAGCTTTGTTTGGGGGCTCGGGCTCCGCGGTGTCGCCAATACCGCCACCAAGATTACTCCAGGTGCCCCGTACGGGGATCTATGGCTTGTTGATGGTCAGACCAATCATAAAGGAAGTCAAACGCCGATTTGTAGTCGGTGGAGCATGTGTACGTAGGCACGACAAAATGTAATTGCAAAGACTCGCAGTAACAAAACTTGCATTCATTACATTGTATTGCCCGATTACACAACGGAGCCTCACGGTTAAGCTTGCTATCCTCTAGCGCCAACATTTGCTTTTCAAACTCAGCCTTCGATTCTATCAGTTCGGTCAGCAAGTTCAGAATTTGTTTTTCTGCCGTCTGATTGCGCATCAGCCAGTACAATACTATCCGAGCGTACGCAGGCATTTTTGTTTAACAAGAGAACTCCATTCTCCTCCCTCTGAACATAGTGGCAGCTGTAGAGTAGCGCCACTTCGGCCAGGAATACAACCTTTATGCAGGGCACAGAAAGAAAAACAATCCTCGGACGCGGGCACGCACGGTCAATCGACGTTCACACGTCGGCAATTAGTGCAAATTATACGGCGAGCCACTCACAGGATTTGGAGTGCAGTTTTCTGCCGTTCCTGCTCATGCCAGCTTCATCGTTGCCCGGTGGCTTGTGGTGGTTTGTTGCAAGCATTTTCCGCTGGTTGAGTGTTAATTGCGCCGTGGGGACGTCGTCCTTTTGGCGCACCTATTTGCCAGGTAACTTCTGCAAAAAAGTGATCGAATCGAACAAAACAAAGCGAGTTCTAAAGCGGTTTTGCAAGCATTCCAACATGCAGGCGGCAGTATAGCTTTCGGGTCGAGTCAAGCCTCGAAGACGATAAAAGAAAAAAAATAAACAGCGAAAGAAACCACGTCGGGCACTAGTGACATAACCGCCTTCGAGCGTTAGGGGTTCGCGAGTCGGGACCCGCCAGACGAAGCAACGCCGACGCGCAATAGAATAAATCAACGGTTTACTCTGAGAAACGAGAGACGGAACGTACAAAGATGACAGGTTAGGAGGCACTATTGCGCGAGTACAGCAAGCGTGTGCGTCAACCGCGTGAAAAAGACATTTCGGCAAAGGAAGCACTGCCGGTCAATCAAGTCACGGGAAGGTCCTGTTCGCTCGCCATGGCATCTTCGGTGACTTGGTTGATTAGCGTGGTGGAATAGCGTCCACAGTGGACGCTAGTTGCTCCTTGCTGTCCGGGCATCGTGGTTCGCCGCGCCCCGTCGTATCCTTGCGCCGGTCCCCCCACGCGAACTCCTGTCCGCTCACATGAGAGTCGCTTTTCAGCGCCACCTGGCCCATCTGCGGATATTCCGGCTTTACGCGCAATTCGCCCCCCTGTGTTCTCGGCACGCTTGCTATGCGCAGTCACCCGAACGGGCAGAACACAGGGCATGTAGGGGCTCACGTGCCCACAATCGATAAGACAGATCTCGCAACATGTGTGGAAATTGTGACTGTTTGTACATGTGCAAAAGAATTGTGGTTTTATGCAAGTTAGTGGTGGTCAAAACTTCGTGCCGTTGGGAGAACTTGGGTAAATAGTGGCAGCAAGAATTGATCGTTTAGGAGTTTTATCACAAATGATACTGAATGAGGCAGGCAATGTTATTTCGAAAAGATTGTAATCGGGGGTGTTAGTTCTTTTTTGGCAGCAAAGTCGGGATGAATGTTGTAAAATGCCCATCTTGTGTTTTCGTTGTATTAAGTACTGTGTACGTAAGAGCTGACGACTTATACCGCCTTCTATTATCAAAGCATCTTTGCAATATTTTCCAACAAAAACGGTTGCTTTTCCTTCCATTTCTCATTGTTCTTGCGTCACTTTACATTAGATATAGAAGTAATCTTTCTTTGCAGGCTGCGTTTTTAGTTCAATGACTTCCTCTATGAGCGTTTTGTGGTCACTTATGCTTTTTGAGCGGGTTCCCAAGTATTTCTCTAGAAGTATTTGAATTTCTTTCACTGCATCATCCGCACGTTTTGACGTGCTTCTGAGATTTTCGTTGTATTGCCTGCCTAATGTGTTTATTTTATGGGGATATATTGTTTCATCTACTCGGCCAAGCTGCACCATAGAAAAGACTGCTTTGAGTTCCCTTAACAGTATGTCAGAGTGATTGTAAATAATGTGGGAGCAAAAAAAGGGGGAATGTGCGTGTTCATTCCAAAGTTTTGTGTCACATGCGAATAGCTGGAGCTCGTTACGCTTCCAGCGCGTTCACGCTGGGTGGTCTGCGCCGTTTATCCCGCATATTTCTTTCATACAACATCAGGCTTGGGTTGAAAAGCAGGCCGAGCAAGTGCACCTGAATATTCCACTGATTTGCTTCTGAGATTTAACGCTCAGACGCTGCACAGGAGACGAGCCGCGCCAGACTGTGTGGCTCCGGATTAATTTTGACCCTCTGGGCATCCTAACGTGCGCCAAAATATCGAACACACGGGCATTTTCTCCTTTCACATCTTTAAGAAAATGCGGCCGCCGCGCCTGAATATTGCGGGATTGGGCCCTCCACTGACCGAGCATGTCAATGCTTCCCTCTGCGCTAGCAATAGTAGCAATAGTGGCTCAGTTTGAATCAGCTAAGATGCAGGTTTTATTACGCAGCGTCAAGCAAACAGCTTCAGAGTTTGTTGCTACGGCCATAGAGAAAGAAATAGTAGTAAGGGAGGACACTCCCACGGAGCCCTGCGGCCGAATTTACTAGCGCACAAAGCGGGCAGGCAAACAACTAACTGGTCACATTCGGTTTTGCGGACACCGATTTTAGCATTTAGTTCAAATGGCTGGAAAACGCTGCGCACGGCGACGGGCATCGGTTCGGTAATCAGACGCTTTCATGCATTGGTTAGCGTTTATGTGAATATATATTATTCTCAGGCTTCGTGCGCGCATGCTTTAAAAAAACATTTTAATCTGACATTGCAATTGGCAGTGCCGTTCACAGATACAGTCAAACCCGTTTATAGTGAACTGCAATATCCACTGCGATTAGTTCGATATATCCAATAGTTCGATATAGCCGAACCCGCTTATAACAAACTTATTGTTACGAGCCCGCAATCCGCGGGAGACACCCCCTTCATAACTCCGCCATCACCGCATGCAGAAACAAACACAGTAAATTACCCATTACCATACACAAAATAATCCATTGATTGCAAATAATAAAGCTACTTTCCGCCTTAACTGTCTACTTGGCAAAAAAAGCGGTGATATTTGTTTTCACTCTAGTTTTGGCGGCTTCAACTAGCATAGCATTCTCTACACGAAACATTGTTTGCACCAGTTTGAGTCCGCGTCCTCCAAAATCTAAGAAGCATTGGCGGAGCACATCGACTGCCGAAAGCGGTTCATTTTAAGCGTCGGACGGCTTTCACTCGCGACATCATCGGGAACGCTGGCGAGCTCTTCCCACAGTTCACCGTGCTGCTGTCTTGGTCTGGAGTCTCCGATTGGGCGGCTTCCATCGTGAGTCCCGCGCGTCGGAAACAGTTAAGGAAAGGGTCGGGCATCACGGGTCGCTCCGAGCGAGGCGCAATGTCTCAGTCGCGGCTCTTGCTCCGTGGTCGCGGCCAATCCACATCTCAATCGCCGCTTCGAGACCATGCATTTCGGCAGCCATTCTAGGCGTGGAAAGTTCAATATATCGGATGTGAACTTCGTTATAAGGAATGTTTTTTCCATGTATTTCTGTAACTGAAATATTTTTGTTCGATATATAGCATAATACGCTCTGTCCGGGTTCGTTATAGCCGAGTTTGACTGTAGTTACAAACACCGTCTTGTGTTCACATCTTGTCAACCCACATAAAAGATACACGTCATAAATGAAGAAATATTTATTGCATGGCCCTAACCAGAACAAGTTTAAACTGTCATCTTTTGTTGAAATACACATCTACTAATAAACAGCGGATAATACACCACAACATAGACAGTACACAGTAGTGAAAAGAAACTCGTTTTCAGGAACGAAAAAAATGCGCAAGTGAAGGTACCACAACCACACGGAGGATTTATCCTCCGTGGTAATTGAAAACACAAACAACCCAGAAGAATCAGCCATCTGCAGTTTTACTTGTATCTACGATGCCCTCAGACTGTGCGCTGATGCAGTCTTACACAAATGCGGCCATGACGAAATCTAGAGAATGGGCTACTTCCAAATGTTTACAATCACAATCACTGCAAATAATTTTTCTTAACACTGGCAACTTCTCCAGTACAATGTGAAAAAGGAAAGCACTTTCGCCCCGCTTACCAAACAGGCTTTGATGACCTTACATATTTGATAAACTCCAATGAGGTCTATTGTCTCTCACCAACTCCTAATCAGTAGCAGTTATTGAACAGAAATCATATTTGTGTGTACATGTACACGCAAAACCGTTAAGAGGAAAAAAGCTAACTTCGTATTGGTTCCTAGCGAGGGTGCAATTTCTAAAGAAGCCAGCCTAGCTTCCCAAAGCATTGCCTTCCCACTAAAAGCAAAAGGCCTGGCGGGGATATTTGAGGTATGTGTACGCACTCAAACCACAGGTTCCAGCCTCGACCAAGGCACACAAATTCATGTCTTCCTCAGCAAATGCGAACAGTCTAACGCAAGAAAAAGACAATCTGTTTACGCTTCTTCTGTATGAGACAAGGGCGACACATTACAGAGTCCCACAAGGCAGCGCGACAACATTTTTGGGACCACGTGCCATATTTTTCCCACTTTGATCACGCAGTAGAGCACAATATCAACAGTGCCGCGCCCAAATGCCCAATTGAACTTGACATATCACAACCAGGCACCAGTCAGTGAGGAATGCTACTGGAACACACTAAGTCAGGCACGTTTCCCAATCCACCATCTGCTATGACAGAGATTAAAAACGTTTGTGCTGCCTATATTCTCGTGGATTACACCTCATATGTGCATAAAACATGGCATGGTACTTTCTATCTGCCTGATTACAACAAGAAGAATTACGGTGATATTTGTTTTAAGAGCCACATCAAGCGCACACTGCGTATATTTTCCCAGACATCTGTAAGGCAGCAAGAAGCCCTGCAGGTGGTCATGGATACAACTGAATAACTCTGAAAGATCAGTTGGCACGCCCACTTTTGTGAGTCGTGCGAGGCCGGGATCCATAATTCCTGTGCCATGATGTGCTTGCAGCATTTTTGGTATGAAGAATGCAGTTGGCCTTGTCATGAAGGCACCTCGGCCAGTCTAGGCCACCCACGCTGTAGACCTGCATAGGTGATTAGGGAAACCGTACACAAACTGTTTACAATGACGAATGTGAATAGAAATGCGAACAATGTAGAATTCACTGCAACTAGTATTTACGTATTGCCTCCAGCGCATGCGAACTTTTTGCGACATAAGTTCTGTTATTCTTCTCAGCTATTGCGCAACACTGGTTAGGCACATTCCTAATGCAATTAAGCTATTGTTTGGTTTAATTAGATGATAATGCTGCTCACATATCCGAACCGCTTTCTCTTTTTTTTTAATCAGGATGAACAGCGAGAGTGAAATGAGCGTAATGCAAAGCCCAAACACACCATCAGCTAGCGAAAGTAAGGCATCCCGAGAACGGGCCCCTAGCGATGGTATATATTTGGTCGCTGTGTGGGCGCCGGGGCACGCAGCAGTGAGCGTCCTATCGATGACCCTAAGAGCTCATGGAGTAAAAAACATTACAAGAACACACACAGCTCAGTGAAGAGGTGCTGCATCCGGAATACGTGTTTTATAACACTAGCGAGAATATGAATAATGGAAAAATAGCAAACTCTTTAAAACATTATGTCCGCACAGTTCTTGCAATGCCTGCCACACCAGCCTTGATATACAATGTGGAAAGAGGACCAATTTGAAGGTTTAAATTCACTGCATACTCACGCTGCCTTTAGAAAAGCTGTTATCTGCCGACTAAAACGCGTTTTCACCGCTCTTGACGCGCCAAAGCGACGCGAGGCGTGTCTTTGGCGTCGGCGAGTGGGTTTGTTAGGTATGCGGGCACGTGTATAACTTTGGATGAGTGTACGGATGCTGATTGTGCCCAGATAATCCAAGAAACGCTGATACGGCTACTTCGTCGTGTACGTTCGCACGGATGGCTTTGCAGTGCATCACGGCCATAACAAAAATAGCAGTAACAGTTGGCCAAGCTACCAATGGCTAGCTAATATACCACAACGCAGCGTCGCCTGACGTAACTTAATGCCGTCACAGCCCACAACGCCTGCTTCGCCTACGGACCACCGGCGGGCCGGCCACTTCCGCAACTCCCCGCTGTCGTAAGCGTCATGGGAACGCTACGTGCGACGACGGGCGCGTGCCGCCAACATCCACCAGCGCTTGAGCAATCGACAGAACCTGCCTAAAATATCATTACTTCCGGCTAAAAAAATGGCTCTTACACGTCTCCGGGACGTTTCCTAAGCTCTTATGCTCAAGACGCAGAACTAGCTACATCTTATTTCACCGAGGCTACGCAGTGCTCACAGCGTTTGAAGTACAAAACGTAAATATGGTACGCCACACAAGAACTTTAAAAAATGTCTCACCTTTCGTTCAGAATGCAAAACAGATGCCGCAGAGAAAGCACAAGGTGATTCTTCCTTCGCAAGAGAAGTTAGCACGAGGGGGAAGCCAGAAATACACGTGTAAAGGCTGCCGAAAGAGCCAAATGAAGGCTTGCGCTTGCGGCTTGCCTTCATATTGCCGTGAACCATACATTGGGTTGTTTGTTTATGTTTTGTTTTTACTGCCTGGCCACGCCCATCTGTGTTATTTGTGTCCCAAGCAAAGCCCGTGTTCAATTCTTTATATTTTTGCCGCACGGAATATCTCATTCTGGTACGGAGAGCGTTTCCCCTTAACGTCACTAGCCTAAAATATTCTTTGATCTACAACGTTCTGGATGTAAATCAACGGTTCGAGTAACACTCGCGCCTAAAGATAAATGCCTGCAGAGCAGGCGCAGCGGTATTGCACTCGCCGACGCTCGCATGCGCACGTAACGTTGCTGACTGCTGCTTCGCCACCCGTGTATTTTTTGAGTTGTTAGGAGAGCACAACTTCGCTTCAATAACCTTGTTTTCCTTGATGACACCTGCGTCGTGACATCGGGTGAGATGCAGGGCACGTGCACCCAAAACCCTCTGCAATCGGGATAACGAAAACCCTGTAATGACGCAAGGACGCACCGAACACCGTGAATCGGTGCGTTCAATTAACTTATTCGCTTCATTAGGTTCGCCCCAGTGAACTTGCTCTCCTTGTAAACAACTGCGTAGTCTTTGGCTTCGTGTCAATATCATGCATAAAGAACTACATTCACAACCATTGCTGTTTTTACATAAATGAAAGCGTGTAGTTTAATAACCAACAAAATTTTAAAAGTATAATATTGTGTTAACCAAATTTTAATGGACTTTTTTTTCACTGGCTCCAACTGCCGGACAGATCAAAAGTGAGGCGTTCACTTGACCCTGTGCGGCCGCGATTTGGCTGAGTGTCCTTTCCTATACAATTGGTTTCTCTGTGCTACGGCTTCGCGTTCAGCGGAAACGGGCTCCTCTAGCTTCCAGTACCAAAACTCTTCACTGCAAAACGTTTATAAGGCAAGCAAAAATTTCCACCTTATTCGGTTGAGCCATAAACGTCGGGGGCGACTGGCGAAAACATAAGGGGGAGGCTGCAAATACTCAGCCGGGGTGGCGCGCTGGGATATGACGTCTCAGCGACTCATGCAGACACCCACACTTGCCCTCCTTCACACGGCGCGTGCCGCCCTCTTTTCGCCGGACGGTCGCCCCCGTCTTATCTGTTTCAATGTCTCGTTCTCTCGCTCAGTTACGCGGAATCCAGCTACGGGGCGCCACAGGGCTTCACCCTAAAACAAGCAGCCGCAATACATGACTGTAGTCATCAAATGTACGTGCTACCTGAAGGCCACTTCCATATCTCGGATATCTTTCACATCTGCCCTTCGCCGCGCCGTCGAGATATTCCAGCTGACATGCACAGAAAAAAGGGAGCCATATTACGCAGGTTTTTGCGCACATTACGCAAGAAATGAGCCACATTACCGAGATGTATCGTTGAGGGCTTGAAGTGGCATATTACCTGTACATTTCGGTAATAAAATTGATGTATTTCTTGTTCATGTATCTCTCTTTCAGCTGAGAAAACGACTACCGTAGGACGCGGTCCAAGTGCAAGTGAAGGCAATTTGGGCTTTGGTGGTGGCGGTGAGTGTCACTCGACTATTCTACCTCAGAACCAGCCGCAGCACCAGAGCTATGAAATTTTGCACTCTCTTTCTGAGCGTCGGTTCTGCACCAAAGTTATGTCGAAAATTTTGTAAAAGCCCCTCTATTAGGTGTTCGGGCGACAGGCCTTTAACGCCCTTTTATCGTCATTTTTATGTTTTTCGGTAGGTTATGATACATTTGCACTCGAAAAAATGTCCATGGTCCAAATCCCACCTGGTTTATATTCACTTTGAATGGTTCGGTCTATATTAATGTATATTGCTGAAGTCAGTTGTTGGCGTCAGTTTGGAAGCCGTGAAGAGGTCAAGTACATTCCGCGTTTAGATCTCGGCCTCGTTTTTAGGCGCAAAGTACTTTTAAAGCGGTACTGTATTCAGCCTGCAAACATTTTCGGGTAAAACCAAGGTAAAACGTTCGGTTGAGGCTGATGAGAATGTGCTTCTACACTGTAGCTGCTGTGCGACTTTATGGTCGACAGTGGTCTCTTGTTCACGCTGCATGGCTGAAACCTTTGGCGTTTCCTCAAGGGCATTAAAACACGGCAAAGAAGGTCATGCTAGAAATTTTTGCAAAGATTTTTAAAGTTTTGGTTAATTGCCGCAAACCATGCATTGGGTTTGTTCATTTATTGACTGTTTCACTGCGCGGCTGTGCCCAGCTGTGTTATCTTTTCCACGCGAAGTGCATGATCTATTCTTTATTTTTATGCCGCACGGGATATCTCATTCATATAAGGAGAGCATTTCGCCCTAACGTCACTAGCCTAGAATAATCTCCTTTGATCTACAATATTCTGGATTCAAATCGAAGTGTCGAGAAGCACTTGCGGCGAAAGATAAAAGCCTGCAGAGCAGACGCCGCGGTATTCGATTCGCCGACGCCCGACAGCGCACGTCAATGTCGGCTGTTGCTTCGCCACCTAGGTATTTTTTGAGTTGTTGGGGGGTACAAGTTTGCTCCAATGAACTTCTTCCTTCAAAAGGACTACGTTATTTTTGGCTGCGAAATATCTGGTGAGGTGGTGGGTATGGACCCTTTATGCTTGCTACGCCTTCTGGGAGCCGAAAAGACAGCCCAAGCCGAGCCAGCATTCGACTGCTAGGTTTACCGGCCCAGTTTGTTCTGCAGTCAGAAAGAACGAAGAGAGATACTGCTGCAACCGACAACATGGTGCAACAAGCCACTCCCCCATCATCTTGCAGCAGCCCCGGGAACCACCATCGTTCCGCGGATTCCCCGGAGAAGATCCTGAGGACTGATTGGAGAAAGTAGAGCTTGTCTGCATCTTTAACAGGTGGCATGACGAAGAAAATTTCCGCAATGTTTTTTTCTATTACAGCCAGAACGTGGTTGGATAAACATGAAACCTTGGTAACCGACTGGACTCGCTTTAAAAGTGAGTTCCTTAAAACAGTCGCCACCGTCGTGCGGAAAGAACAAGCCGTACTTTTGTCGTAAACGCCAACGCAGCACCCCTACGAAAGAGTCGTGATCTTCGTTGAGGAGATGCAGCATCTATTTCGCCGCGGAGACCCCCAAAATAACTGAAGAAAAGCAGCTAATGTTTCTAACGCGAGGAGTGAAGCGAGAACTCTTTGCTTGTCTTGTCCGGAACCTCCCTAAAACCGTATAGCCGAATTCACGTCTGAGGCTGCCGCATTGGAGAAAACGCTGGAAATTCGTGCGAGACAGTACGACCGCTCCATCAATGCGCTAGCTGCGGAGACGATCGGTGCCGGGGCTATTCGCTCCGATACAGTGCATGAGAGAATCCGTGCGATCGTCTGCGAAGAGCTTGGGAAAATTATTTCCACGACGCCGCAACCTCAAGTCGCTTCCCTGACTGACTTCATCCGAGAAGAGATCCAACAGGCATTGGGAACTTCTACGCCATCTTAGGCACCCCGAGAGCAGCAAGGTATGAGGTACTCCGCAGCTGTTCGTCGACACCGCCCTGCTGCAACCCGTCGTTAAGAGTCCCCGCCGTACCACCGTTTGCTGTCGCACTCCCAACCACCTCTAGTCCAGTAACAGACGCCCAGGAAGACCGACGTGTGGCGAACCCTCGATAATCGTCCGCATTTCTACCACTTCGGAAAGGCCAACCACAATTATCGTCGCTGCCCATACAAGAAACTCGAACTCCGTGGTTTCTCCACCGATGCCCCTTGCCCTCTCTGTGGCCAACGACCACGCGATGTCGACAAGTTTCTATCCCAAACCAGTCGTGGCCCAGCCTGTTTGAACCGATCGCCGTCGCCATACCCATACCAGTCTCCCAACCGCCCTTAGGCTCACCTGGTCCTGCGCCGTGGACACGCTCACTGCGCATGCGCAACTCTGCTCCTTACACCCACAGTTCCGCTATACTACACTATAAAAAAAGAAATAGTTAGCGGCGCCCGGTTTCGATCCCACGACTCTCTGGCCGCAACGGGAGGTACGCGGTGCTCTTCCCACTACGCTACAACTCCGGGACAGGAGCAAGTGCTACGAACGCGGCTAATGTCCTTGACGCATTGAAACTACGTCAAGAAGCTACTGATACAACGAAGGCACGCGAACTGAACGTCAACGGAAACGACGAACTGAAAACTTTAGAGGGGGATGCTGAATTTCCCGTGGGAAAGCTGTAGTGGGAAGCGCCACGCGCCTTGCAGCTCAACCAGCCCCGTCCGCAGCGCCTGTGATGCTGATTGTGGCAGAATGCCCCTAGGGATTGGCCAACCAAAGAATCCATCACGAGATAGGTGCGCGTTCAACCACCGTCGTCACCTTTCCGTAGGGGAACCGCCGAAAAAAAGAAGAACGAGAAGACAAAGCTGCGAAGAGGAGGGCGTGTACATTGCTCTCAGCCGGTGCCCCAATGTCAACAACCTTTACCTCACCAAACCTGGCGGAGACTACCGATTCTACCACAGAGACAACATCGACAAAAACATGATGGACGAGTTTCGGCGCCTCGAGAACCACCGCCTACTCACCGTAACACAACAGCACTTGCGTGCCTTTGCCACCGGTGTGGACCCGGGCGCGGAATTCAACCTGGCGCTAGTAAATACCAGATCACTCAACATAATGGCAACACAATGGAACCACACGGAGCCGCCACGATGCTTCGCATCCTCATCAGGGTTCCCCACGGGAAGATGGTGTAATTTTTCCCCTCATCACACCGTGAGGCCGGAACGGAACACCGAACACTGTGCTGCCGTAGGGATCGCCGATGATCACGTCACTGTGCCACCCCACGGAAGCTTTATGATGCCCGTTTACTGTGAAGAATAAAAACGCAGGCTAGTTGGTGACAATTCATAGCTGTACCTTTTGCCCACAAAAAACGAGGACTAAATGGAGACACGAAGACCAGCGCAGACCAACAACTGAAATTTTATTCATCACTCAACACATATATACCCTCTTTGACATCACCCGCGCATGCTCAAATGTGTACGAATCTTGTCATACACACAAACACAAGAAAAAACACACTATAACATTTGCATTATCTTATGTCATTTAACAACTTATTTTCTTATCCGACAGGGCTACTGGCCACTCAAGGATAGTTAAGAATGGGATAGTAATGGCGTGTCTGAAATCCGTTCCCAACAAAACCTGCAAACAGAGAATGGAAGAAGCATTTGGTGCGCAGAGGCACCGTCTTGAAAAGGCAGGGTACCCAACGGCGATGTTGCTAACAGTTAGCGAAAGGCTACTAAAACGAGTAAAAATGGAAGGTAAGGAGAAGAAAAAAGAGCCGAAAACAAGGAAAAGAGCATGTCAGTAATTCTTTACGTGCACGGTTTGTCTCACAGGCTCAAAAAAGCCGCTGCCATGTACAACGTGAATGTGGTTTTTTCTGCCAAAAACAAATTGGGACGTGTGTGCGCGCTGGTTAACAGACTGTGCGAAGAAAGGGCTAGCAGCAGGACTACTAAATATACTATGTGTCACACGTACAAATTTTTGGGATGCATAGAAAACGTTGTGTACAAGATTCCTTTCACATGTGGGAACCAGTACATTGGGCAAACGAGCAGATGCGTAAATGTAAGGCTCAGGGAACACATGTCCAGCCTTAAAGGTCGGCCATACGCGCATCTGGCTCCGCATAGTGCGCAGTGCACAACAAAGAAGTGCGAGCAATTGTTTGACCTAACGACGACGGAGTTCCACCACCAAGACAGCACTACAAGAGAGATAGTGGAAGCCTGGCACATGTCGAAATTAAAGGGAAAGTGCATAAGTAAACTGTCAGTAGCCCTGTCGGATAAGGAAATTCGAAATTAAAGGGAAAGTACATAAGTAAACTGTCAGTAGCCCTGTCGGATAAGGAAATTAGGTTGTGAGATGACATGAGATAATGCAAATGTTACAGTGTGTTTTCTTGTGTTTGTGTGTATAACGAGATGCGTAGACATTTGAGCATGCGCGGGTGATGTCAAAGAGGGTATATGTGTGTTGAGTAATGAATAAAATTTCCGTTGTTAGTCTGCGCTGGTCTTCACGTCTCCGGTTAGTCTTCGTTTTTTGTGCGCAAAAGTTACAGCTATGTACTGTGAAGATGCTGTTTTTGACGTCGATGCTATCGTAGAGGGTGACCAAAGTTTGCTGCTCGACCGAGGTGTATCCGCCGCAAAAGGCATTACGCGCTTCAAGAAACGCAAATCCAACTTTTTTGTCACCTAATTCACCGAGGAGTACCATTATTTAAACAAGGACGCTGCCATTGCGTTCCTCGAAGAAACGCAAAAGGCAGGTGACGTGATCGCGGTTGCTGAATTTGAACCGGCAACTGAACATGCCTTCGAGCTTTCGCGTATTTTCGACGTAAACCTTGTGTCACCGCACGAAAAACGGAAGATATTATTGGCTTTGCTGCGTCGCTACAGCGCGTATTTTTCGTAGAACTCAAAATTATGTCCGACAACACCAGCGAAGTAGCACATTATCACCGAAGATGGAACTCGACCTACCCGACAGTCGCCGTACTATGTGTCTTCACAAGAAGAAGAAGAAGAAGAAGATATGTATTTCAACATCAAATAATGTCAGGGGTACATTCAAAAAGCCAACAATGGGTTGGACGGGGAATGCACCCCCTACAGGTTCAGCATGCAGTAGCAGCAGTGGTACTAGACGCCAAAAAAAACAACTTAAAATCATAGTTCGTCGCTCAAATTCCACAAATTAGGCACAGTCCTGTAATACATTTTACCGTTTACTTACAGTAACAATAGCAAGACAGGATATATCAATAGTGCAAATAAGCATAAAAGAAACCAGCCCGTCACGGTAACTCTTCGTTATACAAATTGTTGAGTAGTATTGGTATTTCGAAATGAAGCATTTGCCGTCCATAATTTGTACGCACAGGACGCACTTGCCAGGGTTCATTACTTCTTGTTGGGTATGGCTTGTCTTGTTGCATTAATTTGGAGGTTGAGTAAAAAAAACGGTTGGAGTTTTTACAGTCTTTCTTATAGCGTCACTCCAGCAGCGTGCTGTACAATGTGGTGACAGGTACAATATCTACTGATGTAAAAAGGGTCTGGGTATGGGCATAATATGAACTGTTCGCAAGCATACGGACAGCTCTTATTTGCAACCTATGTAACCGTAAAATGTTTGAGAATGTAGTCCCACCCCACACCAGGTGGCCGTACGAAATACAAGAGTGAAATAAACAATTATAAATCAGTAGTTTCACAACCTGTGGCGACTGAGAACGAACACGAGTCAGTATGCCGACAATCTTAGCGAGCCTCTTAGCTAGATTCCCTGTATGGATGTCCCAGAGCATGTTCTCATGTAGAGTTACACCGAGGCATTTTACGGACGGAACAATTTCAATATTGTTACCACCAAGAACAACGTTAGGTAAAGCACCGACTGTTGTGTTTTTTGGGCGAAAGAGAATTGTCTTAGTTTTCTTGGAATTAATTATTAGTGAAGATGCATTGCTCCACTCAAGTAAATTACGCAAAGCAGCATTTGCGTTGTCGATCACTTCAGGTAACTTACGTCCCGAGAAAAACAAACTGGCATCATCCGCGTATATAATAAAAAGAGCGGGAAGCCATGTGGACACTGGTCGAAGAAATGCTCAGCGACGACATTAAAAAGCCGTCGAAAAGCCCCTGCGCTACGCTGGTCGCACTCGTAAATAAAAAAGATGACATATTAACGTTCTGCAATGACTACCGGCGACAGAAAAAAATCGACGAAAAGGACGTGTATTTCCTGCCACAAATCTGCCACTCCCTCGACCACCTCTGCCCCGCAAAGTACTTCTCTTTGATGGATTTGAAGACAGGCTAGCGGCAAACAGAAGTGGACGAGAGACCAAAAGAAGACTGCATTCATAATTCCGGACGGCTTATACGAGTTGAATTGTGATGCCGTTCGGGCTTTGCACAGCACCAGCGACATTTGAAAGAGTAATGGAAACTATGCTAGGTGGCCTGAAGATGCATACGTGCCTAATGGAAACTATGCTAGGTGGCCTGAAGTTGCATACGTGCCTCATATATCTCGACGACGTCGCAGTATTCGTCCAGACTTTCCACGGACACCTTGCAAGGTTTGAGTCATTACTCGAGGGAATTCGTACGTCGGGGTTAACGCTGAAGCCTGAAAAGTGGTGCTTCGCCTACGAGGAGCTCAAGTTTTAGGGCCATGTCGTCAACGCCGCTTGTGTCCTGCCTGACCCGGCAAAAACGTCATCCATAGGGAAATTCCCAAGACCAAGACACAAGAACTACCTGCGAAGATTTCTCGGACTATGCACGTACTACCGGCGCTGCGTCGAAAATTTCGCACGTATTGCAGAGCCACTCACGCTCTTGACGAAGGATTGCACCCATTTCAGCTGGAAAAGCACTTTAGAGGAAGCATTCTACGAGATGCAAAAACGCCAGCAAAACCCGCCTGTTCTCGTTCATTTCGACGAAAGCGCCGAAACAGCGTTTTTTCCTTACGTATGCTTTTTGAGCGCGTTCCGAACTATTTGTCTAGGAGACTTTTCATTTTTTTACTGTATCATCGGCCCGTTTTTAGGTGCTTCTGAGGTTTTCGTTGTCTTGTCTGCGTATTGTGCTTAATTTTACGGGGATACATTGTTTGATCTACTCGGCCAATTGGCACTACAAAAATGCTGCTTTGATTTTCCTTAATGAATATGTGTGAGTGACTTGCAGTGATGTGGGGGCAAAAAAGGGGGGCATGTGCGCTTTACTTCGAAGGATGTGTGTCACATACTGGAGTTCGTTACGCTTCCAGCGCTATCCCGCTGCGTGGTCTGCGCCGTTTACTAGCATATTTCTTCCACACAACATCACGCTTGGGCCGAAAATCAAGATTTAACGCTCCGACGCTTCACCACGATATTAGGCGCGCCATACTGGGGGGCTTTGGATAAATTTTGTCCATTGGCGTATCCTTAACGTGCGCCGAAGTGTCGAACACACGGGCTTTTGCTCTATTCACGTCCATAAGAACTGCAGCCACCGCGCCTGAATATTGCAGAATCGGGCCCTCCATTAGACCGAGGATGTCCATACATCCTTCTGCGCTGTCGACAACGGCAGTAGTGGCTTTGAGTCAGTGATGATGAATGTTTTATTAGGCAGCTTCAAAAAAACAGATACATAATTGCTACGGCTTCACGCTCAGCGGAAATGTGCTCCTTTATCTGCCAATACCAAAACCGTACATCGCAAAAAGTAGTAGACAAGCAAAACATGCGGCGTGGTTCGGTTGAGCCACAAACGTTGGGAATGACGGGCGAAAAGATGAGGGGGAGGCGCCGAGACATACTCAGCCATGGCTACGCGTTGGGATATGACGTCTCCCCATCGCGTGCAGACACTCACGGTTGCCCTCCCCCACACGGCGCTTGCGACCCTCCCTTCGCCAGACGCTCCTCTTCCTCTTGTTTGTGTGAATGGCTCGTTCTCTCGCTCAGTTACGCGGAATCCAGCTACCGAGCGTGAAAGGGCTTCGGCCTAAAACACGCAGCCGCTGCACAACATGTTTGTAGTCACCAAATTTATGTGCGACCGGAAGTGCGCTCCGATATCTCGGACTTCTTTCATTTCTGCCCATCGCCGCGGCGTCAAGGTATTCCGGCTTACCTGCACGGGCAACAAAGAGCCCACATTATGCAGATTTTTACGCACTTCGCGCAATAAAGGAGCCACATTTCCAAGATGTTTTGTTGAGGACTTGAAGTGGCATTATTACTTACGGTCACATTTCGCTAATAAAATTGATGTATGGCACCTATACACCATGTATTTCTCTTTCAGCTGAGAAAAAGACTTCCGTAAAACACGTTCCCAGTAGTAATGGTGGACGTTTGTGCATTGGCCGTTGCGATGGGTGCCCACTTTACTATACTGCATAGGAAGCAGTCGCCGCCCCCTGAGCTATGAAATTTTATGCTCTCTTTCTGAGCGTCGGTTCTGCACCGAAGTGTTGACGAAATTGTCTTAAAAGGACACCTATTAGGTGTGTGTGCTACAGCCCTCTAAAGCTATTTAATACCATGTTTACATTTTTCTGTAGGTTTTGATACATTTGCTCTCGCAAAAATGTTTGTGGGTGAAATCCCACCTGTTTAAAACTACTTTTAAGGATTCCGTCTTTGGTAATGTCTATTGCTGACGTCAGTTGTTGGCGTCAGTTTAGGAGCCATGGAGCGGTCAAAACCGCGCCGCGTTTCCATCTCGCCCAGTTTTGAGGTGCAAAGTGCTTTTAAAGCGACACTGTATTCAGCCTGCAAACATTTTGCGGTAAAACGTCGACAAACCATTCCAGTTGAGGCTTAAGAGAATGCTTCTCCACTGTGGTTATTGAGCGGCGTTATAGTCGACTGTGGTCTGTTCGCGCTTATTGGCTGAAACGTTTGGCATTTCGTCGAGGGCAGTAAAGGACGATGAAAAAGGTCATGCTACAACATTGCCGAACTATTTTAAAAGTTTTGTGATATTTTACACCTGCATTGTTTAAACTGTGCGCAGGAAAGCGTAATGATTAAAAATGCGCCCTGGTGCTTTACCCACCAACATTAGGCTTTCAACGCACAGCCCCCAAGCGCCCGCCCCTACGCGTTTACGGTGCCATCGTCCATCGTTGTAACGTCGCTCATCTGTCCCCGCCCACCTCTCCCGCTCTTTTCACCCACCCACCGTTGCTCCTTCCACAAAAAAACAGGTAGATGGAGACGCAGAAAAACTTTATTTATGGTGTGCGTGTTATTGATCACAGAGGTGGGGTCATCTAGTCCGGGGCTTCCGTTGCCCGATGTGTTTCTGTCACTGCCCGGTCCGGGAACTATTTCTGGGAGGCTGGATACGGATCGAGAAGGGTGCCTCTCATTTTGCCGTGATCTGTTGTTTCGTGCTATGATCTTCACAGTCAGAATTTTGATCCAGTACCACACCGTGTGGAGTAACTCTCCCGTGTGATTTCATCACGGGCATGGTGCAGTTGGGAAGATGTCCCCGTAATAACTGTGCAGTGTTGCGGAACTAGAAGTGTGTGCTTGTGGCGTTGTTGGAGAAACACCAGTGCGTTTCACCTGTGCCGTCCTGTTTTTTTTGGGCTCAAACAACGGAGTGTACTGCTGTGAAGGATAGCGGAGCGACGAAGACGGCGGAGAACAACCGAAACTGAGTATTTAGCTGAACGATTCTTTCTCGTTGTGTCAGATTGAAGCCGAAATTAGGAACACGCGTATAAAGCTGGTACATTGTGGTCGCTGTCCGCAGCAGGGAGAGGCACCGGAGTATATGCGGGATGGCGGCGAGGCAGAAGAAGGGGCAGATACGTGTCGTCTATGCTTTGTGTTGTCGCGCCTAGAACGCGTGGAAGCGGATAACTCGGCATTAAGTGGGTTCCAGAAATCGATGCAGCCGTAGGTACCGAACGCCGCGAACGCAGGGCCGTTGAGGGAAAGATAGAAGCAGCTGAAGGGAAGGTATAAGAGACTGTCAATTTCCCGAAAAATGACGAACGCCTCGGCTTATAGAGCGGAGCGGAGGAATGCACCGAGGTAACACATGGAGCGGTAGATACGAAAGATAACAGATACTCGCACGTGCTAAAAGATTGACCAGTCAATCCACTAGAGAAGCAGGGGGCCAATTAAGAGCAGCACGGGGCAGATAGCGTGGTAACAATAGCAGGAGATTCCAAGGTCAAGGGGAGCAGCCAGGCCCGTAGCCAGGAATTTTTTTCGGGAGGGGGGCTACTCGCTCTAGGCCTTGAATATTTGAAGAAAGTACCGATCTTCAGTAATTATTTTCCGTAAAAACAGCAGTATGTAAATTAGTTAAGTTTTTAAGTACTATTCTACTCTTTTATATCTTTAGTTTGGAAAGTAATCTAATAAATACTACAATATTTTCATACGGATAATATGTCTCAACAAGTTCCGCTAATAAAAATAAAACTACGTTGCTCTGGGCGAAAAATATAACGACGAATAGCCGAAATATTTTTGTACGCTTTATATTTCTGCATATAACCGGTTAAAACCACTGCGGCAGAAATAAAGTGGGTAGAGGTGGTGGAAGACGGGGACCGGTGTCCACTTCTTGGAGGTGAGGCGGTCTTGGGGCCGGCTCTGCGAAGAAGCGGCCAGGTCCTTTCCTTAAAGCACTGAAGTAAGGCCAGCCAGAGCCGAATTCCGTACGATGGGCGGATGTGCGATCGCGGAGCAAACTCGACATAAGAAATGCTGATGCCTTGTATATGCGTTATATTACTCTCTCGCACTTATCTAAAATTGCACAAATCTAGAAAGCTTGCCTTCGGAAGCTTGTTGAAGTAGTTCATTAGTGTTGAAATTTGCCGCTTCTTTTTTGTGCTCATAATGACGAACGCAGAGAACTCCACACATAAGAGGGCAAACACGCCATATATTCCGTCCTAAACACGGGCTGAACTGCAGTGCGTCTTGGCCTCCACTGCAAAGGACCTCGCCACTGTATTTGAGCCGGGGGCGCCCTGTGTTGCACCGTGTCGCAGATTTTGCTTGGTGGGGGCGGAGAGAGCGACAGAGGGAACAACATTGTTTAAGCTCAGGGATCAGGGTAAGGGGGAGGGGCGGGCCAGAAGGTCGCTGCGATTGCCAGGGCCTGCACAGATGGGTGGTCACTGTTGTGAACCGGGGTAAGATGGTCGAAATGGAGCGCGGTTGGAGTCGTGCCGGAGCACTCATGAGGACCAAGTTGAGGGGAAAGAAAACTTTACGTAAGAGTATTTCCATTTTTGACCAGCGTGAACAGGCAGTGCCGTAGTTCCGTCCACTTCCTCCCGCTGCTATTCGGAACGCACCAATCACAAAAATCCATGGCGCTCATACCCTCGCCCACACTCTCACACAGAGAGGGCACGTTTCCCTCTCGCACACGTGAAGGTTGGGTTGACTCAGGTGAGGCAATCGGCCTAAGGTCGAAGCCCTTCGGACCACCGATGTTGAAGCGTCGGGAGGATATCTAGGATCCCCTCTGGTATTTTGGCATTGGCGGCTCATTGAAAAACGACCTTTACAGAGTCATCAGCCACACTGCAAACTGCAGGAGAACGATGCGCGGCGCGTCCCTATAGAATCAGACAGGAACGTCAAGACTGCCGCCAAAAGTGAAGCGCCGCATGAAGTCTTTGTCGCCACCTCTTCGGAACGTTTCCGGTCCCTAGGGGGCGTTCGGGGCGCTTGGGTAGCCGATAGTGCCGCCGAAAGCGGATTATGTCCAGCAGCCGCGGCACGGTCCGCCGAAGTGTCATTGTGTAGACGACGGGATGTTCCTCAACGATGATTGGGCTGAGGGGAGGGGGCACACGGTCGACGGCAGGCTTGGGTGGTCGACCCTAGGACGGCGAAGACGGCTTTCGCGACATCACTTAGACCTGGCTTGATGCCTTCGGGTCGCTCAGCGCCTGCTGCCAGATGGATTGGGAGAGAAGGGGTCTGCTGCGCCCTCGCACAGAGAGTGAAGTTCTCGTCGAGGGCGCCGCAGGCAGGGCATGTTTGGGGGTGAAATTAATGGTGTGGGTGGTCCGAGCGGAAGAGCCGCTGTGCTGGCAAAGTCGGTATCGCAGCCGCCCTACTCTGTTTATCGGGCGCGGGCTCTCTCGTGCGGCTTCCTGTACTCTTTTCTAATCATCCGGGTTGCTTACGCCGCGTGGCGTACGACACGGGCCTGGAAAGATATGCTCAGTTTTGCAAATGGTCATCTGCTGTAGACAAATTTCTTGACGCAGCGGGGCGCCGAAAGCCCTGCTGCTGAAGAACACCTCCGCCCCCCTCTCTTCCTAAACATTTCATGGGGGGGGGCGCGCCCCTAGGGCCCCCTTCTGGCTGCGGGCCTGGGAGCAGCGCTGCCGTAATAAAAAGAGTAGAGGGGCATATTTCTACGCGGCATATTATTTTTATGTACTGTGAAACACTGTTGTACGCTGGTGCCAAAACGGGGGCCCGTAGCTCAGTCTACCTTTTTTTGAGATAGCCTTTTCTGCCACCCCCCGGCATTGTGTATTCTGTACATGATGCCAATAAAATTAATTGTTCATTGTTCAGAAGCATATGAAGGTGGAGTGTTTCCCCTTTCAGTCGATGCAAACGGTGATGGCAAAGCAGAAGGGGCAGGTGGGTTTTCCAGTAAAGCCGGTAACCAGGTGGTGATTGGTGATTACTGCGGGGCTTAACGATGTTATGAAGGGGGGAGACTTAAAACTTGGCCACGAGATATCGGACGGGGTAAACAATCTGCGCGCCACGGCCCCAAATTTGCTCATTGCAGTCTGCACCGTGCCGGAAATGACAAAGCAGGGCGTGCACGCCGAACGGGTTGTGCTCGCTGCTAACAGCGAGATCGAGAGGCGCGGCAGGAAACTTGGTTTGAAGTGATAGACGTAAACAGGGAAGTGGACATCATTGGAAATAGGAAAGCTTTCCAGTGGGAAGGCATTCATTTCAGCCACAGGCTAGAAAAAAAGGTGAAGTGGTGCTTACGAGGGAGAGCGGTAGCTTTTTAGAGGAACCCGCAATGGTAAGGAAGGCAACCTAGGCGTAAATGGGAAGCGAGGGACGAATAAACACTCAACGCTGTGACGCAGCCCTGCCTAGAGGAAACCAAATGACCTTAAAGTATGCTGAGAGCGTAGGCACAGGCAATTTAGTGGAAAAAATAGAGCGAGCAGTTTCGTTACAGAGAAAAATGAACCCCGTAAGTGGAAAGGGCAAAACAAATGCAAGAAATATTTAATCAGCGACATAAATATGCAGGGCGGCAGAAAGCCTGATAGGTGGGTGGAAATTCAAAACCAACTTGAACGGGAAGAAATAAGCCTGTACGCCTTAGCCGAGACTCACCTCCAAGACATAGAAGCACCACCTTTCATAGACAATTATGTCTGAAAAGGATGCAACAGGACCGCAGCAATGAGTAAAGGGGAAGGCGTTGGCATGCCTATTAAACAAGGAACTGACTGCCAGAGTACACGAAAGCGATAAAGATCACTTACAGGTTAAAGGCTCGATAGCGGGGGAAATGTACAAGGCTAGGATTTGTGTATCTGTGTGCCGGCAGCGGAGCTTGGGAGGAAAATGGGGAAATTATAACTGTTTGAGAAGCGATATAAACGAGTTCAAAGGTTCGTGAGGATACTCTTAGCTGGAGTTATGAATGCCCATACAGAAGATTTGGATGAATACACAGATCAAAATGGTTCTCTAGGGATAGATATATGTTTGGAAAACGGGCTTGTAATAGTAAACACAGAATTAGTGAAGAATACATAACGTTGGAAAACGGTAACAGGCAATCCAGAATGGACTATAGTCTAGTCTCCGAGACCATATAGCAAAGGTTGCGGGAAATGGGGATTGAAGAAAACGAACATACAGGTAAGGAAGCGAGCACAAGCGCCCCGTGTGTAGGCGCAACCTGGACAAATTTAGAAATCGGTACATCCGGAGGAACTTATGGAAACAATGAACACTTAAAGATCATCGGTGATGAGATGAAAGACGAAATCAATGAGCACCCAGACAATAATTTGGATTACGGCGAAATGATCCGGTTCATAAAGCATAGGATGGATGAAGCCATGCAGCAAAGCCAATGGAAAGGGAAAGCAATCCGGGAAGCTGGTGGAATCAGGAAATAGAAAAGGCTATTGACCAGCGGAAAAAGGCCTCTAGAGAACATACAGAGGCAAGAAGACGTGGTATGGAGCCGGGGCTAGTGAAGAAAAACGGGGTAGCTACCAGGAAAAACAAGAAGGGCAGAAAACGTTGCAAGCAAGATGAAGAAAAATGCTACAATGGATGGCAGAAATACCCAAGGAGGACAAAAGTACCTCCAAGAAGGTTTGAAACCGTGTAAAATCACTAAGCTCAAAAAAGAGATATCCACAAAAAAGTCTTGATTGATGAGGAGGGTAAACATTTCGAGTGAGAGCCTACTGACCACGTGACATGGAAATTCATTGCCACGGGGCACGCGTGGTGGGGAGGCTTTTTGGAAAGGATGATTCGATCAGTCAGAGGCTGCCTCCGGAAAACGCTCGGCAACGGTTGCTTGAATTTCGAGCAGCTTGCTAACATCCCTAAAGAAGTAGGAAATGTGTGCAATTCTTGGACGCTAACCTACATCTGCTCTGACCGTACTGAGGCAGTGACACTTCACCCTTCACATTCTCTTACTGGTAGAAAGTCCCTGCACTGCCTAGCTCCAATACTGCTGAACCACCTTCAAATTTCGCTGATGCCCTCAGGCAAGTAAGTTGAGGTAGCAAAAAGTGAACAACTTTTGGACGCACTGGTAGGAAGAATACCTGAATACTTTTTGTCCTTCAAAAGTGCTCGAAATAGGGGAGTACAGCCTCTGGCCAGTTTAAGGTTGGCCAGGTAGTTGTCATCAAAGAAGACAAGGTACCATAAATTTATGGAAACTCAGTAGAATGTAAAAGGCAGTAATGACCACTAACGTTTTAAGCCTATAAAGGATACCACCACCAGTACTAGTAGTAAACAACTTGTGGAAGATTTCTTTGGTTGTTCTTCCGTGTCGTTTTACGTAACGTTATATCATCAAATAATAACTTTGATAAGCATTTCCGACAAAAATATTACAGGTTTCAGGAAAGCATGTTTAAAACCATGCACAAAAACATCTAACCACGAGTTTTCCTTTTTTTGCAATTTAGGGATACCAGAGAGGCTGATTATTTGCACAGTCGGGTCGGCCTTTCAAGATCCGGCGATGCTGCCTCCTGATGTCATCTGCAGATTTGTCTTCTACACAGATGTGTACTTCAGTGTAATCGACGGGGACATATTACCTGACGAAAAAAAATCCTTCAATGTTTTCAAACAGGCTGCTCGTAGAAAAAAGAACTTCGGAACCTCGATGCGAAGTGGGTGCGTTCTAGACCAGTGATCTTTGGTAATTTTGAGTTACGCCTAAAATAAAGAAATTACAATACAAGGTTGAAGAGTAAGCAATAGGTGACTCTTATACTTGTGGTTTTCCAAACTGACAAATGTGATCTCGAACAAGGATTTATTTATTTAATACATTTCCTTTTCTTAAGGGTTATACAGAAATAGCATCGCCAAAAATATTACCAGCAAAATCAGAAAGAATAATTCCAATGCCGTCTACGAATGTAACTCGCATACAATATTTATATTGCGCATAGTAACCGATTCTTTTTTTTATCGGTTGCAACATCCATAGATAATATGGTGTACTTGAATTTGGTTAACCAGATGGTTCTACTTATATTCGAAATTTATTCCAGAAGTTGAAATTTGGCACAGAAAAAAACGACATTACGTTTCACACAAAGGAACATTATAGTGCATACTACCTCCTAATGCTGCCAAGCGTGATATAACGAATGCTGTGTCGGCCGCCATCCAGAAAGAGGACATTTTTTGGCAAGAGTAAGCAGCGCAGATGCCAAGTTTGAAAGACGAAAACACCACAGTGCGGTCTTCGACTGATGCTAAAGTCTTTGCGGTGGTCTGTCCGTGTCTTTTTGTCGGCTTTTAGGCTTGTTTAATATACCCTAATGCTCACCACGTACCCAAACTAGCTTGCTAGATATTTCGTTGACAGAGGAACAGCAATGATGGCAATTTTAGGCGGGTACCTAACCTTCTGTGGCGAACGACCTTAAACCAGTGGAATATTGATTCCTTGCAACTGACATTGGAAAGGTGCAATTGGGCAATTTTAATGAGTTCTGCAACTTCCAGAAGTTGCAAATGGCATCGTCCGCAAAAAGATTGGCTTTCAATATGCCAAGCTACGGTTAAATCCCGTGAGACAAGCTGTGAGGAGGGGCTAAAAAAGTGTTTATCTCTCTCGCTGTTTTCAGTGGCGTACCGTTTCCTATTAGAGTGATGGAAAATCCCGAAGAACTTCGGTTTCCGGTTATCCTACGGAGTAGAAAACGTTTATTGATGTAGCTTGGGCAGTTTGTCAAAATGCTGCTATACACTTATCAAATAAAATCATAATCTGTCACACCCTTCTACGTGTGTTATATTGTAAATCTGGTAGCATATTGGTTATCGCCTAGGACGATGATTTTCCGCAAGCAGAAATTACTAGCAAAGCAGCATTTGCAGAAATGTAGAAGCTACCATCACCATCACCTGTAACGGATTCAGGGGGGCTGGACAGGCGATAGGCTACGAGAAATGCACGTGCGAGGTTTGGTGTTACGACTGCCCAATAATACCGTAACGGTCATCGAGGTTTCAAATTAACGTACCAGGGCCTAAAAAACCTTAACTTCTTAAAAAACGGTCGACAAATTCTACTTCCCTATCCTCAAACTAAGAGGTGGGCGAGATATTTGTATAATATAGAATTAATCGTGCAAAACGGCAACCTATGAGGGAACCTTCAGAATACCTGAAATGGCTTACAGCTTCCAAAAACTAGCGGAAGCTCAAGCCACATAGAAAAAGCAGGAGAAATGACCTGTTGTTCAGGAACGGTGCACGAGCCTTACTGTGCATGCACTAACTAGGCATCAAAAAACGAAGAAAGCGACCTTTTCTTTTTGCCGGACGTGATGTCATAGTTTAGGAAAAATGGCAGCTTGTTTTACGGGTACCTCACTGCGCTCTTCTCACCCTGATTTTTGCCTGCTGTTGCAGTGGTGAAAAGGTGTTTGGCTTGCGATTGTGATAAGGGTGCTCTCTAAGACCTTCTGGAGAGCACTCACGGTGGTGTGCAGCATGTGATTGGGACGCTGAGTATGTGCGGCCGCCTAATTTGCGTGTAGTGCGTTACAACGGCGAACACGGGCATTCTGTCCCAGTTCTGCCAACTAGATTTGCGGGAGTGATGAGTGCGCTCGCGGCGAACTCCTGCTCTGCGTTTCATTAGAGCACCGTGTTGAGGCCACTCGGCGTTTCGTCTCCGACGTGCGAGTGCGCGTATGTCTTCAGCTTCAAACGGCGCTGCTATCGTGGCCAGCCGCGAACGATCGTTCGCAGGAAATTCTTGTCACACACGACAGGGTCGTTGACTAAGAAATGACAAGACTATTGCGACCTACAAAGGTGATTCCTGCGCGTCGCTTTGGTTCGTCGAACCCCGTATCTTGCAATCGCTGCGTGCTGTTATCAGCTCCGGAACATTATATTCAGGAGGTCATAGTCCTGCCTCATATTCTTCTTAAATCATTGCAGAGGGCTTTTGGCGCGCAGAAATGAAAAGTTTGTAATTATCCACGTTAGTTTCTTTGGTCTCCTTGGTGTTACTTTGCTGACGAACGTATTGATGCTGCATGGGAGCTGCATGATGTGGCATGGGAGGTGCACAAATGTGTTGACGGATGTGGAGGGGAATTTGTTGTAGCTAATCTTGAGTCGGTACTGGATATCCGAGGAGTTCAAGGCTGTCTCGTCTGGTAGCTGGTTTAGGCGGGAGGTTTGGAAGTGAGGATAAGCTTCGTGCAGTTTATCTAAGGTATTCTGTACTCCCTATTACAGCAACTTGCACGTGGATGTTGAGAGGGCACCGTTCGGTCTGTGAAAATATTGATTTCGCCCACCACTATATTTGGTGCCTGTTTGTGCTTCTGCTAGCAGCCTTTCTCGTGTTCCGCTATATCCTACACAGCGACAGAGTTCGATAACCGTCGCGGGACCTCGCACCAAATGCGGCAGTTAACATTCTAAATGCTATTTACACCGAAACGTTGGACAGTAATTCCTGTAACGTGTTCCTACTGTGACTACACAGCCCGTCACCATGATGCACAGCGTGTACTGAAAGTCACATGCTTTGTGTTCGTATTTCAAGGTATCTTGATGGTACATAGGGCAGCGAGGCACTGCCCTAACAGGCGGTAGTGGGAGCGTGTCGCATTGCTGACGAATGTAACACAAACTGATTTGGTGCTCCACTCCTGGACTCAATGCACGCCAGGTGGCTGCACGCCAGAATTTGATACGACGACAATGCTGAAGTTGTATGGCACAAAACAGGAAGAAGAAATCTTTGAGGCCTATGTGATAAAGATTGGAGACAGCTGCACTATAGATTACTGAATGATTAGTGTCAAGTCTGCAGCAGCTGTAATTACTTTTTACATGTGGTGTTAAACCAGTGTCACTTGAGGGTTTTGTTTACTTTGTAATCACTCAGAGGAAAATGAAGCTCCCTTCGTGAAGCTCTTTGATCCTTTCCTTGAGTCATGCTTGACATTTGAAGAAAATTTCCACGATGAAGGCCAAACTAGCCTGCGTAGACACCTGTATTCAGTTCACTGTTTTGATGCATATTTAGGCACAAAACCCAGAGACATCTGTCATTATTGACTCATAAGAAACCCTTGATGCCTGAACCACTCACCTCTACCACCATGCTTCCCAGTAACCCTGTCTCCTCTATCAAGAAGGATGCGTCACACCTCCAATACACTACGACGCATACAAAAGCTAGCGATCATCTACCTCATCTGGACATCACACCTTATTAAACTACAAGGGAATGAGGCGGTATGCACTGCTGCCCTCAAATGTACTAGCCAGAGATTCGTAGAAAGCAGAAAAGACACGCCGGATTCCCTCACCGACCTCTAAGTCCAAAGCCATTGTACAGATGCCTACGAACCTAAACATACTACAACACAACATATTACCCAACACGTGCCCCTATGAATGCCCACCCTGTAAACTTAGGAAGGAGATAGTACAGGGAAGACAGAGAGGTTAACCATCCAATCAACTGCACCCAATGCTTCCCACTGATTTCAAATAAATGCGTCAAACTTGCATATTGAACACCTTACAGCATTTTTAACTTTCATTCATGAAATTATTTGTACCAACTTATTGTACACTTATACTGAAGTTACCAGGCAGTATATTTGAAGGTGTGGGAACATTCACAAGTTAGAATACTTTGTGAATAGTTTTTGATATTCGATTTGCAGCTCTGTTTCAAATACGTATCAGAAATTTGCAAAAAGTAGAGCAACGAATGTTTGCTCTTTCGCAAAACTTGCAAGCTTCACTCACGGTAAGACCTTACAGGTTGGTTTTTGTGCATGACACCAAAGCCGTGCCAAAGCCCAGTGTAGAAGCCTTGCACCTGACAAGTGTTCGCTAACTGTTGGTTTTGTTAGGTCAAGTGCAACACTACGAGAGCAAAATTTAAAATCTAAAATGGGTTTCCTGTAAACAGAATAGCACGAGTGAGAAATCAAGTGTCATTGCCGTCTTGTTGGTGAGCTCTCACCAGCAACTAGCATGCCCAGCCTCCTTTCAATGATTGAGGGGGGGCACTATTTTTAACTTTCAAGTTACAAAAGTATTCAAGTTACAAAAGTTACACTACTAAAGTATTTTGAAGAACCCATATTTCGATATGGCAATGTATGCAAAAATCTTGTTGCACTGCTTTGCATGTCTATTTTTTATTTTCTCCGTTACATTAAATTTTTTGCATGTCATGCACAAGTGCCTGAAATGTGTCTAGTTCTGACTGCCTAAGCTGTCTTTTTTTATGTAGTTATGTTTTATACGCTATAGAAGCACCAAAGCAAAAATAGTATGGTTTGAAAATATTCAATTCGCAGCCAGCTTTTACCATTCGTATTGAAAAATATTTTATTCAATTCACAGCCAAGTTTAACTTCTTGTATTCAATTCAGACGCAACGTTGATAATCACACACTTCTAAATATATATACTTAAGGTAAGTTGTCCTCGCCTGGAGGCAGTGGAGCAGGCGCAACCACGCGACCCTTCCGGCAAGCGCAAAAAGGCAAAGAAAGAAGGCCAGGAGGAGCAGCCAGCATTTCCTAACAATCAGTCGCAGCATCAAGAAGACATGGAAACAGGAATGCTCTCAGATCTCACTTCAGCACAGAACACAGCGCAACGTGATGTAAATAAACAACTTCAAGACGCCATCATGCATATCTCTGAGAGCGCAGAAGCAATTCGCAAAGCCATTCAGGAGGATAAACAGAACTAAGCCGCTAGATTTCGCACATTGGAAGCCAACACAAACGAAGCTCTGCTGACTCACCGGTCAACCCGCCGTGCCACCCCGTACGCTAAAACCAACTCAGATGTCTGAACACCCAACCCTACTTCTTCTCAACAGACCTGACGACAGCCCTACAATGGAACTGCCATGGGTTCAGGGCGAAGATGGAAGAACTTCAGCAATATATTACAACTTTAGACCCGCCAGCATACATAATAGCTCTGCAGGAGATCAATGGCAAAACTAACCTTCCTGGCTACATCACCTACGCAGACCCTACATCACCTACGCAGGAAAAGCAACAGCCACCTCAATGAAAATAATATAGCTGCAACGCAACATCTCACGGCTCAGAGGGGCTGTGAGCACAAATTGGTTGAAATTCACTCCCGTGCCACAAGAAAAAAACGCAAGCCGTTTATCTTGAACGTGTATTGCTGACCTTCTGCTAAACAGACCGGCCTACAAGCCACCATCCAAGAAACCCAAAATCTAACCACGGATCAATCAGTTCTCATCCTTGGAGATTTTAATGCCGCTCATCATATGTGGGGCTACAAGTACAATTCAAAGGGAGGAGTAATCCCATGTCATGGACAAGAATGGGATTACTTTCCTAACGATCTCCATGTCCCCAGTAGACTTGGCACCAGTACGGCGAGAGACACAACTCCTGACCTCTCACTACTGGCTGGGTTCCTCGACGTTACTTGAGTCTATACGAACACCAATCTCGGCTCAGACCACGACATCCTTCAAATAACTATTAAAGGACAAAGCTACTAGACCCATAACAGCTGGGCCACACTTGTCAACTAGGACCGATTTAGGGAAACTCAAGCTTCGAAAGAAATTAATCCGGAGACGCCCTATGACACCTGGGTTACAGAAACAATGGAAGACCTCAAACGGCATGCTGAATCTATCGCAACCACATACTCTACTCTCTACGTGGACTCTCGCCTACTACACCTTTGGGATGCCAGGTATAGCCTCGCTAAACGATGGAAAAAGCGACGGCATAACCGAAAGCTACGCAAACGAACAGCGGAGATCAGCAAGCAAGCTGCTGGGTATACCTAGTCACTGTGTAAAGAGAATTGGATGCAGCTATGCGATGGCCTAAAGGGGACCCTGTCTACCCGAAAGACCTGGACGCTTCTTCGTCATTTCTTCGATCCCTTGACTAGCAAGATGTGAGACCAACCACAACATCGATAACGTCGAGGACTGAGCATATCCGGACTCTAATCGCAGCTGCTAATCATACTCTCGGCTTCCTAAAACGTCATATGCGCAATGCACCTCGCCATGTAAAATTACTACCTTATCAAACCTTCGTAAGAAGCAATCTCGAATATGCGTTGTCAATTTGGAGCCCACAACACTCGTATCTCATTACTGCACTCGAATCACTTCACCACTGTGCTACTAGATTCATTTATTCCTCATATGCCTATCAAATTAGCGTGTCATCTTTCAAAGTAGTAATTGCCCTGTCACCTCTGTCTTCTCGCCGCCGCATTCCTATCCTGTGCTTGTTTCAGAAACTTTTCACAGTCCACTTGCACTCGAACCTTACATCTCCCCCGCATTTCACAGATCATATCGCATTAGCCATATCTTTCAAGTTACTCGTCAGCGTTCCTCCACCGTTACTTTTACTGCCTCACTTTTTCTTCGTGCTGCAAAAGACTGTAATGACCTCCACCATCCCCCCCATATTGCAGCAATCACCTGTCCATCAACATTTATGCTAAGCGTCACAAGTCATTTTTCAACATTTTTCATGCCTTTTTTGTACGTTTTTTTGTAACCCCACCCGTTATGTAATGTCCCTCCAGGGACCTTTAAGGTTATAAAATGTAATAAATCAAATGGCCTGCACTATCAACAACCACAGAGGAAGCACCGATCAGCTTCTACAAGACCTACAGATCAGATATCTCAAAACGGACCAAACCTTCCACCCTGCACCGTACACCTAACCCAACTCTAGACCAACCGATTGAACTTCATGAACTACGATCAGCAATAGCCGAAAGCAAGAAAAACAGTGCATCGGGGCCGGACGGCATCACCTATAAACTACTTAATAACCTAGTTGACCAAGCTCCCGAAATTCTACTTCAGCACTTCAACGAATTTTGGGCCACAGGGAAACGAAGGCAGCGGAAGTACGATTCATCCCGAAACCCGGCAAGTCATGTAATTTTGGAAACCTTCTACCAATCTCTCTCCCATCCTGCGTGAGAAAGAGCATGGAACGAATAGTACTCAAGCGCCTGCAGAAGTACCCAGACAAAACCAAACAAATTTCCGACACAATATTTGGCTTCAGCAAACACCTTAGCACTCAAGATGTCCTTGTGCAACTCAAATGGGAAGTTTTTAGCCGAGTCATGTATTCCTGCCCTAGAGCGGTACTAGCTCTGGACCTAGAAGGAGTGTTCGACAACGTTGCCCACAAGACCATCCTCAAGAACCTCAACGACACAGGGTGTGGTCAGAGGACCAAGGACTAGATAACCGACTTTCTCTCAGAACGGACAGCAACAATCAAAATAGGTGACATCACCTCCAGTCCTGTCTTTCTAGGGAGTTGCGGAACGCCTCAAGGATCCGTCTTATCCCCTTTTTATTAAATATTGCCCTAATTGGTCTTCCTCGGCCAGTATACTAACCTAAACCATGCCCTCTATGTCAATGATACAACCCTCTGGACGGGCACAGAGTCGATAGGATGGATACATGACACACTACAACAAGCAACAGATGCCGTCAGCCAAGTGCGGCCTCACCTGCTCGCCCAAAAAGTCTGAGCTCTTGATTGCGCGGCCTTGAGGGAACAAAAGGAGCCAGAAGACGTCTACGTCTTCTTGGAGGGACATGCAAACATACAATCAAGCGCTACCAATGCCACCACATTCAAGCCGATGGTAAAAGTAACGTCGCGATCCAACGCCTGACAAAAACCACTGAACAGGTCATTCACATGATTCACGGAGTGGCAAATACACAAGCGGGACTCAAGGAAACAGGCAGCCTTCGCCTTGGTCAGGCATTTGTGGTCTCGAGGTTCACCCACATCATACCGTATTTGATTAGAGGCAAGAAAGACGGCGACAAAATTAACACCCTCATAGAGAAAACAACAAAGCCCGCACTAAGCATTCCCATTAGCACGTCCACAAACAGGCTGCTGAGAATGGGCCTGCACAATATGCTCGATGAATCAGTGGAAGGCCATCTCTCAAGCCAAAAGTCAATACTAGCCAACACTCAAGCGGGAAGAAAGGTCCCCGAGAAAATAAAATAGGCTTCCGACGCGGCAAACCAAGAATAAGAATTTCCTGACCATTGGAGAGCGCAAGCCACTTTTCATCCTCTACCCAGGAATATGCACCTCATTCACCCCAGGCCGGCAGGCCGCAAGACCTAAAGCCTTGAACAATGGATATTGAGCAGGCCAAAACACGGTCTATACTGACGTAGCAGCCCTCCCTGGACGAAAGGCCAAGATAGCAGTAGTGACGACTAAGCACCATCTGGTCACAAGTTCTACTGCAAAAACAAGTTCAACGAAACAAGCGGAAGAATTAGCCACCTCGCTGTCGCTCACGCAGACCACCGCCCGTACAATCATCACGGACTCTCAAGAACCGTACCGAAGTTACCAATTGGTATGGGTGGCCCCTCGAGCACATCGAATATTATCAAGTCAATCCTCCAACCGAAAGGTGCAAATTGTGTGGACCCCTGCCCACCCCTCCATGGAGGGCAACGAAGTTGCTCACCAACAGGCCCGCGTACTGATTAACCAGGCCCTGTAGTGTACGGTAGAGCCTAGCCCACTCACTACATTCTAAGAGATTACTCAGCACTACAGGCTTAGTAGGAGAACATTCCCACATCGAAGCCTCGCAAAGGATCAGGAAATAACTCTGCTACGATTTCTTCAATCAAATGCACATCCTCATTTCACCCCATTTAACCTAATGTACCCAAGCGAATATTCAGCCGGATGCAACTTGTGCCAGCAGCCAGGGATACTCAGGCCCGTTATCGTAGAATGTAAAGTTACGCCATGATTGCCACCCCTAGTATTCCCTTCCCCTCACCCCCAAGAGCAGTGGGAAACACTGCTGTCTAGACCCTCCCTCCCGGGTCAGCTGATCCGTGTCGAGAGAGCAGCCGTGGTCAAGACGGCCAAAGGATTCCCGTGATTAGGGAACCACTCCCGCATGATCTTCTGATGAATGCTCCTAATAAAAGTTGTTCTCTCTCTCTCTCTCTCTCTCTCTCTCTCTCCTTGTGCCAACAAAAAAAACTCATCTGGCATTGCCATCACTGCTGGAGAGAGAAAACTGACAAGCAAAGACTCATCCCTGACTAATTTCAGTTTTAGGTTTTAGTAGTACTTTTATGCTGTTTGACAAACAATAACTAATTCTAGTAAGATTGCTGCAGGCAAGTCCTCAGTCTTGCTAAACGCAGATGAAATGAATTTGAAAGCATTGCACAACATAAGATCTGTTGCTAAAAGTACCGACTGAAGTACAATATCGTCATGCAGCATGCGACAGGACACGAGAACTGTTCAGCATCTGCTGAATGCATGGCACTCTACCAGCTTGAACGTGCCCCATAAGGGATAATTTTAAAAACGGTAGCTTCAGAGGGCCCAAATTAAGAAAACTGCTTGGCACCAGGGCTAAGCGCAACTAGATAACCTTTTTTATTTACTATTTCAGGCCTGGATGTGTATTCATAAGGCTTGGTTCCTACAGCTGGTAACAACAACAAAACATTTGTCCTGCGCGCAGCCCGACCTCCCACCGGGCTGCAAGTCCTATTATCAGCTGGCTTAAGTTTTCAGACCAACGAAGAGATTAGCAGACAGTATAGTCAGCATGGTAGTTACTACACCTTCGCAATGGGGAACATTACCTGCCTGCCTCACGACTCCAAACACACAAATATACTCTACGTCGCACAGGTTAACTCCGTTATAAAAACACATCCCTGTGGTCTACGTAGCAGTCCGGTGTGAAATAAGTTATCCGCGCAGAATCGTTTGCAGTGGATAGCTTGGTTACGATGAGAGTGGTCATGCACCGTCGCAGTGCCCTCGTGTGACCGGCGTTGGTGCCTTTTGCCACGGCACGTAGGCGACGAAAGGCCCAGCAGCCTCAACACGGCGCTCTAATAAAACACAGCGCAGACGTTCTTAGGGAACGCACTTATCACTCCCGCAAATCGAGGCGGCTGAAGTGACGCAGAGCGCCCGTGGTAACCGTCGCAACGTGCTACGCGCAAATTAGGCAGTCGCACACACTCAGCGTCCCAATCACACGTTGCACACCACCGCCAGTGCTCTCCAGAAGTTATTTGAGAGCGCCCTCATCACAATTGCAAGCCAAACACTTATTCACCTCTGCAATGCAGACAAAAATCACGACGAGAAGAGCAAAGCGAAATAACCGCACAACAGCTGCCATTTTTCTTGAACCATGGCGTCACATCCGGCAAAAAGAAAAGGTCACTTTCTTTCTTTTTGTGTTTAGTGGGCGCATGCGCAGTAAGGCTCGTCCACCTTTCCTAAACGTGAGGTGGAAAAAGGTTTTTTTATGGTCATGCGGAAGGACATTGAGGAAACAAAAAATATTGAGTTAAAGAAGAGCCAAGTCCTGTGGTCACGACCAGAAAGGGTACGCCTTACGGCAGGTGGTCTCAAATGACCCGCTTGGGTTCGGTTAATTAAAGAATGTCGTAGTGCCATATAAAACTTGGCAACTGATGCGGCTTCACCTGAGTGAGTTCTTAAAGCAAAAATTTTCGATTTGAATATTTTCTTTAACGAAAAACTGTGAGGTACTCAAAATTACGCCCACCTTCCCGCGAGGGAACTATGGTTTGATGCCACGCATCGGGGAGTTCAATTGGTGTTTCCGTTCGGTTGGTTCTCTAAATCGCGTGAAACGTGTTGTGAACGCGTATTATGCATTTCCATCACATGCGGGTGTTCCTATACGCGGGACGATGGGCGTAATTGTTGTGTCACACCACTCACTGAAGGGACCGTCACCTCCATCACGTCTTCATCTGAAGAATCAAGTCAAGCACGAAGTAGTCAAGCAAGGTCGCGTCAAGTGCGAGAGCGAGCGCTTGACTGAACCGCCGCAGCGCAATACCCACTTTATATTCACAGCGCTTGAACGAGAGGAGATAATATATGAGCGTTGCGTATGCGCGCACTTGCGCGCGCTGGAGCAGTTGTTAGCGTTACGCAGCGAAGCGCGCCAGCTGTGGTATGCTAATGAGGCGGAGTAAGAGTGTTGCACACAGCTGTGGGAGAGAAGAACAAAGGAGGGATGCGGACGGATGCCATGACGACGACGCAGGAGGGACAAGCCCGAGAGCAAGAGATGCGTCGCATCTAAAAACGAGACTGCGAGGGGCTTTTGGGAGAGAGAAATAGCGGAGCGAGCGCCAGTGGAGTGTTCTGAGAAATGGTATGCAGAGCCTACCGCGAAATACAATCAGTAACTCTGGAGGAGAAAAGAGCTCTGCTTTGCGTGCAATACGAGCCACCTGGAGAGCGGAAGATAGCGACGGGGTAAACAGGAGGCTCACGGTTTTGGAGAGCGTGCTGAACTAGCTTCGGAAGGTGCTGCCCATGAGGGGGTGAAGTGTTGACGAGCTGGACGGATAGGCTCCGCAGAAAGTTGAACATCCGAATATCCATCCATTGTCGGAGCTTATTGTGAAGGGAGGCTTGATTACCCTTTTCTCGGCGTCATTCAGTCGCTGTAGACAGTTTGTTATCTGGGGGAACTACCCGTTCCTGGTGGAGTCCAATCAGGGCGCCGCTCCTTTAAGCGCATACTTATTACATGTCCCGCACAATAAAAATATATTGCGCCTCCCGCGTCAACGAGAGTTTTCTCAGAATTGGAATTGAAAACACCAAGCTGCCGACTTATTGCACGTCCGGCATCAAATAGTATAGCGCAACCACGAAAACTAAGCAACGAACCAACGCGCACATGTGAATGTGTTGCGCTGTAAAGACAAGTGGAAACGCGTGACGGACTCGTGTTATGGAACGCCTCCCGCTGTTTTGTTACATTGGGGAGCTAAATTTCTCCAACCAGGCAATTTTGATGGAAACAAAAAATTCATGAAACTGAGAAATTATTTAGTTTCGTCGTAACATTCTCATTTAGTCATCAATTGAAAGCTTGAATACACGGCCCCTGCCAACCACTGTTCCGTGTTACGAGCAGCTGGCGCAAACCTTGAATGCTCAAAGTGGCCGAACTAATGGGTGTTGGGGAGTAGCCAAGCCTAATAGTTCGGTCCTAAAAGGGGTTGAATATGTTGCGCCCTTGAGATTTTATGCAAACAACACCTTTATTGCAAATTCACTCTACCCAGAAAGCGCAAGGATCAGGCAGAACTACCGCAAAAATAACATACTTCCATACCATTTACCAACAGTCCTCACTTTACCTTAACTTTGGTTGACGCAATTGAGATATCTGTTGTACTGCTGGCAACTAAAGACCGTTTTTAGTGATAAATTTGTTCACTCTGAATCCGTTATGAAACTTGTCAACCATTCGGCTTTCAAGCGGCCCTAGGACATTTTAAACGTAGGGGTTATTGACCTAGAACATTGGGGAAATGCTTTTTGGCATATTGATCAGATAGAAAGTGCATCGGAGCATATATATAATTTCATTGTTGAGCATTTTTGTTTTTTTACAAAAATGCTCTTGTCCTGACGCGGGACACACCAAGCGGCGGTGATAACGTGTCGAAATTTTGCTCCGCAGAATTGGTGACCATATTAACCAGTGGAGACAGAATGTGCACCGTGCCATAAAAAAATTGTACGAAGGTAACCTCAACCACTCTGGTATTCTCAACGCGGATAACTTTGAAAACTACGAACGCTTCATAACAGGGGACCTTGAGTACTTGAACGTAAGTAGAGTGCGTAGACCTGGTTTTCCTTCCTCGAAGAAGCCTCACAGCAAACCTACAACGAGTTTTTAAAGCTGCCTGCAATGTAGTAACATATTTTTGTTATCCAGAGTTAGTCAATAATGTACGTATCAGGTGGTGGCACAAAGCCGAATCTCCTCAAAAAAATCTGATGGGCCATTTACATATCAAATACATTCTCCAAGGTACAATGCAAGAGATTCCCAGAACAAAACTTAATAGGCAATCTACGGATCATAGCCCCTCTCTACCGATATCCCCGCACACGCCAAGGGTTTGTCTGTGAATTGAATCTCAAAAAGTTTCTGCCATCCACTCTGTGAATCTGGTTGGTCACAGAAGCTGTGGAGAACAAGCTGAAAACTACTGGATCATGTGGAAAACATGTCGCATGGTTTTGGTTTTTTTATTAGGAATGTGTGGCAAAATATCCTAATCAACAAATCGCTATTAGCTGTTTGCTATTTATGAGTGCACTGTTCCCAAGACCCTCCAACACTCATACCTAAACACTGAAGGAGGGGCTTTTACTTCGTAGTTAGGTATAAATATGTTGCGAATTATTTCGCGACAGTCCTAAAGCCACACAACTTACGTTGATGAACAGAGTGCGCCACCTTCTGGTCCTATTTGGGAATGGGGACGCACATATTTCAGACAGCCAGGTCTGTAGAGAGAAGAGTGGATCAGTGCTAATGCCATAACTGCTACCCACTGTTTATTTTCTTATAGAGTACAGTTAAAACGAGATTTTTAACTCATACGTAATTTAATAATGAGGTGAGTTGAAAGTAGCTGTCGGATTACTTGCGGTGTGTTTTTGATAAGAGGATCACAAGAAAACGTCGTGTAGTTAGAGTCGCAGGCACGTCGGCTGCAAAAGCGAAGCTGACGTCGCCTTGGTATAATACCTACATGATCATAGCTTTCTAGCCCTCAGGAGAATATCAATATGCAGTAGTAACGAAGAACAGCCTAAAATATTTGGAATCGTAACCTTCGCTTGCTGCGACATTCTTTGTTTCGTAATGGCAATAATTGTTCACTTGAAATTTATTAAAGTAAACTTGTTTTTTGTCAGCGGGTAGCGTTACAATTCCCGCCGTAGGGTGAGGAGCTAAATGAATTAATTGCATGACAGGGGCTGCTGCCCCTTAGAAGTTCTCAACAGAGGGCACAGTTGAATCAAATACGCATATATTTATTCAAATAATTTAAATACATGCACAGACGAAATTTAAACAATGTACATTTGCAGGAATGTGTATCACAAGTTGTACGGCATACAGAAATGTTGGACAATTTTTGTTCAGCATATATGTAACAAACAGCAACTTGTTACAGATGCACGGCACATTATTTGTTGATTATTGTTTAACCTACCACAACACTTGTAATGGAGAACGCAGAATATATTGCTTATTTTAAAACACCATATGGATGTTACATCTTGCTTTCCTTTCAACATGACCTATAAACATGGCATGGCTTCGGGTTTAGCGACAGTTGCACTAACCTGAAAATGTAATCAGGTAATGAGAACTATATATACAATCTCTATTCAATAATTCATAGAATAGAGAACACGACTTTCCAAAGCCCACTTTGCTTCTTCCGTCATACAAACCCAAAAAAGTTCATCCGTTCCCGCATCTCCCGCCCAGAACGATAACGCGCGACCCGTTGCCCGAACACATCACCCCACGGACCTGGGAAAAGCGTGCAATTTCCTTATGACCCAGGTTCCAACGAAGCATTGGCCGCCGTTTAAAAAGAGCAAGGGCTTTCAATGGCCATAGGCGAAGGCCTAAAGACCATGCGACAAAGGAAGAAGCGCCCAAAGAGGTTTACGGATTCTCTGCGGCGAGTGTCACTCTTCATACATTGCAAAGCTCTAAGTCTACCTGAATCATTTCGGCAACAAAAACGACGTCCGCAAACAACATCCAGAGCGCAGCCCCGTCGCCGAGTGCTGCGGGGCGCCCGATAACAACACTGACTTTGCGGGGACGGCCATCCTCGAGAACAAAACAAACTCTAGGAAGAGGCTTTTCCTAATCCAAAATATTGAAGTCCCCTTGTATTTCACTTGCGAAAACAGAGTCGAATTACTACGTTGTGTCCGTTTGTACACCACTGCTGCCGAACTGCCTGCCGCGGACGGGGTACTGCCGTTGAACGGGCATTGGCCTGGTTGACGAGGCGTCCACGGGTAAGATTCAGCCTCGCAGGCACGGGGTAGGGCCGGCGCTATGATGTGCAGCTGTGGGTCAGGAACCTTGTAGAATGAGGTGCACGGTGATGTGTGCGGGCGCTGGAAAGCTGAAATTGATTGATTGATTGATTGATAAATCTTTATTTGCGAGCCTGAGGCGCAGGTGTTAGGGGGCCCGCCCTAAGCTGAAAAAAAAACAGTCTTTTGCGTACGGCATATCGGGTTTGTGCATTACTGCTGAACTGGGCAGCATCGACGACGTATCGGCCACTTAAATGCACGTTGGTTTGGCTGACGGTGTGCCCGCGGGTAGGATGCCCCTGTGGTGGCACGTGTGCGTGAGGCACTACGATGTTGATTGATTGATTGTAGGGTTCAAGGTGCCGACGCAACGCAGGCGATGAGGCGTGCTGTAGTGGTGGGCTCCTAAATAATTTTGACTACCTGGGGATCTTTAACGTGCGCCGAAATCTCGTACACAGGGGCGCTTTTGCTTTTCTCCTCCATCAGAAAAGCCGCCGCCATGGCCGGAAACCGAGCCCGGCCGCGAACTCGTGCTCAGCACCACCGCAGCGGGCACCGCAGCGGGGCGGCGCTACGATATGCAATCCTGGGGAGGGGCACCTTGCACAACAACGCACAGGGCTTTGGTTCTAAGAGTTAGGAAGGTGCAAAAGCAAAGTCGAATGTGTATGGCTGTCGGGTTTGTGCACCAGTGCCGGAATGTTTCCCGAAAACCAATAATGAATCTTGTGTATACAAGCAGTACGTTGTGCTCTAATCAGCCAATTGCTTCAATTAATACTCTATATTTAAGAGGTAGAGATACCCATAGTAAATAATTTGGCAGCGTTGCGGTATTTCCATAAAAATATGGTCCATGTCGTTCCCTGGGTTACCGCCTCCTTTTGAAGCCATCCCTGTACGAGCAATCGCTTTTCGAAGCTCCGCATCCATGTTTCCTCGCTACCGTCTATCAGTCGCTCACAACTGCCTATGAAACGCATAATCTGAGCCCCACACAGACACGCTTCGGAAGCCATTCATTGTATTAACCGACCGTCGCGCTCAAAGTGCACTCTGGTGATTTGAATAGAGGTGAATTCGACGAAATGCTATAACATTATGAGTTTTAACCTAAGCTTTTCAATTTAAACCAACCGCCAACATACTTGAGCAAATCGCGCAATACGTATTCACATGTAATTGGGCAATTGAATCTTCAATTCTGCGTCCAACGCTTCAATTTGAGGCATAGAGCACTTTAAACTAAGCCTTTAAATCACTCATAGATTCCCTGACCGTTTCGTTACCTTAAGGTAGTCTGAAAAAAACTGCGCGTAACAGGATACAATTCCCAGAAAAACCAGCATGTTTATATTCGTCGATTGACGACTTAGGTGTATTGAAACTTTATTGTTTCCATGGCACATGTGCTACTCTGCGCCAAAAACTGTTCCCCAAAACTCCGGTGCCAGACGTAGGCCTCAAAGCACTTAGTACAATTAGGAGCAGGTATGCAGACTTCCTCGGACTAAGTCCTAGACGTATCCCACGAAAAATGAACTTCACAAAATTTTATTTTATCTTCTCTAAGTGGACTGTGCCGATAGCGGAATCTATTTACCAAGAAGCCACGACTAACAGCGAAAGCTGCTTTTTTTTCCTATGGCAATTCTTATATACACGCCTAAGCTGTGAACTTGAAATAAAAATACAAAGGGGCCCAAAGAACCACATTGCCCCTTCACGGCAACAAGGCAAATACTTTGGCACAACCATTCTACACGTATCCACTTCCTTCTACTGCGCAAACACATTTCGACAAACCGAGAGGCCACCTCCAAAATGCCACCGAATGGAAGCTGCCTTGGACGCAGAAAAATTGGAGGGCCGGAAGAACTTTCACTTTAATTTGTAGGAACTAGTAGTTGCCCTGAACACATCTGCGCCATGTCGGACTTCAGCGCCAACTTCAGGTTTAATAACATGTGCAACGAATAAACATATTTGATTGCATGATTGATTATGAGGTTCACCACGCCGACGTTACACAGGGGATGAGGAACGTCGTAGCGGAGGGCTCCGGATTAATTTTTACTACCTGGGAATTTTAACGTGCACTGAAATCTTGAACACACGAGCGTTTTGCTTGTCCCCTCCATCATAAGAGCAGCCGCCGCAGCCGCGAACCGAACCTGTATCTCTGGGCTCAGCAGAAAGCACCTTAGCCACTGAGCCACCACGGCGGGGGTATAAGCAACTTCGTGCACGCACACACACACACACACACACACATGCACGCACGTGCGCACACACGCGCGCACGCACATGCACACATGCACAAACGCTTGCACGCTTACACGAGACTTTTCTTTTCGCCATTAAAACGCTTTCTTTTAAATGCTTTTCGGGGCCATATACGTACCCAATTGCTCGTACAATATTAAAAGAGAAGAAACATGGCCTTCCACTCAAGTTATGGGTCATTCGCCCTTGCCAGTGGTTGAACCATGCTGGTAAAAACATTGGCTTGCGATTACGATACTCCCTAATGCGATATTTGGGCGCAGTTGTTTAGCTGTTCTGACTGTGCATAATGTGTTGAGGCAAATGATTTCAGACGAATATATTTGTATGGTTAAAAAACGTGTATTTACAGTGGCTGACGAAGCACATGCACCGGTTTCCTCGCTCATTGTTCAGCACTCACTCGGGTTCTGGCGTCGGCGGTGTTGGGCCTCCGCCCTGGCAGCTCGTTTATCTGCAGCGGCCCACGAAGCGCACTACCGGTTGCCTCACTCGCCGTTCAGCACTCCCTCCTGATGGCTGCAGTGCACTGAGGCAGCACACATTTGTGCGTTCTTTAGACGGAAGCTGTGATAAGCCACTGCGTCGGCGGCGCGAAGTGCGTCTCAGGAACGGACCGAAGACTGCGTCCTAAGCGACCGCACATCATAGTCACGCGCACGCCTTCCGAGCGTTTTCTCTAAGCGTCGCACCATGGAGCACCTCCTCCTGTCACTGCCCCTTCCCTTCCCTTCCCTGCTCGCTTCCCTCTCCCACCACACACTTTCGGAGAGCGCTGGCTCGCGCCGCCACGGTGAACGGCCCTCCCCTCCAAATTTCGCTACACTCTTCTGGTTTTCTTTCATTCACTCGTCGGCCTTCCCATCGTTGGCTTTTTTTCTTTCACTCGTCGGTATTCGCATCGTTCTCTCCGTCACGACGACGCCGACATGGCTGAGCCCAGAGGCGGGCGCCAAAGCGCTGCGCCCTAAAGCACTCATACACTTCCTCTAGTAGGATGTTATTATGTGTTGCTGGCATGAAGGCTGCTTCTCAGGCCAGTTTACAACCGACCGTTCGCAGCAATTCGCTCACAAGTAAAAGATGTTTTCATCCAAGCAAAACTGTATGTATTTGAACTTAGCAAAGGCATAGGATGTAACTAGGCGATGTAAAATTCCAAGCGACCTCAAATCTTTTGATGAGGATGTTTGAATATTAATGGCGCAAGGCCAACTAGGGCAAACAGCGCAAAGAAAGTGTTTTGATGAATAGGTGACAACTAAATTTTGTTTGAGGGAACACGAATTAAATCAAATAAAGATATGAGGATGCCTGGTGTACAGGGCCGGGATTAAACGGACACTGAAGTGATTTGTTAACAATGCGGGATTACGAGCGCAAATAGTAGTCCGGAGTCCCTAGGCCCTGTTTCGACCACTCTGAGCGCGTTTACGCGAATTTATTTAGTCGAAAAATCAATTCGAAAATGCTGTCCTCCTCTCTGCACTCTCGCCCATTTTCTTTGGCGTTTCCGTGTGACGTCAGCAGGAGAGGAGCTGGCAATTGGCTGCGCTACTCCACGGTTCGTCCGCGACCGAGTCAGTCGGCCCAACGTTTGGTCCGCCGGCCGCCGACGGGTCATGGCAATTCGCTCGATCAGTTGAAACTAAGCCAACAACGTTTGTGAATGAAAGAATGTGCTTTTCTTTACTTCGTTAGTTTGTACTCTCTCCAAGTCATCAAGGTCGCTTCAAACAAGCGCTGCACAAGCGCACATGCGACGCTCCGCTGACTGGTACGCCAGAAGGAAAGTATAAGGCATCTTGAAGGGGCAGAAGAGTCAGCGAAGTCAATATAGGTACTAAGGAAATAAAATCAACTGATATTTTTGCCGAACACCGTAAACTAGGGTGCGGGAAGCACTTTTTTGCGCTGGGCGAACAAGCACAGCGGTCAGCAGCACGACTACGCATCTGCGAACGCTTTTCCGTCTAAGAAATGCAATTGCTAGTCGTGAGCTATTGTGGAAACTCTGGGGACGCTTACTGCACGAGCGAACTACAACAAAGTCACCTAAGCTTCGTGAAATAGTAAAACTAAATAAACGTGTAAACTGGTTATAGATTATATACATTATATTTCTATTGTCGGCAGCGCTTTCGCCCGTGGCCGTGTGGTTTGGCGCGTTAGATTTATCATCGAAAGTTTTTTGCCCTTTTTCGTTTGTCGCCTATGTTTTCTATACTGAGTTCACCTTTTTTTGGGCCGCAACGTTCACTGCTCCACGAACTAGTCCGCAGAACTCGCGCAGCCTGGCACTGGCGCGCTAGCGACTTCTCGTTGGCGTGCTGTTGCCATAAGCCCCGACTGCTTGCGGGCAGTGGGCACAGGCCACAAACAGCAGACCCTTGGCCTGGTGCGAACACGCTTTTTACGATACAGGAATGAGTGAGGCAAGCTCCAAATATGGGGGGAAAGTGCATGCATTTGTGCGTCTGCGGGGACGCGGAGGGCGTTCATGCACTGCGTACGCCTCGGCTAGTGAATGCTACGATTCCAAGCCCTCCTGGGAGGCTTATCTTATGCATTTTACAGCCGACAACATGGCAGAAGCGCGGTACTACGATTACTGGGATATTGAGAATGCCCATCCAACGACGCCATCGGATGTCGAACATGTTGTTTTACAGAACCGAAACCGAAACCGAAACTTGTTTGATTGCTAACCTTGGGCATCGTCCAATCACGGTGCCCCCTCCTCCCAACGTCACAGCCTTAGTTGGTGCGGCCGCCGCAAACCGCGCATGGTAGTTTTTCTTCTTTCGCGCTTTGTAAAATAATTACCGATTTGCCAACCGTATAAACGATGAAAAGTGATCTAATTTGAGCCAGTCTACGCAGTGCAAGCAAAAACGGGAGCTTGACAAGTTCACTTCAGTGTCCCTTTAAGACCAAGAGTGGTTAAAAGATAAGTAAGGTGGCTGGTTATAGGACCAGGGGCAATACTATGGGTGGTATGAGATGAGCTGTACAAAGGGACATTCTCATGGAACCTAAATGTGCGCTCAACGGACAACATGGCATCGTCTCCTAAAAAGTGCGACGGATGTAACGAAACATGTTGTCTGTCGAGTTCTCTCAACTGTTTGCGTCGTTTATTGTCGAGTGCCTTGCATTAAATGAGGATGTGCATCGCGTATAGGACCTCCCCACACCTTCTAAACAGGGGCCTTGGAGATCCAGTGAGCAGGTGCTAGTGCAAAACATGTGTATGGACTATCAGCAACCTAGCTAAGGTAACTTCGATGTGCCGGTTGTGTGAGTCAGTGGCGTATTGTCCAATTTTGGTTCTATTACGTGTAGTTGGTTCTCTGCCTGTGCGCTCAACTGATCTTGCCTAGTTTTACGGAGTTGTTGTCTGATATGTGGCTTCAAGTCTGTGTGAATTAGTGTTATGTGTACTGTGTCTAGGAGTGCAGCATTGGCTGTCATTTCATCCGCCAGTTCACCTGCGCTGATGCCAGAGTGGCCTGACACCGAATACACAGCCACGCCAAGGTATGAAGAATAACCTAGCATAAATAATTGGAAGACAAGATTATTTACATGCTTTTTCGATGACTATCCGGATGGCAATGTACGGACGACGCTCAGTGAATCTGTATAGATGATAGATTTAGCAATATGACCTTCAACTATGTGACTTACAATCAGAAACATTTCATATGCTTCTGCCGTAAAAATACTTGTCTTTACTTTCATGGTTCTACCTGCTTCAAAATTGGGTTCATGCGCAGCAGTAGACACCGCAGTGAACGTTTTATACGCCTCACATAAAAACTTTGCAGCCCTGTATTTATCCTGCAGATACGTACATAAATTCTCCAAAATCCCAGTTCTTGGTGTCTGTTGTTATTGTATTGTAAGAAAGACAAGTCGCATGATACAGCACGAAGATGCCGTGGTGCTAAAAGATCAGTGTGAGATGATTTGAATGTGTCTAAGAAGGAGGCCTCATGAATAGTCACCTCGTCCCTCACTCTCTGCGAGAAGAGAACATAAATTGATGGGTGGTTTAAAAAGAGTTGAGTTGTGGATGTATCATTAAACCGGTTTAGAGTGATGATTATCTATTGATGAGATTTTGACCGAATATTGCCTCCAGATTTTGCTGGTACGCTAAGCACAATTTTTCGCACTCTGCAGAAAGACTGTGGACATGACTAGTACGGAATACACCGCAAGAGATACGAATCCCCAAGTCAAGCACTGGGTCCAGCATTTTAAGTGCTCTTGTCGTAGCTGACCCATACACAAAACTCCCGTAGTCCAACCATGACCCTACCAACACGGCATAAAGGCGAAGCAGTAGTTGTTTGTCTGCACCGTATGATTGGTCAGATAGAAATTTCAGAAAATTCATTGTTTTTAGGCATTTTAGTTATTTTATTTTAGGGATGAATGTGAGTTTTTCGTCGAACACTACACCAAAAGTGTTCCATTTTTCTGGAATTTGTAGGGACGCAGCCCCTGCGTGCGCACGCGTATGGTGATTACAATGCAGAGATCGCGCGTCGAACACCGATAGTGACGTCAGTCCACGTGAACGTTTTTATAGTACCGGCCCAACTCTGACACGGAATGTTCGAGTAGGCATACAACTACAAAGAGGGTTCAGTATGTTACCCGAAAAACCGAAAGATATGATAGTGTTGTATGACATTATATGTAATATTGTCTCCACCTGGAGCTGAAGGCTTGCAAGTACTCAGAGCCAGCTTCAGCTCGTGAAGTGTAAATGGGGAGTTATAAGAAGTGTTTTATATATCATTATCCCGCAAGGAGTTCTTCTCACTGCATGTTTTGCATTTCATGAATGTGTTTGTGTAGTGTCCAGGGCTGGACACGTGTTGGAACTGTTGTGCAAGTGTGTTGGCCTGATCTTTTAGTGTGTCCCCTGTTCTTCTCGCCAGGGGCAGGCTGTGTGTCTGCTGTCCTTTGAGTTTACGTATACGTGTCCATACTTTGCGTGTCTGTGTATGAGTTTATGGATGTGAGGGAGGCATGCCAGCTCTCTCTTTTTGCCTTATGGCGAACACGCTTCCCGAGTCCTTTTCCCGTTTGAAGAATACAAGATTATTGGACGTGTAGTACCGCTGAAGTACACCCCACGCATTGTTCAGGACCTCTCGTGCTCGCCTGCAGTCGTCATTCTACCAGGGCCTCCTTCGGTTGCACGTGGTACAGGAGGCCTGTGGGATGGGCTTGTCGGCGGCATCGAGGATGTGCGCTGTGAGCAGTTGGGTGGCCTGTTCTACATGCAGTTGTTTTATGGATGCATAGTGTAGTTTAGATGTTTCTGTGAATGCACTGAAGTTCCCTCTTGTCTCACTAAACCTTGCTTGACAAAAGGTAGTTTGTGCCTTTGCCTATCTATGTCAATTTGGTGGGAAAGTGGGCACTACTACATACGTTTGTGTCTACGTGCCACTCAAGAAATGGAAAAAGAACTGAAGAGCCCAATAGCCAAGTCAAGATATGAATAACTTTTTTGTGCTATGTTTTATATGTGGCTCGTTTTTTGATAAAAAGGCATGCTCCCGATTATGTTACAAATTTTTCAACAAGGCAACCTGGGGCATCTGTGAGAGAAGAGACCCAGAGTGAACTACCTGACCCAGGCTCAGGTAGTCGATCGATCAGGGCCTCAAAATCAGTGTTCGATAGTTGGTAATCTGGAGGGATGTAGAGGGAGCATACGGTTATTAACTTATTAAAAATTATTGTTCGAACTACGACAGCTTCCAGCATGGTGTTTAGGTGGATGGTGCGACGCTAAGGATTTTCGGGCCACTATGGCCCGACCACCTGAAGAGTAAGTGCAACTCTGCCTGTCTTTTTGAAATACCCTGTAGATATTTGGGGAGTTAGTATGTGTACTATTTAGGTGTGTTTGCTGAATCAATCAGTCAGGTGATCGATCAATCAGGTGATAGACAAGTGCGCGGAGTATACTGAACCCCTATATATATCCTTCATAGACTATGAAAACGCATTTGACTCGATCGAAACCCCAGCAGTCATTGAGGCATTACGGAACCAGGGGGTAGATGAGCATTATGTGAAAATACTAGAGAATATCTACAATGGGTCCACAGCTACCATCATCCTCCATAAGGAGAGCAGTAAAATACCTATAAGGAAGGGCGTCAGACAAGGAGACACAATCTCTACAATGTTATTCACAGCATGTTTACAAGAAGTATTCAGAACGTTGGATTGGGAACAGGTGGGAGGAAGGGTTAATGGAGTAACCTCAGATTTGCTGATGACGTTGCCTTGCTGAGTAACTCGGGGGACGAATTCCAAAGCATGCTTTCTACACTGAACAAACAGAGTAGAACCGGGGCCTGAAAATTAATATGCAGAAAACCAAAGTAATGACCAGTAACCTCGCGACAGCACAGCAGTTTGGGATAGGGGGCGAGGCAGTGGAAGTGGTAAGCAAATATATCTACTTAGGCCAAGTTGTGACCCCAGATCCCAACCATGAGGCAGAGATAATTAGAAGGATCAGAATGGGGTGGAGTGCATACGGCAGACATTCTCAGATAAATAAATAGCCCCCACCATTGTCGCTGAAGAAGAAAGTGTATGACAGCTGCATCTTACCAGTACTCACCTACGGGGCAGAAACTTCGACGCTAAGAGGGTTCAGCTTAAATTGAGAACGACTCAGTGGGCAATGGAGAGGAAAATGATAGGTCCAACATTAAGGGACAAGAAGAGAGCGGAGTAGGTCAGGGAACAAACGCGCGTTAAGGACATATTAGTAGAGATTAAGAAGAAGAAATGGACATGGGCAGGGCATGTAATGCGAAGGCAAGATAACCGTTGGTCATTAAGGGTAACAGAGAGGATCCCTAGAGAAGGCAAGCATTGCAGGGGGCGGCAGAAAGTTAGATGGGCAGATGAGATCAAGAACTTTGCAGGGATAAATTGGTCACAGTTGGCAGAGGACCGGGGTAATTGAAGAATAATGGGAGAGGCCTTTGCCCTGCAGTGGGCGTAGATAGGCTGGTGATGATGATGATGATGATGATGAACACATAATACTTGGCTGATGTGAATGAAGTATCTCGCACACATAATCTAGATTGTTGATAAGACCTCTACAGTTCCATTAAATGATGTTTTCTGTTCCCATTACTTGCGTTTAAGTTTAACTGGAGAGAGAGAGGGGGTAGAGAGAAAGAGAGAGAGAGTGTGTGCGCGTGCGTGTGCGTGCGTGCGTGTGTGTGTGTGTGCGTGTGCGTGTGCGTGTGCGTGTGCGTGTTCGTGTGCGTGTGCGTGCGTGCGTGCGTGCGTGCGTGCGCGCGTGTGTGTGTGTGTGTTCAAGTGTTGTCTTGCGGGGCTGTTATTTTGGGATTGGGCTTTTTGGGTCTTTCTGTTGGCTTGGACGCCGGAGGCTGCACCTTGAGAAGGCCGCTCCAGGAACGGCCCGACATCCATCTCCTCGTCAGATGTCAGAGGGGTGTTCAGCATACAGGGCCCCCTGGACTTGGCCCCGCTTCGGGAGCCCTTTGTTTTAGCCGCCACCGCCGAGAGCTTCGGGGGCCCCAGAGGTGGCACAGGTGGTGGGAGCCCATGCGAGCCCCGGTGTCCATCCCCTCGGCACCCTTCAACTCACTGGAGGACGAGGAGGCAGCGGTGGGAGCGGCATCGGTCCCGACGTAAGCGGTTGGCCCCACAACCGCTGCTGCCTCAGCAAGCGGTGTGGTGGCAGGTTCGGGTGCCTGAGGCAACCCAGCGGTAGGCGGGGTGGGACCAGGTCAGACTCGCTGAACAGGGTCCCTGTGGAAAGCAGATGCCGATACGTCGCCCCCCCCCCCCCCGGCGAGCTGCGTCAGCGTACTTCCCCAGAGGAAAAGAGGCGAACCTTTTTTGCGCCTCTGGGAAGGATATGTACTCTGTCACGTTTATGTTGACCACTTTCTCTTCCAGTTGAAATTTCTAGATTTTCTCGAGTAAGCTGCGTGTGGGCGTCCGCAGTTAGCGCAAGTGAGGGTAGCAGAGTTGCACCTGTCTATAGGGTGGTCCTGTGCGGCGCATTTGGCGCAGGTTGTTTTGCCAAGGCAGGAGTTTGTACCCTGTCGGAACCACTGGCACTTGAAGCAGCGGCACGGGTTCGGGATGCAAGGACGGATGGAGCACCGGATGAATCCTGCCTTTATATACTGTGGAAGTGCCGAGCGGTCAAAGGTTAGGAATGTGTGCTGCGTGGTGATTGCCTTATCGTCTATGAATATTGATGCGGCGCACGGACGTGAGGCAGTGATCCCTCAAGCCTTCAAGGAGTTCTGAATCTGTTTCGTTCAGCAGACTAGCTCAGAGATCACACCCTTGAGCTGCTGAGGCCGCGGTGGAGTGTGACCCCGATGTCCAGATCACACATTCGAGTCTGAGTTGAAAGCTTTTTGGCCTAGTGCTTGTTGTTTGCCTCAACATGAACCTCGCCAGTCCTTTGTTTTTAGCCTTGTGAGATGTTCCAATAATGCTTTCAAGATATTTAGCAATCAAGAAAACTGATGTCGTTTAAACGGAATGGGCTGTGTCACGAGATTCCATAACAAGAAATCGAGAGTAATTTCCCGGTTCAGGAAAGCTTATTGGTGGCAATTGAGGAAAAGATGCTTCTGTGCGGCCACTTTTCAGAAGCCGATCACGTCTGGAGGGGGTTGAGAAACTGTCATACGCTATAGTAGAAAGTAGGGAATGGGGGTACTTTCTTCGTCAGCCTTACCCTAATCGCTGAAGAATTCCCGGAGCTCTCTGCCTGGTTAACAGACAGGGAGCCCATCCGCCAGAGCTTAACCTGGGCTCCGATGGCCACCGTTTGTGGTTTCTTACCCTTCACCTTTACACACATCAGCACAGTAGATTACAGCTTATCTTGGGGGGCTCGGGGTCCCCGGTGTCGGCTGGACCCAAGATTGCACAAGGTGCTTCGTGTGGGGTACATCAAATCTCACGGCATATCTGGAAACGTTATTAATCATATCTTATTATACAAATTTCAGTTTTTTTGGTACAGAGGTCACATAAAACTGATGACGGCAAAGCAAACCAAACAACCGCTTGAGAAGCCTTCCCACCCCTGCAAAAGACAAGTGAGTGGCACTGTACAACAAACGAACAGGAACAGCAAAATAAGAACATCTGGCAAGTTAGGAACAGCTGGCGATGATCACCAGCAATTATGCACGTATATTGAAAGCGACATCTTTCAACGCAATTGAAAAGAAACAGTACTACAAGAAGTTAGTATGAGAAAGTTTACATGCAAAACTTATACGAAAAGTATACACAAAAGCATAAGCGTAAAATAACTTTATTTGGAATTCATCAAAGGATATTGTACGAAGTTATTCGTAGAATGAATATTCGAGTGTTGAGGCAAAATCTATTTTAACGTAGCAAAATCGTAGTCTTTTCTTTATTGCGGCAGCCTCAATGTAGTTGTCGTTCTGTTCGCATATTATGTCTGTAGGTAATACATTTTGCAATTTTATTGAGAAATTTATCATTCTTTCGTAATATTTTCTTAAACACATTCGCAAACTCGTAGCCAAACATTTCGTTTATCAGCTGATTTTGTGTTGCGTGTATAGTGGAGCAGTCCGGGCATCATAAAAATCGTTAGAAATAGGAACGAAGACATTCTTGACAATTTGAAGGTTTTCAATATTAGTTCGTGTTCTTTCCTCAAACAAGAAAAAATACCTCAGATCACAATCAAAAAGGAATAGCAAAGGGCAGTGTTCTATGGAACGCCGTTCCAAGAAACGGAGTTCGCGGAACTGGCTCCTTTGGAAGGACGGAGGAACGGCACCGTTTCATTAAGAGTGGGTGCAAATATAACGGCAACTCATTACGTTTACGAAGGAACGGCAGAGTGTAGAGCGTTCCTTGTGGAAACATTCCGTCGCTATTATTTGACTGTTTTCGATGCCGCAGGCGGCTACTGTGTTTATTTTTTAAGCTGCTTCATTTGCCCGCCCTTCCGCAGACTGTGATTTCCAGTGCAGCCTGTCGGGCAGGCTGGACCAGGTGTGCACGGCCTTTTTGCTAAGTCGGCTGCAGATGCGCATGAAACAGATGCTTCAGGACCCCTTTGATTCGTCTTCTTCCGCGACCTCTTCTTTTGTGCATAACAGTGCAACGCGGAAGCCGATTAGGAGAAGACGTGCTTGTACAGTGTTCATCGCACACGTGTTAACTACAGCACAAGCAGCCCTGCCAGCCGCTGGGGCCGTGCGAGACTTCTCTGCTGTCTGTTAATGGAAATCAGGGTCTGCAGCGTTCCGCCCATTGCGTGTAAGACAAGACGTGAGGTTCTCAGCATGAAATTCTTGAAATATTGCCTCTGCTACCCAAAGCGATGCCGGAGCTTTCTGATCTCATGCACAACAGTAGCAATCCCTGAGAACTGTGAGCCGAATGTGACCTGGGATGTTCTAGCGCCCTACGGCATGGCCATAGCTCTCGAACGCGCCGCCCTACACTTTCTCATGCACCGTGCGGATTAGCGGTTGCGTGCCAGGTTTGCTTTGACAATTGGATTTGGAATTTTGCTTGGAGTTATTACGCCAGATTTCTTCGCACTATAGCAGTGCGACTACTGTGGTGTATGGTTATGGACCGGTTCAGACCAGGTCTTCAGCTGGTAACGGATGGCGAGCCGAGTAGTGTATACACACGCAGGGTTACCAACCGTCCCGGATTTTGCGGCACTGTCCCTACTTTATAGCCAACGTCCCGATTCCCACGCCGTCGCCATCGGAACAGCTATATGTCCCGGATTGGTTCCGGACCACCCTATTGGGAATTTGTTTTTGATCCAAAGCACGCTCATTAAGACGCGTCACGCTCCGGAACTCAAAGTTAGCGTGAAATTTTCCTGGCAGAGCTTCAGATAAGGCTTAACTTCCAGGTAAAGTGCAACAACATTTACGAGCACATTCCAGCAAGAGCAATTGTTGCGAGCAACATTTAGCCGGATGAAGTACCTCTCCACGATGCCGCAACCGTTATGAAGCAATGAATTTGTGTGAAAGATGCCGCCATAAAGAAAACTGATTTCGTTGTCTTCCTATGTTAGGTTAAGCTACCTCCCCACTCGTCCCACGTCCCGACTTCCTTCATTCAAGAGTTGGTAACCCTAAGCTGGTGGCTACTGCCGTGCGCAGAGTTCATCCGTTTTTGGCACCAAGAAGCCAGAGGCCAAAGTTACAATTTGTAGGATAAGGTCACACCAGACAATGCTGCGGCAAAATGGTGAACTTTGAATCCGGCGAAGTAACAGTCTGAAACTTTGTTGTTGGCACTCTGGCGCCGATGCTTGCACGTGCCAGAATTTAAGGAGCTATTCAGAACGGTCACATTTATGCGCACAGAACTAGAGTTTTTCACCGGGCCGTCAATCAAAATATTCACAAAACAACCCCTGTCTATGGCGAGCGCGGATTGTTTGGTAGCCCACGCCTATGAACGCATATTGAGGCACTTTCCTGAGCCTGAGGGACAGAACCAACTTATCCGCAAGTGCAACATGGTAGTACCGTGAAGAACTTTGGTGGTAAGGCTTTTCATCAATGCAAACGAAGTCTTGATGAAAAAAATGGCTTCATCATACTGACACCAACGTCGAGATGCAACTCTTGCTGAGTCCGAACCAGGGGCTCTACGAAGGTGCGAACATGTATTCTTGACATCCTTTTTTACACATAGTGTAATATTAAATAAACATTCATTGAATGCCTATGTATTGCTACTTTCTATGCGGTGTTTTGTGCAAGACATTTATGTTCATGCAAGTGCATAATTTTCTGCACATCTGAAGCGCCTTGTCTTAACTCCGCATTTGAAGACTCAAGTCGAAAGCGGAATAAGAGCTGCACTTGTAATAGACGAGAGGCACACTTGCAGTTAAGCATGTCTGGAATATGTCTGGTGCTCCCTGAAAAATTTGACTTCGAGCGTTTTGCTGGACTTCATTTTATCACCAGGTAACCTAGCCAGTGGTGTTCATATGCGTTTAAATTAATGCCTATAATTTAATGCGTAATGCTCACTTCCTTTCTGCTCAGGATTATCCGACACGAAAAAATCTAATGTAACGTTAAAATAACAACACGTTACAACAGTCGATGTGTAACCCAAACGCACTCTTTTCCCAATGTAGGAACTTCAACGGGAACTCGTTTCATATTAGGATAGAACGAGGAATGAGATTTAATTCCTATTTTAGAGGAACGTGTACAACACTGGTAAATGGTTAGTTTTGTTTTAACGGGTACATTACGCCTTTTATGTAAGAAAATACCAACACATCTAAAAATCGCGATACAGGCCAAAAGAATGTATCTACTGATAACAATGATTCTACGTACTGAAAGGAGGTCCATTGGCGTGCCCTGTTCCGTGAAATAGCACAGGCTTAGTTTCCTCTTTGTCTAGGATTAAGGAATGTACACGGCACCAGTCCTCTAATAAGTTTAATACTTTGCCCGCGGTAGTGCTAAGGTGTGTTCGGTCTTTCAAGGGGAAAATTAGCATAGATGCGAGCCGGCCTGGTTAGAATAATGCCTTTTGACAAAAAGCGCTCACATACGTGGACAAGAGAGGCAGCGCCTGTCCGCTATTCGCTTGTTGAATCTGTTTGTGTGCGCAATTTGCCAAGAGAAAAATAGGCTGGTCGGCGTCCGCATAAATAACATTTTTGCCAGCTTACTTAGGTTACGTATACAATTTTTTTAACGTCAAACCAGAAAGGCCCCAGTAAACTGCTAATGGGTACAAGATGTTTTACTTGAACGCGATCATGAGTTGTAGTTATAAATCGCATATTGGGTTTGAGAGCCTAGATACGATTTATTAATGTTAAGCTTCTTGTCGACGAGAGAGCTAGTTGTCATTATTTGTGCTTAGAATCAGCGAGTCATAAAGAGAACACGTAAGCAGGAAAAAAGGGGCCCCGGTTGTGGTATAGAACTTTTGCTGTCTTTATTCCCCGAAGGTAACAGTACTAACGGCACTGAAGCACTGAGGCTTTGCGAGTACGAGTTTCAAATGTCTAAAAAAGTTCTTATAGGAAAGACTGATACATCTTCGTGCCTACAAACGTTTAAACAAGGCTGATAAGAATGTTTTTGCTCTGAACATAAAGCCGAGTGTATGGGTATTTTTGTTTCACTGGGCAAGTAGTCACACCCGTGAATACGACCTAGTATATCACCCAGCCTTCAAAACACCTAACAAATTTTTGGGTCTTCGTTTTGATGAAATGCTCACATCTGTTCGACACTTTCACCAGCTGAGTTGCATAAAAAGAAAGAACATCCCAAATTCCCTTCCTTACAATTTGCCCCAGCATAAAAAAACATACTTTTGCTCGCTTACAGTAGTTCTGTGAAATTACGGAGGGGCTGCGAATGTGTTACGTATGGGTAAACTTGCAAAACAAAAGTCAAAATCCTGGGCCCCGTCTGCGGCTTCGCCTTGCGTGAAACGCTGTATGTGAGCCAACCCAAAGTTTTCAGGTCTTGTTAATAAGTGGTGCTTAGAATTTCCTCACATTCAGACCGGTTTTTTGTATTCTCTGATGTCGGTGTGCGTGTCTAGTAACATACGCAATGTATCAATGACAGATGTGATGAGACGGAATATTTAGCCAACTGCGTTTGAGTTATGCCTTTTCTCTTGGAGTTGAATGATACGTCAATAAGCGCAAATTTATACGAAACGCCTCAAAACCTAAACAGAAGACTGGGTTTCCGCCCCACAGGGTGTTTTGTTGCATTTGACATGTCCTTGAGAGCAATGCTGACATAAAATAACGAAAAGACTAGGTGTGTTATAAAAAAATCCATGTAGCGTGCTTCAAATGTTCCGCGGTAGAAGACAATGACGACGGTGTGGAAGGAGACGTCTCCTTTTTCTTGCTGAGACTGCCGCAATAAATATAATTGTGGTTGCCAGCCGCTAACGTCCGTCTGGTTCTTCGTCACATGCTAAACAAACTCTGTACAACAGATTCGGTGCGGATGTCTGAACGCCTGCCTACGTTGTATCTGAGATTTTGTACGCCTGGATTTTAATCGCAGAAAACAAGTACCTATTACACAAAATTTTGCATGTAAAATATAAACCTTTTTGCGTACGACACTCAGATACAAAAAAGTGACACCAAAATGGAATATTTACTCTTTGTTTACGCGCTGTTTAAACTCATTACTCAAAAAAACCTAGAAGCAGTCTTGAATTGGCGTCTGCTAAAACATGACTATATTTGATGGGTGGAATCCTGGAGACAGTGGCATTTTTTTTCAAAAAAATGTAGATAATGGTGGTATTGCCTTAGTCTTAGGGGGCGTTAAACGTCTCAAAGGTCGTGTATGAGTGGGTCAAACATAGATTGTAGGTAGTATCAGAGTCATTCAATGCTGTACTGGTCACGAAACTGCTCCGTAACTCAATAGGAGAGCTTCATATGCTGCGTTTGGAAGCCCCGCGGTGGCGCCACCATCTCACTGAGCTCACTCCTCGAGCTGCGTTGGGCTGGCTCAAACGGCGGAGACGCGGCGAGTTTGGGTTTGTTTTGTGCGGTAAAAAAAATGTAACGCACATGTCGCCCTGTTGTGATGCGGCCAAAACAGTGCAACGGCGATGCCGTACACGTGTTTCGTCCCGGGATGTCGTTTTTTGTAGAACGATACAACCGTAAATATTTCCTTCTTCTGTTTACCTAGCGACGGAGAGTTGCGTGAGGAATGGAGGCCCGCAATTCCAAGGCAAGAAACTGGAGATTTCATCTTCGATTATAAGTGTGTGACAGTGTGTGGGAATTAAAACAGCAATGTACACTTTTGAGAGTATCCTGGTCGTAGAATTGTACAAGGACAACTTAAAACCAGATTTTCGCCACATCAGTCAGGTAGTAGCGGTGCTTCATTACCTGTTTGAAAATTTGTATTACCTTGCTCTCAGGCTCGCATGTAAAAAAATGCTTTGCGACATCCTTGTGCTTTTACTTATTTCCGCGAATTATTCCTTAGGATTCGTTTTGTTGGTTTTGTAACCGCGCGTGGCCGCTTCTGGTCTTCTTATCTGGCGTTTCAACCGGAGCACCCCTTTGCTCTTTTTGTCGTAAGTACCTTCGGGCAATATTGTTTGATATGAAAAGGCTGTCACCTTGTCGCTAACTTGATTTTGTTGTTTCTTCGACAATGTTCTCGATCCTATTTCCATGGATCTGAAATTAATAACGTCCCGAAAGTAACGCAAGCATAGCAAACGCCGCGCAACTCACTTTATCGACGTTCATCTGTGCACGTCACACTGCGGACTGCTTCTTCGACGTTTGTGTTTCATTCTAGTCTTTTGTAGAGCAGGAGCTCGCTTTAATAAACTTCGTTCAGAAAAAGCTTTGCGTCGTTCTTGGCTACGTGGCAATATTCTGTTTCCTCCGTGTGCTGCCCATCGCAGCGCAAAAAAATAAATTTTTGTACGCTGGACCACGCTCTTTGGTCTCCCTCCGTAATATTGAAATTTTTTCGTTGCGTGTGATAAATCAGTTTTATTGTTCTTTTTTCGCTTCCTTTTTTTGCAAAGATTGCAAAGCGTGGAAGCGTAAAGACACACAGTGCAAACATATATCTCTTCGTGTTTTGTTCTTTCGCTTTTCTGCAGCGTTTTTAGATGCGAAGCATCTCATGATCGGGGCTATGTCCCTCCTTTGTTGTTTTTGCGCTGTTGCGTCGTTCGCAACCCACGGCGCATTGTCGGCTTGCTGAGCGCCCGGTGGTGTCTTACCCTTTAGTATCTCCTGGAGCAACAGTGTTGTTCCTGGGCCGGCACGAGACGATCACGCTTCACGCGCCTTCGACATTTCATCGTCGTCGGCAGCGGCGTGTGTCGGCGAGTCTCGGCGGGCCGTGAATACAAGCAGCCCACAACCATCCTGGGAACGTGCATCGACCTCATCTTCAGAAACTTTAGGGTTCATCTACTACAACAGCCCTTAACTTTACATTTCACAGGCCATAAGGCGGTCATAATCAAAGCGGAACGCCAACCACAGCTCGACGTCACCTACGTTGAACATGATGATGATAATGCCTAAATAAAAACAAACTCATACCACGTACAACGTCTCTCTATCTCTATCTTTAATGCCTCTCCACTCTAACACCCCCCCTCTACAAAACAATTACACCATTTTCCCGTAGGATGCTCATAGTCGAGCCTGTTCCCTCCCTTGTTGCGCCGTCCACACCTCCACTGCGCATGCGCGTCTCTCCTCTATTCTCCTCCTGACCCTACCCACGCGTCTCGTTACTCTAACACCACACACCAACTCTACTCACACTACTGTTCCCCCCAGGGGAAGGTGGTGAAATTTTAGATGTTCTCAAATACATACCAACTCATCGAAACGACAATACTATTGGGCTACCTCTTTTAGTGTTTTGCGCACTCCAGTGCAATCAACGGATTCATTATTAGCGTAGTTAGTCTGAACGACGCATTCTTGGTTTCTTTCAGTTTTTATTATTGTAATATCGATGGGAGTGCAGCAGTCCTTAGAGACGGAGCTACCATATGTGTGGTATTTACCACTTTTGCTTTAAGAAAAGAAGCAATACAGATTTAAAAATGTGTAAACACGACGGTGCAGTACTTGTGGCAGGGGACGCAGAAGCCGTTGTCGTACGCGCCCGAAGTCTACGGTAATTTAATTGGAAAAATAAAATCGCATTGAAGGCTGGTGATATACTCAATGACTGGACTATTCATCGCTTACTACAAAAAGCACACTTAATCAGCGCGTAGACACCAAAAACAGCAAGAGTTTGAAGGCCAAGAGCTGGCCAATGTGCTGCAAGCGCGGCGGCTCGATGCCCTTCGTGCGGCGGTGGCGCCTGTAGTGGCGCCCGCGGTCCCTATATGAAACGAGCACTGACGTTTCGTGACCAAGAAAGCATTGAAGGACTCTGGTATTATGTACAAACATTTTCTGGCCAGTTTCAAGATTTTGCCACTTTAGAACCATTTCCGTGAAACTCCCTTTGATGATTTTGCAACTGGTGAACTGTTGTTTGGATTTCAGTTTAAATTTCACTGCGTTGTAAACGGAATATTACTTCTTGCGAAAGACGCATACAAGAAGGCGTCTCAGATATATAGACTTTATAAGGACTACTTATAATTTACTGTACACAACTTAGCAATTCGCAGCTGTGCTAAACACATAAATAATAACCACTGCATAACATACAGGTACAACAGTACTAAGATGTTTAATTACGATATACATGGGAAACTCAAGGGCAGATAAAAACGCAGAAGATAAAGTACCAGCACCTGGAAGCAACAAAAATAGGGGATAAATGATTTACAACGCACTCATATATGAATGAACTGTTATAAATAAATGAATACCTTGAGACCACACCGTAACGATAAGACGAAGGTTGCCGTATTATTTATAAAACAAATGTTTCAAGCTTTTAAAGCACCATATCCAGCTGTACGTTATTCGTATTTGTAGGCTCTGAAAGCACCAAAATGTTATTTTTAATGTGAAACTTCTTTTAATGTGACGATATGGCCACCAATAATGGAAAGAATACCACAATTAAGCATAAGGCAGTTGGCAAAAAGGCATAAAGAAGAGATAGGCTGGTTAAAAAAGGAGTGGGCGTTTACATTTTAACTGCTGTGATTGATTGTTTGAATAGTGTGCTTTCTAATGTGCTGCAAGGAAGCGATATGAGAGGTTTTATGCTCCATGACGTAATGCAGTAATATGGCTTTGTTGAGAAGCACGGTATACTGTTAAAAGTGTTGATATGGGCCAATATGGGCGTCATATATTCAGCAACTGACTCCAAATATCATTCTTAGGGAATTGTTGTGATCATTTAATTTCAGACGTAAGCGATAATTCCATCTTCTGTTATTCTTTCACCATAATTTTATCGTTTTCCGGTGTGCACAGAGCTGTACAATAGAGAAACGTATCGTTGAGGAAACTGTGCGCTAGCAATGGGTCCTTTTTTCGTTACTTCCACCCGACAAAACTTTAAAAGCATTTTCACTAGGTTTTTTGGTGTCTGTATTAGTGTGAAAGTGACGCTAGGAACACAATTATGTACATTTCACGAGTACGGTTGGCGGTTTGTAAGCCGGAAGTTTTTAAGATGCCACCATTGTCATACTAGATCAACCCATTTATTTCGCTTTACGGTTCGCACGCAGATGGCTTTTGCTATCCATATCCGTTACGGAGATACAAGACGGTACCTTTTTGCGATTGGAATATCAAGCATGGACTCAAACAATGCAAACGTCCTAATCGACAACGCCATAAAAGTGATGACGTAAGTTGTTTCACTGGTTCATTGTTTGTTTTACTTCAACAGTAAACATTGGTGTGATGCCATGCTTTTGGATATTTCTCTATGTGGTTCAGAAAAAACGTCAGTGGGTACTTCTCAGGGCGCTTTTATACGGCTACAAGTGAAGTAGAAGATTTATTACGGGGTGTGGCACCGTCCAGCTTTAGGCCAATTGCGGAGCGAAATGATGGGTATGCAATCAAAGCACAGAATTCGGACGCCGTTACTCGTAAGACATAGGAACAAAACTAGACACACTAGAGAAAAACATACACTACTGAAATCGTATAGGCCGAAAATTACGTGTCAAGCCTAGAGGCAATACGGGAAAATATCGTTACAAAGCAGCCATGCGCACGCATTCACAATACGCGAAAATATTGCGCTATAAAACACCCGTGGGTACTTATTGATTCCCTCGTACCATAGATATACATATGGCGGTATTCAGAATTTTCTTTACACATTTGGTTTTCTTTCTGAGCCTCTGAGCCCTGCCTAGATTTCCTTTGCAGGTTTTCTGATTTTTGACAACGCAATCTTGTCGTTTTGATGGCTGAAACTGCACAAAGTATCATAGCTTTATCTTATTGCGATTGTATCCGCAGTTGTATTTAGTAATCAGTATTTGTGACTCGGATTAGAAAAGCGCATTATCAGCAATCCCTAATGACGCGTGGTACTGGGACAGGGTTTGCAACATACGGATCATCAATGTGAGAACCGAGCCATTTATTTCAACCAATTGTGATTCCTGCTGTTGACTGTAACAGTTAGTTGTTATTTTATACAAACCTATACAGGACCCCCCGGCTACAGGTACCGTGAAACTGGTTGATGGATGTTAGAAAATATGCCCGACAAAAACAAATATTTGCAAACCTTGCTAACTGTGGAACTGTACATCCTATGTTTGCGTGCCTAATTGAGGTAGCTGTGTACTATTCAGACATCTGCTGTCGTCATGTCAAGCACTGATCTATATATATAGAGAGCAAGGGACATGGCCGCGGGGTAAACGATCCCATTTATAGATCACTTCGTCGTCTTTGTCAACTGCTAGCACGCTGCATTATCTCGTGGCTATTTTATGCGCACAGACACACACACACACACACACACACACACACACACACGCACAGCGTAACTCAAACTCACGCAGCTTCACTGCCAAACGCATTCTACTATTCCATAGTTTTCTTTCCAATCTCAAAAGAGCTTGTCCGAAGCAGGTTTGCCTCTCACAGGCGGTCATTTATCAAAAAAGCACATCCTCGTTTCTCTCCCGTTCTTTTGATCATCTCGAAGAGATCTTGCTCTCGCAGTCCCATTCTCTCTTGCCACCCCTTTTTACTCAATCACTTTCTCTAAGGGGACTAAACCCTATCTAAACTTGTTAAATAGGCATCTTCGTATCACAGTTTGTCGATATAAACAGTTCCTACTCCAATCCTCTTCACATCAACTCCGGAGTTCCGCACCGTAGCGCCCTGCGACCACTACTGCTTTTAATTTACACCAATTATAATATATCATGTGTCAAACATGGCGTTTAAATGGGACTGTTTGCAGAATATTGGCTTGTGTTTGTTCAGCTATATCCACAAATAAACAAATATTATTGGCACAAAGTATTGATGCAGCAATACCTGGTGTGGGTGCTGGCACTTGCACACAAATCCGGAGAAAACCGTATTTATGCGCACTACTAACAAGAACAACAACTAATTTACTCGTACAATATTCAAAGAACTACCATTTTACGTACACAAAGTTATAAATATCCTGGCGTCACAATCACCAGCAATTTATTTTGTTCCTGCCACATAGAAAAGACTTGATCATCTGGAGGTAGAAAATTAGCGTTACTAAGGCACACCCACAAAAGTTCTCCCCCGAGAACTAGACTCATAGCGCGCAACACAATAGACCGACCTTGTTTACAGAAGGCGTCTAAATCTGGGATTCGCACACTAAAACAAATACTAACAATCTTAAAACAGTCCCAACATTACTGTTTGGTTTATTTACAATAGCTCCCGCGAGTCTGACTCCCCGACACAACTAGTGAATAATAACAACATTCCAACTATAAAATCCCGAAGAAAACTAGAAAGACTTAAACTTCTTTTTCACCTAACAAGGAAAAACTGTATCATAGACTTTTCTCATGTACTCACGCCGTTATCTTTGCGTCCTGTTAGAGGATGCCATTCTTACAACTTCACACTTATCTTTACACGCACTAACACCTTAAAGTACTCATTTTTTCCTCGCACAATAACAGACTGGAACGAACTGCGGCACCTTATTTATGAGTTGGAAATTTACTAAAATTTCTTGAAAATTACATTGAAGAGATATGTATGTTACTTGTGAATATTTGTACATGTGTCTGTTTTTGTTCTCTACCCTTGTACGGCTATGTAATTGGTTATATTGTCACGAAGACAAGGACGATGCAGTTGTCTTGAATGAGAAACACGTTTATTGGAGCGAACTTGTGCTCCCCTAACAACTCAAAAGAATACAGAGGCGGCGAAGCAGCGGTCAACAAAGTGACTTGCACAGGCGAGTGTCGTCGAATCCAATCCCCCTGCGTCCGCACTGCAGGCTTTTTATCTTTTGGCGCGCGTGGTTCTCGAAACGTCAATTCGCATCGAGAACATAGTAGATCCAAGAAGATTATTCTGGGCTGTTCACGTTAGATCGGAATGCTCTGCCTATTACAACAGATAACACCTGCGGCACAGAAAGAAAGAATGGAACACGCGCTTCCCTTGGCGCAGAGATAACACAGACCGGCGCAGCCGGGCGGTAAAAGCAAAACACAAATAAGCAAACCCAATGTATGGTTCGCGGCAATATTATTATCGTTGTAACACCTCCCACTCCTGCCTGGGACAACTTTTTGGCCTGCAGTATTTTATAAATAAATATTGAATAAGGCGGGCAAAGGATGACCGCGGTCGCCATGACGAAGTCAGCTTTTCTAGCAGAAACGTTGGCATTCGACTGAGGTGCCACCTTGTCCGACTTTTCTCTTGTTTGCCCCCCGAACTCTTCTGGTTATTTTTCTCAAGATAAAGTTGCATGCACATATGTGTATTGCATTTTGACTGTTAATGAATCAGCATTTTTTAAGCTTAGCCATTTTTGTTGATTTTCACTTGTTTCTTGCTTAATCCATATCCCTTGATAATTTTTTAACGTGTGGATGGCCTATAGAATGCTTTCCTACGGGTATTTATATTTGCGGGTGCAATAATTAACGAGATTAACCACTACTTGTATTGGGTGGAAGTAACCATCGGACAGAAAACAAAGAGCCGTATTCTTAGTAGGATTCTGGTGCGCTATTTTTGCTTTAGGTTCATTAAAAATTGTGACAGCACGAAAAAAACACGAGGGAGGAAGAGGAACACGTTGGACACCAAGGGGAGCCCGTATGTGTCCTACGAGTTTCTTACCCCCGCCCCGTTTTTCAAACGCGGTTATATATTTTTAGAATTTTTACATTCACTGCTCATTGCACGTATTTCATCGGTGCCCAAACTAAAGACGTGCATAGAGTTCCGATAGTTGAGGTCTTCAAATTTGTCCAAGAGTCCAGGTGATGTTGGCATTGATGCAAGTAGGCTGCATGCGTACTGGCGAGCTAGGTCAAGAATTCAACACGGGTGACTTTTCTTCCACAGGGTGTTCACCTTCATAAGACCTATAGTGATAAATGTTCATGTTGACAACGTGGCCAGAGCCACTGATTTGTACCCAAGGGGACCTAACCCGGAAGAGCGACTGGGAACCCCGAAGCACAAGATGGTGACACTGGTGAGACCAATCGTCCGCGAAGAATGATAGTTTGGGATGTTGTGGCGTGGTATCAAAGAAGTTCTCACGAAGCATTACCTAATGCTTGTCTCTGTTTTAGTTTAGAGAAGCATCACAAATACCTGAGCCAGTTTACTCCACTTACATAAACGCGATGTTCCCCAGATGTAAACGTTTCACCATTTTTGGTAAATGAGAACGTTTAAAAACATGTAAACCGGTATTTTGTCAACGTACACTCGATTCTTTCTTCGCGGCCACCAACTGTCTTTCAAAATTCAAATTATATTTTGTTGTATTACAGTGCACATGACCCTTTCACTTTTATGTTTTCATAATACTGGTATCGAATCGAAATCAATAAATGTGCTGTCGACAAAGAAGACAAGGCATTGCCAAATTATTTCCTACAAAAGAAGTTGGAGTACTTACTCCGAACGCTTCGTGCGTCCTGTGTAATCTAATGACGCGATTGACTAGTTCTCCTCATCAAAATATATATTCCTAATCGTAGGCCTTAATGACACCCCATGGAAAGATCCCGATTTGGTACCTAGTTAGACGGCTAACTTGTTGCATCCAAACAAGAACATTGATTGATTATGAGGTTTAACACAACCACGCTACACAAGCAATTAGGCGCACCGCAGTGGATTCTCCTGATAAATTTTTAGTGCCTCGTGATGTTTTACATGCGCAGATATCTGGAATACACAGGGACTTTTGCTTTTCGCCTCCATTAAGAAGGCGGCCACCGCGGCGGGAAATCGATCGCACTTTAGAGCAAAACGCCTTAGCCACTGAGCCAGCACGGTGGGTCATACGAAAACCTAAAGTCGTTATCAGATGCATTGGTTTTGTGATGTTAAACGGTACTGTTTGTAATTCGTGATCACTGCTGAAGTCAACTCCGCATTAATCGCATGAAAAAAAAAAGACCTGAGTTCGATAAAGATGTCACGCATGATAGATTACCCTGATGTTCTGCATCATGTCGGATGAGTGTTAGGTCGGGCAGAGTGAAAAGAAAAAGAGGACAAGGTGGCGATTCCGCTAGGCCCCCATTACAACGCTCTGCTCTGACATCGATGCATAACCAGTAGTACGCGCCCCTAACCCTTCTGTTTATAAAAGCTTGTTAACCCACCTCATTAAAGCAGCTGGCATAGGCAACAACGACCCCCAAGTATTTTTGCCATAGCCTACCTGTCGCACTTTCCCGATGGAAGGGCCTCTGCTCCCCGACCTTCCAAACGACAGCCGAGACCTTCGCTTGGAGAGCTGCTTCTTGAATGCGCCGAAACCTTCTGGCATACCGAGACGAAGCTGCGGTGTTTTCTACAGACAGCAGACGCGTATTGGAAGTTCAAAACCGTGAGTGAAAGATCCCGGGGTTTGGTCGTGGATGCTGCAAAGCCCAGCGGAATTCCTCGGAATAATGCCATGGGCAACGCTGCCGGGTGCACACTTGGGGTGTCCGTCTGGATTTTTGCAAAGAAAGCAGAGTACTGGTTGGGGGAATGCAACGAAGGAGGAAAATGGTACAAACGTAGCAGGGACAATACTATTCGGTGGTTGCGCGTGTGTCTACGTGCAATGTGTTTTAGTCACTAACCATACTATATCCGTGTTACAAGTGCTGCTAAGATTTCGCGTCAGCGTTAAAACATACACAGCGTTCACGACTTTCTAACGAGGATCACATTGATAGTGAAGAAGGCCAACCAATCGTTTCGATCTTGGTAGTGCGGTAGGCTTTACATTGCCCATCTTTTTATGCGGCAAATCGTTTCAAGGTTTATTATGTTACGGCTTCAAAAGTGAAAATTTCTTGCATTCCGTCGTTCAGCTGCGTCATTACTGCGTCCGCTGAAATTTGTTCTCTCGTCTGGGCTCCGCATGGGATGTTGCGGACGAGGAACTGGCGTGACGTTTTTTTCTGATACCGTTCTAAAATTATTGTTACGAAGGCATATGTCAGCAGAAATTACGAGAAAACAGATGGACCGTGATGTGGTGAAAACTTTGCTACCTGGGCCTTTTTTAGCGAGCTAAGTACGTCTGCACGCTCGGACAAGACAAGTTGAAAAGGGTTATAAATGCCAACAAAACTATCCATCTGTTATTTTTTTTCTGGTGACATAAGAATTATCAGTAGAAACGTGCTGAAACCAAAAGGTTCTCTATATCCCTGAATAGTGATTATCGGCTTCACAAATTTCTAGAAATTGACTTGGAAATTAAGCTTGAACAAAACCACAAGACGTAGGCAGGAAACACGGACTTAGGAAGAAGACACGGACATGGCGGCTGTGAGCGAAAGCCGACTACAGCGTGTGAAGGGAATAAAAAAAGAGGAGACAAGATGTGCAACGCATGAGAGGGAATACGGTGGTAGTTCCCTTGTACAAGGCTTCACCCACAATCTCAACAAATTGCAGCCAGGCAAGGTGTGTTCGTTGTCTGCAGTGCCCCCAACAATACGTATCAAATGGGCCGACGCGTAAACAACGAAGCAAGAGGGGACACATGCACCACCAACCATCAAACAACATACGCCGAATGCCAGACTGAAGTCGTATACTGCATCCCATTATCATGCGGAAACAGTCTAAGTGGCACAAACCGGAAGGTGCATAATGACAGGCCACGAGAACACGCCGCCTCACAAAAGACAACGTCATCCGGCCACCCATCATTCAATTGCCGCACTTGCCCCAAATGCACCGTACGCAACGACGAGATCGACGTGCTTCGAAAGAAACGCAATCGCTCGCACGTGATATAGTCGAAGCAGAGGCCATCAGCATGAAAGGTAACACGTGCGTCAGCACAGCTACCGTAGCGCTGATAGAGAAAGAACTGGACCTGCTTAGTAATTATCCTGTAAACTACTCTCGGTAAAAAGATGTAGCGCTGTGCCAATGTTGTGCAATGTATCATGTATATAGGCTCCCCCTTTCTGTGTCCTTGTTTCCTTCCTTAGTCCTGTGGTTTTTTTCAAGCTGAATTTTCAAGTCGATATGGAAAACCAACTCCCCCAAACCCAAGCAATTCTAGAAATTGTGGAACATGTATTCATTGATTGTTGGAAGTCTATTTCGCTAGCATATCTCGAAAATAGTCTTTAAAAGCAACTCCCTAATTACCCCTGGTATCTGCTGCCTACCAGTTGTAACAAACGTACAAATATTGTTTGAAATGTTAATGCTGCTGACGCGGCCCCCATAGTGTTAAATGAAGGAACCACAGAAAAAGTGGATTTAAAAGCCCCCCCGGTAGATAGAAACTTGATTGATATGACTGTTGCATAAGCGATGTATATCAAGAAGGACATGACACTTAAAAGTACACACCATTTCTTGGTGAAATGTCATCTCGAAAAAAGTTTTTGACACGACAGACAAACGAGTGTGTACTTCAATTGTCTTGGAGGTTATATTTTTATTCATTTATTTATTTAAAATCCCTTACAAGCCCTATAAGGGCATTAAGTTGGGGGCGCTAAAAATAAGAGAGTTCAAAATCAACCGGAATTGCATAAGGCACAAAAAGGCAGTTAAAAAATGAGACATGGAATCAGCAGCAAACGCTCTTCTTGACGAACGTAAAGTACAGGAAAAACAGGAGCTATGTCTTGCGCTAACAGAGAACAACATCGCTCAAACTCAAACTAACACAGGCAAATAGCAAACACACACTTCAAATGCAAAAATGTTTGTTACACAAAAGTAACATAAAACAGTAAATAACAGTTTTAACCATTATACGAGAAAAGGCGAGCTTGAAGATGGTCACGGAATGCGTCGTGTTTAGATTCGGCGGCAATATTATCAGGAAGGCTGTTCCGAAGCCTGGTATCCAGGGAAAGTGTGAGTAAGTTGAACTCGTCAGTTTTCCCGAACTGGCGAGAAAAACAGTGTTGATTATTTACCCTACGTGAAATGTTAGTCGGGGCATTAAGATGAAGCGTTGAGTGTGCTGCATTGTAAACATATTTGTGAAAAAGGCATAAAAGAGAAATATTGCGTCGAAGATATAGCGCGTGAAGTTAAAGATTTAGTTTAATCTCTGTTACACTTGAGGGGTACTTGTAATTGCCTGAGATAAACCTTGTCTTGCAGGTCTATTCTGGATTGCTTCAATCTTGTCAATCAAATATTGATGGTGTGGGGACCAGATGGGTGGCGCAAACTCAAGCTGTGGTCGAACGTATGTTGTGTAAGCTGATTTAGGAATGTCAGGCGAAGCAAGACGCAAATTACGATCCAAGAAACCTAATGACCTGTAAGCCTTGGCGCAGATGTCAATAAGGTTACTCCAGGAAAGGACTTCTGTGAGCGTAACGCCTAAGTATTTGCAGGATTAAAAGCGATTCGGTTTCGAGCTATTGTTGTAGTAGTCGAAAACTGATTGTTCACGCTTACGGGTAAAGGAGACAACATTGCACTTCTATATGTTTAATGAAATTAACCATATGTTACACGAATTACAAATTACGTTCAGGTTATTTTGACGGGAGAGGTGATCATTAGTACTACGGATCGAATGGTAGATAATGCACTCATCGGCGAAAATTATGGGAGAATACATATCATCGGGCAAGTCATTCATGTATATTAAAAATAGTAAGGGGCCAGGAACGCTTCACTGTGGTACACCGGCGGTTACATAACGTGTAGCAGAAATTAAACCATGAACTGCTGTAAACTGTTGTCGAAGTTAAAGAAAGGTGCGAAGCCATGAAAGGGTGAGCGAATCTAATCGAAGAGGTGTCAGTGTATGAATTAGGCGGCAATAGGGCACACGGTCAAAAGTTCAGAAAACAGTAGAAATATGCAGTGAGTTTTCGTAAGCAAGTCAGTCGTAAATTCAGATAACTGGGTCTCGCACGTTAGGCCTTTCATGAATCAATGTTGATTAAAAATAAACTGTTTGAATCGAGGTGATTGTAAACGTGAGGAGCTATAATGTGCTCACGCATTTTACAACAAAAGCACGTGAGTGATATCGGGCGGTAGTTCTCTGGGCAATGCTTTTCTGCTGTTTTCAATATGGGTATGACCTTGGCCAATTTTTCAGTCATCTGGACGCAATTCAGTTCATAATGATTGTCTGAAAATGTGATAAAGAATTTTACTGAAAACGGAGATGGTGCTTTTTAGAATTTTAGCTCAGAAAATTCCAATGAGAAGAATAAATAAAAAGCAGATGGGCATCCGCTTTCCGGTAGTAGCTTGTGCTCATCATCATGCAGACATCGTGTTAATATTATGATCAGGCGATATCGCTCGCGAAAATTTTTTTTAGATTTGATGTTAGAAGCGATGGCAGGTCGTGGGAAAAGTACTATTGTTTCATCATCATTATCATCACCAGCTTATCTACGCCCACTGCAGGGCAAAGACCTCTCCCATTAATATCCAAGTACCCCGGGCCTGCGCTACCTGCGACCAATTTGTCCCTGCCAGCTTCTTGATGTTTAGCTGAGTCTAATTCGCGGCAGTTAGCGTCAAGGTAATCTTTGTAACTTTGCCAAGCGGAGGACGTACGGGTGTGCTTTGCGCGTTTATAGAGGCGTTTCTTTTTGTTCCTTCTAATCGTTAGTGCTCAGGTAAAGCAGGGATTAGTTTCATCATTACTTATCGTATTCAGGGGGACGCACTGGTTTACAAGGGTACATATCATGTTTTTAAATTTCAGCCAGTTATCTTGAATATTTCTACTGTAAAAGAATGGGAGTAATATTTGGTTAAAGAATGTGTCTAGCTCGAAATTGTTTTAGTAAATTCTGCTTTGTTGTAGCCACGAATTTGTTTAGTTTCGACACTGGAGAACTTCACTGGAAGTTTAATTGACGCCTGCAGTAATTGATCGTCGCTAAATCCTTCAAGGTGTGATACACTGTGAAGAGATTCGGGTGTAGTTAGGATTAGATCTAATACGTTCTGACCGCGAGTTGGATGGTTAATGACCTGAGATAAGTTTAAATCGAGTCTAAACAATAAATTGTTCGGAGATGATACAATGGGATGATAAATGATCCCAGTAAATTTGCGGGACATTAAAGACACCGAATCGGTAAATTGTGTTTGTATTGCTACGTTGAATTGCTTCAGTGATGCTGTCCTCAAGTTCGGAAACGATGGTGCTGTATAAATCAGGTGGCCTGTAGCAAACCCATGTTAGTATATTGATAGAATTAATCACTACCACAACCCGCACGATTTCGAAAGTGGAATTATAACTGTATAAGTATGAAGTCAACGTTTTTTTGATACCAAGACGGATGCCACCACCTCTTCTGTCAACGCGATCTTTACGATAAATATTGTAACAATTGTTATCAGGAAGAATTTATTTATCGCTTATGGGCCGGTGTAACCCCGTTTCAGTGAAGGTAGCAATATCAGGGTTGTTGTCATCTATCAAAGATCCAACAAGGTCACGTTTAGGAATATGCTTCGTGTGATACTAAAAGATAATGGCAAACATGAACAGGGGGTGACAGGTAGCTTCGACGCGTGACGCGCGCTCCGTGTGCAGCGGCTACCTAATAGCTATCTTTTTACAAGAACGACTGCGTTAGTGATCGAGTCATAAATAGAAGTCTTGTTATCAATTAGTAGCCTACAAACTATTAGTTTAAACGACACGTTTAGTGGCTTCGTGAAGTCTAGCAACTTTTTCCTAATGAGTCGCGTTGCTGGAGACAAATCTTCACCAATTCATTGATGAAAGCCCTTCAGCTTACGCGCCGATGACAGTATGGTTTGTTTGTCTTTGAAGAATGTTAGTTTGGCGGTGATGGGTCTGTCCTTTTCTTCCACGTACTTTCCCAGCCTGTGAACGCGCTCAAATTGAGGACTGGTTGTTGGAATCTCTAGCTTCTCTGGGCAAAAATCGATTATTTTGGATCCGAGGCTCCCCAGTTTTCGTTTGGGTTGTCTGCAAGGCCAAAGCATAGTAGATTAGATCTTCAAAGTCTGTTTTCCGGGTCATTACACCTGAACGTAATAGTTGCGAACTGTCGTGAAACGTCACTCTGGGAGTCGTCTCACTTGCCTGCATCAGCTGTGCTACTTGATGCGATGGTCGACTCCAACGCCGCGACCTTTCCCGTCAAGTCGCACAGGGCTGTTTTGGGAAGGTTTTTCTCAGCTACATTCTGGAACGCTATGCCAGATTCCAGTGCTGTAAGCTTCGATGCCAAATTAGCAATGGTGCTCTCAGAGGCTGCTTGTTCTCCTGTAAGAGTTTTCAGGTCTGCCAACAAGACTGCATGTGTGTCCTCTAGCTTACGGATCGCCGCTAGAGCCGAGTCTATAAGGTCCCGTGAGTCTGCTGAGTCCGCCCCCGACATTGTTTTCGGCGGACCCGGGTTTGACTCGATATCACCAGAAAGCATGAGGAGCGAATTAATACGACCGGATCACAGGGAGTGACAACGCCTCAGTCCACTCAGTTGGGCACGACACCACTATCACAGAGCGATTACTGCTACTAAAACATTAAGTACCGCGTAAGTTACTAACCTGAAAAAGCAGCGGGCGAATAGCGTGCATGTTTGATGCAGTGCCATGCTTAAGATGGGTGATGCGTAGGTCGCTTATATGCCCCACGACGGCCGTGTTGAGTGCTGTCATCGTGCATACGGGTTGCAAGACGTCAAACAATGTTGCGCCCAGCTTTGGCGGGGGAGGGTAGGAAATCCGCGAAGGCACAGGCACGGGAGGGCCAACTGGAATCAGTAGACTAGAACCAATCCACCGGGAGCACGAAACGCATAGCCCGACATGAAAAAGCAGCGGGTGAATCGCGTGCATGTTTGATGCTTGGTAAGCATTAAAGAAGCAATAAAGATAGCCCTGAGATAAACTGATGATCGAGGGTGGGGTGGAATATGGCGGAGACCTGGTTTAAAGTCCCGTTGGTTCACCCGTGTGCTTTAACAACACATATATTTAGGCTTCAGCTTGGTCTGGTGGCGTTCGCAACAAAATACCAAGAAAAAACCTCGTCTGGTGCGAGACTCCCGGCACAACTTTCAAGCAGCCGCGCAGGCGGAGCTAAGCCTCGTCTAGCTATAGGCTCCGTGCGCTGGTATGGTGGCGACACAAGCGCCTGAACAACCACCGCCATCTACGGCCACTGGAGCATTTATCGGATGTTGTGGTCGTCGCTTGCGCCCTTCACCGTACTGCCCGTGATACCATGGATACGCTCCGATGACTGATTGCTCAAACCAGCACGCTCGTTTTAACGGTTTTAGAAAGGTGGGAGATATTGGCTCGTTTTCTTTTTTGTCTAAGGAAACCTCAAAACGCGGTCACCAGCTACACGCCGCAAACGATGTTTACTGCGTCCGGGAGGAGCTAGCGAACGCAACGGACCCGTCCGATGTTTTCAGCAATGGCGTTGGGCACATAACAGGCGTGACCCTTGGGCAGCGACTTTTAGTTAAAGGCGGGTACAGTGAATGGTTATGAGTTCTGTTGTAAACACGCGGCTCACGCATCTCTCCACTTTATTATGAGTTCAGTGAATCAGCGAGGTAGGCGGGGGAAGCTGCACGCGCAAGGCCGGATGCCACGGCTCGCGTAAACATGCTGATACACTTACTATGTTCGTCAACTCATAACGGGGAGCACCGAGCAGCTATTGCCAAATTTTAGCGCCGGTATCAACGCCGGTGTTCCAGCTCTGTCCGAATCAGCGAAATGTTATTCGTATGGAGTTGGCCGCGATATCTGCGTCAAAGCAGCGGCCGAGGCCGCACGGGCAGCTGCTCCGCGCGTACACATATGAAGGTGTAAGCAGCGATGAGCACCATAATACAGAAGAGGAATAAACGATACAGATTACTAAAGCATAAGCAACACGTAATGCTAAAATGCCGGGGTGGCATAAGCGCAGCGAAAAAAAAAAAAGAAAGAAAACGGCCGACACCGTCACTGCTTCAAGATGATTGACTCGCATATTAATTGCCCATTCGTTTAGCTGCGGTGGTTGCCTGTGGGGTCACTGCAGTTTCGTGTCAACCGTTACGCTGCGTCATATTCCGTAGCACTCAGGTAAGATTGCTGGGGTGCATGCTGGCGCGCTGAATTGTTCCCGATGAAGTTCGCGTTGCGTATGCAAGTTTCGCCGGGCACACGGCTGTCGCAGGTCCCCGGCGAAGTTGATGGCGAGTGTGCACAGAAACAAGGTCCCCCTAGAGCGTGCACATTTACACAAAACAGCAAAACGAAGGCTTATGGCCAGAAGTCGATCGGCGTTGTTTACATTGCCCGTCGCACTGCGCGGGTTCATTGCTGTCGCCTTTCCGCTTCATTTCAAGGGAACTGGGATAAACTATTTTGTCGTCAGCCTCCTCGCGACCTTTTTTAAAATGTTGCGGGAGCCGTAGACCCAGAAATACATACAGAAATACGCACTACTAGCTCGACTTTTTCACAACGACTGCGGAATCTCCGCCCGGTGCAGCCGCTCTTTCGGGCTGACCAACATCCGATTTCTGACGGCGCCGCTGCTCGGCGGCGCTGCGGTCGCGCTCGAAACACCAGCGCACGGAGCCTATTACGGCACTGCGCCGACGTAACGACTTCGTATTGCTGCATCGGCGATACCCAGCACCTCCTGTCTCCCGCCGAACACATCATTGATATTCCCGAAAAACGTGAGTCGGCCGAAGATATTTGAAACTCCAGATGAAGAAGCAGTGTAGCGCAAACGCCATCGCGTCGCTTCTCGAGAACATGACACGGCTACAATCCAAACACCCGTATCGCGCCGAAACCGCCGCGCTTAACGGTAACGAAGACAGGAAGGTCCTTAGTACAGGGCTTGTGGGCAGGCGTCTCGTAGGCGTTGTGAAATCCTCCCCTACCCGGAGACGGGCACCGCGAGAGCAGTCTGTCTTGAGTTTACCTAACCGGCCAAACCGCTTCCACTTACTGACTAGCCAGAGTAACAGTGACTCTGGCTAGTCTGTGAGCGGAAGCGGTTTGGCCGGTTAGGTAAAATCAAGACAGACTGCTCTCGCGGCGGCCTTTATGCGACGCTGTCGGGGCGTGTTGGCGAGCGAGTACAACGACGTTGTTACCGAGCTTCACGAGTACGGCACGCATATCAACGCATATCTCGCATATCAACGCATATCAACGCATATTACCAGTCTCCGGTAGGGGGGAGATTTCACAACACCTACGAGGTGCCAGACGGCTTGTGACGTGGAGTAGAAGCGGAATCGCCGGTAAATGAACACCGGACTAGGAGTATTGGAAAACTTCCAACATCAAGCCCGCAAATGTATGGCTGGCACAAGCGGCCGGTTTGCCTGGCCCCTTAACATTTCGCCTATCTTAGCAAGAACATCGTCAATCATACCAGAACTTAGCACAGCCACAAAAAAGCTGAGAAAACTTGACAAAATTGGAATAAGCTAAGTTGACCCCAAGATCCACTGTTTTTTCTGCCTCGCACCGCGATTGCCAGCCCAGCCCATTTCTTATCTACTCAATACACGGCTGCCACTTTCTTGACCAGGCCACAACTACACCACCAACAAAAATGACGCTGGTGAATCACAGAATGCGATACTTAAGTCCTTTACTTTAAAAATTTATTAGCCTAATCCTTTGCAGTGAAAGAGGCCCGAGCCCAGCATGGTGTTCCCAAGGGATTTTAAGAAAAAATATTGGCCTTTCGCTCCGGAAGGGACAACTTGTTGAATGAAATCAGCCTGTTTAGGATGCTTCCCCTCTGAAGCGACACGCAGCGAAGCGATCTCTTTGAATATTCCTCAGAAGATGCAATGTAGTGAAACGTTACATTTAGGAGTGACGTAAATATGTTCGGCTAACTAAAACGTCCTGAACTTTTCCTCGTTAAACCACGTGAAACGTGAAAATCTTTTGAAACCACGCGAGTTTTTTCAGATGTCAAAAGTAGTCTAACCGCTTAGCCGCACAGTCGAAGCAAGTAAGACGTAAAAAATAGCGAAATTCTGTCAAAAATTGTATGTAACCTGTAACATTGGTTACATTAATTTGTGAACAATCTAGGCAAGCGGAACACAAATTGACGACCAACGAACGAGCTCATCGGACGCAGAAGAACCTGTCGTGAATATTAGTTTACTGGTAACGTATCGGCACCTTTTTCGGAAGTGTCTGGAATAAAAGGGAGCCACCAGGTAATAGCGAGGTATTGTACAATAGCTCTACTTCGAACAAACTTCGGGTGCGAACTCTCTCAGGACGTCGAAAAAGGCTCGAACCGTCAAAATGTTCCCCTCAGTATGCGGCCGTAAAAATATGAAAGCAACTTTTGAATTCCGGATTAGAAGCCAGTCATTTAGCTGTATCATACCATAAACATTTGACGGGTATGACCGGAAACTCTAGAGTCAGTTATTTCATTATAGTCATATCTATTTGAATAGCGTACATCTGCCCGTTCGTGAAACGTTTGGCTGAGGACGGCTCCTTATTCTTCCCCTTGCCAGATACATCACAAGGACAGAGGACAGAAAAAGGAAATGTGGCTTCACCTTTTTGTGTCGTTTCTCACCCTTCACGTAGTTTTCTTTCGCAGTACGCGCATATGCCTTTTCTACGTGTACAATCACACATCCATGTTTATATTATTGGCATGGAAGTGCAAAAAGAGCCATGGCCGTATATGTTGGTATAAAAAGTGATATGTAAAAGTGATAACAAGTGACCTACTCAGAAAATATAGCCCAGGAAAGGTGAGAAACTACACTAAAACGTGAACACGAGGATTGCTCTGCACGTTTTCTTCCTTCTGATTCCACGATCTTGCTGCAAGGCGTAAAGTTCGGAGCCATACACTCCCACGCTATTTGTTGGAGCAGTAAGCCCAATACCACTAATTGGCAACTTTCGTTTTTTTTTTTCTTTTGGTGCCGCATCTCTTCGAAACCCTAGGCGGAAATCGAAGCTCAACACCAATATGAGCTACACATGCTGACAGATAATGACAAAAGGGCAGTGCTGTCGTTTGGATTGTACGTCCGATCTTTCCAAATGAATCCCGACTGGACAGATGTCGCTGACAGGAGCCACCTGGCCAAGAGCACAAGAAAATTGTCGTATTCTAAGGTAAGTTCACCAGATTTGTTTCAGGGAAACGGAAATAGTCCACTACAGGCTGTCAACTGGAGCGCGATGTGGATTCATTTACGACGTGCTTGTAGATATTGTGACAAGAGGTTCATAATAAAATTGCGGTCACTGACAAAGTCGAAACAATAAAACTGACGTTTCGAATTCCACTCCAGGGCGGCAATCCCTTACGTCGCCGGCGTCAGCGAAGCCCTTTCCAGGGTATTTTCCAATTATGACTCGCGGGTTGCCCACGTGCCCTGCGCAAAACTTCGTGGCAAGCTAGTGAACGTGAAGGACAAGCTCCCGAAAGAAAAGTACCCTGGTGTCATTTACAAGATTCCGTGTGGCGACTGCGACTGCGTATACGTTGGTGAAACTGGAAAGTTCCCGAGACGCCTCAAAGAACACCAGCGTGACGTAAACAAAAAGAACGTCACTGCGAATGCTCTCGCAGAACACGCGGAAGCACATAATCACCAAATTGACTGGGACAGTGCCACAATCATCGCCAAAGAAAGAAACACAACTAGGCTCTTCGTTGAATCACTTTTTATTCAAACGACGTCAGATACCATCAACCGGACAGAGGGCAATATCCCCGGTATCTACGCACGATCATTACGACGCATCTTGACATCATGAAAACCGCGACGACGTCTTGCCTCGCCTCATTGTGAACAAGGATCCCGTAGGGTATCCGAAACGTCAGTTTTATTATTTTGACTTGGTCAGTGACCGCAATTTTATTATGAACTTACCACCTGACCAGACGGACTTCCGTCGAACCCTGGACTATGTCACAAGAGGTAGAGATGGTTGCCAACCCGAAGACTAGTTTTAATCAGTATGGAGCCCACACAGGGTAGCGAGCAGGCAGGCACAGCATATTCTTCCTCTACCCAGGCCCCTGGCTCTGCCTAGTTGTTATGGGGGTTTCCGAGTAGTCGGCGCATAACCTTGCGGGGATTAGTACCGTTCATAGGGTGGCACAATCCCTCTCCTTCAAAAAGCATCGACTCTATGCGGAACAAGAGTGTAAACAATAAAAAGGAAGGCTCTAAACACAACACAATTGCTACTATACATGCGACAGACCTTCACAGTTTTGGAGGCGTCTTTGGCACTTGTCCAGAATGAGATTGTAACTTCAGCAGCCGGAAGTCCATCAAGTGCATTGGACGAGCATCAGCACGCAATGTGAGTGGTATAGCTTCATCCTGGCTACATGAACAACTTCTGGAAGGGCCCTCCGCCGAGATCGAACAGTTCCTTCAGAAACTACCCGGTACGTAACCTCACTTTCTTGACGCACCACTTCATAGGGGCCGCAGTAGCGGCGCAACAGTTTTTCGGATCTCCCTGGACTCGAAGACGTACAAGGACTCTATACCAACCCCTGGTCTCCAGGCTGGTAAACCATCTCTCTGTGCCGGTTGTTATATCGGCGTGCGTGAATTTTTTGTTGGTTCCGTATTCTACATCGCGCGACGTTCCGAACTGCTTCGGCGCGCCTAGTGAATTCTCCAGCGTCTGAAGTGGGTGCTTCAGTTCCATTGGGCAGAAGCATCGCATCAAGCATTGTGGTGACCTACCGACCATGAACAAGACGAAAAGGAGTGAAACCGGTTGTTTCCTGCGGAACCGTGTTGCATGCGAATACAACGTAGAGTAGTACGTCATCCCAGTTCTTGTGGTCATCGTTAGCATATATAAAAATCATATCACAAATGGTCTTGTTGAGCCGCTCGGTCAGACAGTTCGTTTGCGGATCGTATGCAGTTTTGCGGCGGTGGTCGGTGTACGTGAGTTTCATTATTCTTCTGTAAACGCTGATATAAACGCAGTTCCTCGGTCAGTAATAACGAGTGCTGGGGCACCACGGCGGAGCACGATACTGCGGAGGAAAAATCTCAAAATTACAGCTGATGTTCCTCGTGGTATTGCCTTTGCTTCGCAGTACCGTGTCAGATAGTCGGTAGCGACCACAATCCACTTGTTTCCAGCGAACGACAAAGGAAATGAGGGGACTAAATTCATGACAATCTGTTGAAATGGCAGGTTCGGGCGATCGATAGACTGTAAGAAGCCGGCTGGCGGAGTATATGGAGATTTGCGGTGCCGGCAATCCCGGCACGGGGTGACGTAGTGCTTGAGTGCTTGATTGTCGCGGCTAACTTTGGCGAGTAGTACTTCTGGCGGGTGCGCGCCATTGTGCGAGCGAAGACTAAGTGCCCCGACAAGGGATCGTCGTGGCAAGCGTGTAGAATGTTGCCATTCAGGCATGTGGGTACGACAAGAAGGTATTCGGATCCTGTAGGGTGAAACCCTTTTTTAAAGAGCACGCCGTCCCGGAGAACGAAAGATGAAAGTGAGCGTGTAAAAAGTCGCGGAATAAGCGCGCTACGTCCCTCGAGGTACTCAATGCGTGGCTGGAGCTCCGAGTCGTCTCGCTGTTGCTGGGCAATATCTATATCTTCCAAGGCCCCAAGGAACGCATTGTCCTCTTCCGAGTCACCAGGATTGCGCTCAAGGGGAGCTCGCGACAAGCAGTCCGCGTCAGTGTGCCGCTTCGCGGATTTATACACAATGGAGAGCATCGAACTCCTCCTGAAGCTTGAGGCTCCGCCGCGCAAGACGTCCCGACGGGTCCCTGAGATTTGCCAGCCAGCACAAGCGGTGATGGTCACTAACGACACGAAATGGCCGGCCGTACAAGTAGGGTCTAAACTTTGTAATCGCCCATATTGTCACGAAGCCAAGGTCGACGCAGTTGTCTTGAAGGAGAAACAAGTTTATTGGAGCGAACTTGTGCTCCCCTAACAACTCAAAAGAATACAGAGGCGGCGAAGCAGCGGTCAACAAAGTGACTTGCGTCGGCGAGCGTCGCAGAGTCGGAATGCCGCGGCATCTGCTGTGCAGGTTTTTATCTTTCGGTGCGAGCAGGTGGGAGCAGATGGGAGGCCAGGTACTCCGGAATTTCAGGCGGTCGTTCACCGTAGTGGGGTCGAGGGGCATCAGGCGAGAACCCTCGCACGCCCATCCTGCGGTAGGGGCATGTAGCGCCGTACGTGGCCCGCTTCCCCGCAATAACAACAGAGGGGTCTGTTGTCCAGCGTGCGCCATACCGCCGTTTTCTAGCAGGCTGGCCTCAATGAATTCCCGCAGCGCGGCTGGTGAACCTGCCTGGGCACAGTTGGGAGCTGATAATGTTGAGGTTCATGTGGAGAAGGTCTGTGCAGAGTGTCTGCGTACGCCATTACATTGGGTGCAGCCGCGTCATACGTTGTAGCCGAGGTGCTCGGTGGCGACGGTGTGGGCCGCAATACCTCCGTATCTCCTCGCGGACTACGTCGAAAAGGGAGGCCACGCTTTGCTAACGACCGACAAGGTTGGCTTTCTGCAGCTCAAGTTCCTCGCAACAATTGGCTCTCATAGTCTGCCGCAGAGAAAAATCACCCGGGTTCGCCGGTGCTAGAGCGTGACAATTTGAAGTCTGGGGATGAGACTGACGGCTGTACGTCCTCCCACGTTGCTGCAGCGCTCGTTCCATTGCTGCTGCTGCTTTGGGGAAGTGAGGAACGCTACCCGGTGTATTTATAACAAGGAACAACTGCTCCTTTACTCCTCTCATTAAATGCCGCACATTTTTCTCCTGTTTATGCCCGTGTCGGCCCGTCGAAACAGTCGGCACATATCTTCTACAAACATGGCCACAGTCTCGTTGGAACCCTAACACGTGACTAAAGGGTGATCTCAGCCCGCTCCTTTCGTTCGCCCCTGCGGTATGTAGCCAAGAGCTGCCGCCGAAATTCTTGCCAAGTGTCTATGGTGGATTCATTGTTTTCGAACCAGGTCTGAACGGCATTCTCCAGAGAGGAATAAACCATCCTGAGTTTTCGACGATCATTCCATTCATTGACCGAGGCCACCCGTTGAAAGCTGTCGAGCCAATCGTCGACGTCCTCAAAGCTATCCCCGTGAAATGCTTTCGGGGTGCTAGGCGTATGAAAAAGAAGCGGTGGAGCCAATCCTGCCATTTCGCTAGTTTTGCTCGCGGTAGAAGTCATGGCTGACCTGACAGGTGTGGCGAGACATCCAAACTCCGGTTCCAAGCCCCGCAGGCATCGTCCAGCCTTGTGAACTGGTGTTGTGTCCACTGCGCTGGGGTTCGAAGTTGGCAGGTCTTCGGAGCCGAAGTACACGGGTTGGATACCCAGCACCTAAACCAAACTTGAAGAAGGGCTTGCGTTCGGGCTAGTTGGTATTCCATGACGTTCATCTTAAGTGCGGCCAAAATACACGGACACAGAAGACAAGGACAAGCGCATGTCCTTGTCTTCTGTGTGCGTTTAATTTTCTGCGCTTAAGATGAACGTTATAGTCTACCAAACTGTCGCGACAGGGACAGATGGTTGCCAAACGCAAGATTAGTTTTAATCAGTATCGAGCCCACCCAAGGTAGCGAGCAAACAGGCAGAGCGTCTTCTTCCTCTAAGCAGGTCCCTGGCCCCGCCTTGTGGTCATGGCGGTTTCTGAGTATTCGGCGCATATCCTTGCAGCAATAATTAGAGTTCATAGTGTGGCAATATCTTCAAATAACGATAGTCGCTTGCCGGCCTTGCCACAAAACGCCTTGTTCTTATATCTTGCCAACATCTCACGGTCTTGCACTCCCATTCCAATCCTGCCGCCCTATACACACAGGAGATTTTCTCAAGTCAGTTCCATCTGTTGCACATCCTTCGCCCAATGAGTATGTGATAAACAACTTAGTACTTCAAACAGTTCCATCTAATAAATATCTAGGCATTCTATTCCACTTTGATCTAACCTGGACTAGCCACGTAGAATACATTACCGCGAAAGCATTACGAAAACTTGGGCCTTCTTAAGCACCGCCTGAAACTTGCAAACAAAGACACCAAACTTCACGCATGCAATACTGTAATCCGGCCTACCATAGCATACGCTTCCATAGTATGGAACCCCCACACAGCAATCCTTACTGATACGCTCGAATCTGTTCAAACAAAGCCGCGCGATTTATTTTGTCATGTTATTCCCGCTATGTAAGTGTGTCATTCATTAAGAAAAATTCAAATCCCTCACCTCTTGCCGTGGGGCAAAATATTTCCGCCCTATCTTTCTTCTACAAATTATATCACAGTGATTCGCCGTTCCGCCATACGTTCATTCACCCTGCTTTGCTAGATTTCCGCACGCGTTGACCATGATCATAAATTAGAACCTATATTTTCTCGCACAAAAAACACCAATAATCACCCCTTGTCTTATCGATAACCGAGTGGAATTCTCTGCCTGTCAGCATTGTAACGCATAAACAGCAATAATTATTCTTTTCCGTCTGCATTATTTGCGTTCCTTGATTGCGATAGACAATCTTAGCTATTGCCACTTTTTTGCTGCTGTATAACGTGTCGTACAGCTTTTTCAATGTGCTCATTTGTGAAGACCTTGCTGTGTTCTTATTTGCTAATTTTGGTTGACCGACTGTGTATCTTGCGCTGTTTTTTTGTCTTCTTCTTTTCTTGTTAAAAAATTGCTGTTGTCACTGATTACTGTAAGGAACCCCCTTATGTAATGCCCTAAAGGCCCTAAAGTATATAAATAAAAAAATAATAAATACATATATCAATAAACTTCATGGCTGTCGAGACGATGAAGAGAGGATTAGAATGCTCGCGGAGGAAAAGCAGAGAGGGGAATGTTGCCCAGGATAGCTACCACCAATAACAGAAAAAATAAGTATTGTGTGCCTAAATGTTTTGTGTGCCTTCACTAAGAGCAGCGCTAGTAAAAACGAAGAGTGTAAAACATGGGTATATTTGTTTTTTTTTGTAAGATGGCACGTCATCACCCCGCTACAAAGGTGATACCGCCGTTAATCGTCATCATCATCACGTTGTGCCACTCATGCCCACGGTGAGAGACATTCCTCGGGTGGGGTCAGTCTGGCTGCTGGAGGGCCTGGAACGAGAATGCCGGTGCTGTCCATGTACCCTTCTCTCCGAATTTCAAACTGAATTAGGCGAAACTCTTAAGTTTTCCTGGACTTGCTTGGAATCATCGGTCGCTTCATCTGCTGCCTATTGTTTTATGCGTTGCCGGTATATAAGAGTAATGTCGTGCGGCAACACCTTCAGCAGGAAGCGATGGATGATAGCATACCGGTCAGGCGCCACGCCTAGTCACTCTAGTGCGTATAGGCGAAAGGCGAGTTCATCGTACGAACTGCGCAGCCTCTCGATGTCCGCAGAGGTCCTCACCGGAGTATCGTCGAGGATCCGCTATAACAAGTCTCTCTGGCAAAAACAGTTGTTATATTGCGACGAAAGCCACAGAAGAACGACCAAAGAAAAGCTGTCGCAGACGAACACAACAAACTGATCTTTCTTTCAGAGGCATGCTAATAGAAATATGTATATTGTCACTTGCCAAACTGTTGGATGACAGCATTGTCAAGTAGGGCGGACATGCTAATCGCCGCGTGAGTACGTACCGTGTGATAAGGCACAGCAGAGGACGACGAAGGAGCGCGTTAGCTAGCGGCTCGTGCACTTGGTGTTTGGTCGCCATATTTGTAACCACCAACCGGTGGTCTGTGTCTGCTTCACCTGGCAAGTTAGGCACCACGTCAAATAAATACTTTGCCCCTGCATCTTCTTGAAGACAACTTTCCTGTGTCCCTCCTTCACAGGACACAACACAGGTTTAGGTGCGGGGTATCGATCCCCGAACCTCTCGGACCTAGACGATGCCGTCGTGTTTCCTGGACCTTTCAAGAGCACTTGGATCGATTGATGGCCGTTCTTCAGGCTATCCAATCTGCCGCACTGACACTAAAACCAGAACAATGCTACTTCGGGAAATAAGAACAACCACTTCTCGGTCACGTTGTCAGTCGAGCAGCCGTACGCCCGGATCATGATAAACGTGATGCCGTGTCAAAGATCTCAACCCCTACCAACAAATAGATCATTCGACGTTTTCTAGGGCTCTGCTCTTATTATCGGAGATTCATAGCGAACTTCTCTCACACTGCGGCTCCGTTCACTCGCCTCACACGTGACGATGTATCTTTCATCTGGCGTGATGTACAGCAAGAGGCTTTTGACGAGCTCCGGCGTCGCTTACAGACACCACCTGTTCTGGCTCATTTAGACGAGGATGCCGCAACCATGGTTCACACGGATGCCAGCAATGTAAGGCTCGGCGCTGTTCTGGTCCAGTGGCAAGACGGCTCCGAAAAAGTCATCGCTTACGCCAGCCGAATACTTACGTGGGCCGAAAGTAACTACTCGGCCACCGAAAAAGAGTGCCTTGCTGTTGTTAGGGTTCTCCTCAAATTCCGACCATACCTTTATGGGCGTCACTTTTACCGTCATGAGCGACCACCATTCCCTCTGCAGGACCACGAACCTTAAAAACCCGACTGGCCGTCTTGCGCAATGGAGCTTAAGGTTCTAGGAAATCGACATGACCATCACACACAAATCCTGCAAGCGGAATTTAGAAGCAGACTGCCTTTCAAGAGCTCCTGTTGGCCTTTCCCCCGCCGATGACGACGACAGCGACGATGCTGCGCTCATCGGAGTTCTGAACGGACCCACCGTTTTGGAGCAGCAGCGCGAGGACCTGGAACTACGATCACTCTGATTTTTTAAAAGGTCGCACTACCGTCGTGCCGAAGGCACTTATCAGAAGACTGTCCTCATTCTGTCTGCGGAACAACGTCCTCGGTAAGAGAAATTTCGCGTCTTGAGTGGAGTAAGTGCCTGCTTGCCGTACCCAAGCTTGTCGGGAATGAAAACTTGCAGGCCTGTCACGATGAGCCTAGCGCCGGTCGCTTCGGTTACACACGTACGCTGGCATGGATCAAGCAGAAGTAGTACTGGCTGAAGCTATGGGCCACCGTTCGGCAGAATGTAGGAACTTTCCGGGACCGCCAGCGATGGAAAGCACCACCCGCCCGGCCAGCCGTACTTCGGCGGACCGTTCAGGTGCCTAGAACGCCTTTTGCACAAGTTGGCATGGACTTGTTCGGTCCCTTTCCAACTTCGACAACTGGGAACAAACGGATAGTAGTAGGATTATACTTAAGCAGGTATGCCGAAATGAAGGCACTTACTTGGGCTACAGCGATTGAGGTTGCGCAGTTTTTTCTTAGGAGAATTGTGCTGCGGCATGGCGCACCCGCAGTTGTGATTACCGGCTGTGGAACTGCCTTCACGGCGCAAATGCTGATAGAAGTTTTGATGCTGAGCGGCACCTCCCACCGTAAGGCCAGCGCGTACCACCCCCAGACCAACGGCTTAACAGAATGTCTGAACCGAGCAATAGCCGACATGCTCAGTATGTACGCCGATGTGGAACACAAGACGTGGGATGCTGTTTTGCCTTCCGTGACGTTCGCGTATAATACGGTCCAACAAGAGACGACGCAAATGGCGCCATTTGAACTTGTCTACGGTAGAGAACTCTTCCACAATGCTTGACGCCATGCTGCTACTGGACACCCACGGTGACCAAGAGGGCCCCTTTCCCGAGTTCGTGCGTAGCGCCGGAGAAGCATGTGCGCTGGCACGCCAGCCTATACAACAGCACCAGCCTTGTGACGCCGCTCGCTCCGACTTCCGCCACGGAAATGCCACCTTCTACCCTGGGGAGCAGGTCTGGTTGTGGAGTCCAGTTAGGCGCCGGAGACCCTCAGAAAAACTTATGATGCGTCGTTACTTCGGCCCGTCCACGTGCTGAGACAACTTAGCGATGTTACCTATGAAGACGCTCAAACCAGCCCAAGCGCCACAGGAAGCTCCCGATCTCGCCCAGAAATTGTGCGTGTGGTGCCGCACGAAACAATACTTCTCGCGATGATCACACAAGGCATCTAGCAGCGGACCACATTTACCGCGCATAATTATAGCATTGAGTCGATGCTTTTGAGGAGAGGGGTAATGTCACGGGCCAAACTGTTGGATGACAGCACTGTCAAGTATGGCACACATGCGAATCCCCCGCGTGGGTACGTGCTGTGTGACACGGCACAGCAGAGGGCGATCAAGGAGCACGTTAGGTAGCGGGTCGTGTGCTTGATTTTTGGTCGCCATAGTGGTAACCACCAACCGGTGCTCACTGTGTGCTTAGCCTGGAAAATTAGCTCCAAAACTAGCCGGCAAACCAACCAACTACAGATTCCATCTGAAAACGTACTCCTTGTATCTCCAAAGCAAAAAGATCCCAAAAGGACTCCGACTAAAAGTTAGTTGTGCCCTTGGTGAGAGAGAAAGAGAGAGAGAGAACAACTTTATTTAGCCACACAAAATTGCGGCGACTACGTGCCGGATAGCGTGGTTCCCTCTTCACGGGACCCATATGCTTCCGCGGCTGCCTGGCCCCTGGAGATCAGGACGAGCTGGTCTTCCAAGGCGGGGCTGGTTAGCAAGGTCTCCCATCGCTCGTTAAGGGGTGTGAGAAGTGTGATGGAGGGTTGGGTAAGGGGGGGGATTGCCTCGGTGAAATCGCGCTCTCCGATGACGTGCCGGAGGTGCCCAATTGCCCGCAGAATCTACACTCTTTCTCGTATATCTCGGGGTACATTCTGCTTTAGAGATAAGGGTGCGGGAAGGATCCTGCTTGTATTTGGCGATAGATCGTTTGGTGTGCTCTGCTGAGCGACTTGTGCGGGTCAGGGTACCGCCGTCTGCCTTCCCTGCAGTGGCTGGTGATGTCCTTGTAAGTCGTTATGGCCTGCGGCTCGTGCTCGTCTGCCCGGTGTTCAAGTTCTTGGGCAAGCAGGTGGGCGAGTTCGTTGCCCTCAGCCCTGAGTGAGCCGGTGTCCATATAAGATGGACTTTCTGCTCGGGTATGCGGCGTATTCCTCCCTCTAGTATTCTGAGTGCCGTCAGAGACACCTGCCCTTTTCTATAGCTGGCATACGCTTTTTCCGAGTCCGTGATTATTTTGCTCGCGTTAGGCAACGTGAGCGCCAAGCCTATTGCCGCCTCTTCCGCTTCTTCCGGGAACGCCGTTTTGACAGATGCGCACGTCACTAGCGCGCCTTTTATCGTGACCGATATCGCGGCTCGTGTCGAAAACTTGGGTAGAGAGGCGTCCGTGTAGAGGTGAACCCCGTTCCATCTTCTTGTTCTTCCGATTGTGTCAGCGTTTCGATGAGGGCCTTGACCCTGGCCTTTCTGCGCCCGTCGTTGCGACCCGGTCTCATGTTTTTGGGCAGGTGTTTGCTCTCGATTTTCTGAGACGAAAGTTTGGGTAAAGGTCCCATTTCCTTGTAGTCGGTCTCTTGCCAGCCCAGCTTGGCGAGTACCATTCGGCCTGCCGAGGTTTGCCTGAGCAGTACTATCTGGGTAGACAGATGAGCTTCTACCAACTCTTCCACCGTGTTGCGTTTTGCCATGCCTAACATCTTCTCGGTCGACGAGTGGCGCGGGATACCTAGCGCCACCTTTGTTGCTTTGCGGAGGATCGCGTTCAGTTGATCTTTGTCTTTCTTGAGTAGCTGTAGGTACGGCGCCGCGTATACGATGCGCGACGTCACAAAGGCCTGGACTAGCGTGAGCGCGTCGTCTTCCTTCAGTCCTCTTCGCCTGTTTGTGACCCTTCGTATCATGTTCGTGACCTGTTCCGTGGTGGTCTTTATCTTGCTTAGCGCCGCTGCCGCCTTGCCGTTGTTCTGGGCGCTCCCTCCTGAACTAGCGGCCAGGTGGCAAGGTATTCTCAATAATGCTTCGCTTTCCCTAATAGAAATTCTTAGAGACCACTGTACTAGCCAACTCAGCCTCTTCAACGACCAGATTGAAGCTCTTTCGCTAACTGAGCAGTAGAAAATAGATCTCAATATTTTTATAAATCGTAAGGAAAATGATCTTAGTAATAGGCAACGATTAAGTTTCAACGTGACCAGCTTCCCTTACAAATTACAGCTTGCACTGTTGAAAATCAGCCTCTCCATAGCCCGGACTATGAAGTATTAGGTCATGCAATGTTGCCCCTCGATACAGAGATTGCTTTAGTAGAACCTCATCCCCCAGCAAATATTCCTATAGAAAAAACAAGCTCCCTCGCTACCGGCCCCTGCAACGTCATTGACATTTCTAAAACACTAACGGCCGACGAAAAAGGCATCATAGAACGATGTCTAACTTTATGTCCCACAAATAATCATGTGAATGAATACGAGTTACATAAATATCTCACTAAATTTTCTCGGAGAATGAGACTAAGCGAGTTTTTTCGGAAAACCTGACATTAACGAATGCACCCTCCAACCTCCTAGCACTTGGACTCCAGCTGTAGATCAATCTCCAGAGTTAGATCTGTACTTAAAATCAGTATCAAGAGAAATATTGGCAACAACCAAGCGATCAAACAAGCGCAAGAACCTAACTACGTCGGAAGAAGTTACCCTGAATAGCCTATCAGCCAGAACCAAGATAGTCATAAAGCCAGCCGACAAATGTGGTAGCGTAGTTGTTTTACCTATGGGAAAATACAAAGACGAAGCTTATAAGCAGCTCAATAACCCTTGCCACTACAAGCCCTTAGATAACGATCCGAGCAAGGAATACAGCCTAAAAAAATCCCTCAGAGCCTCACAGATCTGCGATGTAGAGAATTAATAACGACCACTGACTTAAATTTCATGAAACCGAATAATAAGCATGCAGGCCGTTTTTACCTCCTCCCAAAAGTCCACAAAGTCCCCGTAGAATTATTGTTCACTGCCGACATTCCTGGCCGACCCTTAGTTTCGAATAACAATACCCCAACAAAAGCATTGTCTCTGTTTCTGAATCATTACCTATATGACATTCCGACTCTTCTTCCTTCATTCGTTCAGGACACCCCCCCCCTTCTTCCGCATAATAGAAGACAAAAATAAGGTTGGGCGCCTACCCAGTGGAACCCTTCTTGTTACTCTTGACGTTGCCGCATTGTATACAAACATCCCTTTCGTCGAAGGAATTGAAGCTATTTCAAAAGCTCTATCAGAGAACCCACACCAACATGCACCAGAAGTGTACATAACTTTGTTAAAACTAGCTTTACTCTCAATTATTTTGAAATCGACTCTTCTTACTTTTTGTAAGTTTTTGGAACCAGCATGGGTACTCCATTCACGCCGACCTATGCCAACATTTTTATGGGGCAACTTGAAGCCACTCTGTTAAGCCCTTTTCCGCATAAACCTCAGGTTTACCTCAGCTTCATAGACGACATCATGATTTGGCTACACGGTCGCGCGACTCTAGAAACGTTTGTATCCCATCTCAATTCTTCGCATCCGACTATTAAATTCTCATGCCAGTACTCTGAAAAAGAAGTGAACTTCCTAGATAATACCGTCATTTTAGACAACGGTAAAGTTAAAACCACGCTTTTTAGAAAACAAACTGACAGGCAGCAGTACCTAGACTATAAAAGCCATCACCCGAGACACTGCAAGCAAGGGATCTTTGTAGGACAAGCCCCCAGGCTTAGAAGAGTATGCAGTGATGACAGTGACTACGTGGAGCACCTAGATGAACCAAGTCCAGCCTTATTAAAAGGAACCACCCCAAAAGCTCGCTCGATCAGGCGTACAAACGTGCATCTAATCTCAAAAGGGATGACGTGCTCAACAAACAGCGACAAAACGAAAGCGCCAGGCCGCCTGCCCTAATAACTAAATTTTCAAACGCCCTCCCAAAGGTAAACAATATACTGCGCAAGTACTACCCCATTTTAGCCAGTAACGACCGACTTAGAAAGACTTTCCCGGAAGCCGCAAGGGTTACCTTCCGGAGAAACCGGAATCTAAAAGATATTTTAGTGCATGCTAACACAGGGCCTTCAAAGCAACCACTCATAGCCAGCTGCTCGCACCCCAGATGCAAAACTTGCAGGCACCTGCAGTCCGACTGCATTGTAAAAAGCACAGCCAGTAATTATGTCCACAAGAATTATTCAAGTTTACGTGCACTTCATCCAGCATTGTGTATATGTTGGAATGCTCAATGTGCCACAAACAGTATCTAGGCGAAACGAGTCAACCTATGAGCCTACGTCTTAATGGTCACCGGGCAGATACTCTTAGCAAATCATCCATAGCTGCAGCGCAGCATTTCAACCAACAAGGCCACAATTTTGATGACCTTAAGTTGTATATACTTCAGTCAAACTTTAGGTCTCCTAGGGACAGGAAATACCGAAAATCCTATTTAATTCACAAATTCCACTCCATAGAACCTACTGGAATGAATGTGTCTAGGGGCGACTTGGAATCGTTGCGATATTCACTGGGAATACAGAAATAGGCACTGTCTTGCATATACCTTAAGCAAAGACTAATACCCCTCCCTCTGGTCTTTACCTGGTCATCTAATTTGTTTTATTTTCATTCCTTAGCTTCCAGCTTCAAACTCGCCCGCATCCCTCCAACCTTTGCTTATGAAATTCTATTTTATTTATTTTATTTCTCTCTCCTTTTTTTACTCCACCTGGTCTTGTGCCCCGTACGTCACTCTAACTTTATCTTTTCGTTTTGGAGTTTCAGGACAGGCCTGTTCCAGGAATGTTGCCGTGGGTGACACGTCCCATTTCAGTTGCGGGGTCATTGCTTTTTAATTTTGTGTGTGGGTTCCTGTGGTTTCCCTCCCTGTTTTTTGTTTTTTTTTTTTTTTCTTTACCTAGTATTTGCCCCCTTCTCTGCCTTTTCTTTTGACCCGAGGCTTGCAGGTAGTTTCTGATAAGGACCCCACTCTCACCGCCTGGTCTGCTTTCGGCGGTTCTGTGAACCTTTCCTTATGCCCCGCGGCGGATCAACAAACACCCTCTCATCCTTTCTCTCCGAAAATTCCCCGAATATCAACCCCCCGCTGACTTCCCTGTGACCTACTTCGCGGCTCAAACTATACAACCTGCTTTGCCCCTCAATATCTCCCCCGACATACTCCCAAACCAATCCGCTTTCTGAATTTCATTTCCTTCTTTCCTTCTCCCCTCTCACCTGGGGACCTACCCCTATATAAAGAGTGCCAGCCAGGCGAGAGATTGCCCTGACGAAATCAAGTCTCTTTGCTGAAACGTTGGCAACAATCGCGCTTTTACCTTGTTCAAAGTTGTCTTTTCTTGTGTTCTCTACCATTTCAAAAGTTCAACTGCTCCCTATATATATATAAATATATATATATCACCACGAAAAAAACATAACATATAAATACGACGTTTCGGCTGGCAGACTTTTGAAAAAAGGCTGGGTTTCCAGCCGAAACGTCGTATACATATTGTATGTTTTTCGTTGTGGTACGTGCCGGGCTTGGCATTTGAAATATTTAATAGATCACCACGAAAAACATATATCAATACGACGTTTCGGCTGGCGACTTGAAAAAGCTGGTTTCCAGCCGAAACGTCGTATACATATTGTTATGGGTGTTTTTGTGTGACTCTAATTTAATTGTTATATTATATATATATTTATATATATATATATGTGTGTGTGTGTGTGTGTGTGTGTGTGTGTTTGTGTGTGTGTGTGTATAGCAAAAAATAAGGGGCTCCGTTGAAAATTAAGACAGAAATAAGGGTTGGCAGTCAAGAAAACCTTGGAAAGCAAAGGGGAGGATATGGTAGGTCATAGAAACAGATAAAATTTTTTAGAAAGAACGAAAGTGGAGAAAAAATGCCCGCCAGGTGGGATCCGAACCCACGACCTCCAGAATACCGGTCCGATGCGATAACCACTACGACACCGGCGGAGCTATTTTTCCCCTCCACTTTGTGGGGTGTTTATGTCAATGCAAATTTTTCCTGTGCTTGGGGGTGGTAGCCAGCGCCACTCCGACTTCTCGGGGTGAAGGGGACCTTCTTTTTAACCCCCCGGCCGTGACTCGAGTGTCTACGAGATGTCGAGACTGGCTGACCAGCGTTGAACCCTCTTAAGCTCCCTATGGCACCAAGACTGCCAGAACAGAGGCCCTCGCTATGCATGTAGCGAATCAGAATAGGAAATGAGGGGCTCGTTGAAAATAAGACCGAAATAAGGGTTGGCAGTAAAGCAAAGGGGAGGATATGGTAGTTCATAGAAAGAGATAAAAGAATTTTTTACAAAGAAAGAAAGTCGAGACAAAATGCCCGCCATGTGGGATCCGAACCCACGACCTCCTATATACCAGCCTGGTGCGATAACCACTACGCTACCGGCGGAGCTATTTTTCCCCTCCACTTTCTGGGGTGTTTTTAGACCGGTATTCTGGAGGTTGTGGGTTCGGATCCAACCTGGCGGGCATTTTTCTCCACTTTCTTCTTTTTTAAAAATTCCTTTGTCTCTTTCCTATGACCCTCCTACCATGCCTCCCCTTTGCTTTCCGAGGTTGTTTTTGACTGCCACCCTATTTTCTGTCTTTTATATATATATATATATATAGATATATAATATTGATATATATATATAGAGACAGAAAGAAAGACGTCGGGTTCGTCCCCACTCTGGGCGCGGTTTTCTTTCTTCTTTCCCACCCGAAATTAATATAAAAAAATGTAACGTCACAACGGTAAAAAATAGTGCTGACCATTCCCCTATGCCTTCTTTGGCGTGTAGACTGCCGGCATTTCTTTCTGTATATATATATATTGAAAGGTGATTTATTGAGAAGATCTTTCTGAGGCGAGAGGGAGGAATCGCGGATCAGGAAGCAGACACGAGCCGATCGAAGCAGTCCGAGAGAACCCCGTCGTCCAGGCGATGGCGATGAGGAATTACCGACAGTCTTTTTGCTGATGATGACGCTGCTCGCACTGGTCAACATGACCCACTCTGGGTAATGACGACTCTGATGCTTTTCGGAGCAAAGCTAACATTCTTCACTACAATCACCCCCCGGGAAAGAGGGTAGCCATCCTGGCGACTCAAGGTGATGGCGAGACGAGCGGGTCATAATAATGCTTCAGACGAGCAACATGCACTGTGTCACGTCCACGGCGTCGGAGATCCTGGGAAGGCGGTAGCGGCTCGACGACGTAGTTCACCGGGGAAGTGCGTTCGACAACACGGTACGGCCCCTGGTAGTTCGACAGGAATTTCGAGCACAGGCCAGGAGTCCTGGTGGGTACCCAGAGCCACACGAGAGAACCGGGAACGAAGTCGGGTGCGGGCTCGCCAGCCGTGATGGACTTTTGTCGCTCCTGCTCTTCAGTGGTGAAAGAACGGGCAAGCTGGCGACATTCTTCGGCGTGTTTGGCAGCCTCAGAAATCGGCGTGCACTCAGATACATCAGGATGGTAGGGAAGGATGGTGTCCAGCATGCACGATGGCTCACGCCCATATAGGAGGAAAAACGGAGAAAAACCCGTCGTCGCTTGGATGGCGGTGTTGTAGGCGTACGTCACGTAAGGGAGTACAAGGTCCCAGTTTCCATGGTCAGACGCAACGTACTTGGACAACATGTCCCCGAGGGTACGGTTGAAGCGCTCTGTGAGGCCATTCGTTTGCGGATGGTAGGCAGTGCTCGTTCGATGGATGACGCTGCATTCCTTAAGAAGCTCCGCGACGACGTCAGACAGAAAGACGCGTCCCCTGTCGCTGAGTAGCTCCTTAGGCGCACCGTGACGAAGTATAAAACGCCACAGGAGAAACGAGGCGACGTCCCGTGCGGTAGCAGCTGGTAGAGCGGCGGTCTCAGCATAGCGCGTCAAGTGGTCGATGGCAACTATAGCCCAGCGGTTTCCGGCGGCTGTGCAGGGTAACGGTCCGTACAAATCAATGCCCACACGATCAAATGGTTTCACTGGGCAAGGCAGCGGCTGTAACGGACCACACAGATGAGGTACCGGCGGGTTTCGGCGTTGGCAATCTTGGCAGGATCGAACGTATTTTCGCACGAAGTTGTACATCCCGCGCCAGAAGTACGAAGACGCAAACGTTCATAGGTTTTGAGTAGGCCGACATGACCACACGTGGGTCAGAGTGGAACAAGGCACAAACATCGGACCGCAAATGTCGAGGAATCACGAGCAACCATTTGCGGCCATCCAAGTAGTAGTTGCGTCGATAAAGCAGCTGATCGCGTACTGCAAAGTGAGATGCTTGCCTACGGAGAGCGCGTGGCGTTACGGCTTGGGAAGGATTGGTGAGCGAGGTGAGGAGCGCAACAATCCATGGGTCCTTCCGTTGCTCAGCTGCCATATCAGTCACAGCAAGGGAAGACAGATCACCTGGCCGATAGATCAGCAGGTACGGTGAACGGGAGAGAGCGTCGGCGTCCGAATGCTTCTGACCAGACCTGTATTTCACTCGTATATCATATTCCTGGAGGCGAAGCGCGCATCGCGCCAGACGACCTGCCGGATCTTTCAAAGAAGACAGCCAACAGAGGGCGTGGTGGTCGGTGACCACATCAAATGGGCGGCCATACAGATATGGTCGAAATTTAGCAAGCGCCCAGATGATGGCCAAGCACTCCTTCTCGGTAACTGTATAATTGGATTCTGGCTTCGTTAGGGTGCGGCTGGCATAGGCGACGACATATTCGTCGAAACCTGGTTTACGTTGGCAAAGCACAGCCCCAAGGCCAACTCCGCTGGCGTCAGTATGAAGTTCGGTAGGCGCTGTAGGGTCGAAGTGTCGAAGTATGGGTGGCGAGGTCAGGAGACGGCGCAAAGTCTGGAACGCGTGGTCGCAGGCCGGAGACCAGGCAGGCAAGTCACGGGCACCACCGAGGAGCTTCGTCAATGGCTCAATGATGGAAGCAAAGTTGCGAATGAAACGCCGGAAGTACGAGCAAAGCCCTATGAAGCTCCGAAGGGATTTTATGTTGGTTGGCTTCGGGAATTCGGCGACAGCGCGAAGCTTGGCTGGGTCGGGGAGCACGCCGTCCTTGGAGACGACATGACCCAAGATGGTAAGTTTCGTGGCGGCGAAGCGACACTTTTTGAGGTTAAGTTGGAGCCCAGCTCTAGAAAGGCATGTTAGAACTTGCTCCAAACGGTGAAGGTGCGTCTGAAAATCGGCGGAAAAGATGACAATGTCGTCTAGATAGCAAAGACAGATCTTCCACTTGAGGCCCCGCAAAACATTGTCCATCATGCGTTCAAATGTTGCAGGGGCGTTGCATCCCGAACGGCATGACATTAAATTCGTACAATCCATCAGGTGTGACAAATGCCGTTTTTGGGCGATCATCATCCGCCATAGGAACCTGCCAACCCGGACCTTAAATCAAGCGACGAGAAAAATTCTGCACCCTGCAAGCTGTCCAGAGCATCATCTATGCGAGGGAGAGGATAGACGTCCCTGCGCGTGATTTTGTTGAGGCGGCGATAGTCTACACAAAATCGAATAGAGCCATCTTTTTTTCCGGACGAGAACGACAGGAGATGCCCAGGGACTGCTTGAGGGTCGAACAACGCCACGCTGGAGCATGTCGTCGACGTGCTGCTCGATGGTGCGACGCTCGGCTGGGGAGACGCGATACGGCCGTTCTCGAAGGGGAGCATGGCTTCCAGTGTCGATGGTGTGCTCCACAGTGGACGTACGCCCAAGCGCGTTGTGTGACAAATCAAAAACGAACGGAATCGCTGAAGTAGAGCCATAAGTTGAGCTTGTTGGGTGCTGTCTAGAGCATCGTCCACGGAGGCACGAAAAAGTTCAGTCGCTGAGTTTAGATCTGACGAACACGGATCTAGTCCGTCGATGTCAATGTGTGACACGCCATCCGCAACGTTGAAAATAAGGCCAGGGTCTATATGTTCTAGACTTCCAAGAGTTTCGCCTTCTAGGAGGGCGCACGGTACGGTCGATATGTTCGTGATGAACATGGCGCTTCCCCCGGAGTGGAAATCCAGAACAGCAAACGGCAGCGGAAAAGGTTGCGGCGGTGAAACCTGTCAGATGGCGTAAACAGCGCCGTGGCGTCGGTCACAGACACACAGCATACAGGCACACATACAGAAGAACAGGGCGGAATGGGAGTGTCTTCTGCCACGACAAGTTTAGCAGCGTGGATGGGATGGTCGTCGTCAAACAATGCGTCAGAAAAGGTAGAAAGTTCCACTTGTGCGCGTGCGCAGTCAATCACTGCGTTATTGCGAGAAAGTCCCATCCTAATATTACTTCGTGGGAGCAAGCCGGAAGCACTATAAACTCAATATGGTGCACGACGTCCTGAATAACGACCCGAGCCGTGCACGCAGCCATTGGCTCAATGTTGTGTGCACTTGCGGTTCGGAGCGATAGTCCATCCAGAGGCGTCTTTACTTTGCGAAGGGAACGGCAGAGATCAGCGTGAATAACGGAAACGGCGGCTCCTGTGTCGACCAGAGCTAATGTGCGAATGCCTTCAACAATAACATCGATGACATTGGTAGGGGACGGAAGGGGATGAGGCCTTGGACTTTTCGACATCGACGCAGTTCGTGCCTCAGGAACTGCGGCGACTAGTTTTCCGTATCTCTGGGACCAGGACGGCGCCGCATCGGGGAGAGCGAGCGACGGCGTGGTGACGGCGAATGGTGTTCAGTATAGGTGGCGCGGTTCGAAGAGGAGGTCGGGAACGACGAACGTGGAGTCACATGGACTTGAGGCGACTGAGGGAAGTCTGCAGGCGCAGAGTTCCAGGTTGACGGCGGATAACGACGACAATAGCGTGCAACGTGCCCAGGCATCCTGCACGCAAAGCAGATAGGGCGATTGTCCGGTGTACGCCATGCACTCCGGGGTTGCGGCACGAACTGAGGTTGGGAAAGCACCGAAGGCGGAACCCGAGGTCGAACTGGGAATGTCGGCTGGAACGTCACGGCAGGCTGCTGCAATGGTCTGGTGGCGACTTCGGCATAAGTGACTGGCGCAACTACTGGCACGTTCTGCGTAGACGCCGGTGGAAGTGCTTCCGCGATTTGACCCAGGATAACATCTCTGAGGGCAGGCTCCACCGTGGACACAGACTTAGTCGTGGAAGGTAGGAGGGACAACTGTCGGCCACTTCCTCACGTACGAAGTCTTTAATTTGCGTAAGCAATGCGGAATCGGCGGAAATCGCTGCAAACCCACCCAGAGCTCATCCCGTGCAAGAGATCCTCGAGTGAGGGCCCGTTGCTCCGCAGCTCATCAAAGCTTAAGCAAAGCTTGACGACATCGGCAACCGTGCTCAAGTCCTTGGACAAAAGCATTTGGAAGGCGTCGTCATCTATGCCTTTAAAATATGCTTGACTTTATCATCTTCCGCCATAGATGGGTCGACGCGCTTACATAGGTCCACGACGTCTTCAATATAGCTAATAAAGCTCTCGCCAGCCTGCTGTGCTCGAACACGCAGACGCTGCTCCGCTTGAAGCTTGCGCACCGCTGGTCGGCCAAAGGCCGCAATGAACTTTACCTTGAACTCAGACCACGTCCGGCAGTCGCGCTTGTTGTTCCCATACCATAACTCGGCGGCGCCCTTCAGAGAGAAGCCGACGTCATTCAGTTTCATGGCGTCGTCCCATCGGTTATGAGTGCTTACGCGTTCATACACGGACAGCCAATCCTCGGCGTCGTTATTGTCGGTTCCGTTGAAGAATGGAGGTCCCGCTGCATGGCACCGTAGCACATCACCTCGGTGATGAGGGCGTAGCACTCTGGTCCGGTTGGTTGTTCATGGCCGAGGGCAACTTCCGGCTGCGGAGCTCCAGGATTAAGGCGTGACCCCGGCTCCTCCACCACTTGAAAGGTGATTTATTGACGAAGATCTTTCTGAAGGCGAGAGGTTAGGAATCGCGGATCAGGGAAGCAGACACGAGCCGATCGAAGCAGTCCGAGAGAACCCCGTCACTCCAGGCGATGGCGATGAGTTACCGACAGTCTTTTGCTGATGATGAGCTGCTCGCACTGGTCAAACATGACCCACTCTGGGTAATGACATCTGATGCTTTTCGGGAGCAAGCTAACATCTTTCACTACAAATTATATGGATATATATATATATATATATATTATAATATATTGTATGGATATATATATATAATTATACTCATCCATATATTTAAATATGTCGGCTTGTAAACTCTATATATATTTTTTTTGTTTTAAAAAAAATATATATATATATATATATTATCGCTATATATATATATTATATACTATATATTTATATATATATATAGCAATAATCGTGGCACTCGAGAGCAAAAGGAGTATGTGATAGGTCATTCAAACCGAAAAAAAATTGAAAGACAGAAAGAAAATAGAGAAAAAATGCCACCTGGTGGGATCCGAACCCCACGACCTCTGGAACAACGGTCTCGGCGTCGAGCACTACGTTTCCGTTTCCGGTGGGGCTATTTTCCCTGCCACTTTCTCGGGTATTTATGTTAAGGTATTTTTGTTCCTGTGATTTGGGTGGTAGCCAGCGCCACTCAGACTACCCGGGGAAGTGAACGTTCTTTTAACCCCGGCCGTGACTCCAGTGTGTTACGACATGGCGGAGTGGTCGACCAGCGTTGAACCCTCTTAATTTTCTCATTGCCCCAAGACTGCCAAAACAGAGGCTGTTGGGTTCCGATCGATCCTAGCGTGAATTTTTTCGCTCACTTTCTGCCTTTCCAATTATTTGTCTGTTTCAATGACCTACCACATCCTTCCCTTTGCGTTCTGAGGTTTTCTGACTGTCAACCATTATTTTTGTCTTATTTCAAAGAGCCCCTCATCTCCTCTTCTTATTGGCTACATGCATAGTAGCCTCTTTCTTTTCTAGCGTTTTTCTGGTGTTATGCGCTTTTATTTATTTACTGCCGGCGATAAGTCCAATCATTTGGCAACAACCAGTAGCCAACGTTAGTTTGCGCACTAGCACCGTGTAACTAAGCGCAGTAACTGGACTAACCAAGTCTGACCAGTCAGTTTAAACATTACGCTCTGGGTTGAAGCCTACGGTACCGTTGCTTGTTTTGACTAGTTCAGAATTCGGTTAGTTAATCACAAGCCACATAAGAAAGCTCTGCCATCTCTTCCCCTCACAAAGCATGGTAACTTTAATTTCCGGTGTGCTGTTTTGACCATCTCGGAGCTATAATATTTGAGTCTGGATTTTGCTCTCACCACGATCGGCCGATACGCGATCCATACCTTATTAAACAGTTTTGGCATAGCGGCTGGCTTGCGCAACCGCTATGGTGACGGGGCCCAGCTGGGCAGGCCAAAGTCGTTTCGCATGGACGGTCGCCCGCCTAGTGGCGCCCGCGCATTTGTCCCGCTGATGCGGGATTCACACGACGGATGAGGACTCCCGCGGAGGCAGACGGATCCGTGACGTCAACACCAACGGCACCAGATGGCCCGGCTTGGAGGCGCATCCATACGTGCGGAGCGATTAGCTCACGACATCACGGAGGAAGCGGTGGTTCTCGAAAGGAACGCACCGAGGCATGCTAGCTCCTGAGAGCCAATTGCACCCCCAAAGTTCCACGCGGTCGACGAAAACATGCGGAGGCATTTGCTTTCCCGCAAAATGCGCACGAGTTCCCAGCCGAGCAGCGGAGCCTAAAACTGGTAACGTGAGCTGGCTCCGTGGGCCAGAAAACTGGATTTTCGTCGTGTGAATTCTGCTTGGGGGGGGCGACCTCGGCGTACTCCTCGCGCGCGCCTGCGCACGGGGAGGCTCAAATACTGAATGCTAAGCCAACGGCATTTCCCAATTTTTAGGAAAGGATGGTTTTAACATTGTAAACTCTATTAGGTTACACTACCTGATGGGTATTTTAGCCAAGAAAGTTATCTTCTTTGGTTTAAATAAATAAATAATTTATTAAATCAAGAGTGGCGCCTTATTCACTCCAAAGCGCTGATTGTTGAGCTATGGAAATTAGTAAGCGCGTTTGTGTTCCTAAAGAACGTGAAATCATTGCTTATTAAAATTTTCAGCACTGTGAAATTTCTCATGGTTAGAGAGCACCACGTGATTGATTGTAGGGTTGAACGCGCCGATGCAATGCAGACGATGAGGCGAGCCGTAGTGGAGGGCTCCGGATTAATTTTGACCACCTGGTTCTTTAACGTGCGCCGAAATCTCAAACATGGGCGTTTTTCCTTTCCCCCTCTTAAAAAAGCGGCCGCGCGGCCGGGAACCGAACCCGCGACCTCGTCCTCAGGAGCACAACGCGTTCGCCAATGAGCCGCCGCGGTGGGTGGCTAGAGAACACCAAACCAATCACTTGTAAACAAGAAATTCAATCCAATGTTTCACTTCAACATGGGTTTGTACAAACCAACGACCATCTCTTGAAATACAGAGGCAGCGTTCATTTAAGCAGTAGCCTAAAGCCATGTCCGTGCTCGACCTCAAGGGAATGTTTGACAACGCCTCCCACGCTAGCATCAAGCAACTTTCGGGTCACAGGCTGTGCAGAGCGGGCACACAACTACGTGCGGGATTTCCCGACAGGCCGCAGCGTTCGAATCAGAGCATCGGTAGACGTATCTACACCCATAGTGTGGGAAAGTAACGGGACCCCAAAGGGATCCGTCGTGACACCTCTTCTCTTTACCATAGCACTCTTGGGCATGCCCCTTGCGCTCTGTGAGAACGTAGGCTTGAGGCACGCGCTCTACACCGGCGACATTTCGCTCTGGACGACGAGGGCGGACTTCTTAGGATGGATTCAAGAGACGCTGCAAGC
>CM023450.1:217016126-217224927 GCA_013339765.2 Haemaphysalis longicornis | reverse complement strand
CTCCTTCCCCAGGACAAATGGCATTGTTGAGCCGCATTAGGCTAATAAAGATGCCGTATTAGGAGAGTTTCTGCGAATTCTGATGGCAAACTCGAGGGTAGGAATAATGAACATAGTTATAAAAAATTATGAAGCCGCTAATTTTAATCGAGGGATAAGCACGTTAGTTTTCCGTAACCTTCATTAATTCCAAGTGTGGCTGACCCAAACTTATAAATGAGATTAAGATTCCCGAACCTCGCGGTCGTGGTGCGTTTTGAAGGCGGATTCTAAAATCGTTGCTTTAAGATGTTCAAAAGCATGCCCGGAACTGTTCACATGTCTTGACAGGGGCAAATAAGGGCAGCTTTTTGCATGAGAGCGGTGATTATTGAACTGTATTCGGAAGGGCGTTTCAGTTTGGCCGATATATTGTTGCCTTCAAACAGTGCACTCTAGAAGATATACGACATTAGCGGAAGTCACAGTTAAAGTTACCTTTATATTTACGTAGTAGTCTGAAGCCGTGCTGGTGCGCGCTGTGTAGTGGTCGTGTGTGGCATACTTTACATCGGGGGTTTATTGCAGGGCATGCAGCCAGTAGTTGCCGGTCGGTTGATACGAGAGTTAGTAAGAAAGTCACCTAAATTCTTATTGCGCCGGTAGACAACGCCTGGTGGTTCGGGGAATATGCTTTTTAAGCGGTCAATTTGCATTAGGATATTGTGATGTTTTTTTAGCACGGTTGACACTCTTGGAGAGGAGGATGAGTGGGTTAAAACTAAGTTAGTTTGGCGGGTTCCCGTTTGGGGCTTTTTTCTTACAGATTTCGTTACGGTCTTAATTGGTTGGCTCGCGCAATAGCGTCGTCATATAACTTTTTCCGGGTATTTTTTATTCAGGAGGGCGGTCTTGAGTTCTCGACAGTTTGAGTCAAAGTCGGCTTGGTTTGAGCAAATTCTCCTAAATCGGTGGGCTTTGGCTGTAAGGTATTGCTGTCTTGCAGTGTCTGACATGGCTACTTCGGAAGTTGCAAATACTGCCGCGTGTCTGTCGGTTTCTATACAGTTTAGTTTGAAGCCGACCTTGGAAGGTAGTAACGGTGACGTCCAGAAAGTTTACACTGTGTTCCGAATACGAATGAGCAAGGGAATACTAGGATGGGCTAGGGTAAATGCCTCAATGAAGGTGAGGAGCTCCGCCTCACCGTGTTGCCAGATCATGAATATGTCATCAATATACCTTTTATAGTACATTGGCTTTAAATTTTGGGTGTCAAGAAAGTTTGATTCGAGGTGAGCCATAAAGATATTAGCGTAGTTAGGTCCGATTCGAGTTCCCCATTGACGTTTCCGCTGACTTGCACGTAATGAACTCCATCGAACTCAAAATTGTTAAGTTCAAGAATAAGCCTTAAGGAATGTTTGGAGAGCAGAAAAAATCGATAGGTTTGTCGCACGATGACTGCTCATACGCAAGGGATACAGCGGCGATGCCATCTTCATGGGGGATGTTAGTATACAGTGACGCAACATCAAGGGTGACTAGAAGGCAGTTATCAGGAATTTCAATTTTTGAGACGTCTGAGAGAAAGTCATTGGTATCCTTAATGAAGGAGGGAAAGCTGGGCGGAATGTCGCAAATGAGATTATCCACATAGCGCGAGAGGTTTTCGGTAACAGTGCCAATGCCAGAAACAATGGGCACACTGGGTTGTTCACCTTGTGAACCTTTGGGAGAAGATAGAATTTACCGGCTACTGGGCTTAAGGGGATCAGGGAACGAGCCGTGGTTTCATTTATTGTTTTATTTTTTACAAGCTCAGCAAGTTTATCTCTGGCAATTTGCTTGTAATCTTGAGTGGGATCATTGGGTAGTGCTTGATAGAACGTCGATACTGATAGTTGCTTATTGGCCTCGTTAACATAGTCGGTTTTGTCAAGGATTACGATAGCGCCTCCCTTGTCGGCAGGTTTAATAATTATGTCGGGAAAGCTTGCGAGTTCGTCTAGGGCTTTGTTTTCGTTGGTAGTCATGTTGTGGTGGAAAGAAATTTGTGCTTGGTATGCTTTTCGCACATCGCGTTGGACAGCTTTGATGTACATGTCGAGGCAACTATCACGCTGTGTGGGAGGGGTTCAGTGCTTATAGCTAGGTAGGGTTCTGCGGGCTTCTTCCGTCGCGGGGTGATCGTAGAAATATTCTCGTAGCCTCATGTTTCTGGCGAAGCTATCTAAGTCCTTATAAAGTTGAAATTCATCAAAACCACCAGTAGCCGGGCAAAAGTTTAGGCCCTTTGACAAGACGTTCATCTGAGCTGGGGAGAGGGTTATACTTTAAAGGTTCATTACATTCCCGCCAAGGTTTTCTTTTGTGACGGCAGGCGAGGGAAAAATATTAGTACAGGGGTTTAACTGAACTGTTTGGAGTGCAGTAGTCGAAGCATTTATTACAGTCGTAGTGACATTATCGGCCGTATTGTCAGAGTTGGGGCAGTTACTAGTGCCGGAGCTTGTTAGGTTCTTACGCATGTGGCCAGTGTTAGAAATCTTATCTCGGTTAAACTTTCGGTCTTTTGTTCGGGATATGGCGGAGGCCGTCTTAGATTCGTAGTTGCTTAAAAGGTTCAACTCTCTTTTGCTTAGTTCCTGACTAAGAAGTTCCTCTTTCTTTCGGAGAGAATGGGCCGTAGTTTCGTAGTGATTGAGGATTATTTCAGTTAATTGTAAGGATGCTTTATCGAGTATCTGTTTCCACTTATTCATGTTGGACGGGGAGAGTTCGGTAGTACCAGGTTTTATTCTAATCCTAGGAACCATGGGAGCTACCGCGGCAGTCAAGTACTGTGCATGAGCGGAAACGTGCAATTCGGAACGTATGCGCTTTTCGGTGATTTTTCTTAGCTTTAGAAACTGTCTTGAAACGGGGAAGGAGGCCGCGTTACCTGTTTTTTGTGTTGTAGTCAGTTGCTGCTATTCCGATTCTTTCGAAGGTTGTAAGGGCATGTGGCACGGAGGGCTGGATTTTGGACCCCGGAAGGTCCGGCGGATGCGCTGCTGTTGGTTTTCGTGGGCTCGGCGGTCGCTGAAGATGCGGAGGTTGGGCGTGGCATGCTGTTGGTGCGGCGCCGGTCGGGGAGCTTCTTAGTGTCGCCGCGAGCGTTCCCTCGGGGCGTTGTGGCCGCTGCAGGTTTGCCAGTAGGGTTGGCATGTCGCTGGCGCGACGCTCGTCGGTGGACTTCGGGTTGGGGCGCTGGCGCTCGCCCGGGGCGCCGTGGTTGTGGTGGATTTGGGTGGCGGTGGCGGTGGGCTGCTGGCACGACACTGCTCCGGGGTCCTTACACTGGATAGAATTGGAGGCAGTGGTGGAAAGTCGCTGTCATTTAGCAATATAGCCGAGGCTGCAACTGGGTCGGCGGTGCATGCGAAGTCGCGCCAGCCCAGAGGATTGCAGCGCTGTTGCATGAAGCAGAGTGCACGAATGTGGCCGGCCAGCAAGGCCACTCCCTCGAAGCTTGGGTTTAAGCCGTCCGCAGCGAGTACTCGGCAGGCTGGAAGGTGCTCAAAGCCATGATCAACGAAGCGGACAAAGCGTGAGTGGCGGCAAAATTCGCGCAGAAGTGAGTTTAAACGGCAAGCCTTTTCGTTGAAGCAGCGAGCGAAGCGAGAGATGCGGTAGTCGCGGCGGTGGTCAAATCAAACACCCAAAATTTAAGCCAATGTACTATAAAAGGTATATTGATGACATATTCATGATCTGGCAACACAGTGAGGCGGAGCTCCTCACCTTCATTGCGGCATATAACCTAGCCCATCCTAGTATTTCCCTTGCTCATTCCTATTCGGAACACAATGTAAACTTTCTGGACGTCACCGTTACTACCTTCCAAGGTCGGCTTCAAACTAAACTGTATAGAAAACCGACAGACACACGGCAGTATTTGCACTTCCGAAGTAGCCTTGTCAGACACTGCAAGACAGCAATACCTTACAGCCAAGCCCACCGATTTAGGAGAATTTGCTCAAACCAAGCCGACTTTGACTCAAACTGTCGAGAACTCAAGACCGCCCTCCTGAATAAAAAATACCCGGAAAAAGTTATCGACGACGCTATTGCGCGAGCCAACCAATTAGACCGTAACGAAATCTGTAAGAAAAAAGACCCCAACGAGAACCCGCAAACTAGCTTAGTTTTAACCCACTCATCCTCCGCTCCAAGAGTGTCAACCGTGCTAAAAAAAACATCACAATATCCTAATGCAAAGTGACCACTTAAAAAGCATATTCCCCGAACTACCACACGTTGTCTACCAGCGCAAGAAGAATTTAGGTGACTTTCTTACTAACTCTCGAGTCAACCGACCGGCAACTACTGGCTGCAGGCCCTGCAATAAACCCCGATGTAAAGTATGCCCACACATGACCACTACACAGCGCGCCACCAGCACGGGCTTCAGACTACTACGTAAATATAAAAGGTAACTAACTGTGACTCCGCTAATGTCGTATATCATCTAGAGTGCACTGTTTGTAGGCAATAATATATCCGCCAAACTGAAACGCCCTTCCGAATGCGGTTCAATTATCACCGCTCTCATGCAAAAAAGCTGCCCTTATTTGCTCCTGTCAAGACATGTGAACAGTCCTGGGCATGCATTTGAACATCTTAAAGCAACGATTTCGGAATCCGCCTTCAAAACGCACCACGACCGCGAGGTTCGGGCATCTTATCTCATTTATAAGTTTGGGTCAGCCACACTTGGAAAAAATGAAAGTTACGAAAAACTAACGTGCTTATCCCTCGATTAAAATTAGCGGCTTCATAATTTTTATAACTATGTTCATTATTCCTAACCTCGAGTTTGCCATCAGAATTCGCAGAAACTCTCTATACGGCCATCTTTATTAGCCTAATGCGGCTCAACAATGCCATTTGTCCTGGGGAAGGAGGCCTCGTTCCCACCACCACTTAAGAATGTTTAAAGTCTTTGTGATCTATTCATGTTTAAACCTTTGTGACCCCAACTATTTCCTGTTCAATTGGCTAGCTTCTGTGAAATGCTCTTTTGTACCCCCTATCTATTCTCTTCATCCGCGGGGGGCACACCCATCTTCGCTTCCCCCGAACCAGTCTCTCCAGCCACTGAATACCTTACTGCATACTCTTCCCTTTCTTTTCAAACCGCGGTTGTCCAGTTTCCCCCATTGTCTGAACTTGCAGCCCGCGCGGCATACGTTGACCCGTCATGGTGCAACCTTGAACGCTACATTGCTAACACGACCCCTTTTTCTCTCTCTTCTTCCGCCCCCCCCCCCTTTTTATGTATTATTTTTTTTGTTGATGTTGTAACATAGGCGTAGCCTGACTGTATGCACTCTCCATTTCCGAAACATTTTCCGCTCCTTCTCACAGTTTTATACAAACCTATATAAGAAATGTGTTCAAAATGTTTGCGACAGCAAAATCATGTAACCTTACTTTGATGAAGGCAAGTCCCGTTGCCGCTACGCAAGTAAACATTGTTTGTTATTGTTCTTGCTGTGTATCCGACTCTTTACTTATACTATTTCTGCGCGCTTTGTGAGTTTATCTTTCTCTAGATTTGTTTCTACCATGAGCGCTGACAGGACCACAGCAAAGAGCATCATCTGGAAATTTCCGCAGACCGAAACCACAACAGTTGTGATCGGGGACTCCCAGACGAAGTATCTGTATCATCACTTCGATCCACTCTGCCCTGGCACCCCCCCGCTTTTGTTTCTCAGCCTGGCGCATGCATTGCTGACGCACGCTCACTGATCGACTTTATCCCTGCCTCTGCCACTACAGTTTTTCTGCATGTTGGTACTAATGATCTCAGCTCTACTTCCGCTGAACATGCTTTCTCTGACTACCGCTCTCTGACTTACCTCATTCTGGAATCTCGACCGAACATTTCCACTATTAACGCCAGTCTCATTCTTCCCCGCTCCGCTAACCGCCGCCGCGACTACCGCATCTCTCGCTTCGCTCGCTGCTGCAACAAAAAGGCACGCCGTTTCAACTCACTTATCCGCGAATTTTGCCGCCACTCACGCTTTGTCCGCTTCGTCGATCATGGCTTTGAACACCTTCAGCCTGCCGAGTACTCTGCTGCGGACGGCTTACAACCGAGCTTCGAAGGTGTGGTCTTGCTGGCCGGCCACATTCGTGCACTCTGCTTCATGCAACAGCGCTGCAATCCTCTGGGCTGGCGCGACTTCGCATGCACCGTCGACCCAGTTGCAGCCCCGGCTATATTGCCACATGACAGCGACTTTCCACCACTGCCTCCAATTCTATCCAGTGTAAGGACCCCGGAGCAGTGTCGTGCCAGCAGCCCACCGTCACCGCCCCCCAGATCCACCACAACCGCGGCGCCCCGGGCGAGCGCCAGCGCCCCAACGCCGAAGTCCACCGACGAGCGTCGCGCCAGCGACATGCCAACCTACTGGCAAACCTGCAGCGGCCACAACGCCCCGAGGGAACGCTCGCGGTGACACTAAGAAGCTCCCTGACCGGCGCCGCACCAACAGCATGCCACGCCCAACCTCGGCATCTTCAGCGACCGCCGAGCCCACGAAAACCAACAGCAGCGCGTCCGCCGGTCCTTCCGGGGTCCAAAATCCAGCCCTCCGTGCCACATGCCCTTACAGCCTTCGAAAGAATCGGCATAGCAGCAACTGACTACAACACAAAATAACAGGTAACGCGGCCTCCTTCCCCGTTTCAAGACAGTTTTAAAGCTAAGAAAAATCACCGAAAAGCGCATACGTTCCGAATTGCACGTTTCCGCTCTTGCACAGTACTTGACTGCCGCGGTCGCTCCCAGGGGTCTTAGGATTAGAATAAAACCGGCTACTACCGAACTCTCCCCGTCCAACATGAATAAGTGGAAACAGGTACTCGATAAAGCATCCTTACAATTAACTGAAATAATCCTCAATCACTACGAAACTACGGACCATTCTCTCCGAAAGAAAGAGGAACTACTTAGTCAGGAACTAAGCAAAAGAGAGTTGAACCTTTTAAGCAACTACGAATCTAAGACGGCCTCCGCCATATCCCGAACAAAAGACCGAAAGTTTAACCGAGATAAGATTTCTAACACTGGCCACATGCGTAAGAATCTATTAAGCTCCGGCACTAGTAACTGCCCCAACTCTGACAATACGGCCAAACAGTTCAGTTAAACCTCTGTACTAATATTTTTCCCTCACCTGCCGTCACAAAAGAAAACCTTGGCGGGAATGTAATGAACCTTTCAAGTATACCCTCTCCCCAGCTCAGATGAACGTCTTGTCAAAGGGCCTAAACTTTTGCCCGACTACTGGTGGTTTTGATGAATTTCAACTTTTTAAGGACTTAGAACACTTCGCCAGAAACATGAGGCTACGAGAATACTTCTACGATCACACCGCGACGGAAGAAGCCCGCAGAACCCTACCTAGCTATAAGCACTGGACCCCTCCCACACAGCGTTATAGTTGCCTCGACATGTACATCAAAGCTATCCAACGCGATGTGCGAAAAGCATACCAAACACAAATTTCTTTTCACCACAACATGACTACCAACGAAAAGAAAGCCCTAGAGGAACTCGCAAGCTTTCCCGACATAATTATTACACCTGCCGACAAGGGAGGGGCAATCGTAATCCTTGACAAAACCGACTATGTTAACGAGGCCAATAAGCAACTATCAGTATCGACGTTCTATAAAGCACTACCCAATGATCCCACTCAAGATTATAAGCAAATTGTCAAAGATAAACTTGCTGAGCTTGTTAAAAATAAAACAATAAATGAAACCACGGCTCGTTCCCTGATCCCCTTAAGCCCAGTAGCCGGTAAAGTCTATAAGCCTATCTTCTCCCAAAGATTCACAAGGTGAACAACCCAGGGCGCCCCATTGTTTCTGGCATTGGCACTGTTACCGAAAACCTCTCGCGCTCTGTGGATAATCTCATTTGCAACATTCCGCCCAGCTTTCCCTCCTTTATTAAGGATACCAATGACTTTCTCTCAGACATCTCAAAAATTGAAATTCCTGATAACTGCCTTCTAGTCACCCTTGATGTTGCGTCACTGTATACTAACATCCCCCATGAAGATGGCATCGCCGCTGTATCCCTTGCGTATGAGCAGTCATCGTGCGACAAACCTATCGATTCTTCTGCTCTCCAAACATTCCTTAGGCTTATTCTTGAACTTAACAATTTTGAGTTCGACGGAGTTCATTACGTGCAAGTCAGCGGAACATCAATGGGAACTCGAATCGGACCTAACTATGCAAACATCTTTATGGCTCACCTCGAATCAAACTTTCTTGATACCCAAAATTTAAAGCCAATGTACTATAAAAGGTATATTGATGACATATTCATGATCTGGCAACACGGTGAGGCGGAGCTCCTCACCTTCATTGAGGCATTTAACCTAGCCCATCCTAGTATTTCCCTTGCTCATTCCTATTCGGAACACAGTGTAAACTTTCTGGACGTCACCGTTACTACCTTCCAAGGTCGGCTTCAAACTAAACTGTATAGAAAACCGACAGACACGCGGCAGTGTTTGCACTTCCGAAGTAGCCATGTCAGACACTGCAAGACAGCAATACCTTACAGCCAAGCCCACCGATTTAGGAGAATTTGCTCAAACCAAGCCGACTTTGACTCAAACTGTCGAGAACTCAAGACCGCCCTCCTGAATAAAAAATACCCGGAAAAAGTTATTGACGACGCTATTGCGCGAGCCAACCAATTAAACCGTAACGAAATCTGTAAGAAAAAAAGCCCCAAACGGGAACCCGCTAACTAACTTAGTTTTAACCCACTCATCCTCCACTCCAAGGGTGTCAACGGTGCTAAAAAAACATCACAATATCCTAATGCAAAGTGACCGCTTAAAAAGCATATTCCCCGAACCACCACGCGTTGTCTACCGGCACAATAAGAATTTAGGTGACTTTCTTGCTAACTCTCGTATCAACTGACCGGCAACTACTGGCTGCATGCCCTGCAACAAACCCCGATGTTAAGTATGCCCACACATGACCACTATACAGCGCGCCACCAGCACGGCTTCAGACTACTACGTAAATACAAAAGGTAACTTTAACTGTGACTCCGCTAATGTCGTATATCTTCTAGAGTGCACTGTTTGTAGGCAACAATATATCGGCCAAACTGAAACGCCCTTCCGAATGCGGTTCAATAATCACCGCTCTCATGCAAAAAGCTGCCCTTATTTGCCCCTGTCAAGACATGTGAACAGTCCCGGGCATGCATTTGAACATCTTAAAGCAACGATTTTAAAATCCGCCTTCAAAACGCACCACGACCGCGAGGTTCGGGAATCTTATCTCATTTATTAGTTTGGGTCAGCCACACTTGGAATTAGCGAAAGTTACGGAAAACTAACGTGCTTATCCCTCGATTAAAATTAGCGGCTTCATAATTTTATAACTATGTCCATTATTCCCACCCTCGAGTTTGCCATCAGAATTTGCAGAAACTCTCCTAATACAGCATCTTTATTAGCCTAATGCGGCTCAACAATGCCATTTGTCCTGGGGAAGGAGGCCTCGTTCCCACCACCACTTAAGAATGTTTAACTCTTTGTGATCTATTCATGTTTGATGGATTGATTGATTGTGGGGTTTAACGCGCCGACGCAACGCAGGCGATGAGGCGCGCCGTAGTGGAGGGCTCCGGATTAATTTTGACCACCTGGGGATCTTTATCGTGCGCCGAAATCTCGTACACACGGGCGTTTTTGCTTTCCGCCTCCATCAGAAAAGCGGCCGACGCGGCCGGGAATCGAACCCGCGACCTTGTGCTCAGCAGCGAAACGCCTTAGCCACTGAGCCACCGCGGCAGGTTCTATTCATGTTTAACCTTTTGTGACCCCACCTATTTCCTGTTCAATTGCTAGCTTCTGTGAAATGCTCTTTTGTGCCCCCTATCTATTCTCTTCATCCGCAGGGGGCACACCCATCTTCGCTTCCCCCCGAACCAGTCTCCCCAGCCACTGAATACCTTACTGTATACTCTTCCTTTCTTTTCACACCGCGGTTGTCCAGTTTCCCCCATTGTCTGAACTTGCAGCCCGCGCGGCATACGTTGACCCGTCATGGTGCAACCTTGAACACTGCATTGTTAACACGGCCCCTTTTTCTCTCTCTCGCTCCCCCCCCCCCCCTTTTTATTTTTTTTTTTTGTTGTTGATGTCGTAACATAGGCGTAGCCTGACTGTATGCACTCTCCATTTCCGAAACATTTTCCGCTCCTTCTCACAGTTTTATGCAAACCTATATAAGAAATGTGTTCAAAATGTTTGCGACAGCAAAATCATGTAACTTTACTCTGATGAAGGCAAGTCCCGTTGCCGCTACGTAAGTAAACAATATTTGTTATTCTTCTTGCTGTGTATCCGACTCTTATACTATTTCTGCGCGCTTTGTGAGTTTATCTTTCTCTATATTTATATATATATGTATATATATATTGGCACGTGACATTATAAATATATATAGTTTGGAAATGAGGGACTCGTTAGAAAATACAGAAAGAAATGCCGGCAGTCTACAACGCCAAAAAAGGCATAGGGGAATGGTCAGACTATTTTTTTACCGTTAGTGACGTTACATTATTTTTATATTAATTACGTGAGAAAGAAAGACGTGGGTTCGGGTCCCCACTCTGGGCGCGTGTTTTTCTTTCTTTCTCACGTAATTAATATTAAAAAAATGTAACGTCACTAACGGTAAAAAAATAGTCTGACCATTCCCCTATGCCTTCTTGGGCGTTGTAGACTGCCGGCATTTTTTTCTGTATATATAGATATATATATATGTACATATATATATACAAATAATGTTTGGCACTCGAGAGCAAAGAGGAGGATGTGATAGGTCATTCAAACCGAAAAAAAAATTGTAAAGACAGAAAGAAAATAGAGGAAAAAATGCCCACCTGGTGGGATCCAAACCCACGACCTCCGGAACAATGGTCTCGTGCGTCGAACACTACGTTTCAGGCGGGGCTATTTTCCCCGCCACTTTCTCGGGTATTTATGTTAAGGTATTTTCGTTTCCTGTGATTGGGGTGGTAGCCAGCGCCACTCGGACTACCCCGGGTGAAGTGAACCTTCTTTTTAACCCCCGGGCCGCGACTCCAGTGTGTACGACATGGCGGAAGTGGTCGACCAGCGTTGAACCCTCTTAATTTCCCTATAGTACCAAGACTGCCAAAACAGAGGCTGTGGGTTCCGATCGATCCTAGCGGGAATTTTTTCCCTCACTTTCTGCCTTTCCAAATTATTTGTCTGTTTCAATTGGCCTACCACATCCTTCCCTTTGCGTTCTGAGGTTTTCTTGACTGTCAACCATTATTTTTGTCTTATTTCAACGAGCCCCTCATCTCCTCTTCTTATTGGCTACATGCATAGTAGCCACTTTCTTTTCTAGCGTTTTTCTGGTGTTAGGCGCTTTTATTTTTTTACTGCCGGCGATAAGTCCAATCATTTGGCAACAACCAGTAGCCAACGTTAGTTTGCGCACTACCACCGTGTAACTAAGCGCAGTAACTGGACTAACCAAGTCTGACCAGTCAGCCAAGACATTACGCTCTGGGCTGAAGGCTACGGTACCGTTGCTTGTTTTGACTAGTTCAGAATTAGGTTAGTTAATCACAAGCCACATAAGAAAACTCTGCCATCTCTTCCCCTCACAAAGCATGGTAACTTTATTTCCGGTGTGCTGTTTTGACCATCTCAGAGCTGTAATATTTGAGTGTGGATTTTGCTCTCGCCACGATCGGCCAATACGCGAACCATACCTTATTAGAGAGTTTTGGCATAGCGGCTGGCTTGCGCCACCGCAACGGTGACGGGGCCCAGCTGGGCAGGCCAAAGTCGTTTCGCATGGACGGTCGCCCGCCTAGTGGCGCCCGCGCATTTGTCCCGCTGATGCGGGATTCACACAACGGATGAGGACTCCCGCGGAGGCAGACGGATCCGTGACGTCAACACCAACGGCACCAGATGGCCCGGCTTGGAGGCGCATTCATACGTGCGGAGCGATTAGCTCACGACATCGCGGAGGAAGCGGTGCGCTTCTCGACAGGCACGCACCGAGCATGCTAGCTCCTGAGAGCCAATTGCACCCCCAAAGCGCCACGCGGTCGACGAAAACATGCGGAGGCATTTGCTTTCCCGCAAAATGCGCACGAGTTCCCAGCCGAGCAGCGGAGCCTAAAACTGGTAACGTGAGCTGGCTCCGTGGGCCAGAAAACTGGATTTTCGTCGTGTGAATTCTGCTTGGGGGGGGCGACCCTCGGCGTAACTCCTCGCGCGCGCCTGCGCACGGGGAGGCTCAAATACTGAATGCTAAGCCAACGGCATTTCCCAATTTTTAGGAAAGGATGGTTTTAACATTGTAAACTCTATTAGGTTACACTAACTGATGGGTATTTTAGCCAAAGAAAGTTATCTTCTTTGGTTTAAATAAATAAATAATTTATTAAATCAAGAGTGGCGCCTTATTCACTCCAAAGCGCTGATTGTTGAGCTATGGAAATTAGTAAGCGCGTTTGTGTTCCTAAAGAACGTGAAATCATTGCTTATTAAAATTTTCAGCACTGTGAAATTTCTCATGGTTAGAGAGCACCACGTGATTGATTGTAGGGTTGAATGCGCCGATGCAATGCAGACGATGAGGCGAGCCGTAGTGGAGGGCTCCGGATTAATTTTGACCACCTGGGGTTCTTTAACGTGCGCCGAAATCTCAACACATGGGCGTTTTTCCTTTTCCCCCTCTTTAAAAAGCGGCCGCGCGGCCGGGAACCGAACCCGCGACCTCGTCCTCAGGAGCACAACGCGTTCGCCAATGAGCCGCCGCGGTGGGTGGCTAGAGAACCACCAAACCAATCACTTGTAAACAAGAAATTCAATCCAATGTTCACTTCCACATGGGTTTGTACAAACCAACGACCATCTCTTGAAATACAGAGGCAGCGTTCATTTAAGCAGTAGCCTAAAGCCATGTCCGTGCTCGACCTCAAGGGAATGTTTGACAACGCCTCCCACGCTAGCATCAAGGCAACTTTCGGGTCACAGGCTGTGCAGAGCGGGCACACAACTACGTGCGGGATTTCCCGACAGGCCGCAGCGTTCGAATCAGAGCACGGGTAGACGTATCTCCACCCATAGTGTGGGAAAGTAACGGGACCCCACAGGGATCCGTCGTGACACCTCTTCTCTTTACCATAGCACTCTTGGGCATGCCCCTTGCGCTCTGTGAGAACGTAGGCTTGAGGCACGCGCTCTACACCGGCGACATTTCGCTCTGGACGACGAGGGCGGACTTCTTAGGATGGATTCAAGAGACGCTGCAAGCAGGCGTAGGGGCGGTTGGTAAAGACATGATGTTCGCCTCAAACGTCTTAAGTGGTGGTTGGTCCCCCTAGGGCGCCCACGACAGAAGGAAGGCTTGAATGTGGTCCTAGAGACCAGACATCGATTCAAGACCCAGTTTTAATTTTCTGGGGCTCATCATCCAGGCAGGCAACAGGGCGAATGCGTCCGTGCGCAAGCTTAAGCACTTCTGAGAATAGATGCTGCACATGTTTCGGCTGGTGGCAACCAGTTGGAGACGAATGAAGGAGAGTGGCACTCTGAGGCTGGTGCAAGCCGTTGTGTTGTCAGAATAACGTTCGCCACACCTCACCTCTTATGAACAAGGGAGAAAAGAACCAGGCGGACACAATATTATGTCGAAGCAGTTAAACAAGCTATCGGAGTTCCAATGGGTGCGTTGACGGACAAGCTCCTGCTGATGACTCTACACAACACAGTGGACGAGCTGGTTGAGGGTCACCTATCCAGCCAAAAACAGAGGCTGAGTCACACCCAGGCGGGCAGTCATGTCCTGGAAAGAAGCGGCTCGAGCGTGGCAGCCCTGACCGATCGAGAGCAACGTGCGGACAAATGGCTAGACGCAATCACGACTAAGCCTCTCCCGAAGAACATAAATCCTGTTTCTCCGTTTTACCATGGCGGCAGGCACGGGGCAAGGGCTCGTGCTTTCAACAGGCTACTGGATAGCGAGGACGGTGTCGTCTTCTCGGACGCCTACAAAAACAAGAGGACGACCAGAGCAGTGGCGGTGCTGACAACCAGGGCTGAGCTGCTGACAAGAGCATCATTCCCAATCAGAGAGGTGGAAGAAGCGGATAGTTGGGTAATATTACTGTAGCCCTCACCCCTGGCAATTTCCAAAATTGTCACCCACTCACAGCAGGCTCACAAGAACTTCCAGTCACGTTGGGTGTATCGGCGGGTACTTTGTATCCCGAGATACAAAACGCCTCCGGAGAGCCAAGTTGAATTAGTATGGGTTCCATCCCACTCCTTGATGGGGGCAACGGGTCTGCCCACCTACAGGCTCCCGCGTTAACGTACCCCCAACGGCTGAGGAGAAGGCCAGAAGTCAACCTATGGACCGCTACAGGGATATTGTGCGGTACCATCGAGAGGATAGGCAGAAACTTCCAACGCCGCACCCTGAACTCACGCAGGAGCAGGAAGTACTGTATCGAGAGCCACAGTCAGGATCTTTCCGTAACCCTCGCTTACTGAATAGCATGTTTCCCAATCAGTATGACAAGACCTGCCCAATATCCATTCTCATCCAGCACGTATAGCGTTGACATGCTCTGCAATAAAAGCTTTTCATCTTCCTCCTCCATTTCCCACGGGCAGGGCGGCGGACTATTGCGGAGGCAATGACAGTATGGAACTCCGTCCAAATGTCCGATTAGTGAAAGTTTCGAGACTGCTTGGCACAGTTCGGGTATACCCTCTTTCTTGGGATATGATTACCAATATTTCAAGCACCAGTGCAGCTACATTTGGGTTCAGTTGTTTCAAAACCATTTTAATTATCAGAATTGAATTGTGGCTTTTCCCGAGCTTCAAGTTAAGTCGGAGGTAATACTCCACCTTAATAAGGATGAGCCGTTATTGTGAAACTTTTACCGCAAGGGTATTCAGCCGTTCAGCTGATTTCGCCGTAGTGCACTTTTAGGAGTATTGAAGAAGTCTCCCGTCCGTCTCATGGTGACGTTCGCCGCAGTGACACTTTCGGTAGTGTTGCTTGCTCCGCTGTAACATACTTCTTTCCGTACTTCTTCCGTACTTCTTTCCGTACTTCTCGCCACACATTGCGCAGTAATGCGACTTCCCGTCGTAGAGAGATGAACCTCGCTGTTCCGCTGGCTGAAGCGAGTCGCACTGAACGACGCGGTGGCTTGAAGGGTGTTGATCATTTCTCTTGTGCTCGCTTTGGCTTTCCTCTCATTCAGTGGGAAAATGTCCTCTCAGTACAAGTGCAGAGCAGCTTATGTGTTGATGAAGACGATTAGACCGAAGTCGCAGAGAATAACCGTGGCGCCCGGTGACGTCGGGAAATGACAATGTATCCACGGGACAAATACATAACAAATTACACAAATGAATATTAAATTTATCTAACCATACACTGTAACATGTCTTACTGAAACGCCCTTTCCCAGAATAGTTCACACTTACGTCTGGCACTCTGTCCCCTGTTCGGGGGCAATGCTACAGTGCCCTTGTCGGGGGTGGTGTTACGGCCGATAGACGACGCATCGGAGTCGGCCCGTGCGCTCTGCAGCGGTTCTCGCCTGAATGTTGCCGCATCGTAACCGGGAGGAGGCTACTCTGGAGGAAGAATGGGTTCGCAGTGGAGATTTCCCGAACGTTCATGTCAAGCAGGTCCTTCCTGATTCTCACCCGTGCCACGACCGTCTCGCTTCCCCGTCTTAATTCGTCCTTCCTTCGCGTGATTTTCGCCGACCCTTCCCCCCTCCCACCACCACCCGCTTCGTCTTCTTCACCGTAACAATACAGCGCGACAGAAACAGACTTAAGCGAGGCACACAGGACGAGCGCTCGTCCTGTGTGCCTCGCTTAAGTCTTTGTTTCTGTCGCGCTGTATTGTTAAGATGAATCACCAACTAACCCAATACCACACTTTGCTGTCTTCTTCACTTCACTGCTTGCCTTCAAAAAGCGCCTCCTCACATGTGCCCCCATCGGAAGACGTGTTAAGGGGGCAAACACTCCTGCTGAACAGTTTGGTCGAAGCAAAGTTTCAGTCGCTTCGCACACAAACTTCAGTGTCTACCACGAATCTCTCAACCCTGCTACCTTGTACAACTAAATGAAGGAGCTCAAGAAATAATCATTTTATAAATACATGCATCAAAAATACACTTGCAAACCATTAACGGCAAATGGGTAATATATAAACGGGTTAGAGAGTTAAAGTGTCTTGTAAAGCATCCCGTCACTATGAAATAAAATTCCACTGAGGACAAACAATAAATAACAAATTGTGTCTCCATTCTGTGTCTCCAAATAACATAATTGTGTCTCCAGTAGAGTAACCACCTTTTAAGGGGATTGTCCGCCACACCACATTACCCCATTCTCACGTGGAAAACATTCGGAAAAGAAAACGCTCAAGCCCAGCATCCTTCGAGCATCCTTCCAGCATCCTAGCATCATTAGAGCGTAAGGCGAGCAAGATTCAGACAGGCCGAAAATTGTTGATACACGAGTTACTGGCATTGCACAAAATAGCGCTCACCGAACCATGAATTCCGGCCCAGTGCTGAGCCTCATATCATGACAGTTAAGAAATCTTTTCGCGTTTGCGTGCCCGTCTCGACTCTAATATTGTTGCTTAACTCTCCCCCGGCCTTTTTAGCATCTCGCTCGCTCGCAAACTTTCCGCTGCAAACGCGCGACAGCCTGCTCAGCAGCACAACGCCTTAGCCACTGAGCCACCGCGGCGGGTTTCCACCGTTTGTAGCGTTCTAACCGAAATATCTCTCACCCTCAAAACTTAATCAAGAAATAGGGGGCCACAAATTGACAAAGACACTTACCGTAAACGTTGTTGGGTGTATGCTATCCCGTGATAAAGAGTCTCATGTCGCTACATGTTGGCGTGCCAAGTGATCACACGGTAATAAGAAAAAGCCTCCTGGCCATTGCAAGGTAGCAAAATTCAAACTAAGGATAATCTGCTACATATTGGCTACACTAGTTTTAGTGCCTCCTGGGATTCTGATACTCAATAACGCTACAATTGCTAAAACGTAGGCCTAAACATTGCCTTCTTGGCCACAATACGTCTTCGAGGTATTGCAAAAAGGGGAACCAAATCCTATGCAGGCCCTACTCTAAATTTACACCACGCATATGAGGCACGCGGGAATAAATTTAAGAGCAATAATTACTCTTAGACGTCTTGAAGACCTTAACCGTCCGCAAAAAAGTTTCGAGGCGACCGTTAGCATTTTTACCATCACACATGAACTACCCGAAATGAAAAGAATGAAACCCGCTGGCTTGTTCTTAGCCCCGCAACGCATTTGCCCTTCACACACCGCGGAGGGCTCAACAGGCGTTGCAGCGAGATCTTCAAAAAGTACTAGCGGCCTTTTTGGCCTGCCCATGTGGGATGTTGTTTACAACCCACCGCGGTGGCTCAGTGGCTAAGGCGTTGAGCGGCTCAGCAGGAGGTCGCGGGTTCGATTCCCGGCCGCGGCGGCCGCGTTTCTAATGGAGGCTTAAAACGAAAACGCCCGTGTGTACGAGATTTCGGCACACGTTAAAGATACCCAAGTGGTCAAAATTAATCCTAAGCTCTCCACTACCGCGCGCCTCAACGGCTTCGTTGCGTCGACGCGTTAAACCCTACTATCAATCAATCAAATGTTGTTTATAAACTGCTTTACAGAGTCGACCGTACGCTTATGGAAAGTGGGGTGCCTAATAATAGGTTGCTCTACCTAGCTTCCACGCCTGCTCAAAGAAACGCCAGAAGTCTTGGTAGGGAGGTTAGCCATAACTGCGGGCTTCTTTTGAGTCTTATATAGTGCATACCTTAATACATGTTGTCAGTATTCGGCGCGAAAAGGAAACGATACCTGTGTATGGGGCGCAACTTTGTCATCCAATTGTAGTGCCCATATTTAATATGTGTATGTAATTATTGATGCTATGTATATTTCGAAGTGGCGTTATAATATACGCTCACAAATGTTCAAGTAAAATGCTGTGTCTAGAATAATAACTTGGTTTCCAGTCGGCCGGATTTGCTTTTAATCCTTAAACATGTCCTGGGTTCGCGAAGTTATGGTTTTGTGAAGATAGAGTAACTACTAGCCCAACAGTTTAATCTATAGGGGATATAAATTTTTCTACATTACCTGAGCGACCTAATTGGCCGCGCATTGCCATTTCAGAATGAACACACTTTTACAAGGTTGTCTTGGCGTACTTATAGGATAGTGTGGATAATTGTTTTGTCTTCGTAACTGGATCCTTAGCTCTCGCAGTGGAATTAGTAATAGTTTTTATACTTTAGTCTTGATGAGTTTCAGGAAACCATCGCTGCAAATATTTTAGTCTATACTTTATATGGCGCCCCTAAATGACTTGCATATTTATTTTCAATCCTTTAATAAGAGCTGGTAATATTATGAAGATTCTAAAAGCAATATTTTGTTGCTTTAGGTGTGTGGCATGGAAGCGGAAAAGGAAAACACAACAGACAAAGCGGCTGTCTACGTAGCTAATCTAACGACAGGATTTCTTGCTATTTTTGACGACGTGGATACATTCAAGCAAAAGGTGAGCTAAGTCACTTATATAGGGTGTCACCGTTACTATGCACCGAGATCTTAACAAAAGACCAATGGCGTTACTCGTACACAACCTTGCGCATAATGTTTCCACTACAGTGGAGTAGTTGCCAGTACTTTTTTCGCTAACTAGATTTAATTGAACAATTTTTCCTAATTTTATTCCTCGAGAAGAACTACCCTGATAACTGAAGTCTCAATGGGACACTTGTAGGTACCCAAGAGTGAAATCGAACTCCGGTATTTTCAGCGCCGAACTATTCGTGCACTCATGTATCTTGAATGATAAAGAAACCCCGCTAAATAAATGAACAGAGCAATGGCGTTACTCGAAGGAAACCTAATCAAACATTTTAGCACATAATACGCTCTGCAACATCCACCATACCGTGTTCGAACCCTGTTCGAACCCGCATTCGAATATAATAATAATAATAATCAATCAATCAATCAACCTTCAATGAAGTGCCCGCGAACAGCCAAAGCCTTCGTGCTGGCGCACTGAGAGAGGAAAAAAGGCTGCATTGAAGTGCATCAGCGACTGACACATAAAAAGCCAGTAAACAGGGTGGGCGAGTGAAAAAAAAACATAAAATTCAAATACTACAGAGAATAAAATATAATAATAGTAATAATAGTTGTAATATTCAATCAATAAATCAATCATGTATATTTATTGTGTCCAGGAACAACCATGAGGCCTTGGTTCTGGCACACAGATAGATACAAGTGAAAAAAAAGGGAAAAACAGTGAAAGGACAGAACCCTTTGACAACATAAAAGATAGAAGAGTAGAAAAAAGAAAAAAGTAACTTTTACAATGTATATTACAAAGTATACCGTACAAACCACTACAAAACGTAGATAGCGTATACACTACATGCAATGAACACAAAGAAATACTGACAGGATACAACAGAATTGTAAATACATCGTACAGATGACACAGAACACCTGCACGCTACAGATAAGCGTGTAACGTTACAACAGCAATCCATAAAGAGGAAAAAAAACAAAAAAGTCCTATAAAGAGCATACTATTCATATAGTAAGGCAAGCAGGTAAAAAGAAGTTACTATAAACAGAACAAGATCCATTCAGTATGACAGAAAACAGAAATATTTCATATAGTTCCATGTAAGAGAATAAGAGGGAGCGTATTAGCGAATGAAAATTCTGCAAGTGTCTGAACTGGACTGATTGAGGGATCTGTTAAAAATATCTACGACTGCAGAATAGAAGTTACACGTGTTCTGCATCCTGAACAGCGGGCAATGTCGGTTACAGGAGCTGAGAGTACGAAAAGGTTGACATTTTCTAGTGGTTTTAAGAGGCACTGTTAGTTGGAGCTCAGAAAGAAGTTCCGCACTGCTAATTTGTCCATGTATGAGCTCAAAAAGAAATAAGAGGTCAGCTGTATCGCGCCTAGCCTTTACATCAGGCGGCACTTGCAAGTACCATGGTCCGAAGTCAAGACGGTGATACTCGCGAGGGAAGCGATGTCTAAGTGTGGACAGCAGCTTATTCTGCACTTTATCAATGCCCCCCCCCCCCCCCCGCTGCTAGATTTGCATGCGCCATGCCAGACAACTGAGGCATATTCCAGCACGGGACGATAGACACTGGAGTGCAGTTTCAGGAAGGACTTTGCACTACGGAATTCTCTAGACATCCGGCAGATTACGCCCAAGCAGCGGAGAGTAACGTGCGGTGTAAAAGTCAGCTGGTTATCAAAGAGCACGCGAAGATCAGTTGTCGTCGATATTCGAGGCAAAGTAACATCATGAGCTGAGTAGTGATAAAGCAGGCAGTCTGTTTTACGCGTGTACGACAACACTTTGGTTTTCGCTGCGTTCACTATCAGTTCATTCTCTTTACACCAGAGTGTAAATGCATCCACGTCTATTTGAAAATGCCCGCAGTCGTTAGGACACAAAACTTCCTTACAAATCTTAATGTCATCAGCATAAAGTAAAAAAGAAGAATGCCTTATAGCAGCGGAAACATCATTGACAAATAAAGAAAACAAAAGAGGGCCTAGAACAGACCCCTGTGGCACACCACTTGAAACACGCTAACGATAGGATTGCTCGCCGTTAACATTTACGCAGCAGGTCCACCCACGCAAGTAACTAATTAGGAGGTCAAGAACCGAATTATCTATGTTCAGGAGTGACAGTTTAGAAATTAACAATGGGTGACTGACCACATCAAAAGCCTTGCTCAGGTCAAAGTACACAGTATCGAGCTGGCTCCTATGATGAACCACTTCGGGCGCTCGCTGCATAAAAGAAACGAGGTGAGTGGTTGTGGAACGTCCGGACATAAACCCGTGCTGTTCGGAAATTAGTATTCCTTAAACACTGGAAGTTACAACATCGTTCAACGCAGTCTCAAAAAGCTTAGACGCGGCATACAGAAGCAAAATAGGCCGATAGTTTGTAGCACTATCTTTTGCACCAGTTTTGAAGACAGGGACCAAGCGTGCTAACTTCCAGGCTGCTGGAAAAGTAGCAGATTGAATTGAATTATTAAATATAGCGGTTAGTATAGGAATCAGAAGCTCCCCATATGTTTTTAATATTGCGGGAGCATTGCCGTCAGGGCTACAGGAAAATGACGGTTTGAGGCGCTTCAGGGCTTTCCGAACGTCGTCCTCACTGATTCTGGCAACGCAGAATTTAGACGACGCAGAGGAAGAGTTAGGCAAAATGTTAACTTCACCCGTTGGAAATACAAAGCTGAAATAATATTAATAATAATAATATAATAATAATAATAATAATCAATCAATCAATCAATCAATCAAGTTTATTATAGTGCGCAGGAACAGTGGAGGCCTTCGTGCTGGCGCACTCAGAGGGGAATATGCAGCACTGTAGTACATCAACAATTTGCTAATAAACACTCAGTGACCAAAAAAAAGAAAGAAAGACCTACAAAAAACGGCAAAGAAGATTAGAAATAAAATAGTGCAATCCAACCGACTTTACACAATCAGGTCGTGCTGGCGCACAGAAAAGGTATAAGACAGCAATGAAATGCATCAACCAGCTGGCAAAAGAACAGTGAGTGAGCAAAAAATAAGAAGAAACTACAACTTCAAAGAAGAATAAAAATACCGTAGTGTAATTTTGGGCAACATTACACAATCAATAGAAACTGTAATGTCTGGTCAATTGCAAGACGACATCTTACAATAAGCGTAACTATACGGAAGGGTGAGTGAAAAGAAGAAAGTTTTTACAAGATTCGGGAAGCGTACATTTTCAGTTTCAAATGGACGCATGAAGTGAATATGGCAACTTTAATGATAAAAACGGCAGAAAAAGAAAAATTCTACGATAATTACAGTCGCAGTATCAGCACAATACACGAATAACCAGGAACAAGAACAAGCTCGGTGAAGTCAATGCACACGTCAGGACGATAAGTGAAGAAAAAGAGCACTGCCAAGATGAACCTAGCGTGTCAGAGCTGACAACCCGGCCAAAAACTCCCGAAGAGGACGCTGAAAGATATCGAGCTTCTCGGAGTGAACATTATGCAGATGCTGCATCCTTTGAAGAGGAGAACGTGTGCTGAGAGCTCCAGCTGGTTTAAAAGGGTGGGCGAGCCTTGTAGCTTTTTGTGGAACGCGAAAACTGATTGATTCAAGTAGTTCCGGGCATAAAATAATACCATGAAGCAGTTTGTACATGAAAAGAAGGTCTGAGTGGGTCCGCCGGGAACTTAGAGAAACAGTTATAGGGATAGGCTCCGAAGGAAAACGATGCCTAAATATTGATGAAAATTTGGTTTGTACACGCTCTATACGTTGACAGTTGGAACTACAGGTTCCATTCCAAACGACAGAAGCATATTCTAGTTGCGGAATACAAAGCGTTCTGAATAGTTTTAGGAATGAAGAAGGAAACCGGAATTCTCGAGAAAACCTGCATACAGCCCCAAGAGAGCGTAGCGCCCGCCTAGTAAGTTGAGTGACATGAGGTGAGAAAGTTAAGGCACTGTCGAAAAGCACGCCGAGGTCTCTGATCTCTTCAACTCTAGACAAGTAACCACCGTTATAACTGTAGCAAAATAAAGTGCGGTTCGTTTTCCTGCTATAAGACATGACCTTTGTTTTTGTAGAGTTAACGTTTAATTCTATTGTCTGAGCACCACTTGGAAAATGAGGATATATCTTGCTCCAGGGCAATGCAGTCATTAATGGACTCAATCCGTCTGAATATTTTAATGTCGTCAGCGTAAAGAAGGAAAGAAGACATCTTAATTGCGGCTGACACATCATTACCTAAAATGGAGAACAAGAGAGGCCCCAACACGGAGCCTTGAGGCACACCGCTTGTTGATCTGTACAGAGCAGACGTCGACCTGTTAACGCTAACGATACTGAACCGGTTATCTAGATAACTACCCAACAATGCCACGAGTGGTGTATCAATTCCTACCTGTAAAAGCTTTTTAAGTAACAGCGTGTGGCAGACAACGTCAAATGCTTTGCTCAGATCACAGTAGACAACGTCGAGCTGGCCCCTCTCAGAAACGGCTGCCGAGGCCTGCTCCATGAAGCAGGAGAGATTAGTTGTTGTCGACCTTCCTGATATAAAGCCGTGCTGTTTACTTACAAGAAGATTCTGTACAGAACTTGACAGAAATTTGTACAGCGCTGTCTCAAACAGATTGGAACAAGCACAAAGGAGAGAAACTGCTCTGTAGTTTGTTGCATCCGATTTGGAGCCTGACTTGAAAATAGGACGCACTCGAGAAATTTTCCACGCGAGAGGGAACACGTTTGTTTTTAGACACTGGTTAAATATCACCGTCAAAACAGGTACAAAAATGCTGAAATAATAATAAATAATAACAATCAATCAATCAATCAATCAACCTTTATTTTTGGTGCCCAGGAACAACCCTAGGGTCTTGGTACTGGTACACCATATACAAGCATTCATAAAAACAAACTAAAATCAAGACAACACAACACAGAAAACCATATATATGAAAGAAAAAATAAGGTAAAAATAGTTACAGAGATCCCAGAAAGCAAAACATTAAAAAAAAAGAAGCCTAGTGTTGGAAGCTATGACACCCGGCCAGCAAAACGTTGAAGGCACGTGAAAAATTGAAAATACACAAGCAAATACTCAATGAACATGACGGAGATAGATTATACACATAAAACAAAGGTTTTGTAACAAAATGTTAGGAAGTTTCAAAATGAAAAAACGAAGTTCAGCGTTACATGCACTGACACTTAAACTGACAGAAATTCAAGCAACACAAAATCAGGAAAAGTGAAAAACAAACAAGCAAGATGATGATTTGCATAAAATAAATACGGAACAGAAATACGGCACATAAATGACATAAAGGCACTTAAGCTACAACAGTTTTCAATTCATTAGAGAACAAAGACAAAGAGCTCTGGAATATAACAAGACGATCGCAATATTCATTATATGCACATTGTATTCTGCAGATGGACGAGCGTCGTCTACTTAAAGCACCTGTTCTGAAAGTTCGAAATCTTCGGAAAAGTTTGTTCGGCAAGTTGACATTGATAAGTGCAACCAAGTCATCACACAAAATATCACCATGAAGAAGTTTATAAAGAAAGATAATGTCACCTCTCATTCGTCGACACCGAAGGGAAGGAATACTTTTGAGACAAGACATGCTGCAGTTTGCGTCTTCTTGTACATGACGGAAACGGTGCCTAAAGATAGAAAGGAACTTATTTTGAACCCTTTCAATGCGGTCACTATTGGACTTGCAAGTTCCATTCCGAACAACAGAACCGTATTCGAGAAGAGGTAAGCAGAGAGCCGAATACAACTTTAAGAAAGGAAGAGGACTTTTAAACTCTCTAGAATACCTGCAAACAGCACCCAGACATCGAAGAGAGCGTCCGGTAATTTGTGTAACGTGGGAAGAGAAAGTCAGAGAAGAATCAAATAGTACTCCCAAGTCCCGAATTTCGGTCACCCTCGGCAGTGCAGTGCTTGCTATTTTATAGGAATATTGCAGCTGTTGAGTTTTCCTACTATAGGAAACAACTTTCGTTTTTTGGGGGGTTCAAAATTAAGTCGTTTTTGGTGCACCAACGATGGAATGACACGATATCAGCCTGAAGAGAATTACAGTCCTGAACATTACGCACTTCTCTGAAGATTTTCATATCATCAGCATACAACAAAAAAGAAGAATTTTGAATGGCAGAAGCAACATCGTTAATGAAAATGGAAAAAAGAAGGGGGCCCAGAACGGAGCCCTGGGGTACACCACTGGTTGCTTTGTACCTAAATGATGTTTGACCATTAACACTTATATAGCAATATCGCTCCTGGAGATAGCAACGTATAAGACCCACTAAAGAAGCGTGAACATCTAACAGATCGAGCTTGGCAAGCAATAACGAGTGGTTGACTACATCAAAGGCCTTGCTCATGTCACAGTAGAACGCATCAAGCTGGCTTCTACCAACGACTGCTGGGACAGCCTGCTCCATGAAGCATGCGAGGTTTGTGGAGGATGAGCGACCACGCATGAAGCCATGTTGATTAGGAATGAGGACGTGTTTAAGTGAGAAAGACAAGACCGTATGAAGAGATAACTCGAATATTTTAGAGGCAGAACAAAGAAGCGACACTGGCCTATAGTTCATGGGGTCGGTTTTTGGGCCTCACTTGAAAACAGGGAATACACGACAGATTTTCCATGAGCGAGGGTACGTGCCAGACCGGAGACAGTTATTAAATATTGAGGTGAACACAGGAACAAATATATTTGCATACGTTTTTAGAATTGCAGCAGGAATACCATCTGGCCCAGAAGAAAACGAGGGCTTTAGCCCCTTGATGCTGGTTCGCACGATGTTATCATCCAATTGGAAACAAGCGGAGTTACCGTCCTGGTGACAAGAGACGCTGCCGTCATCACTACCACCGCTAAGCCCAAACAAAGAAGAAAACTGACGAGCAAAGCAGTCGGCCGCATCTGCAACCTCATCGCCGTTGGAATCCAGTAGACGAATAGATTCTTTCGTTGTACTAGATCTAGAATGAATGTACTTCCACAAGGCTCCCGGCTGATGAGTTGCTTTAGCTTCAACTGACGCCAGGTACAAAGCATGATCACGCTTGTGCAATATTTTACATAGGGCACGTAGGCGCCGGAACTCCTGAGCGAACTGATTCGCACCAGAGCGCTTCATCTTTCTGTGCGCACGTTCTTTGAGTTTCAGGGCATCCCGCAATTCAGAAGAAAACCAGTGTGGGAACTTGAACTTCTTTGGTAAATATTGCGGGATGTATTTCTTCACACCCAAAAGCACAATCTCAGTACAACGGTCAACTTGTTCATTGACATCAGAGTGGTCAATGACTGTTGACCAAGGGGCAGCAGAAAAGTAGCCATACAGCCCAACGTAATCTCCGCGGGCGAAAGCGTAGCGAGGTTGCGCATTGCTTGAAATTACAGAACGGTGGAGCATTGTAGGAAGGCAACAGGAAATAGAAAGAGGAGGATGATATTTGTCGGGTATTACTAAAGCACAATCAGAGCGCGACAGATTAACGCCATCGAAGTTTGAAAAGCACAGGCCCAGAATGTTTCCACTGCAGTTTTTTATGTGATTACGCTGTGCCATGGAAGTGAAAGACGGAAAATCTAGTAACCTATTACCCTTCTGTTGAAAGTGGTGGTTGTAGTGGGAACAGGTGAGATGGCTCCACTGAACGCCAGGAGCGTTAAAATCTCCAAGGAGGAGGACCTTGAGGTCGCAATGAGTAGTGAGCACCTGTTCAATGGAGGAGACTAACTTATTGAACGCGTCGGGAACTACATCAGGAGGAACATAAAAAACACCAACTAGAACTTTTTCAGTTTCAGAGATATGAATTTCGACCCATAACGACTCACCTGTGTTTTCAATATCGCTACGTAGCACACACGGGAGAGATTTGTTAACTGCGAGAAGTACCCCGCCCCCCTTTTGTTTGCATCCCGTTAAGGCACGATCATTACGATATACATGTTAATTTTGAGGAAAATAATCATTGGATAGAATATCAGGGCACAATCAAGTTTCAGATATAGCTATTAACGGAAAGCAAAAAGCCAGAACATTACCAAAAAATTCAGTCGCCTTAGTTCAAAGACCTCGCACATTCTTATAAAAAACATCTAAACTAGTCATTATTCTTTTTCTGATGTGTTGCGCTCAGAGCTGTGAAGCATGCCTTCACGAAACATGCCTCGAAACTCCTTAAAGAGGCAGTCTTTCGGCAAAACAGCAGGGTCATTCAAGCGCTCGAAAAACTCTTCACTGACGGAAATATAAAAGGATGCGTACGTGTCAAATTTAGTTTTCAGTCGTCGGCAGTTCAAGGGCGAGACACCTAAGGTTAACAGATGGGCATTAAGACTAGCAGAGGTCGTGGACGTAGAAAGCTTTTAAACGAACTTTGCTTTGGGGCGCTTCGGCTGCGGAATGACGACCAGTCTACATGTGTCCGATGCACCTACACATGCCCGGCTTCGACGCTTCTACTCAACAGTAGGAGGGAGACAGTCAAGCACAGGCGCAGAATGCACCGGGGAAAGTTGGGACGGAGTAGGAGGCAGTGCAGGAGCAGCCGAAGACACCGACTGCAGCGGAGCAGACGTAGCCGAAGGCAACACTTCCTTGTTTACAGCTTGGGCAAAAGAAGGCTGCCCTGAGCTGTGACGCACTCCTTCCGGCAACACGGCGGGGTGGTGAAGTAGTTGGGCACGCAAGGAGCACACCTCCGCTCGCAAGGAGGCAACCACCTGCGCATAATGGGCGCGGTCACCCTCCTTCCCCTGACGGAGACGGTCGAAAGCCTGCGCGTTTTCCCGGCGTAGGAGGTCGTTGTCCTCCCGCAGCCGGGCCACTTGGTCGCTGAGGAAAGAAATGCCGTCCAGCGCGTCGATGAGGAGTGCGGGAAGACCGGCAGCTTCCCCTGCAAGGTCAACCGGTTGGGACGGCGGCGGCAGGGCTTTCTTGATTACTGCCGGCGAGTCTCGTCGAAGGGAGGGGGAAGGAGCCCTGCTTGCGGACGGGCCGATGTCGTCGTTGGCTACGCTAGGCCTAGCCGCCACCTCAGCCGTTTCACAAATGTTACACTTGAACGCCCGAGCACCAGATCTCAGGAGCTGAATCTCAGCGTCCGGCCATACAACACACTTCGCGTGCACGCGTTTTTTACAGGAAATGTAGCGGAAAAACTCTTGCTTACAGTAAAAAACACAGGAGCACAGAATACAGCAATCCTTGCTAGGCGCCATCTTGCGGCGCCTAGCAATAATAATAACAATAATAATAATAATAATATTTATTATTATTATTGTAAATGTCTGGTTAGGCGCGATAGGTCGAATTACATTGCCGCGGTTGAGGCTGATGCAACACGCAATGCAAAAGCTTTCTGGGGCCACGTCCGTTCTCAAACATGTAAAAATTCACCTGGGAACATTAACCTCATCGATGACGAGGAGAGAGCATATCGGACGTTGCCAATGCCTTTGCGCGACAATTCCGTTCCACTTATGGCAACAACAGTGCAGCTTGCCCCCCTCCACAATCTCTAGGTTACTGTAAAAACTCAGAAGTGCTGGTTTCGGAAAGTCTCGTTTTGAAAGCTCTGAAACAATTGAAATCGTCATTTTCATGCGGCCCTGACGGCATTCCTTCTGCCGTACTGAAAGCGTTTGGTGATATCCTAGTTCCAGTATTGACGTGTATATTTCAAACTTCTCTCAAGTCTGGCAAGTTCCCCGCTCGTTGGAAGAATGCAAGGGTTGTTCCTGTATTTAAGACAGGTTTCTAAATTGGACCCCACGAACTACCGACCGATATCTATTCTATGTGCTGCTTCTAAATTGTTTGAGTCAATACTGCATAAACTACTCACATTCAGTATAAATACCACATTAATACCTGAACAGCATGGTTTTTTCGCGGGCCGATCGACCCCTACCAATCTCGTCAACTTCATGCTGCATGCTTCGGAAGCTGTGCAAGGGAGAGGTCAACTTGATGTAGTCTACTTTGATTTAAGCAAGGCTTTTGATGTCGTCTGCCACGAGCTCTTAGCCAAAAAACTATCTGAGCTTGATATACAACCATCCCTGATATCTCTTATATGCAATTATCTATGTGATAGGTCATGTTTCGTGCATGTAAATGGACAGTCTTCTCTTTCCTATGAGGTCACCAGTGGTGTCCCTCAGGGCTCAGTTCTCGGGCCACTTCTCTTCTCAATCTTTATAAATGATGTCGTGGCAATATTTACTGATTGTAATTTTCTTTTATATGCCGATGATGTAAAAATATTTTAATCTGTTTCCAACTCTGCCAGCTGTTCCGCTCTCCAGACAGCAATCTCGTCCTTCTCGCATTGGTGCTCATGCAACAAACTCCTCATTAATACATCTAAAACTAAGGTAATGACATACACAAGAAAGACTGACAACATCTTGTTTCCCTATAACATCAACGGTGAATTACTCCCACGTGTGGTAGAGGTTAATGACCTAGGCGCCACTTTCGACAGTAAACTGAGCTTCTCTCCACATATTCAGGTAATTACTCGTAGAGCTCTTCGATCGCTTGGCGTTCTGTCGCGTGTCCAAGGAGTTCAAGGAGCCGATTTCTCTTCTCAAGCTCTACACAACTATATGTCATCCTCAGCTTGAATATGCATCTGTTGTCTGGAACAGCACGAGCAAAACAAACCGTAAGCTTGTAGAAAGGGTCCAAAATAAGTTCATATCTATCTTCAACCATCGCTTTGGCGATAGTAGTAATTATAACCCTGGATCGCCCTCTTCATTGACGCTATCATGCTTAACTTCCAGGCGGAACAAGGCTGATATTCTCTTCCTCTTTAAAATTATGCACGGCATAGTGTCTTGTGGTGAGCTGCTACAGCATGTTCGTCTTTATATGCCACAAAAGTGGACCAGGAAACATGATACCTTTTGCAACCCCAATTGTCTGCGTGTCTTGTGCCCTGTGTGCCGACTGCAATGCACGTACAATCGGTACACGGATTACCTTGATATATTTAACGATTGCCCTACTCTGTTTCGCAAACATGTCTGTGAGTTTGTATTGGCGTAACTGCCAACTTTTCTTATTCTGCATTTGTCTTTTATCCTTGAGTTCATGCACTTAAATGACTTTCATTCCGTAACTTCAACATAAGCTATCCTTTCGTTTTTTTGTATTTGTATTTTATTTTGTATTTGAAAGATGTGTACATTATGTTTCGTGTGTTTCTGTTTCCGTGCGCCAGCACAAAGGCCGACCCCGGCTGTTCCTCTGAGCACGCAAATAAATGATTGATTGATTGATTGATTGATTGATTGATTGATTGATTGATTGATTATTATTATTATTAGTATTACGTGTGGTAGAGGTTAATGACCTAGGCGTCAACTTTCGACAGTAAACTGAGCTTCTCTGCACATATTCAGGTAATTACTCGTAGAGCTCTTCGATCGCTTGGCGTTTGTCTGTCGCGTGTCCAAGGAGTTCAAGGAGCCGATTTCTCTTCTCAAGCTCTACACAACTATATGTCGTCCTCAGCTTGGAATATGCATCTGTTGTCTGGAACAGCACGAGCAAAACAAACCGTAAGCTTGTAGAAAGGGTCCAAAATAAGTTCATATCTATCTTCAACCATCGCTTTGGCGATAGTAGTAATTATAACCCTGGATCGCCCCTCTTCATTGACGCTATCATGCTTAACTTCCAGGCGGGAACAAGGTGATATTCTCTTCCTCTTTAAATTATGCACGGCATAGTGTCTTGTGGTGAGCTGCTACAGCATGTTCGTCTTTATGTGCCGCAAAAGTGGACCAGGAAACATGATACCTTTTGCAACCCCATTGTCTGCGTGTCTTGTGCCCTGTGTGCCGACTGCAATGCACGTACAATCGGTACTCGGATTACCTTGATATATTTAATGATTGCCCTACTCTGTTTCGCAAACATGTCTGTGAGTTTGTATTGGCGTAACTGCCAACTTTTCTTATTCTGCATTTGTCTTTTATCCTTGAGTTCATGCACTTAAATGACTTTCATTCCGTAACTTCAACATAAGCTATCCTTTCGTTTTTTTTGTATTTTGTATTTTATTTTGTTTTGAAAGATGTGTACATTATGTTTCGTGTGTTTCTGTTTCCGTGCGCCAGCACAAAGGCCGACCCCGGCTGTTCCTGGGCACGCAAATAAATGATTGATTGATTGATTGTGATTGATTGATTGATTGATATTGATGATTGATTGATTGATTGATTGATTTGATTGATGATTGATTGATTGATTGATTGATGATTTGATTGATTGGATTTACCAACGTGTGCAGAAGAAGTTTTTATCCATATTTAAGCACCGTCATCACAATCACAGTCCGGGTCCTGATTCTGACTTACCCATAGTTCCTTCCATTCCTTCGTTGACCTGCAGACGTATGCGTGCAGACCTTACATTTTTCACAAACTGTTCATGGTGACCTTTCTTGCGCAGACCTGCTTAACTGTTTAGAGTTTAGTGTTCCACAGAGGCCCACCAGGTCGCATCGCCCTTTCTTGACCGCTGCGGCATTCTCCTGTGCGCAGAATACAGAATTGCTACAACCGCTTCTCTGAACGCCTTGACATCTTTCAAAGCTCCTTTACAATTACCGTACTGCGCTGTTGAAACACATTGATTGATCTCTGTCGTTGTTTATTGATTGATTGTTTACTTATCATTGATTTGATTGATTGTTAAATTGATTGATTGATTGATTTCTGTAATTCGCTATTATTATATTATTATGTAACTATCCGTGCGCCAGCACTCAGGCCTCTGGCTGTTCCTGGGCGTAAATAAACAGAACTCAGGCCTCTGGCTGTTCCTGGGCACGTAAATAAACATTGATTATTGATGATTGATTGATTGATTGATTGATGCTTGATTGATTGATTGATTGATTGATTGATGATTGATGGATTGATTGATTGATTTATTGATTATTATTATTAAAATAGGTTGACAGTTTTACTGAGATTGTGCTTTTGGGTATGAAGAAATACATCCCGCAAAATTTTACCAAAGAAGTTCAAGTTCCCACACTGGTTTTCTTCTGAATTGCGGGATGCCCTGAAACTCAAAGAACGTGCGCACAGAAAGATGAAGCGCTCTGGTGCGAATCAGTTCGCTCAGGAGTTCAGGCGGCCTACGTTCCCTATGCAAAATATTGCACAAGCGTGATCATGCTTTGCTTTTTACCTGGCGTCAGTTGAAGCTAAAGCAACTCATCAGCCGGGAGCCTTCTGGAAGTACATTCATTCTATATATAGTACAACGAAAGAATCTATTCGTCTACTGGATTCAACGGCGATGAGGTTGCAGATGAGGCCGACTGCTTTGCTCGTCAGTTTTCTTCTTTGTTTGGGCTTAGCGGCGGTAGTGATGACGGCAGCGTCTCTTGTCACCAGGACGGTAACTCCGCTTGTTTTCCAATTGAATGAGAACATCGTGCGGACCAGCATCAAGCGGGCTAAAGCCCTCGTTTTCTTGTGGGCCAGATGGTATTCCTGCTGCAATTCTAAAAACGTATGCAAATATATTTGTTCCTGTGTTCACCTCAATATTTAATAACTGTCTCCGGTCTGGCACGTGCCCTCGATCATGGAAAATCTGTTGTGTATTCCCTGTTTTCAAGTCAGGCCCAAAAACCGACCCCATGAGCTATAGGCCAGTGTCGCTTCTTTGTTCTGCCTCTAAAATATTCGAGTTATCTCTTCATACGGTCTTGTCTTTCTCACTTAAACACGTCCTCATTCCTAATCAACATGGCTTCATGCGTGGTCGCTCAACTTCCACAAACCTCGCATGCTTCATGGAGCAGGCTGTCCCAGCAGTCGTTGGTAGAAGCCAGCTTTATGCGTTCTACTGTGACATGAGCAAGGCCTTTGATGTAGTCAACCACTTGCCAAGCTCATTCTGTTAGATGTTCACGCTTCTTTAGTGGGTCTTATACGTTGCTATCTCCAGGAGCGATATTGCTATGTAAGTGTTAATGGTCAAACATCATTTAGGTACAAAGCAACCAGTGGTGTACCCCAGGGCTCCGTTCTGGGCCCCCTTCTTTTTTCCGTTTTCATTAACGATGTTGCTTCTGCCATTCAAAATTCTTCTTTTTTGTTGTATGCTGATGATATGAAAATCTTCAGAGAAGTGCGTAATGTTCAGGACTGTAATTCTCTTCAGGCTGATATCGTGTCATTCCATCGTTGGTGCACCAAAAACGACTTAATTTTGAACCCCTCAAAAACGAAAGTTGTTTCCTATAGTAGAAAAACTCAACAGCTGCAATACTCCTATAAAATAGCAAGCACTGCACTGCCGAGGGTGGCCGAAATTCGGGACTTGGGAGTACTATTGATTCTTCTTTGACTTTCTCCTCCCACGTTACACAAATTACCGGACGCTCTCTTCGATGTCTGGGTGCTGTTTGCAGGTATTCTAGAGAGTTTAAAAGTCCTCTTCCTTTCTTAAAGTTGTATCCGGCTCTCTGCTTACCTCTTCTCGAATACGGTTCTGTTGTTCGGAATGGAACTTGCAAGTCCAATAGTGACCGCATCGAAAGGGTTCAAAATAAGTTGCTTTCTATCTTTAGGCACCGTTTCCGTCATGTACAAGAAGACGCAAACAGCAGCATGTCTTGTCTCAAAAGTATTCCTTCCCTTTGGTGTCGACGAATGAGAGCTGATATTATCTCTCTTTATAAACTTCTTCATGGTGATATTTTGTGTGATGACTTGGTTGCACTTATCAATGTCAACTTGCCGAACAAACTTTTCCGAAGATTTCGAACTTTCAGAACAGATGCTTTAAGTAGACGACGCTCGTCCATCTGCAGAATACAATGTGCATATAATGAATATTCCGATCGTCTTGATATATTCCAGAGCTCTTTGTCTTTGTTCTCTAATGAATTGAAAACTGTTGTAGCTAAGTGCCTTTATGTCATTTATGTGCCGTATTTCTGTTCCGTATTTATTTATGCAAATCATCATCTTGCTTGTTTGTTTTTCACTTTTCCTGATTTTGTGTTGCTTGAATTTCTGTCGGTTTAGGTGTCAGTGCTTGTAACGCTGAACTTCGTTTTCCATTTTGAAACTTCCTAACATTTTGTTACAAAACCTTTGTTTTATGTTATAATCTATCTCCGTCATGTTCATTGAGTATTTGCTTGTGTATTTTCAATTTTTCACGTGCCTTCAACGTTTTTGCTGCCGGGTGTCATGGCTTCTAACACTAGGCATCCTTTTTTTTTTGCTGTTTTGCTTGCTGGGATCTCTGTAACTATTTTTACCTTGTTGTTTCTTTCATATATATGGTCTTCTGTGTTGTGTTGTCTTGATTTTAGTTTGTTTTTATGAATGCTTGTATATGGTGTACCAGTACCAAGACCCTAGGGTTGTTCCTGGGCACCAAAATAAAGGTTGATTGATTGATTGATTATTATTACTATTATTATTAATATAATAATTACTTTTAGGTACATTTCCTTGTGCATGGAAGATCGCTCGAATTTTTCCAATATTAAATCTGGTGATAAGTCAACCGTTTCTAACTATCGCCCGATCTCACTCCTTTGTGTCGCCTCAAAACTCTTTGAGTGAGCTCTGCACAAAGTTCTTGTTGCCTGCGTCAAGAACGTTGTGATACCAAATCAGCACGGCTTTTTGTCGGGTCGATCGACGGTCACAAATCTTGCAAGCTTTATCACACAGGCTTCGGCTGCAGTTTGTGAAAACGGCCAGTTGGGACGTTATTTATTTTGACCTCAGTAAGGCGTTTGATGTGGTGAACCATCAGTTATTTTAATTAACAAGCTTGCTAAGTCCGGTGTAGACGCAAGCCTTGTTGCCTTGTTGTCCAACTATCTCCTTGACCGGTCCTTTTATGTAGATGTTAACTACAAAAAGTCTAGTGTTTACCCTGCAACAAGTGGTGTACCCCAGGGTTCCGTGCTGGGTCCATTATTGTTTTCTGTCTTTATCAATGACGTGTCAACAGTGTTAACAAACTCTTCTTTTCTTCTCTATGCTGATGATATCAAACTATTTAGGCACATTAGCGGTGTTCAGGACTGCTGTGCCTTGCAGAGGGATGTGTCGGAATTATCGGTCTGGTGCAGAAAAAACTGCCTAATTTTAAACCCCACTAAAACAAAGGTTGTCACCTACAGCCGGAAAACCCACCGTCTGCTGTTTTCCTACAGTATTGAGGGAGCTCCTCTGCAAAGGGTTGATGAGATTAGGGACCTAGGGGTGCTTTTCGACAGTACCCTCTCTTTTTCTCCTCATATTAGGCTCATCACTCCGGCGAGCACTCCGAAGCCTTGGAAATGTGTGTCGCATTACAAAGGAATTCTCTTCTCCAGATCCATTTCTAATGCTATACAATGCAATATGTATACCAAGTTAGAATATGCTTCTGTTGCCTGGAACGGCATCTCCAAATCTAGTAGTGAAATAATAGAACGTGTGCAGAAAGTTTTTATCCATATTTAAGCACCGTCATCACAATCACAGTTTTCATCCTGATTCTGACTTACCCATAGTCCCTTCCATCCCTTCCTTGAACTGCAGACGTATGCGTGCAGACCTTACATTTCTTCACAAAATTGTTCATGGCGACCTTTCTTGCGCAGACCTGCTTAACTGTTTAGAGTTTAGTGTACCACAAAAGCCCACCAGGTCGCATCGCCCGTTCTTGACCGCTGCGCGCAACTCGAATCATTCTCTTTGCGCAGAATACAGAATTGTTACAACGCTTCTTTGAACGCCTTGACATCTTTCAGAAATCCTTTACAATTTACCGTACAGCGCTGTTGAATACAGTATGTTAAACATCAATGATATCTCTGTCGTTCGTTTTTCTTTTTTTATTGCTGAAATTGGTTTCTGTGTTCTGTTTACCAATATAGTTGCCTGTTTTTGAAACTGTTTACTTATCATGCTTGTCTCTTATCATTTGTCTCTATACTCTTGTCATTTTTTTTGTCGTCTTACTGTCAACTTTGTTCTCTGCTTGTTGTGTATTCATTACAATAAGCTGATCCACAAAGGCATCTTCTTTTTTCTTTTTTACCTGTACCCAGGCTCCGCCTGTGCTTTATTTTTGTAATTTTCGCTACTTCAATATGTGTGTGTCTTGTCGCTTGTTTGTTTCTTGCAATATGTTTCTTGTATTTTGTTTTCATGTAACTATCCGTGCGCCAGCACTCAGGCCCCTGGCTGTTCCTGGGCACGTAAATAAACATGATTGATTGATTGATTGATTATTATTATTATATTATAATAATAACAATAATCAATCATTTATTTAACGTGCACAGGAACAACCAAGAGGTGTTGATGCTGGCGCACAAAAAAAAGAAACAAAAAAAACTAAGAATAACACAATAGAACAAGATGACTGTTCAGAAAACTATTAGAGACACAATGCGCACAGAAATATTAGGACGACAGGACAAAAGTAGATTAACACAGTATGAGAAATAGCTAATGATAATGACGAAAAGTCTTTTAACGTACATACATACATACATACATACATACATACATACATACATACATACATACATACATACATACATACATACATACATACATACATACATACATACAAAACAATGCGCCAGATAAAATAAAAGAGAAGGATAGAACAAATTGCACATGTGATGTTATCTTATAACGGTAGAAACCTTGGAGGAAAACGATAACTGTGACCCATCAAAAACATCGAGGTCAAGAAAATAAAAATTATAAATTCTTTGTATCCTGTTGAGGGTTGAGTGCTGAGAGAGGCGGGTAGTTACAAGAAACGGCCTGCTCTCTCTTGTTTGCTTCCGCGGAATTCGAAAATTAATACTATTGAGCAGTATAGGACAGGACATAGTACCGTGAACGAGCTTGAAAAGAAAGAAGAGATCGGTGCGATTTCGCCGGCAGCGAAGTGAAGGCAGTGACGATAGTTCAACGGTGTTAGAACACGAGCCAGAGTCATTTTTAGCCAAGCGATGGTTGTAAACGCTTAGAAATTTTTTCTGGACACGCTCAACTACGTTACTTAAGGAATTAGAGATGCCGTTCCAGATCACAGATGCATACTCAAGTTGAGGAAGACACATTGCGGTGTACAATTTGCGGAGTGGCATAGGAGAATTGAATTCTCTCGGTATTCTACAAACACAGCCGAGAGAACGAAGACCCCGCATATCAGCACGCTTAGTATGAGCTGAAATATGCAAGGTGCTACCAAATAAAACGCCGAGATCATTGATCTCACAAACCTGCATAAAGACACAGAATTGACAGAGTATAAAAAAGATACGCTGGATGATTTGCGAGTGAAACTCATGACTTTTGTCTTTGAAATATTGAGAGAAAGGTTATTGTTTTTACACCATTCTGAAAAAGAACACAAATCAGACTGCAACAAGCGACAGTCGTTAAATGAATGAATTTCCCTAAATATCTTTATATCATCTGCATACAAAAGGAAAGAAGAAGTGCGAATGGCAGAAGAAACGTCGTTACCAAACATTAAAAAGAGGAGTGGGCCTAATACCGAACCCTGAGGTACACCACTGGTCACTTTGTAAAAGGAGGACGTTTGGCCATTGACGGCAACATAACATGATCTGTCACGAAGGTAGCTATGCAATAGATTCACAACAGCGGTGTCAACATCAAAATGAGCAAGTTTAACCATAAGCATTGAGTGACTGACTACATCGAACGCTTTGCTGAGGTCACAGTAAATAGTGTCGACCTGTCCTCTCTGGAATACAGGTGTAGATATTTGCGTCATCAAACTGGCAAGATTAGTGACGGTTGATCGGACAGGGACAAATTCATGTTGATTATTATTCAATGAGTTTTTCACTATAAAAGACAGTATGTGGTGAAGGGCCAGCTCCAAAATCTTTGACATGGCACAGAGAAGAGAAATCGGTCGATAATTCGAGACATCAGTTTTAGAGCCAAACTTAAATACTGGAAAAACACGAGCAATTTTCCACATGCTAGGAAATGTGGAAGTAATCAGACAGTTATTAAATATGCTAGTCAGTACTGGGACCAATATACTGCTATAAGCTTTTAGTATGGCTGAGGGGATACCATCTGTACCACATGATAAGAATGGTTTCAAGCGCTTAATGCATTCGCTGATGAGATTTTCATCTAGCGACAGAGCATTGGGTTTGTTGATTTCGAAATGTTGTTCTATAGTAGTGCTAGAGTTAGAGGCTTTATAAACGGAAGAGAACTGCGTGGCAAAACAGTCAGCGACGGCTTGTAGTTCTGTTCCATTGGAGTCCAGTAGTATTAAAGGCTCTTCACTTTTGTTAGAGCGTTTGCGTACATACTTCCAGAACTCAGCCGGCCTGTCAGAGGCGCTTTTTTCTAAGTGTGCAATATATGAACTGTGATCCCGTTTATTTAGGCGTTTACAGAGAGTTCGAAAGCATCAGAAATCTTCCTTGCGCTCGAGAGATGGAGAGCTTTTAAGCTTTGTGTGTGCGCGATCTTTAGCTTTAGAGCACTTATAAGTTCAGACGAGAACCAGGAGGGATATTTATGGACTTTAGGAGTATATTGTGGAATATATTTGCGCATACTGCTTAAGATAAGTTCCGTAAGCTGATCTACTTGGTCATCAACATTGGTTTTTTCAGTTACCATAGACCAGTCAATGGAGGATAAGTCACGGTGTAAGCCAACATAGTCACCTTTTTTGAAAGCAAATCTGGGCGATTTGTTGATGTTATTTTGAAAGCTCTGTTTTTCCCCTGAGAGAGAGTGTGTAAGTTTAAGTGGTGGGTGAAGTTTATCGGGACGAACAAGAAAAACGTCTGAGAGTGACACTTCAGCAGGCTGATTGTTCGAAATACACAGATTTAGTATGTTACCGCAAGGATTGGCAATAAAATTATGTTGTTGAAGGGAATTAAAAGCAAGAAAATATAATAGCAGGCCGCACTTACTCTCTATGTATTGATGGTAATGAGAATATTTAAGTGTTCTCCAGTCGATACCAGGGGTATTAAAATCACCAATAACAACAATCCTCTGCTTCCTATGTGAAGCTATGACATTTTCAATGGAAGAGATGATGTCATTAAAAGAGATTGGGGTAATGCTAGGCGGCACATAGAAGGACCCAATTAACAATTTTTCGCAGCGATCAAGGCTAATTTCGACCCTTATTGATTTAGGAGCAGTTTCAATGTCACTTCGGCGAACAGATCTCAGAGAATTATGTACAGCCATAAGTACGCCACCACCCCTTTGTTTGGTTGCACAGAAGTCACGATCACTGCGGAAGGTGTTGTAACTTGATCGAAAACAGTCTGATGAGGGAATCTCATTGCACAGCCAGGTTTCGGTAATCACAATGACAGGAAACGAAGACGAAATAACATTATCGAAGAATTCAGTTGGCTTAGTTCGTAGACCACGCGCGTTTTGGTAAAAGATGTCCAAATTACACACCTTCACTGTTAATTACAGACTCTGAAGGATGGAGCATGTCATCATGTAGAATTCCACGGAATGGCTTGAAAATGCAGCCACGCGGCCACATTGAGGGGTCGTTCAGAAGCTTCATGTTTTCTTCGTCAACCATGACGTAGAAAGAGGAGTACGACAAGTATTTTGTTTTCAGCCGCCGGCAGGAAAGGGGACAAATATTTTGAGATTCGATGTGCTTCTTGAGGTCAGCAGTGGCAGTGTCAGGGCTCAACTTTGAAACAAATAGTGCCCTTTGACACTGCGGCCGCTCGATCACCGACAATGCACACGACTCCATGGCTCCAAGGAATGCAGGCCTGTTTCCCTTCTTTGTATTCTTTTCACCCTTTGTGGCAATTGTTCTCAAAGGGGGTCGGGCAGGATCATCAACGCGTTGCTCCGAAGGGGATTGACGAGCTGGCGGCGTAGGGCAAACAGGACTGGTCTCGGTGTCTCGAGGCGTGTCAGGGGGCGAGGGGTTGTCGGAGGTTGAGGGGATCACGGAAGCTTCAAATGGAACAACCGTCGGGGACTTCGCAGGCGCGGGGGTCACGCGGCGGGCCAGCTCCTCACGTAAAAAACGAACTTCGGAGCGGAGGGAGGTGACAATTCGAGCCTGCTGTTCGGCTGCACGGGAATGGTCCTTTCCGAGGCGCTCATTTTCTTCTCGCATTTGCGACACTTCGTCGCTCAAAAAAGAAATTCCCTCCAACGCGTCGAGGAGAAGACAGCGGAGACCAGCAATCTCACCACAAAGGTTACCCGGAGGGGAGAGAGAGGAACCGGTCGGGCGAGCGCTGGGCTGGGGAGAACACGTTTCCGTCGGGGATGCCTCCATCTCGTCTCTAGGCTTAGCGCCCGACTTGGTCGAATCGCAAAAATTGCAGCAAAATGGGCGTGATCCACCCCTCAAAAGTTCCAGTTGGTAGTCCAGCCAGGTCACACACTTTGCATGCACACGTTTTACACAGGTTTCGCAGCGATAGAACTGTTGTTTTCCGAAAAAAGGGCAGGAGCAGAGCAAGCATGCATCCCGGCTGGGCGTCATGCTGCGGGACTGCGGGACTGCGGGAATAATAATAATAATAATAATAATATAATAATAAAATTATTATTCAATCAATCATTCAACCTTTATTTTAGGTGCCCAGGAACAACCCCAAGGTCTTGGTGCTGGCACACCATATACAAAACATTAATAAAAGATACGTAGAACAGCACGGCACAAGACAAAAAATCCTCAATATGACAGAAAAAATAAAGGAAAAGTACTTACAGAAATTCAGAGGAAAAGGCAAAAAAACAGTGTTGCAACAAAATACACAACGCATATGATAGAGACAGAGTGTACATATAAAACGAGAATTTAGATTTCTGAAAAGTTACACTGCAATAAAGTATTAGCGTAAAACGAGCGATGCCTTTGCAATGTCCCATCTTGTTGAGACACAAAAAACATAGCAACACGTTTGACAGAAAAATAGCGAAAAAACAATGGCAGGAGTATAGACATAAATGATCAGACCAACAAATCGCAGAGATAATAAAAATTACGAAGGAATCAACCAATTAATTGTTTAATAGTGTGTCCAGGAACGAGGTGCTGGTGCGGAAAGAAAAGTGCATATCTCAGAAAAATATGGAAAATAACATTGCTTACTCTGAACGAGAATGAGACACCATGAGATACACGCCGACACACGCACATATGCAAACAAGGCACGTGTAAGACAACAAGACATTATTAAAACTCTGTACACTGAAACATGTAAACCGGAAAAAGATATTAGCTAAAAATCACGCCACAATGAAGGCATGAAACTTACATACGCAAGTGAATCGTCGAAACAATTAGCATACATACATAGATAAGCCTAACCAAGGTAGCATAAAGTGTGTGAGTTGAAGTTACATACTAGGGCAAGCAACGTACTTCTGGTTTGTCAAGCCACGCAGTTCCTTACAAAAAGCTGGAAAGGGACGATGGAATACGTCCAAACTTTCTGCGTGCATATTGTATAGTTGCTCAATGCGTCCCACGGGACGCTTGACACGGGCGGAGACATGAAACGGTCTAGGTGCCCTGGTGTTGCCTGTCGGGGTTCTCAAATTTATGGCACCCAACAACTCTGTACAATCAATGAGGCTGTGGACCAGTTTGTACAAGAAAAAAAGGTCAGCCTTTGCCCTTCCGCTGCGTAGTGGGTCCATTACAAGCAAGCTGGCGGCATCATCACCAGGATAATCTTTAGCTTTCGCAGTAGCGTACCTGTGTTTTAGTATTGAGAGAAATTTAGTTTACACTCTCTCAATGGCCGCCGCGTTAGACCGACATGTTGCATTCCAGACCACGGATGCGTATTCCAATAGAGGGCGGCACATTGAGGTATAGAGCTGAAGAAATATGTCTGGATATTTGAATTCTCTGGAGACACGACATGTTGCACCTAGTGTTCGCAAAGCACGACGGGTAATCTCATTAGTATGAGCTGTAAATGTGAGCTTAGAGTCAAACAAAACTCCCAAGTGTCTGATTTGACATACCCGATTCAGATCTTCTTCACTTATACGATAGGTGAAATTGATATCATCTGTTTTACGGGTATATGACAGCACTTTGCTTTTTGCGCTGTTAAGTATCAACTTATTTCGGTTGCACCAGTCCTAAAACGCGGCGATATCACATTGCAGTTGTGCACAGTCTGAGATGTTGCCAGTTTCTTTGAATATTTTAATATCGTCTGCGTATAGCAAGAACGATGAGTACTGAATTGCTGTCGAAACATCGTTGAGAAAGAGTGAAAACAAAAGAGGTCCAAGGACAGAGCCTTGAGGGACCCCGCTGGTGGCTAAGTACGTTCCGGAATGTAGCCCGTTACAGTGAACGTAGCAGTGACGACTGGTAATGTAGTCACGCAGCAGATCTAGCAACGGATCAGGAATGTCAAGGTGAGAAAGTTTTTTACACAACAATTAATGGGAAACCACATCGAACGCCTTGCTAAGGTCACAGTATACCACGCCAAGTTGGCCTCGGTCTTCTACTGCCTTTGACGCTTGTTCCATAAAAGAAACTAAGTTTGTAGTGGTAGAGCGGCCACGTATAAAACCATGTTGATTTTGAATAATTTTATATCTTACTATGGGTGTAATGAGGGAATGAATTATAGATTCAAATATTTTAGAAGCACTGCACAGGAGGGAAATCGGTCTATAATTTTTTGCATCTGTTTTTGACCCGGATTTGTGTACAGGTACAACTTTAGCAATTTTCCAACAGTTAGAAAACGTGCCAGTACTAATACAGTGGTTCAACACACATACAAGCACTGGAGCAAGGATAGGACTGAAAGCCTTGAGTAGAGCCAGGGGAATGCCATCTGGGCCACAGGCTAGCGAGGGCTTCGCGTCCCGTAAGCTTTTCATCACAATTTCCTCCCCTACAAATGCCGTGCTCGGTGCCGTACCGCGACAATTGGACATCGGAGCCGACGGAACGTCGCAGGTATCTCTCTACACCGTTTCAAACTGCTGAGCGAACGCGGCATGGACGTCATCAATGATTACTCCATCGGAGTTAAGAAGTATAAGGCGTTCAGTGTTATGAGGGGGTGACCTACTGCGGATATATTTCCATAAATCTTTGTTGCTCCTTTTAAGATTGCTTTCTATGGACGTAATATATGCAGCCCGATCACGATCATACAGTTTTTTACAGAGTGACCGGTATTCTTTAAACTCTAGCTTCCATTTTGTCTCCCCACTCTTTTGAGCTTTCCTGTAGGCACGCTCTTTGCCTTTTAGTGCTGACCGAAGTTCACTCGAGAACCAGAAAGGATACTTCGAAGATTTATCTTTCTTTCTTGGTATGTATCTGCGCATGCCTTCTTGAAGTACTTTGGTTGATTCACTGGCCTGAAAATTTGGGTCATTTGACGTGAGGATTGCCGACCAATCAATATTCGACAAGTACTAGTAAAAACTGATGTAGTCACCTGCAGCAAAGTTATAGTTGGAGAATTACGAAACACGTGGCTTGTCCTTTTGCACATCACTTTGAATAGTTGGTACTATGGATAAGAGTGGATGGTAATTGTCCAGGGTAACCAAACCAGTAGGGCTTATGTTGACACTGAAGTTTCCGATGTTTGAAAAACAAAGGTCAAGTGAGCTCCCAGCAGAGTTCACAACGTGGTTGCACTGTTCAAGACCAGTAAATAAAATGAAGTCGAGTAAGGCTGAGGCCTTTTGAAGAACGTAGTTATTGTAATGAGAAATACTAAGGTCACCCCATTCTATTCCCGGCGAGATAAAGTCACCAAGAATCACGATACGGTGTCTAGGATGAGAGGAAATTACATTTTAAATCGATGCTAAACAAGTTTGAAAAAAAAAAACCGGAGCTATGTTAGGAGCTAAGTAAAATGCACCAAGCAGGACGCGTTCGCCACTGATGCAACACAAGTCAACCCAGACAGACTCATACTCTGTCTCCATGTCTGCGCGCCTCACGCATGTGAATGAGCTATTGACGGCTATCAAAGCTCCCCCTCCCGTGCGTTTAAGGCCAGATGTGGCACGGTCACTGCGGAACACATTGTAATAAGGCGGAAAATAATCTTTTGACGAGATACTGGGTAAGAACCAGGTCTCCGTAAGAACAATCACAGAAAAAATTGAGGACGATACATTGAGGACCCACGTGAACGCATGCCACTCGCTTGTGTGCGCGGCTGGGCAGCACAGCGAATCACTGCTTCTGATTTAACCTAATATATATACATCCAGCCTGCTATCCTGCTAGATAATATATATATATATATATATATATATATATATATATATATATATATATATTGTGAGAACGTTCTGAGCATCGCGTCCTATTTACAGTGACCGGGTCGTACATTGTGGGCAACCTCCTGTGCTTCATCTTCTTCCCCTCATAATCATTCTCATCACCATTCGACCAATTCCCCTCTTGGGAAGATCATCGTCATCAGAGGCTGGTTCTGGGTCCGCGACAGTTGCAACGCTTCCTAATAAACGTCCTCCTGCACCTGTCCCTCAAGGTCCTCTCAAGTGGTGGAGGTCGACCTCGATCCTGTCCTCTACGCCCTCTGATCGCACCCCTGGAGCTCCGTTCCGGTCGCCGTTTACTGGCACAAGCCATGGAGCGTGAAGCCGGGAGCAACCCCACTGGCGCTTCTGCTGCGCCTCCGGCGTTTGCAGTGACCACCCGCCAGCGTGACCCACCGTTTTTCTACGGGCTCCGCGGCGAAGACGTCGATGACTGGCTTGACACCTATGTTCGGGTCAGTGCATTCAACCGCTGGGACGATACAGCTAAGCTCCAGAACGTATCTTTTTCCCTAAAAGAAGCGGCAGAAACATGGTATTTCAACAACCAAGCCGACATTGATGACTGGGCCAGCTTTGCCCAGAAGCTGCGTAAGGCCTTCGGCTCTCCAGCCCATCGTTCCGACGTGGCGAAAAGGAAGCTGTCTGGTCGTATTCAGCACCCTGAGGAGACGTATGCCTCATACATCGAGGACGTCGTTGCCCTGTGTCGCCGCGTTGACGAAAGCATGCCAGAGGCCGACAAGGTACGCCACCTTCTCAAAGGCATCTCTGCATTTGCATTCAATGCATTGGCGGTTCAGCATCCTAAAAGCGTCAGCGATGTACGCGAAACGTGTCAACGGCTAGATGAACTGCAGTCAATTCGCTTGCCACAGGATGCTCGGGCTCCTCAACCGCATGGGGACATGGAATTACGGGCTATAATTCGCGAAATCATCCGCGAAGAGCTGCAGCTACATGACCAGCCTACACTTCCACGTGATCCCTTTCGGAAGGATGGACCTCAGCTGCGCGACCTTGTCAAGAAGGAGTTGGCATCTATGACGAGTCTGTTGCCAACCTCGTATTCTCTTCCTACGACTCCCGTTCTGTCGTATTCGGCAATCGCCTCAAAGCCACCCTTGTCCCGAGAAGCTCCGCTGGCTCATGAGCATTTGACGGCGATCTCTCCAGCGCCTACGTCCCGGGACTATTACTACACCCACATGCGACCCCGCCGCCCGGCTTTCTCGAACGATCGTCCTGTCTGTTATTAGTGCGGGATTAGGCGACACATTGCCCGTTTCTGCAGGCGACGTCAGCAGGATGAGCGACGAGGGTATGCACCATTTGAACGCGACCTCAGCTTTTCTTATGGCACTCGGTACAACGCTCCTGTTTCACCCCCTCGCCGCTCCTCTCCACCTCCAGCCCCTGTTGATACGCCTCAGCGTGACCGTTCTTCCCGACGACGATCGCCCTCTCCATATCGCCGCTCTGTATCACCTCTTCGCCCCGCGTCCAACGCTTTGGGCCACCATCCGGAAAACTAGAGCCTGCAGTTTTTGGAGGGGAAACTGCATTCGTCGAAAAGCCAAAAACTCCTCCATCGCAACCGTGGAATACATTGCACGTACACGTTGAAGGATTTGATGTTGATGCCCTCATAGACACTGGAGCCAGTATATCAGTCATTAGTGAAAATTTGTGTTCGCGGCTCAGGAAAATGAGAACCCCTTATACTGGATCTACTTTGTGCGGTGCTAACCAAGTTGTGTTCGAACCATCCGGATACTGTACAGTACGTGTATTGATTGAGGGAATTCGGCACCACGTCCAGTGCGCGGTCTTGTCCAGTTGCACTCACGAACTCATTTTAGGGTGGGACTTTCTCTCATCCGCCAACGCTGTCATCTCCTGCCAGTACCCGGACATTGAAATCACCGCTACAGACCGTATAGAAAGTTCGGATGTCCAAGAGCAGTGTTTGGTGGCTAGTGCGGATTACATTCTGAGCCCTGGATATGAGACGACAATTTTTGTTCATGGTGGAAAGTGTTCTGATGGTGACGTGCTCATCGTGCCCTGCTCTCGGCTTCTCCCACGAGGTATTGTAATAGCCACCTGTCTTGTGCGCTTTACGCAAGGATCTGCCGCGCTCGTTGCCATGAACACTAGGCAATCCTCCTACGGCAAGGCACTACTATCGCTACCACTGCTCAGTCTGAAGCTGTCTTTATTGTTCCCCTCTGCTGTATTTCGTCAGTTTCGAATTCGCCCTCTGACCCGCCACGCCCTGCTTTATCCGCCACTATCAGCTCCGACCTCTCACCAGACCAAGCCAATTCTTTGCTGGACCTCCTACAAAGGCACAAGTCGATATTCGATTCTCAGAGTACCACACTCGGTCAAACATCCGTAACCACTCATCGAATTGAAACAGACGGTTCACAGATTATTCGCCGCCGACCATACCGCGTCTCTTCTTCTGAGCGAAAAGTCATTAACGAAAACGTCGCCGACATGCTCCAGCGCAAAATTATTCGTCCATCAAACAGTCCTTGGTCATCTCCTGTTGTCTTAGTGCGAAAAAAAGACGGATCCGTTCGATTTTGTATTGATTACCGAGCACTGAATCGAATCACACGAAAGGATGTTTATCCGATGCCTCGCATCGATGATGCCTTGGACTGTTTACAAGGAGCGGAATATTTTTCTAGTATCGACCTTCGATCTGGTTATTGGCAGATTCCAATGCATGAGGCGGATAAAGAAAAGACAGCGTTTGCCACCCCTGATGGACTATATGAGTTTAATGTGATGCCCTTCGGGCTATGTAACGCTCCCGCAACTTTCGAGCGCATGATAGATACTGTTCTCCGGGGTCTTAAATGGAAAACGTGCCTGTGTTATCTCGATGATATCGTTATATTTTCTTCAACCTTTTCTGAACACTTAAAACGGCTGGATGAGGTGCTAACATGCCTTGCCAATGCTGGCCTTCAGCTCAACACCAAAAAGTGCCGTTTTGCCTCTCGAAGCATAAAAGTTCTCGGACACGTCGTCAGCCACGACGGGATTCGACCCGACCCAGACAAGATTTCTGCTGTGGTTAACTTCCCACGGCCCCAGCAGCAAAAATCTCTGCGTAGCTTTCTTGGTCTGGCGTCTTACTTTCGGCGTTTTGTCCAGAATTTCGCTTCCATAGCTTCGCCCCTCAACGCACTCCTTAACTCTGGAGCTCCCTTCGTCTGGACAGACAATTGTGAAGCAGCTTTCCAACAGCTGAAGACCGCGCTGACCTCTGGGCCGGTCCTCTGCCATTTTCACGAGTCCAGACCTGTAATTCTGCACACGGACGCCAGTGGCCACGGCCTTGGCGCTGTTCTACTGCAGTCGGATGGCAAAGATCGAGAGCGCGTTATTTCTTACGCCAGTCGTTCCCTAAGTACATCTGAGAAAAATTACACCATCACTGAGCAGGAGTGTCTCGCTGTGGTTTGGGCCGTTCAGAAATTTCGACCATACCTTTACGGACGCCACTTCACAGTAGTGACTGACCACCATGCGTTATGCTGGTTGCAGACACTGAAAAATTTATCTGGGCGCCTCGGACGCTGGGTTCTCCGACTTCAGGAGTATGATTTTACCGTCACTTACAAGTCCGGGAAAAAGCACCTCGACGCGGACGCACTTTCGCGGTGCCCTCTTGAGTCGTCTACGACTTCCGCGTCATCGTCACCCGCTACCACCCTCCCTATCGCACCCGTCAACCACACAGCATTTAATGACGGCCTGTCTCATTTGCCTACTCTTCAACGAGCAGACACATACTGCCGCACGATAATCGACCGGCTTACCGGCACAATACAACCACCGAACAGTCGGGCGCGTCGGCAGCTTCAGCACTTTCGGTTTTTGCATGGTATTTTGTACCATTCAAACCACCACTCGTCGGGCAACAGATGGGTCCCCGTTGTACCGCGCGCTATTCGACAGCAGATATTAGAAGCCCTTCATGACGATGCTTCAGCGGGTCACCTCGGCTTCCACAAAACTTACGACCGCGTCCGCTCTCGTTTCTTCTGGCCTGGCCTCTCCACCTACGTTGCCCGCTACATCGCTTCATGCCCATCTTGCCAGCAGCGGAAAAAGCCCACATCTCCGCCGGCCGGACTTCTACAGCCGCTCCCTTGCCCTTCGCAGCCCTTCCACACTGTTGGCATTGATCTCTACGGACCTTTGCCTTGCACGGCTGCCGGCTTTCGGTGGATTGTAACAGCCGTAGACCATTTAACCCGTTACGCCGAAACAGCGCCCATTCGCTCTGGCTGTGCAGCCGAGGTAGCAGACTTCTTCTTGCGTGCCATTGTGTTGCGCCATGGCGCGCCCCGTGTTCTTTTGAGCGATCGCGGCAAGACGTTTCTCTCCAGCACTGTTGAAGAAGTTCTCCGTGCTGCAAACACAGTTCATAAGACCACTTCCGCTTACCATCCGCAGACGAACGGTCTCACTGAACGTTTCCACCGAACTCTTTCAGAAATGATTTCTATGTACATTCGGCCTGATCACACCAACTGGGACGCTATTCTACCATTCGTTACTTTTGCATACAACACTGCAGTACAAAAGACTACCGGTTACTCTCCCTTCTTGCTCGTCTACGGCCGCGATCCCTCATTCATGCTGGACGCCAGTGTCTTAAGTGCTCCTGTGTATAGCTCCAGCCCGTTACACGAGGAGTTCATCTCCCGCCTCAACTACTGCCGTCGGCTTGCTAGTCTCAACACGGCAGCCAGCCAACGCGATCGCAAGGACCGCTACGACGCCAGTCACCGCACCGTCCTCTTCCGTCCTGGTGACGAGGTGCTACTGTGGACGCCCACACGCAAACCTGGGCTCTGCGAAAAATTTCTTCACCGCTTCACAGGCCCGTACACCATCTTAGAAGAAACTTCGCCCGTGAACTACCGCGTCACTCCGTGCAGTGCTCCTGTGGATCGTCGCTACCGTGGCACAGAAATAGTGCACGTCTCACGACTCAAGCCTTTCGTGCGTCGCTCCTCTTGATGTACCGCGGCCAGGAGGCCGCCTTCACACGGAGGGGGAATTTGTGAGAACGTTCTGAGCATCGCGTCCTATTTACAGTGACCGGGTCGTACATTGTGGGCAACCTCCTGTGCTTCATCTTCTTCCCCTCATAATCATTCTCATCACCATTCGACCAATTCCCCTCTTGGGAAGATCATCGTCATCAGAGGCTGGTTCTGGGTCCGCGACAGTTGCAACGCTTCCTAATAAACGTCCTCCTGCACCTGTCCCTCAAGGTCCTCTCATATATATATATATATATATATATATATAGCAATAAAAAGGAAGACACACGTCCGAAAAAGGGAAAATGTTAACGTTTCGGCCGAGGGATCGGCCTTCGCCAAACTATTCTGACGAAGGCCGGTCCCTCGGCCGAAACGTCAAACCTTTTCCTTTTTCGACATTTATGCTACGACTTTTCAGTGTTCAAGAAATATTTTCCTGCAATATATATATTGTAGCGTGTGGATAAAACAATGTGGTTCATCACCAAAGACGACGAGGACGACGAAGAAGTGGCTGGGCCCCAGCATGCGCTGTTATGGCCCCATTGTAAATTCTGTAAATAGATTGTTCCTGGTCCTTCAACCATCGTTCGAGTCATTGGCTTTGCCGCCACGTTAAATTTGGTGGAGAGTGCGGGTCGTCATCCCCGTCCTGCGCCCAGCTTCGCACATCATCAGCATTGGTGGAATCCTCGAGGGTGCGTGAACCGCGTCGGGCAGCACCAGCCGCGCTGCTACAAGAGCTCGACGACGTACCCCCCGCCCCGTGTCCCCAGCCCGTGACGAGCCGATCCGACTACGACGCTTGACCACACGTCTAAGACGACGTGTCCCCAGCCCTGCGGCCCGACGTGGTAGCAAGCTCTCACCGGTTCGTCATTCCTTTGTGGACGTCGCTGCTGCAGGCCGGAGCTCACCAAACCATCCCTTACATCCGTGGTGGCAAGAGCTTCACTGTACACTCTCATTTCATCGTTCACCTTCACCAAGCTCATCATGCTACTGCAGCCTCGACCGGGACGGTCGCCTTCAAGCAAAAAGAGGTATATTACGCCATCCAAGACGATGAACACAGCAGCCGCATATAGCGTCACCAACAAACATCTGTGACGACGACGAATCTAGGTGGGGCACGCAGCCTGGCTTGCATTTTGCGCATTGCTCACCATCCTCACCGCGCTGCAGCTTCGATGGGGATGGTCGTCCTCGACCGGGGGGGTAATGTCACGGGACACCAAGGCGGCCAATGCCCTATACTGCCATCGTTCATCACCGAAGACCACGAGGACGATGGAGAAGTGGCTGGGCCCCAGCGTGGGCTGTTATGGCCACATTGTAAATTCTGTAAATAGATTGTTCCTCATCCTTCAACCATCGTTCGAGTCATTGGCTCTGCCGCCACGTTACACGTTACAATAATAATATATATAGATTATATTAGACATATATATATAACTAAAAAGACGTAGAAAATAGAAAACGTTTACTGACGTTTCAGGGAGAGGACTCCCTTTCTTCAGAGAGGACTCCCTTTCTTCTTTCAGAGAGTCCTCTTCCTGAAACGTCAGTAAACTTTTTTTCTATTTTCTACGTCTTTCTCGTTTGTCTCTGTCTCTACTAACCTGATTTTTTTCGCGCTCTGTGTGAGTTTTTATTTTTTCAGGACTATATATATATATATATATATATATATATATATATATATATATATATATATATATATATAGATATATATATATATATCCCCGGTGTCTCTCCTTTCATGAATCAAAATAATGTTGGTCTGTTTCAAGGCTATGAGCACTTTGAGCCCTCACGCTTTTTGGAAATACTGCAGCAAGCTTTTCCAGTAGTATATCCTCTCCCTCCCTAAGACGTCCGCGGTTATTCCTTGGTCGCCTGCAGCCTTTCCTCCTCTTCCCATGTCCTTGAGAGCTTTTCTTACGTCATAGTGGTGCATTGCATGTTAAGCTTGTACTCTCCGTATTTTCCCCCTATGAACGTTTGCCTGGCGACAGCGGCGGCACCAAGCAGTTTTTCTGCCTATCCCCCGCTTTTCTCTAGAGATCCCACCCGGGCGCATCTAGGTACCCTCTGTCCCTGTAGACTTCATTAGGACTGCTCTCTAACCTAGCCTTTGGGCTTTCGAGAAACCGCACTTTTTCAAGTCCATGAATTGAACTAGACTGTGAACAAGACTGTCAATAAGCATGGTTGTTCAAACAAGTGGGCCCTATTAGTCCTAATTTTTGTAACGTGCAGAAGTTCTTGGGCTCACCAAAAGGAAATAATGTCAACAGACTTACACTCCTGCCTGTCGCTCATCATGCTGCCACTCCAACAGGAACGGTTAAGTCATTTTGCTTGTCAATGAAATGAAAGTCGAAATTTTGAGCCTTTCTTGAGTCCACAAGTGTTTCACTAGATGCTGTGTCACACATCCTGATTTTCTGAATTCTTTTGGTCCTCCCGGTGTAGGAGCGCCAAGTTGTTCATCTGCATAATCTTCTCCAGGTTGGTTCACAAAAGGTTTTGATGATGGTGATGATGGTTGGATGTTAATGGCGCAAGGCCAACTGGAGCAAAGAGCGCGAAAACATTGGTTATATATGAGACATGAAACCTTAAGCACTAAGATAAGTCAGAAGAAAAGAAGTAAAATCAGAAAACGACAATGAGCATGGCTGGTGTATAGGGCCAGGGAGTGATCATGAGTAGCATGAAATTAGGTCTAAAAATTTCCCTTCTATATATTTAAAAACACACATGATAGAACACATGGGATCGTCAGACAAGAAAAACGCTGTCTGTAGTGGGACGTGTAGTCTGCATAGTTGTGGGAAGTGTTTGCGTCGCGTTGTATGAAGTGTTGTGCATTGAATGAGTATGTGAACTCTCTCCGCATAGGGCCTCTCCGCATCTGCTGCACTGGGTTCTTGAGGATCCTGTGAGCAGATACGAGTGCGTTGCGTGGGTGTGCCCTATCCGTAGCCTAGCCAAGGCGACTTCCCTGTGTCTGTTGCGTGTGTCAGTGGTGTATGGTCCCAAGCGTGGTTTTATAACGTGTAACTTATCTGTCAGTTCACGCTAGTGTGTTTGCCATGTTCTCGGCAAATGTCGTCTTATGGGTGGCTTGAGGTCTGTATATGGTACGGATGTTATATCTACAGTGTTCCTCAGTGCAGCAGCGGCGGTCCTCTCGTCTACAAACTCGTCGCCCGCGACCCCAGCGTGTTCTGGGGCCCAGCAGAGGAGCAGCTCATGCTTTTGCTCATACACAGACATACTAGCGTTGAATACAAGATTAACTATGTGGTTGTGGGGGCTTGTGCGATGATAGTGCGCAAAAACACTCAAGGAATCTGTATAGATGCCGGAATCGGGAATTTGATTTTGAAAAATGTGTCGTACAATCAGTGAAATTCCATACGGTTGTGCTGAAAAAATGTTTGTGTGCACGCTTCGAACTTCGGACCATAAGCAGCGCGGGACCCCATAGTAGAGGTTTTCGAAGCGTCACTGTACAATTCTGCACATATGTATTCAAACTGCAAAGACAGAAAATGCTGCAGTACTGCAGCTCGCGGTACCCGATTTTTGTCAAGTTTCATAAAACAAAGGTCGGCGGACACTGGACAAACTTTCCAAGGCGGTAAAATGTCTGAAAAGAATGATCTGTACTCATTTAAAAATGAAGCAAAAAAAACCGAGGCACGCTCTCTTACTCTAAGCAAAAAGGGCAGAGAAATGGATATGCGATTTACAAAAACCAGAGATGTGAATGTATTGATCAGGATAGGATAAAAAGGATGGTTGTTCAGTGATGAAATTATAAAAACATAAAGCAAGTCCATGTACGTCCGTTGGTTCTCAAGGGACCACTTGTTACACTCCATATACAAAAATTTGGACCGTGCTAGTGCGAAAAGCACCCACCGCAAGACGTATCCCCAAGTGTAGCACTGGCTCAAGCATTCGAAACGCTCTTTTTAAATGCAGAGCATTTCTTAGCCTCGCCTCTTCCTGCGTCGGACGGCGTCCACAGCTCCGCGTCCGCAGCAGGTGCGCCTCTCCTCCTTCCCTCCTCTCTCTCAACAGCAGCTGGCGCGCGCATGCGTCGTAGACAGCCCGTTCGCTCCGTCACGGTCTCGGCGTAACAGGTGCGTGATAGCAGCGCGGTGGGGCGTGGAAGGGCGCGCGCTGCTTGCGCCTGCGCGCTCTCCGCCTCCCCCCCCCGTACTGCTCTCCCACTACTGCGCGCGCTGCAAATATAAAGCGGCTAGCGGTCGCTCGTGCTTCAGTCACTGCGTTGCTCCTTCCTTCCTTGGTTGACGCTCGCTCCACCCTAACGCGACTTTACTCTGTTCTCTCTACCCCAAACCAATACCAACGCAACTACGACCCAACTACCCACCCTAACGCGACTTTACGAGGCGTTAACAACCCCCAATGCTCTGCATTTACTCGTGTTCCCCTCGCGGGAAGGCGCGGGAATTTTTGTCGCCTGCCCCTACACCACACTGCCATAGTCCAAATGAGACCCAACCAAAGCAGTATACATGCGCAGCAGGAGTTCTTTGTCAGCCCCATACCATTGGTGGGAGAGAATCTTAAGGATATCCATTGTTTTCAGGAATTTATGCTTAAGTTCCTTCATGTGTGGAATGAATGTAAGCTTTTCGTCGAACAAAATACCTAAAACCTTGGGCTCCTTGTTCACAGGAAGCGACACGCCATTGAGAGTATTGTCCTAGTCCGGATTGACCTTACGCTTCCTTGAGAACACAACGCCAGAGCTTTTTGCAGGATTCAGTTTAAAGCCATTATTGTCTGCCCAGCCGGCAAGTTTCTTGACACCAAGCTGGACTTGACGTTCGCATATTGGCATATTACATAATTTAAAAGATATCTGCACGTCGTCTACATACATGGAATAAGAGATTATAGGTGGCAGTGCCTTTCCAAGAGAGTTCATCTTTACTACAAAGAGAGTGCAGGTCAACACGCCCCCTTCCGGCACGCCATTTTCCTGCACGTGAACCTTTGAGAGTGCAAACCAAATCTTACTTGAAACGTTCTCTCTGAAAAGTAAGTAACTAACAAGGGTGTTTAACATGTTACCCGAAACACCGAATGATTTCAGGTAACTAAGAATCCCATAACGCCAAGCGGTGTCGTAGGCCTTCTCGAGCTCGAAAAACAGTTAAACAAGACTGCTTATCCAGGAGAGCATCCTTGATGTACGAGTCAAGTGCTACCTGTTGACTGTTCGTCGATCGCCCCACCCTGAAGCCTGCGTAGCAGCTATCGAGAAAATGGTTGCACTGAAGGAAGTACGCGAGCCTGCGATTACCACCTTCTCGAAGAGGTTGCACAGACAGCTCGTCAGGGCTATAGGACAGCAACTTAAGGTGGACGACGGGTTCTTTCCCTCCTTCAAGAAAGCCACTACTATGGCCTCCCTCCAAGTGTGGGGAGTGTGCCCCGAAAGCCATATTTTTTATAAGATGTAGAATTGTTTCAGGTGTGTCTGCGTGTAGGTGTTGTATCATTGTATATGTGATGTTGTCTGGGCCTGGAGTTGAGGGTTTGCACATGGTCAGAGCAGCCATCAGCTCATGTAGTGAAAACTGAGTTATAAGATGTTGACCTATTGTTATCACGTATATGCTACTTTACGGCCGATTGTCTGTGTTTTATGAAAGTGTCTGTGTAGTGTGCTGAATGGGAACCGTGTTGGAAGTGTTGCGTGAGTGTGTCAGCCTGGTCTTCGAATGTATCCCCTGTTGTGATGACCAGAGGCAGGCTGTGTTTGTTCTGCCTTGAGTTTGCGTATTCATGTCCATACTTTCCGTGTGTCTGTGTAGGAGTTTATTGATGTTATGAAGGAACGCCAGCTATCTTGTTTGGCCCCACGGCGCACACGTTTTCCTAACGCCGTGGCCCGTTTGAACAACAAAGGTTACCCCACGTGGGGTACCGACGGAGGATACCCCTGGCCTTGTTCTGGGCCTCTCCCGGTCGCCTGCAGTCCTTATTCCACCACGGTCCCCTATGGCTGCGCGGGGCACAAGAGGTGTGGGGAATGGACTTTTCGGTGGCGTCGAGAATGTGCGCCGTGAGGAGTTCGGTAGCTTCTTAAACGTGTAGGTGTCCGATGGATGTGTGGTGTAGTTTAGATGTTTCTGTAAATGTACTCCAGTTTGCTTTTGTTTCATAAACCTGTTTTGGGAAGATGGACTGCATGGACCTTTACCTATATATGTTAGTGAGGTGGGGAAGCGGTCACTACCATATGGGTGCGTGATCACGCCCCACTCGAGAAGAGGAAAGAGAACTGCGGAGCCAATAGCCATGTCAAGATATGAGTATGTGTTGTGTCCTATGTTATGGTATGTAGGTTGTTTCTTGTTGAAAAGGCATGCTCCAGAGGATGTTAAAAACGTCTCTAACAGGCCACCTCGGGCATCCGTGCGATAAGAGCCCAAAGAGAATTGTGTGCATTAAGGTCGCCTCTTAGGATGTATGGATCGGGCGGCTGGTTAACCAGCGCCTCGAAGCCAGAGCTCGAAAGTGCAAGATCAGGAGGAATGTATATGAAGCATACCGTTATCAATCTATTAAATATTATTGTTTGAATTGCTACAGCCTCAAGGACACTGTTCAGAGTGACAGGGTGGCATGCTAAGGATTTCCGGACGATTACAGCCACACCGCCAGAAGAGTGTGTGCAGCCATCCCTGTCCTTTCTGAACACCATGTAACTGTTCAAGAACTTTTGTGATTGGAATTCAAATGTCCTTCCTGCACATACACTACACTTGGCTGATTAGCATGCAGGGTCTCGTAGGCATCGTCAAGATTATTAAGAAGGTACCTGCAGTTCCTATGAACAATATTTTCTCTTCACATTATGATGTCTTAGAGCTACTAGAGTGTGACTATTTACGTAAGGTCTTTCGGTGCTTGCAGTCTTAGGAGGGGTTTTTATTCTTCTCTCGAAGTTTCGATGGAAGGACCCGCTCCTTCCGCTGCGAAGCAGACAGGAAAGGTCCCATATTCATGTCATCATCAGATTTGGAAGGGGTACCCAGCGGACCGGGCCCCCCCGAACTGCGCACCCTTTCCGATTGCCTTTGCTCGAGCCGCGACCGCCGAGGGAGTCATGAGCGGGCCCCGCCCAAGCAGCAGAAATTGCCAAGACAACGCGTGGCAAATCATGAGTGACCAATGTGTTCGAGTTTGGCAATACCTCGGCCACTATTATTGGCTGGTGCTTTGGAAAGGTGGCAAGCCAACAATTTCCCAAGCTCTGGAAGGCCAATATTGGACAACACTTTGCTAAGTGTGTTGCCATGATAATGCCTATGGGTGGACCCCGCGCTATTTCCATGCACATCGTTGGCTTTGTGGCCAGTCCTCATGGCCAATGCCTATTTTATGAGTTGACTAACGGCCCTATTTCTGCTTTATACATGCCATTATGCGGGAAATTATTTAATTGATTGCGCATTAGTTTTTTATTTAATGCGAACTGGTTCAACATTTTCCTGTACAATGGCATGTATAAAACAGAAATCGGACTGCGAGGCACAATAAACTGCATCAACTTTGCGAAGCAATATGTCACTTGCCAAAAAACAATTGAACACAACACATCACGTCTCTTTGCTTGCTTTTTTTTATTACGCACACCACAGTCACAACAAGAAATCTGGCTTAACAGTGGCAAGAATACGAAATGACTTCGTTCAAAACAGACACAATAGTCGTAGACCCACACACAATAATCACCCGCCGCGGTGGCTCAGTGGCTAAGGCGTTCCGCTGCTGAGCACGAGGTCGCGGGTTCGATTCCCGGCCGCGGCGGCCGCTTTTCTGATGGAGGCGAAAAGTAAAAACGCCTGTGTGTACGAGATTTCGGCGCACGGTAAAGAGCCCCAGGTGGTCAAAATTAATCCGGAGTCCTCCACTACGGCGCGCCTCATCGCCTGCGTTGCGTCGGCGCCTTAAACCCTACAATCAATCAATCAAACACAATAATCTATGCTTCATTTAACTGTTTGAGATACAGAGAAACAGAAGCGGTCAGGTAAAAGAAAACAATAACCTCCTCCCCGGTAATTCGCCGGCCTGCCAAGATCACAGTATGTAGTTCAACAGCACCATTGTAGAATAGTCCAGCTGGGAAGGCTTCTTCTTTCTGTTGCATCCAGCACTTGTCCGCGGGAAAAATCTTTACGTTGTAGCTCCTGTATTATGTAAAAAAAACCATTGACTACATTGGTAAATACACGCTGTTTACTAAATACAGCACCTAGCGAATCTTTAACGCTTACATGTGCGAAAATATTAAGCCTAAACTTTTAGCTTGTTAGCACTCGCTCTGAACCATAAACGTACTGCACTACGTATTTTTGAAAACTGCATTTTACGGTAGCAGTTACGTGGCTCGCTCTTGAGAAAAGTCTGGAATTTCACCGAAAATGGGCTTCACACTTATTGCATCGCGCAACGAAATATGAGAAAAAGCTCAATAGACAAAGCAACACGCGAGCGGTTCCGTCAAATTTTGTTGTGGCTGCTGTAGTCACATAAACAATTAATCGCGACTGAAATTTTGTGCCGTCAACGTTTTATTAGCGTAAGTTTTGTTTTCAAACAACGCGGGATCAGACTACAAGGTAACGCACAAATGTTCACGCTTTTTTTGCAAGACATCCATGTCAACTTGGAGGCAGATGAGAAGCCTTGGGACCTTTTATTACGCTATATTTTTAAGGGGTCACCAAATAAAGCAAACATTAAAGCCACGCTACAAACCTAACTGATTGGGTATTAAACTGCTTACGGCGTTGCTGTCGCCTTCGCTCCCTTTGGCCTCGCAGGATGCGCCAGATACGAGCGGAACCAACGGAGAAGCCCAGTGGCAGTGTAATTACTTTATCGCTCGAAAATTTCTTTACGTTGCTCAAAAAAATAATGAAACTAAAGCTCCATTTACAGCTAAAGTTTAATGAAGCCTGATTAATACAACCGTAACTGTTATACTGCACACGAGTCTTGCTTCAACGCATGCTGAACGTCGTGAACCTGCAGTGGGTGCACAGCCGCTTGTTCGGAAAAGACAAAACCGGAAAGCGTTTAGTGGGAACTCGCGTCCCACAAATGGAAGCACATGTATGTGACAACCTAATTCTTCGCAAGAACCAACACTAAGCAGCACTCACGCGCCAACTATTATAAACGACAGCTGAAGTTTTGGTGGGAACGAGCGCGAGCTCTCCCGTACCGCGGAAGGAAGAATGAAATGATGACTCACGTTTTCAGCGGCTGGCCTAAGCAGGAAAACGATGTTATTCCGCCAGGCAGGTATACTTCAAACACAGCCACCAACACCAAAACCCACATCACAGACACGTACAAGAGTACTGCGGAGGTTTCAATGCAACAAAAGAGACGCAGACGTCGAAGCGACGCGACGATGCGACCGTCTGCCAGCCCAGCCGCGGAGAAAGAGAACGCGCAAAGGCACAACACTCAAGTAGTCCGACGGACACCGTTGCGTTAGGACACACAAATGACTCATTCCTAGAGAACGTGTACCACTACCTCGCACGCTATTTTGAATACGCTGTACTTTAATTTGAGTACGCTTTCTTTCGTGGCACGGAGCTGTGGCTCGTTAGGTAACTACTTTTTGCTGCGTCGTGGCCTGTTCCCCGCTCTAACTGTCGCGTTCAAACAAGCCTCGCCCACGCCAAGCTCGGGGCCAAAATGCGCGTTTATCCGTCAGTTAAAGCTCGGCCTCCGATGTTCTTTCCGTGTGACGTTACTTCCGTTCGCGTTTTGCTTGGCGCTCTATCAATCTTTCAGCCGAGTTACCGATGAGTGGCCGATAGCGGGGAAGCCAATGGGGACCCATGGGTTTTCCAATCATTGGCAATCGGCATCTGCTGCTTGTGCGGGTGGCTCAGGCGGTGCACCGGGGGTGGGAACTGCCGCGAGTGCCTCCATCTCAATCTCCTCCGTGCCCTCGCATGTGCTTTGGGCTGGTGGAGAGGAAGCACTGGATGCAGCGGCATCCCCAACGGACGTGGTTGCCACCACAGCCGCTGCTGGCTTAGCGAGCGGTGCAGAGGCGGGTTGGGCTTGCCGGGGCAACCCTGGGGTTGGGGAGGCCGCGGGGGACCATGTCTGTCTCGCGGTACTGGGTCCCAGCCGACACCAGACGCCGCTCTGCCCCCCGGCGAGCTGCGTCGGCGTACCTCCTCAGGGGGAAAGAGGCGAACTTCTTTCGCGCCTCTGGGAAGGTGATTTTCTCTGTGACCTTGATGTTTATTATTTTCTTTTCTATCTAGAACTTATCGCATTTTCTGGAGTACGCCGAGTGTGGGCCCTGAACGTTAATGCCGAGGAGTTGTTGTGAGCTACAGTTATGTGTGGGATGGTCATGTTGGGCGCACTTGGCGCAGGTTATTTGGCCCCAACACGAGTTGGTACCATTCCCGAACCGCTCCCACTTGAAAAAGCGCCACGGGATCGGGATGTACACTCGAACGGAGCACTGTATGAAACCTGCTTTGATGTGGTCAGGAAGAACGGAACGGTCAAATGTAAAGATGATATGTCTAGCCGGTACAACCTTATCGTCTCTTCTTCTGGTGATACGCTTCACTGCCCTCACACCTTGACTTCTCAGGCCTTCAAAAAGATCGGGCACTGTGTGATTTGCAACATCTGGCTCCGAGATCACGCCCTGCGAGCTGTTGAGTCTGCGGTTGGGCGTGACCTTCATTGTAAGACCAGAAATAAGGGTCTGCTTCAAGAGTTTTGTGGCCTGCTGTTCACTGTGTACCTCGCCCAGTTCTTGCCAGTTCATTGTTTCTTAGCTGTATAGAATTGACCTAAAATACTTTCCAAAAACTTCGAAATCCAGAACAGGGACTCTAAAGAAATAGGCTTGGCTTGTTCAAGGGATTCAATTACCAGGAAGTGGGGGTAGTTATCAGGTTTTCACATTGTCATGGTCGGAAGGAGTGGAAAGTATACTTCGGTGCGGCCCATTTTAGGGGGCCGATCATTGGGTTTGGGGAATTTAGAAAAAAACATACAGCATGTATGAAAGCAGGGGACGGGGGTACTTTCTTCGTCAGCCTTACCCTGACAGCTGAAGAGGTCCCGGTACTCCCTGCCTGGTAAACAGACAGGCAGCCCATCCGCCGGAGCTTGGCCTGGGCTCCGACGGCCACCGTTTGAGGCTTCTACACTACATCTTTAAAAATACATCGCCACGGTTGGTGTCAGCTTATGTTGGGGGATCGGGTCCGCTGTGTCCCCAATACCGTCACCAAGATTACTCAAGGTGCCCCGTGCGGGGTTAAAAAAGGTTTTAAACAGAGTGTAGTGGTTTCTCGTGGTTGCGTTTTTTAATGACATCGTTTGCACAAGCGTCGGAGTAGGTTTATTGCCTGTAACAATACGTTTCTTAAGCATTGTGGAAAGTACATAATACCGTCTTTTCGCACAGTACGTGGATTTAGCAGTTAGAACGATTTAGCAGATTTCATTAGGTTTATTTCGTGAGGTTTATTAAGAATTATTTCCTATTACTTCTCACAACTTTTGTCTTCAAGGTACGATGACTAGTATATAAGGCCCGAATCCGCCTTCTGCGGTATGAGATTTTGTGGACAGGCTTCCTCAGCGATGTTCTCGCATTTCACAGCGCGCTAAAACAATTTTCTTGTGAGAAGTACTACTCTTGATGCACAGTCCCGTAATGGTGCATTAATATTGTTTTAGAATACTTAGCATGTGCCAGAGGAATAGTGGTAGTGCCAGGAGTAACCAACGAGGACACAGCCGGTGGTTTCATCAAGAAAACTCGGGCACAATGACTCCGAAAAGCCCGAGTGCTCCTACAACCACAGCCAGCCGGCTCCACGTATCATCACATTATTTACAGCCAACGTTAAGCCAAGAATATGAGTCACAGAATTACAAATGCGGAACTTTTGCGTTGAGCTGATCTTTGTTACCATTTTTTAAGAAGTGACATGATTTGTGACACATTGTTACCTTGGCCCACCTTTTCACTGTATAGGCGGCTCTGGGAGCTTTTGTATTGGCCTATAAAATTTGACAGCAGCTTTTTGTGTACAGATATTTTGCTAGTAATTGCCGCAGTCTTACATGTATTGCTTTGTGAACGATCAGATATTAGAATCTCCCTTTGTGTCAACCAGCTGCAGTGTCATCATATTTCGCCGTGCATGGGTATTTGTTATCAGGATTTTGTTTTGCAGTTAGCAATCTTAGGTCAAATAGCCTCCCAAAAATTGCTCTATTTTCTTCCCACAGACAATTCACCGGACGAAAATATTCCCGAATTTTGGATTAGCTCTCTACTATGTTGAAATGGACGATTACAAAGGCGTTTGCGGAGAGAAGTTCGCGAGGCTTCGGGCTATCGCAACCGCGTTCACAGAGAACCGTCATTATGGCTGATATTTGCCCTAGAGCAATTACATCGACCTCAACTGACTGTGGATACTTCACATTTTTATCTCCACAAATCTTCTGATATAAATAGAAAGATGAGAATTCCTCAAACCTGGTAGACTTGTGTTTGTGTTTTGCTTAATTACACCATCCTCCTTCCTTTCTTTTTCTAGAGTGTTTATTTTGCAACAGGTAATATATGAGAGGATATGAGTTGATCCTGACGAAAGTCGATTGCATGAACATGAAAATCTTGGCTTCCCGGATGAAAGTTAAGAAGGAACAATAGCGGGTCCCTTGTATCGATGCGATGTTTACGGTTGCGTCGTCTGTTCTGAATATCCGCCTTCACTGACCTCATTTAAGACACTCTGTTTAAAAAGACTTGTTTGTAGAATACACAAAATCAAGTAATCACAATGCGAAAAAGCCTACAAGGAATCGCGCGTTTCTTTTTGCTTTCCCTCCCATTTGGGTGGGTATCACGGCCAGGCAGCCGACACAGACGGTCACGTTTTGTATGGGCTGTCGTTCTCAACTTCCAAATCGGCGGACTACCTTCACTGGCAAGAGAACGGCTTTACCATCGTGCCTCTAACGTTATCCAGCACGCTTCGGTGCCTCAAGTGCCATCAGGGAGCCTCTCTCTTCTTAATTACCCGAATTAGAGCTTTCCCGGCGGCGACGGTCTTGATAAGCCTATCACGCCAAAGTTGTTCCATACTGCTGCCTCGGGCCGTGCCGGCAGGCACAGACTTCCTCCTCCCAGCGCCACGAGGCCATGGTAATCCACCAACTGAGTGGCCGCACTATCCCATCGGAAAACTCCTGGACCGATGCCACGTACTCACGCCTCAAGAAAGCGCTTTCGAGGCCACCGGGCAGCACCACGTCGGCCCTACCGCCGCAACGCGGTGAGCCAACAGTTTCACCTACCACGGGCGCCAATACCAGCCGTGCACCGCAACCGCGGTTACCGAAAGACAATTACACCATGGTTTATCGACCCACCTTTGGCCTAAACGTCGCAGGCTGGGCTCGTCGCACGGTTCTCCAAAGCTTCGCTGCAGCAAGTGGGAATCGCCAGCATGAATTCTACAAGCCATCGTTATTCAAATCCACACGTCCTAAAATTTTGCCGTCGCAAGCACGCACAACGCCAGTCATGCCATCACGCTGAGCAAGCTCTCATGTGTGCAAATCGGCTGAGTACAATACGAAATAATGTCGTACATGAAGCCACCTCCCGACACTTGCCGAGGAGTCATCCAGGGCTTAGACTCGAATACAACAAATGAAGCTCCCGCCGACCTCCTACAAGCCAACAAGCCTCAGCTCATACATGCCAGCCTCATGGGACGTACCACCTCGGAACTCCTGACCTTCCAGGGCCCTCACATGTCCTTCTACGTGAAAGTCGGCAGCCTCCTGTACCGTTGTTGCCCATTCCACCAGGCTGTACAGGTTTGTCAACTGTTCACCTACATCGGCCACAGGCAAGATGTTTGCCCGAATCCCGGCCGCCTCACTTCCTCGCTTGTGGACTTGGCAATCCTCCCCTAGGCCAACTGTGCAGTCCCCAGTGCAAACTGTGCAGCCTCCCCTATGCAGCCTCAAGCAAAGACTGCCCTATAAGACTCATTCCTAAAACCCCAGTATTCAAGCTTCGCCCCACACACCACCCCTCCAGCACCGGACGTCGACCCCCGACAGGTGGTCTGGTCAGCTGTTGTCTCGCGCTCCCCTGCTGCTGACTCCTTCGCTCATCTCCCCACGCGACCTTGCACCAGCCTCTCAAACCTTCCCCCGGCTGAGCCCGCAATATATTTTCTAGCCGAAATAAAAGAGCAAGACGCCGCCATGATCCCCGTATTGACGCGCTAGTCAACGCTAACCGCCTCCCAACAAGCCCCAAAACGCTACTTCCCCGGAGACTGCCTCCCTACCCCCACCCCTACCCTTACTCTCTGACGTACCAGCCGACGCCGTCATTGACGAAACGATTTGTAAGCAAATCGTGCTGCTTGTCGAAAAAAATAAGCACTTGCATAGCTCGGTTATGCCAGGGTATGCGTAGCGTGAGCTAAAGTTCAGCAATTCAATTCAATCCAGTCCAGTCCAGTCGAGTCAATTCCAGTCCAGTCGGGTCTAGTCCAGTCCAGTCACTGCTCCTCGCGCATGCGCAACACAGCTCCCCAGAAGCCACGCCAAACGGCTATCAAGCGGCTCCGGCGCAGCGTCAGACTTGGCTAATGCGCAACGAAGGCGCACAGCTGGGCATGCGCCGGCGCCAGTGCGTCTGCCGCGGCATTGACGCCACACCTCTGGAAGGCACAGACCGGCGAATGTGCACACCCAATTTTCTACACACCCATATTCCAATTGCATTGGATTTTTATCCAATCTAATACAATCCAATTTATTCCAATTCAATTCAAATCTAATCCAATCCAATTTAAAGAACGGCCCTTCAGGGTCCAAGCGAAACTCCTCACCTTCGGCAAGTGTAGCTTATGCTACAAAACAGATCACCTACGCTTTGGCTGCTCTCAACAAAACCATTACCGACACTGCCCAAACCTTCCTACGGCTCACTACCTCCCTCACCCAGCTCATGCCCCTAGAACAGGCGAGCCCATCCAACCTTACCCAGGCTCTCCTGCTGTCCCTTGACGCCCTCGAAGGCGATAGGATTCCTCAGCCGAAGAAGCCGAAGATATCTCAGCATCCCGATGCCCAAATTTCCGCCGCCACCCTCCTCCTTATGGATGATGACTGACCTCTCCGCAATTACGGTCTATGAATGAAAATGCCGGTCACTTAACAGCAAAAAGCCCAGCTCGATCACAACATATGCCAATCTCCCCCCGGGTGTTATTGCCCTTCAGAAAACCGATACGCCAGCCCAAACGCTTCGTGGCTTCAAAAAATTTTCACCCAGGATCTCCTCTCATCGCACAGCAGTGTTCGTTTCTAAACCCTTCACGGTGCAACGGCTTCATTTCCGTTCATCACAACTTTCGTTGAGATTCTTCCAACTGACCCGGGTCAACACAGCTTCTTTATCTTCAACCTGTACAGTCTCCCGCAACACCCCCTTAAGGACACCAACCCCCTCCTCCTGAGGGCACCACAAAAAGACGGCTCTAACCTGCTCCTCTGGTGGAGGATTTCAACGCCGCCCACCCCTCATGAGGCTATAACCAAGTCAAAAGAAAGGCACTGGCATCCTTCACGCAACGCAGCACCACGCATTCACGCTGTGCAACGACTTAGCCCTCCCGACCCATGCAGAGAACAGTATTTCAGGCGACAACCAATGCGTACCTGACTTTCGCTCGAAATGCCCCTCACCTTGAATGGCAGAGACTACCCCGATACTTTGGTTAGTGACCATCACATTCTGGAACTCACTATTCGGCGCCTTCCTCTCAAGCGTAAAATCGGTCACGCTACTCTCACGGATTCGTCCTCGTTCCGCAAGGATCACCCCTCCCTGCCAGATGACATCATGGACCTCAAAGAATGGACATCGCAGCTCTACCCTTGGTCAGAAGTACACAACCGTTTATCCCCTCGCTACAGCCAATTCCTCTGTAAATTCCAATCTCACACATTTGTGGCAGCCTACGAGGCTTAGTAAACCACTGGAAGAGCGGCAAGCACAATCGCGCGCTAAAGCACCGCAGTGCTCAAATCACCGAGCATGTCGCGGAATACGCGGCATGCTGGGATACGTGCAATGCTTCAACCCAACAAACCCAAAATTGGCGCTCATTATTCTGCGACGAGCTTAAGGGCTACGCTTAGCATCAAGCGTGCGTAGCGTATTTCAGACATCTTCTAGGCTCAAATCCTCCAAGCTGCCACGTATCACCGCATTCAACGTGTGACTCATCATCCCCCAGCCCACCTTCTAGGACTCCTTACGCAGGAAGGTTTTTTGGTCTCCCGCAACCCCTCCACCTCCTCCATTTGACGACTACTTGGGTACACCAAACCCTGCTCTTGATGCCCCGTTATCGATTCAAGAATTCAACCAGGCCTTCGCCCGAATCACTGCGCAATACCACCCCTGGGAAAAATTGAATAACCACAACGCCTTACGAAATCTCCGACGAAGAGATGCTTGATTCCCCCTTTGCCCTTCTTCAACAAGCACAGGGCAGCCTGCACCCTCCGTCCTCAGTGACGCCACGCCGACATCACCCTCATCCCGATACACACACAACCCACTCTCTATTGACAATCTTCGCCTTATTGCCCTTACATCATGCCTGGGGTAAACTCTTCGAGCACCTTGTTCACTCCTACTTGCGGCTATACTGAAGGGCAATGACCTCTGTCATCACACCATGTTTGGTTCGAGCACACCTGTCAACCGAAGACGTGCTTTTGCAACTAAAGAGCAGATTTTCGAAATTATGGAAAAACGCACCCCAGTTCTACAATTGCATCAGATGTACAAAGAGCATTGGACAATGTCACGCATGCGGCCATACTCCAAGGACTCCAAACAACCAATTGCGGGGCGCCCACATACTACTTCGTCCGGGCCTTATCAAGCACCCCTCTGTAAACCCTCCCTATTGGCACCCCCCGTCTGACCCTTTCCCTACTCCACCCAAAAGAACACCACAAGGTTCCGTAATCTAACCACTCTTTTAGATGTGAAGCAGCTTATCGTCGAGCCTGTTACCTCCGCCGTTCTATGGGCGCCGTTGTGAGGTGTCCACACCCCCACTGCGCATGCCTGGCCAGATGCCACTGATGATGATTGTGGCAGGATGCCCCTAGAGGATTCGCCAACAAATAATCCATCACGAGATAGCTTCGCCTTCAACCACCATCGTCATCTTTCCGTAGTGGAGCCCTGAGTACCACACCCCCACTGCGCATGCCTGGCCAGGCACCGCTGATGATGATCCTGGCTGGATGCCCCTAGGGATTGGCCAACCAAAGAATCCATTCACGCGATAGCTTCGCGTTCAGGAACCGTGAGTAGTACGCGAGGCATTCCTCCTCTCTCTCCGACGCTCCTCTCCTCTCTGACATTCCTCCTCTCCTATCCGAAGCTCTTCTCCTCTCCGGAATTGCGCAACGAAAGGCAACACCTGCGGCTCCGCGCGCGTATAATGCGAATGGTAAACCACTGCATACTCCGCTGGGGGCGCCACTGTAGCTCCGAGGTATAAATGACGCGCGTGCTCCACTCCCCTCATTCTCCTCCCGCAGCCTCGCGAAATCGAACTGAAAACTAATGGGAACTTGAGTCGACCCCGTGACTGCTTCGCATACTACTCAAGGTTCCCCTGTGGAAAACCCCAGGACCAACTTTCGGCAATCCCCAACCTTGAGTATGCTTTTTATGCCGTTGTCCTCACGTTGCGCACAAAAACTGGATCCCGCGTAGATGAACAAGACATTCTCAAGCAAGCCATTGATTTACACTCAGGAACCTGCGATGCGATGCGATGAGGTTTTGAAGGAGAGCGGGAGGTAGCGCGAAAAGGGCCCGAAACGGTCTGGCGTGGGGTGCCGACACTTATCAGGAACCTGCAGCAGAGTGGTCTGACATGTGCACCACATATGTCCGCACTCCTCGTTATTAAAGCGCAAATCCGAGGCCGACCGCCAAACCCCACTCCGGACCCATCATTATGATCGATAACACGCCCGTTTCCCAAGTGCCCTCAATTATATTCTTGGTGCAACGTTCCACGAAGATGGCTCCGGGGTGGCAATTCTCCCTCAACTTTCGTGTCAGTCACCCAGCTCACACATCTCATCAGAAGAATCACATCTCATCAGAAGAAGAACCAGCGCCATTGCCTTAAAGAACCAGACACCTGCCACCTTGTTCAAGCCCTACTGATGAGCTGCGTTACATATGGTACTCCGTGCATCAACCTCAAATAAAAGAGTGCAATTTGACGCTCTATCAGGAAATCGTACAAAATCGCCCTCGGACTCCCCGCCTACTGCCGGCCTTCTGCAAGTAGGTACCCACAAATCCCTTTCTGAGCTCCTCAAAGCACAGCGGGGCCGGCAACTCACTGGCCTTGCCTTCTCCCTTACAGGCCGCACGATACTACATAAACTAGGCTACCCCACTGCTTCCCTTTCCCATCACCTGAGCAGTGGGAGTAAGCACTGGCCGGGTCACGGTACGAGGACCAGGAACGCCTCGTCGCTAGCGCCCAAGCTGCTGCGCTAGTTCGTGGCTATCTGGACTAAGGAAATAACCCACTTTAAAACTTAATAAACGTTTCGCAATCGATCTCTTTTGGTCTTACGGCAAAAAATGTAAAACTGGATAGTGGAGGTTACCAATTAATAGTAAAAACACGAATGGTAATGCAAACTTGCGCTGCAACCCCGCGACAATTAGGCACAGGTAACTATAGGCCTAAATTCTCAGAATCTGCAACGATAACTTCGAGTACTCTGGCTGGTGATATTTGCTTTCCCTGGCCTTGTATATATTGTGAACAATCGTTCTTGAGTTTGGCCGGGCCTGTTTAACGTCAGATTTTAGTTGTGCGGCTCCTGCCATTTTTCTACAAAGGTACGCGTGCGCTCATAGTTGCATAACAAAGGTGTCATGAGGGTACCTACTCTTCGCCGCGCATCGCTCTCCCTACACCTTCTCTGGATGGCTGCCACCGTAGCAACCCCGCAGGATTCAAAAAGGTAGGCCAAGGGTGCTATCTTCATCAAGAGCCTGAATAAAACCTGTATCCGGCACTTCGTGGGGAGGGACAATGAGAATGCGCGTCAGTTACCTACGTTCTCTGATTGTGTCCAGATGTGTCACTGCGTGTGTGAATGACACGTGGATGACACATCTTCGATAAAGTACGGGTAAACCAAATGCTTAGAGCAATTTTTTCGGTAATCTAGGCATTCGACAGGTTGCCTGAAATTTCCTTGCTTTCTCGTTGCGTTCGAAAGTGTTACTCGTTGTGCGTTGTGTGTGTATACAAGGTTCTGCGGAATAAAATGAAACTGCGTTGGCGGTCATGGTTCACAGGCAGCTGACACTGCTCAGTCTATTCGCTCAGGTAGAAATGTTTTAAGGCGCACCACTTCACCGCCCGCTGCTGGGGCTAGGTGGCGCCGATGTTCTTTCTTGGGACCGAGCGAACGTAGGAACAGCGAAAACCTTTGATGAAAGCGACGACGAATAAAATAGAAATAGGGAGGAGAGATAGATATAGAAAGAAGCAAAAAGGAAAGAGGAGGACGAAAAGATGGCGAAAATGCGAGCGGGAGGGCGTTATGCTGAGACGGCGCAAGATAGTAGAGAGTAGTTTTACCTGACCGTTTTCGACGGTCCGCTCCGCTCCGGTAGCGCGCGAGAGAGCCATTGCGCATGCGTGGCGCACTTGTCGGCGAACGGCATTGGCTCCGGTTGCACTGAGCGGGCCGCCGATACTGGAGCGGAGCGTCGAAAACGGTCAGCTAAAACTCTCTAGTTTCTCCAGCGGCGACGCGCTACGACATAACCAAGAGAACGAAGATGCCACCCAAGATACAGCGAGCAGGAAAGTGGACGATGAAAGCTTAGCGAAGGCGCCCGCGGCGACGCGCTACGCGACAACGCCATAGTATATTGCGCGCCTGCGTGAGCTCGCTGGTTCGGCGACTTGGTGCGACGGAGCAAGTATGCGCAGTCACCCAGAAGAGTGCAGTTCGCTATGCGTACCGCATTGGGGATTGTTGTAATTGACACCAATTTTTTAGTCGTGGTCGCATATGACCAAGCCTTGGACATTCGCGTTGCAGCTGTGTTGTTCTTTTTTTTATGGAACATACCCACGGAGGGTACCGGCCAAGTGAACGCGGTAACATTTTCGGGCAACACGCTATCCCGAAATAGAGAAAAATAAACATCAACTAATTGAAGTAAACAAAAAAACGACAACATTACACAATACACGCAATTGTAGATTATTGTCATTTTTAGCACGAAAGTATTTAATGCCTGCATGCCTTTCCCGGGTACACCAAGATCTGGCCGGTGTCATATCCGCCACGGAAACGACATCGCCAGAAAAGGTTCTAGTGAGGCGGCTGCCCCCGCAATCGCGCCACGAACTCTCTCTCCGACACAGGAGGTACTCAGCGCTCTGCCCACTGGGCTACAAATTCAAGCGCAATTAGGCCTACGAACGCGGTTCATATCTTTCCCACTACTTTCCGCCTTCTGATGCCTTCTAGGAGATTCCGCCCTCTAGGAGAAGTGAAGCGTAGTAGTCCATCATGGCACTAATAGGCCCCCACCATTGGCGCCTTGATGCCAGTGTCTTCGTGTACGTGGGCGCAGGGGTAATTCAGGCACCCACCGCCACCTACTGCTTTCCTTTCGATTGTGGTTTCGGTGTCGGTTCGGTTCTCTTTGCATGCTTTTCAAAAGGGCTGTAGTTTAAGTCGGGTTTACGCACGGTTCGGCGCGTGCAATCCAGGGTCTAACGTTGATACGTCTAACGGTGCAATAACGACGTAAAATAAAGAGCAATGTGGACGTTCATATGGATCCACAATAAATGTTTCGGTGAAGGCAAATTTCACTTTGATGTTTTATCAGTTTCTATGAAAGTGGCATCAACCACATTTTTAGAATAGAAAATAAACTAACTTTTGTAGCTGTTCCATGGTTTTCCTGTTCCCCTAACCCTCCCCTGAGCACTGGTAAAGAGCACTGTCCAGCTCCGACACCGAACTCCTGCTTTGGCTAGTGAAGAGAGCCCTCGAAGCCGGACGGTCTCAAGGGGTCCCGGAATAAGGGCTCTTCCCCAAAAAGAAGTGCTTTATAGGGACGTTTATTTCTCCCCTCCGTTTTTCCTAGTACTATATTGATCACTGTTAGGGTGAACACGAAAGCGCGTGTCATTGCTTTCGCGGGAGCCGCCTGTCGGCGTTCCGGGTTACTTCGCCCCCGCATCACATAGCCTCGTTGCAAACGAACCTCGCATTCGGGCGAAGTTATTCGGAACGCCGGCAGGCGGCTCCCGCGCAAGCAATGGCACGCACTCCCGTGTTCACCCTCACTGTGATCACGATAGAACAGAACAAAGCTAGTTCGGTGCGATTGTGTTGATTATCTTGCACTGCACGAGTCTACATAGAAACATGCATATATCTGACAAAGGAACATCGCTGCCAAGCACACTTGGCGGTGGCGACGACAAGCAGCAACTTGGGACTAAGCGCTCTTGATTTTCGGTGCAGGTTAGTGTCTGGCAAAGTGTTGCTTTATGTTCCTGTTTTTGACGTCGTCGCTTCTGCCAAGTTTCTTGTAGAGCGCTTATGTTTGGTGTTCTGTGAAATCTTATGCTGTGTGAAAAATGACTAAAGACAGAAAAAATGAAGGAGGAGATACGGGCGGAAGTTGAACAGCAACTTCGAGCTGAGATAAAGGCATCACGTGAGGCATTTGAGAGAGAGATGCGAAATGAATTACGCGACCTTCGAAATGAGCAAAAAGGGATTGTTTAAAGCTTTGAATACTCCCAGGCTGACAGTGATGACTTGAAGAAACGGCTAGAAGTTGAACTTGCAAAGAATGAAAAACTAAGGAGCGAAAATGATGCCCTCGGGGCGAAATGTCAAGTTCTTGGAGACAGGGTAGTTGATCTGCAGAAGAGAGTCCTTCAAATCGAGCAATATTCTAGGAATTGCAATCTTGAGATCCAGGGTGTTGAAAAGCAGGAAAACGAAAATATTGTCGAGATTGTCTCTAAGCTTGGTACGGTCATCAATGAACCCATTTCTAAGGGTGACATTGTAGCCTGCCACCGCGTTCCAACACGGAATTCTGACAAAACGAACATTCTTGTACAATTCAGATCTCGCGATAAACTTGAATGTCTCTGAAAAAAGGCAAAAAAATGAGGTTGACAAACGAAGACCTGGGATATGAAAGCCCATTGCCTATCTATGTTAATGAACATCTGTGTCCGACCCTGAAGCGTTTACTTGGCATGGCTGTCAAAAAAAAGCACGACCACAAGTGGAAATCAGTGTGGTCGTTCAAGGGCAAGATATACGCAAAGAAAACTGAACTTCACCAATGATCCATATAGCCGACGAAAGTGACCTTGCCAAAATACAGTAAAGTCAATCCGAAACCGCCTTGCCGCAGTAATAATGGATCAGTCGGCTTACCGACAGTTCGTTTTGCCAGAATGTTTCGGACATCAAAATTTAAAACAACATTCCTTGATACACTTTAATGTACGCTCCACTACTAACAAAGAAGAAGAAATTTACAATTTTTTAAGCCAGTTTTCCTTCCGATATAATGTTGTCATGATTACTGAGACGTGGTATAGTGATGTTTGCAAAATGCTTCAACTTCCGGGTTACAATAACTTCTTTATGAACCGTCCTGATCGGCGAGGAGGGGGAAGTCGCTATTTACGTAGAAGAAAACATTAGTTTCGAAATTTTCAGTAGTCACAAACGACTACGAGGTAGTGGCACTCAAATACGACAAAGACATCATGGTTGCTGTATACCGGCCACCACAAGGCAATATCTCACAATTTCTGCATTTCTTCGAAAATATCTTAGACCATGTGCCGACAATGGTTTCCACCTTGTTTGTGCCGGTGACACTTCAATATAAACGTCTTAGAAGATAGTGCAACAGTCACCGAATTTTGCACTACACTTAGTTCAGTTGGATTTCTAAACCTAATCAAAACACCTACACGCGTCACAGCAACCAGTTCGTCTGCCCATGACTTGTTGATTACAAACGCTGAAACTGTAGTTTTTTCTCCCGGTGCTATCGCATCAAGCCTAAGTGATCATTGTCCAGTTTTTATGATATATGATAACAAAACAAAAAACATGAAGCATCACTCTGAGTCTATCAAGACCCAGGTTGTGTCTGCGACGGCTTTAGAATCGTTTAAATGCGAAATAGCGCTTCTGATTGGTCATTTGTATATGATATGAATTCGGCAATGACGCCTATTTCTGAGTTATGAATACGTTTCTCGCCATTTACAATAGGCACTTTCCGTTCACAATCTTCACGCAATCCAAGAAAAATGAGAAAGCCTTGGGTAACGCGAGCTCACATGAAAATGATCAAACGAAAAAACCAAACTGTATCACGCATTCTTGCGAACAAGACTGCCGACCGACGCTGCAGGAATGCAAGAAGCAGCGTAATCTACTCAACAAAGAACTAAGCGAGCAAAAGCTGCTTATTATCATTCTCTGTTCGCAGATATAGATAACAGGCACCCGGATACTGCGTGGAAAGCTATAAACCAGCGTTTTGGGGCTGGGGACGAAATCATTTCACACCCGACAAAATCCTGGTAAATGGTCGCGAGGTAATCGGCAGTGACATTGCTAATCAATTTAACCGTACTTTGTCAACACCACAATTCAGACACATGCTCGGCCGTTTATCGAAAAGTCCGAATGTGTGCAAAACAATGTTATTGGAAGCCTTTTTCTTAATCCAACCGATATAAATGAAATTTATCGAACATTTATGAACCTGAACAATAGCAAAGCTTTGGACATCAATTACATGCAGATCAAACCAGTTAAATATGTTATGCAACACATTTCTCCCGCACTAGTTCATATTTATAATCTAGCCATAGAATTAGGTGTATTTCCCGCTGAGATGAAGAAAGCAAGGGTATCTGTAATACATAAAGGGGGGGATAAATCAACACTGTCGAACTACAGACCAATATCTGTTCTTCCAGTTTTTTCTAAGGGCCTAGAGAAAGTGATCTATCATCGCATGGAAAATTTCTTTTGACAAAAATATTCTATCTGATGCACAATTTGGTTTTCGTAGTGGTCGATCAACGGAAACCACGCTACTCACACTTAAAGAACACATAATAGATAACATTGAGAAAAAACTATACAATGTAGGTCTCTTTATTGACTTCAGTCGAGCTTTTGATTGCCTGGACCATGATATCTTAATAAAAAAATTATCTGCATGTGGTATTCGGGGAAAGGCTTCGGACTTGCTAAACTCATACTTACACAACCGTCAGCAATGCGTGTACCTAGACATCTACAAGTCACCGTTTCTTTCTATTGCAAAAGGCGTACCGCAAGGAAGCCTTTTGGGGCCCTTGCTCTTTAACGTGTATATTAATGATATCCCTAAAATAGTTACAACTGCAAAATTTATTATGTACGCAGACGACAGCACTATACTGATTTCTGGTACTGATGTCAACTATTTAATTGCAAAATGTAACCATGTGCTTCGGAAGCTATCCGTTTGCTCGCAGTCGAATCAAATTAGCATTAATTCTAATAAGACCAAAGTAGTTATCTTCAGGTCTAAAAATAAAGCACTTGACCTGCAAAGTAACATAATTTATGAGGATAAAGTTATTGACATACTACACGAACACAAGATTCTAGGTGTTACATTTTCTGCACACCTAGGTTGGGACACACACATAGTTAACCTTTTAACAAACTGTCCTCAGTCACCGGAGTATTATCGCGATGCCGGGATTTCCTTCCAGCACAGGTCAAACTGCAAATTTACAACGCTATATTTGCATCGCATGTTAACTATTGTAGTCTTTTGTGGGCTACGGCAAATAAAACAAATGAAATAAAAATTCTGAGGTTGCAAAAGAGAATGATTCGAAATATCGCCAGTATTCCGTATTTGGCATCACCACAAAATGCTTTCCCAAAATACAACATTGTCAAAATAAACCACTGTACAGTTTCGTATTTTAAAGGGACACTGAAGTGAATTTGTCAAGCTCCCGTTTTTGCTTGCACTGCGTAGACTGGCTCAAATTAGCACACTTTTCATCGTTTATCCGGTTGACAAATCGGTAATTATTTTACAAAGCGCGAAAACAGAAAAACTACCATGCGCGGTTTGCGGCGGCCGCACAAACTAAGCTGTGACGTTAGAGGAGGGGGGCACCGTGATTGGACGATGCCCAAGGTGTAGCAATCAAACAGTTTCGGTTTCGGTTTCGGTCTGTAAACAACATGTTTGACATTCGATGGCGTCGTTGGATGGGCATTCTCAATATCCCAGTTATCGTAGTACCGCGCTTCTGCCATGTTTGTCGGCTGTAAAAATGCACAAGATAAGCCTCCCAGGGCGGCTTGGAATCGTAGCATTCACTATCTGAGGCCTACGCAGTGGCATGAACGACCCTCCGCGTCCCGCAGACGCTCAAATGCATGCGCTTTTCCCCCAATTTGGAGGCTTGCCTCGCTCATTGCCTGTATCGTAAAAGCGTGTTCGCCACCAGGCCAAGGGTCTGTTGATTCTGGGCGTGTGCCCACTGCCCGCAAGCAGTCGGTGCTTATAGCAACAGCACGCCAACGAGAACTCGCTAGCGCGCCAGTGCCAGCCTGCGCGAGTTCTGTGGACTAGTTCGTGGAGCACTGAACCGTTACGGCCCAAAAAAAGGTGAACTCAGTATAGAAAACATCGGCGAAAAACGAAAAGTTAACGCATAAAAAAAGGATGACCCCGCGCCGATTCAAACTTGTGACTGGCAAAACACATGGGGTGACATAACTAGCGCTCCAGACGAGTAGGCCACGGAGGGCGCTGGGCGGCGATGGAAAATATAAGTATATAATGTATAACCAGTTTACACTTTTATTCGTTTTTTAGTATTTCAAGCAGCTTAGGCTACTATTTGTTGTATTGCGCTCGTGCAGTAAGCGTCCCCCGAGTTTCCACAATAGCTCACGTCTAGCAATTGCATTTCGTAGACGGGAAAGCGTTTCGCAGATGCTAGTCGTGCTGCTGACCGCTCTGCTTGTTCGCCCAGCGCAAGAAAGTGCTTCCCGCACCCTAGTTTTACGCTGTGTACGGTGAAAATATCAGTTGATTTTATTTCCTTAGTACCTATATTGACTTCGCTCGCTCTTCTCCCCCTTCAAGAGGCCTTATATTTTCCTACTGGCGTACCAGTCAGCGAAGCGTCGCATGTGCGCTTGTGCAGCGCTTGAGTGAAGCGACCTTGACTTGGAGCTATAGATACAGAGTACAAACTAACGAAGTAAAGAAAGGCGCATCTTCAATTCCCCAAACGTGTTGTGGCTTGTTTCAACTGATCGAGCGGAATTGCGACGACCCGTTTGCGGCCGGCGGACTAACGGTGGGCCCGACTGATCGTCGCGGAAGGTCGGCGAGCCGGTTGCGTAAGTAGCCGCCAGCCAATGTCAGCTCATCTCCTGCTGACGTCACACGAAACGGCCACAGAAAATGGGCGAGCGTTTAAAGAGAGGAGGACAGCATTTTCGAATTGATTTTTCTACTAAATAAATTCGCGTAAACGCGCACGAAGTGCGTCGAAACAGGGCCCAGGGACTCCGGACTTCCAGTTTGCGCTCGTAATCCCGCATTGTTTACAAATCACTCAGATGTCCCTTAAGTGCATTTTGTTTCTGCATCAACGCACTAAAAGCGTTTTAATATCATCTCATCCCTTACAGCAAGGGATGCCGATTCACGCACGCGCAGCACAGAACAATGCGTAGTTGCCGCGGTTCCGCACTAATTATAAATATCAGGCTCTGCACTTCAACATTCCCACCATTCTAAATGAACATAGTCATACACATTGCTTTTCTCGCAAACAGTTGCGGCAATACTTCGTAAACTTGTAGTTTCCATCACTGTTACAATCATTGCTGGTGTTTTGTATTTATATGCTATTGCTGTTGTTTCGTGTCTTCCTGTGTATAGAACTGTCTTTTTGTGTTAATTTGTACGAATTGAGAATTTTGAAACCATAATTCTTGTATAACTTTTCGAATTCAGCTTATTGTGAACTACGTACGAAGGATGTACTCTTCCAATTGCTTTCGTTATGAGTGATTTTTTTTTTCCTTTCTTGAACCCTGCCAAGTGAGAGTGTCCGGGCCACTGTCAAGCTGTCTTTTAGCAGCTTTTAGACCGGATGACCTTCCAGTTTCTTCTGGAAAAAAATAAAGCTTATCTTATGTTATCTTATAGTACCACGCATTTTTGATGCCGTGGTTTGCTTTTCCTTGCAAGGCGCACCGAATATTTTTTGTTCTTTGTTCTGAGCCCAGGCTATTGGAAAATCCCAATGCATCATGCCGACGAAGAAAAACCCGCGTTCGCCACACCCGGCGGTTCTCCTCTCTCCGAAATCGATGCCTGGAGGTTCCCCTCCGTCGCCTGGGTCTTTCCTTGTCAGTTTCGAATTCACTGTCCATTGGGCCATCGGGTTCAGGTTTCTGCCGCGGGGATGTTTGTCGCGCCCTTCACGCTTTTATTTCACAGTCAGGTCGCCTACCCTGTTAAAACACATCTAAATGCACCACTAAAATGCAACCATCATCATCATCGGTGGCGATGTTTATATGTGTCAACATTATTGAACAAATACAAAACATTACGCAAATGTCAGGCAGAAAATCAATACTTAAGTGACATTTACAGTGTTCTTTTACAAAAAACTCATGTAGGCTTGCTTTTTGCGATAGCAAATCAGAACTCTACATCCACTGCCGAAACCAAATCACTCCGTAGCCTGCCGGCCTTCCGCGCCACTCTAGCTTGTGATGGCATTTTAAGAAATCAAACGGCATCAGTTACGAAAGGTTCCACTAGATAGGTTTCACGTTCCACTAGGAACGCACGGAGAGGAGGTCAACGTGGTTCTATAAACGTTGACGTAGGGCGCCTCGATCCACGCGCGTCTCCGCCGTACAGTAGCGCTGGCATCGAGGCACATGGCCTGGAGCCGTCGAACGCGGTAAATATATATTGCCTTGAGGAAACCTCTAGCGCGTGTTCCTTGGGAGGAGAGGCAAGGGCGCGGTACAGCATGAGAGGTGACGAGAAAGCGAAGGGAGGCATTTCCTGGGCAAATTTCGACGAAGGATTATCGTCTTTCGTCGACATTAGCAACAAAACGAGCAGATACGCGGCAAATGTTTTTATTCCCGCTTCTGCATCAAGCTCCTTCTCCGAACAATTCAGTCTCCGCCTCGACCACTGCCATCACCTCGCTCGTCTCCACAATGAAGCCCCGCAACGCGAATACAAACTCCGCCATGGTGCTCCCGACCGTAAAGGTCAGTTCCGCTCTGGTGATACGGCACTCGTTTGGGCGGCTTTTCGTAAGCCAGGACTGTGTGAGAAATTTCACCAGGGATTTATTGACCTCTGCACCATCCCAGACCTAGTCTCCCGTGTGAACTATCCCGTCGTTCCTTGCTACGCTTCTCCCGAGTGCAACAACAAGCCCACGGAGCACGTGCATATTCCATGATCCCACACCATACACATTCATTAATCCATCCATCTGTCGGTGCGTCAGTCCAGTCCATCCATCCATCCATCCATCCACGGCCATACATCCATCCATTCATCTATCCACTCATCCCTCTATCCTTCCGTCCATCCACCCATCTGTCGCCCCTGTGCGACAGCATGCCAAGAACGGGCTCAGCGGTATAAACTTTCGCCAACATGCAAGAATGCCAGGAAAGCATTGACAATTTTTTGTGTCATAGTCAATGGGTCTTATGAGTACCTCACATAATTTGGCTGAGTTCGTGGAAGACAGTTTCCACTACGGGATTTCCTGTTTCGTTTGTTAGAGGTCAAGAACAGCTATGATTGAAGTGCAGAGCAAGCATACGTGCGAATGTATATGGCAAAAGATTACTCTGCTATACGTTATGTTGTGCTTACGCAAATAGGAGGCATCAAGCACTTGTGCGATGACGCAACCTTGGAGCTAAAATAAAGATTTGATGTCTAACGACGCTACCCTGTGCACCAAACATGGTGTTAAGGGACGGAAGGATGGAAATAAACGTTATTTTTCTTATCATGATTAGTCCAGGGTGCCTTTGTTCAAAGCTGTGGCCAAGGCTTTTTCCGCCCTGCAGGGCGGCAGGAACTGCGTCGCCGCGCTGGGCCGGCCTCACCTCCCAAGATGATAGTTGTGTTGGGGTGCGGGTCAAAGTACTGGTGCCGATCACATGCCCATAATGTGGGAAAGATGTTGTGGTAACCTCCGCAAAAGAACCTAATTGGGTTGCCGGTTAAGGTTTGGAAGAGGTGTGTGCGATGTTTGGTGAGCAATGTGATAGTTTGTATTTGCCGAACGACGGTCGGTCCACGTCTTGTGAGTGTATGATGTGGCGAGGGACCTATGTACGCTGCGTTTCGCTCAAAAATAGTCGATGTTTGCGCGCGAGCTGAAAGGCAGCTTTTGATAACATAAGGTTGGAGGGGGCTGGTCAGGGGTCCGTTAAATCGTTGCTCGGGCAAGCGTATATGCTGCTCCTTTGCCGCCACGCCCTCGTTCACTGGAGTCCAAATAACGTTGGAACTGTGGGCGTTGTCGGGAAGCGCATCTTGGGTGAGGCGGGTTGTGTAGTAGTGTAGGTCAGTTCTAATGAATTCTTGGAAGGCGGCTTCTGAATCAGTGATGACGAAATGGGAGTTTGCGAATGAGCTATGCGTGTCCTGGCTTCGTACAACGCACTTGCAATGGAGCGAGCTTCCGTGTCATCCATGGCATGTACGCCCGGTTTGATGGTCACGAGCTCGTAGTTCATTGCTCCGCCGACCGCCGCGACCTCTGTCTTGTCTTGCCTCGGATGTGCGTTGTCGTAATAAATCTGTTTCACGAATCCCGCATGCTGCAAGGCTACGCAAAGGACGTTGGTCCTGACGCGGCGCCGTTCAGCGTGCCTTCTATGGACGCAATAAGATTGGCGTCATTCGGAACGGTCACAGACTCACCGTTAAGGCCACCTAGCCTTAAGTCTAACAAGTGTGATTACACGTATCCGCCAAGGTGTATTTGAGCAAAGTTTACTCCCGGTAGTTTATTTGGTGCGAGTCCCTACAGAAGTACTTTTATACCCACACAGCGAGCTAAAAGTCGAAGAGGTGAATAAGCCATCGCCTTCACCGAATGTTTTTCATAATTTCGTGGTAACCCACGGCCTGACGTTCAGCTTACCGTAAGTCTTTCAAGTCTGGCACGTCACTAGGCTACAGTGTAAAACTACACAGCCTTAATGACACGCACGCGCAGATTAAAATTGGCCTGCGCCTAACCACATAGATTTTTTTTATTTTATGGCGTGCGATGCATTGCTCGCGCAGAGTTCATAAAATCCTGACAGCCCATCGCATGTAACCACACCGTAATGGTAAAAATTTTCTTTCAGGAATTTTGAGTTTCGTGCGAGTCCCTAAACGCACACACGGTTACATTATCACACCGCACCACGTACCCGCAGGGATGTATTGGCCACATTTCCTAAGAAAAGAAGGAAAAACAGCACAACAAAGGCAGCGAAGTTAACCAGTGAACTGTTTGTCAACAGTACCAGTGAACCGTGGAACCGCGAAGTACCAGTGATCCTACGGGTATTTTAATCGTGCTAGTCCCGAAACTTTCGCAACCTTTTAACCAGGGTAGTTAAGGTACTTTGTTGTTGCAAAGAGTGCAGGACGCTGGTGTGGTCCAACCATTTTTGCACCGTGGCAGTGTCCCCATATTTTCCCCGGGGTGATTCGTTATCCCAGGGGCGAACATACTACTCAATACAAGCTGCAAATGCTTCGCTTGGTCCTCACGCGAGCACAAAAACGCTAGGCAAAATTTTTGCTTTTTGTCACAAAAACTACCTCGATCGATCAGAAATACGTACCTGGGCTCTGAAACGGAATGTCATACGTACATATTCGAATGGTCCTTTAGACAAAGGAACGACGTTTTTTTTTTTACTCGGTGCGCATTTCAAGTTGCGAAAAATTACGCAGTCAATAAATGCTACGAAGAAAAACAGTGCGAAAGACAGGAAGAAGTGAAGAACTACAAACCACGGACGCTGACGAACAACTGAGCGCTGAGGGCAAAAGCACGGTGAGAAAATGTTCCGACTCAACCCATACATTGAAAAAGGAAGAAAACGTCGCGCAGACTAGAGGTGGTTTAGAAGGACTTGTTGTTGGGCGAGTTGGTGCATTTTCTCAGAAGGGGTAAACTGCGCTTAAGGAAGACGCTACACAGAGAGAGGAACACCTCTCTGTGTGTAGCGTCTTACTTAGCGCAGTTTATCCCTTCCGAGACTAGACGTGGACGAAGAAGACAAAGTAAGACAGATAGAGGCGCCAGAAAATGGCACCTGTATCTGTCTTACCTTGTCTTCTTCTTTCACGTCTAGTTTGCGCCGCGTTTTCTTCTTTTTTAAGTATGTCCAACCTAACTCACCAGCACGTTTTGTTAAGTGATATATCGATACATCCCAGTTCGATTTAAACAGGGATTACTGTGACTTATATACCGTATTTCCTCGCATAATGATCGCACTCGCGTAATGATCGCACCCCTGAAGTTCGTCGCCAAAATGCGGCTTTTTTTTATTTCCCGTGCAATGATCACACCCTGAACTTGCCGCGGCCATATATGGTATGTGTGCCACGTCTAGCTAACGATGGTCGTGCTTATCTATGTTTACTCCTCTTTCAAAGCGGACATGGCTACGTTATTGCCGCCGACTTGCCGATATTAGCGATATCGGCAAGCGTGAGTTCATTATTGGTGCGGAAGAAACTCTCACTAAATGCACATAATGTACTCACACGACAAAAAACTGTCTTAGAGCGTCTTTGAGAAAGTTTTCTTAGAGTGTCTGATGTCCCGCACTGTGACAGCAGCAGTCACTCATTGTTCGACCTGTTCTCACCTCGCATCAAACTCGTTCCGGCGCGTTCCGCAATTCATGAAAACACTGCATTTTGCGTCACTTTGCAGCGCGGCGGGCGGGGGTCCGTGGAGTTTGTAAAATGTTTTTATTATGTTTATTATGTTCACAAGACCGATGGTAAAAATTCTTGCCTGCTGTAGCTTGAGTTTGCTGCGCTGAAACTTTTTCGCAAAAAAATTACGTCGCGTATTGAACGCACCCCTAAATTCGCATCATATTTTTGAAAAAAAAAGTGCAATCATTACGCGAGTAAATACGGTATATATTCTGAGGCCATCGTTAGGAGGCGACGGGACCGTTGCTTCGCAGCTCCTTTATTCCTATGCAAGATGGCGACACAGAGTCGTTGGTGATGATGATAAACCGAAGAAGAGATTGTGCCGGGGATGATGAGTATGTGCAGCAGATGATGCAATGGCCGCGAGCTACTTGTGATGATGGTTGTTACTGATGGGGACAAATAGCTTTAGCTTCAAGCAGGAAGCAAGACACAAACTCAGCTCACAATATATCTGGGAACATGACCCTTTACGTGATGCTGAACTTAACTTTACCGCAGAAAGCAGTCAAGAATAACAAGAAAGAACAAGGACGCTTCTTTTCAAAGCACGCTGGTCATCATGATCGCCATGTGCATAAACCTAGCATGCAGCAAACAAGCATGCTCCCCGGCACACTCGTACGATTTTTAAGTTTACCATTGACGGTATCCGCGGGCCGTCATATACAATTTGTGTGTACTTGGGAGAGCAATTTATATTCGTGCTTCTGTAGTTCTACTTTGGAAATCACGCTAAACCAAGAAGAACTTGTTTTGTGAAGCATGACCAGAGTTCCCGAACTGCTTTAAACCCTTTAACACGTGCTGACCTGCTGCAAGACAATACAGTGAGGATATAGCATGGAGAAGCTGTTTGTATTATTTAGTTATACAGGAAACTTTCAAAAAGTTTCGGGGTCGGTAACTGGCGTTTGTAGTGGAGCTGTCCAGCGTTTTCGCGGAATTTGAGGCATTTCCCCACTAGGCCGCACCCCTTTCTCTAACCTGCCATTGTAGAATTTTGGATTCGTTGGAGAAAAAATATATGCTCACGAACTGCGCCCACGTGGCCAGAGGCACCAACTGTCACCGACAATGTACAGCCCCGAACAGTCACGCTCGCCGAGAAACACGCTCAACAAAGTTTGAGAGCCTCGCCCAAATAAAGAGTCTTCATCCAGGTCGTTTGCGCATGGGCGGTAGGCCCCTTAAATAACCTAGTGACGGAGCTTATATTTAGTCTACTCAATTCTTGCTGGCTCATCCACTTCCAGGTGAAGATGCACAATCTTCATCCTCAGCAGTCAGCGTCGTAGCGCCGCCAACATCACCATCATCCACGCGTGTGACGATTCCTCGATCGGGTGTACGGTCGCACTACGCCGTCTTAGCCGCAATTAAATTTTTTAGGTGCACAGCTGCCTGTACTTCAAAGGCATATTTCCTAGTCCTGAGTTTACATAATCTACGGTGACATTTTGGCAGCATGCTCACGTTGTCTTTTTGAAGCGTCGACTTTCTTTTTTTAGGTTTGTACGCCATTATTCTTCCTCGGTTCATGCCGCGTTAACGAAAAAACCCGTGCACGAACTGCCCTAAACAGGTGAAATACCCGCAGAGGTTAACTTCGGAACTACCTGTCGTAGCACAACTTCTTCGTTCACAAATTTCTCAACTTCTTATACTGTTATAGTGGGAAGACGCGCTGTTTGTGTGTATGAGTGTTAGGGAACATGCTGCTCTCATTGTTTGGGACTGACATGAGGAACGGTCCTAGGAAGCCCACACAAGTCGTTGAAACTGTCACGACGGTGCACGCAAGTGCTGCAGGGCACCTCCCGGACTCGTGGAGTACCACGACGTTTAACACGGTTGAAATTCGACGTAGCTTCGTACGAAGGGCGCCGCGTCATACGAGAGGCACGGCAGGTTGTACTTTCCTTTTATATCCCCGCATAGAATGACAGACACGCAGTGTCAGCCAAAAAAGAATAAACTAGTATCAAATGGCACGCTGTCTTGAAAGGACGCATGGCAGGAAATCAGAGGGTTGGAGGGATCGCTGCCCAGATTTAAAGTTCAATGGTCATGTGATTTGTTTCAAAATCCTTTGTCGAACATGAATGCCTCTATGCAGGCTGAACATTCTAATGCTATTGGCGGTGCAGATGTTCCAGTGCCGCCCCTTGGCTCTGACGTCGGCATAGGGACTCGCGCCCCTGTCGTCTGCTACACTCGCGTCGCTGCTGCACTTCCGCCGCTGTCGTCCGCTGGTGAGGGGCAGCAGTGTCTGTGCTAGTAATCGCCCGCTTTGATGCTTCAGGGCATTAAAAAGCACATTTCCCGTTTTTCGGTACGTTTGAAAGTTTCTGACTTCTCAGAATAATTTCTAGCTACACACCGCACAAGTTTGCAACACTCCAGGAGAGAGAGAACACCTTTCCTAGCGCATCGCTGAGAAGATCGCGTGTAACTCGTTCTTTCTAGCTTATATGCTACGTTCAGTGCTCAGAGCTCCTCGAAAAGTATTTAAAATGCGTAGGCTACCCTAAAGTATTTTTGAGATGCACTTATGAAGACTCAACAGTTTAATGCTACGCACCAAGCATCGGGTCGCACGCGCGCATCCCACAGCAGGTAATAAAACGGCTGTCTTCTGTTTCTTTCGTTTTCGTTGACTTGTTTCCGCTTAGTTTTTTCTGTGCCCAATGCATCAGTTTTCTGCACCATCACAAACGTCTTATTAGGAGGTTTGTGGATGTTTGGGAGGCTCCCAAAGTTCCTGTGCGATATTTTCTTCAGGCTATATAACATACATTCCCTTCTTCACAATTTTTTTATTGTGGTTGCGGGCAAGAAGGTGCATATGCGCAGCGTGCGTTGTTCGTTCACATGAAAATGCAATGAGGTTTGTGGTACAGCACCGCGAAACGGCGCAGACAACGTTGTCGAGTAGTCGATGGTGGCTTTTGTTCCCCGGATTTCTATCGTAACCATCGTTATCGTAACGAACTGAATCTCGACCCGCAACGACGTGATTACAGTGTTGAATGCATGACATACTCGCTGACGAACGCAATAGATTGTATACGGGCCGGTTTTCAGTGCAACAAAAACCGAAATCGATGAATATGTCCAAGCAGCTCTTTATTATTTCCCCCTTCAGGAGTAAAAAAAATCCTGGCCTACTCGGGATGGCATTTGATGAATTGAAAAAAATTATTCTTACTCTTGTCCTGGACTGAGGCGCCTGCCCACTAATCAACTCGATTTTACAGTTGAATAAAGTTTACCTCCTCTAGCACCTCCTCCCTTCTTGAGTGCAGTTTTACTATAACGCGTATCTGAATATTGGGAAGATATGGAGGAAAATGTACTGAAATCTCTATCGAGGTTTGAAGCAGCATAGTGTTACTCTATTTTTACCATGTATGTGACTCGTTTTGCTCAATAAGCCTCCATACTTGTTATAAGCACGGTAAAAAACCAGCACTCGCCTATTCACACCGTAGGTTATTTGGAACTCAACTCAACTTACAACTTTTGCGCCGCATAGTGCATGTCGGCATACTTTCATGCCAAGACAACGTAAAGTGATGTGATGCAATACCTTGAAGTGTTCGGCAAGTTTGCAAAAACCTTTACCTTACATACGATTACTGGGAATCTTAATGCCTTCTGCCAAAGCCGACAGCCCCGAAGGCCTGGAATTTGTTTTGGTCTTGCATTTCCGGTGTTGCCGGTTGTTAGACTGATTGTTCCCTTTGTTCGAGAGATTTCTCGATACACAGAAGCTGACGCCTAGTTCTGACTCTTTGCGCTCCGCACAGGCCTGGCTTCGCAGGAATCGGGCGACGCCGGCAATGTTTCTCCCAGAGCGGTATGAAAAGCCTGCTACCGCGCCTTCACCTAGTGTATGCGGTTTTATGTCTTTTATTATGATAAAAAGTTCCGCATACGCAAAATCTGGTCGGACAAGCATGAAAAGTTAACCGCGCACAAAGAAACAGCAAGGAGAGCGAACCCCAGTGAAGCAGACGACAAATGCGCGAATCCCTAAGCCGACGTAACGGTGACGCGCTTCGCAGCGCCGCCCGTGGTCCCGCTCACCGCCAATTGACGCAATTCAATAGCTATCCAAAAGGCTCAAAAAGACTGAGTTATGCTTCTCTCGTCATACTGCCCGCAGGTAGCGGTGAAACATGGTGAAAGCATACTGTCTTCTTAGCGCATCACCAGGACCAGGTACTGGAAAAAAATCCTGCAGAAAAATGTGCGTGTTTTAAGGTGCCTATTATTTGGTGCGTCATAGGAATTCAGAATGGAGTATAACTGGCATTAACCCCTGGTTATTCAAAAATATATATACGTAGGTTCATGTCAAAGAAAAATTTCCTACATATTCATGTTTATTAACCCTACCAGGTTCTAGCATATCATTGCGATGGCATGTTGACTTGAACCGTGGGGCCTACAAAAAGTGAGAATAGAATATTCAGATGATTTTTTTGTCATTTATAAGATGACCTCTTTTTCTTCACCCGGTTCTTGGTAGCTCGGCCATCATGGTTTTGAGCCCTTATCGACACCTTTTCGGATCCTTCACTGTCCGTGTCATGAACGCAGGCGGAACGGCACTGCTCTGCGGTCGCGAAACGATTGGACCCGACGAGACAGCGCCGAGCCAAGAGCACAGTCCCCGAGGCTCGCAGGCAGCGGACGCGGCCGTCTTCACTGGAGACGTGGGCGAAGAAGGGGTAGACCGCTGGCTGCCGGCGCCGACAGGGCTCTGATCGGGGCCGGCCGCACGATTGCTTCTTCTTGGACTTCTGCAACAGTACGGGGACACCGGGTTGTAATACTGAGCAAGTTGTAACAATCGGATGAAAAATTCACAGACGCTCCCATACGCAGCCCACAGACGCTCCAATGCAGACGCTCCCATACAGCACAAGCTAAACCGAAACAGTATATTATATAGACTACGGCTAGGTAATGGCGGTGGTTCTACTATGCATCTCCTACATCCTCAGTTAAGAATTCGTAGAGGTGTTCATTTGTGTCGTGGGTGCGTAGGTCGGGGGGGGGGAGGGCGGAGGGGGGACTCCGAAGCAGAAACAACGTACTCTTCAAAGGACACTGCAACACTTTTGATAAACGCTTTCACTCTTTCGCTTGCGTCTCGAAGCATTGCAAAAGATACAGTTATCGCCAGCACGGAGCGGCCCTGCGTGATTTGCTTGTCGCACCAGATACGCATTCCGTTTCTGCTTTGTTTTGTGGCTTTATTTTTATAGTTGCTATCGAAAAGCGTGCATTGTAACAACTGAAGGAAAACCGGCCAACAGCCGCTACATGGCCTCAGTGACGCAATTCGCGCCGTCGAATAGCGTCAAGACCGGGAAAAAGAGAACGATCTTTTGAGCGAGTTTCCAAGTTATCTGGTGGGCATAGATCACTAATTCTCGCCGGTGTGTTTCACATTTAAGCGCGCGTTCTTAACAGTTTGCCGGTTTATGCGTGCGCAGGCCGGAAGCAGAGGGAAGGGGGGACGTGCACGCGCATCTACAGGTTCCACCGTCCAAGTGGTTTCATTGGTTTCATTCTCCGAGCTTTATCGTCCCGCCCCCTATAGGCGGGGAGGTTTAAACTTTCAGGTCGAACGGCCCCATGGGACCTGTACGGTGTACTCAGTGGTCGAGCTGACTGGGTTGGTGTGTTACACATGAAGTAAGGTGCGGACGACGAGGGAGGGAAACATACAGCCCATGTTCGCCCGCTAGAATATAGCTCGAGTCCATGCAAGTTTCATTCGGCGAATTGGCTAGGAAGTATGCTGAATTGAAAGGTACGAACAAACGTGTTTTGTTTCGTGCACTACGTGAAATTCGCGCAACTGTTCACGTCAGCCACCTTCACAGAGTGGAAGGGCACTAATTTTTCGTTGGCGCGCACTCCCAACGCCTGCTTGTGGACTACTTGCCTTCTCGCCACTTTCTCTGTCAGTTCCAAGTTTTTTGGTGCAAAGAACGCGTATTGCTCGGACTAAACAGCTCCCCTATTATAAAGGTGCCACTAAAATTGGAATTTTATTATAGAAGAGAGGAAGAGAGAACGTTATAAGGGCTCTAAAGTGCACCGGCAGTGTTTTCTGCCGGAACACTGTCGATTCCGTACGTCATTCCGCTTCTAAAAAAAGAGAGGCGGCATATCCGTCACCGCCACTAAGCTCGGTGCTCTCGTGTTCTCGTGTGACCGTGGTGTTATGGCATCATATAGATAGATCCCAATTTGGAAGCCAGTGTGGGAGACGTGAACGAGTACAAGATGACCAGCTGTGCCTCGAGGCCATCGTTCATGACGGAAAAATTCTTTCTGGGCGTGCCGCAGGTGTGTCTTTGAGTCCCATTCCGCCGAGGGAAGCGTAATTGGTTGCTATTTGCACAATTTACGGTCGGCTTACCTTAGTAGCACTTGGACGACGATGAGCGACGCACTCTAGGGAGCATTCCCCCCGCGTACGGAAGAGACGTCCCACCGGACAGCGGCCGCCCGTGTAGTCCCAGGAATGGCACCGTCGGCCGTCAAAGAACCACCCCGCCGAACGTTGTTGCTCGCTGCGACGTGGAAATGTTTCATGTGTCCAGTTCTCTGCATAGTTATCGTAGTCCAAAAGTTTGCGAAGGCGTACACCTTCTTTCAGTGACTGAAAGCGAAATTCCATTGCAAGCCTGCTACAAACTTGCATTCGAAACGACGCTTTCCGATTTTCGGTGACGGCATGCCTAAGCACAATTTTACGTGTGCTCTACAACGTGGCTAAGGTGCATTATAAGAAAGCATAACACTAAAGGCTGATCTTGCCAAGAAAGGGTAGGTTTCTAGTAGCTAGGTTTTAATTCCTCTTACTGTGGCACCTTCCAGCTAACCCGTCAACCACGCTTTTAAACATCTGCGTCAGGCTTTGAAAGCTCAAAGTGCAGTTGCCTGTCGTATTGCATGGGTGTCATTGTTACTAGGCCCGCCTGAAACGCCGTCGCGGTTCGCGCTTGGATGTGTGGCACTTCGCTTGCCACCGAGCTGTCGGCTCCGCAAACGCTAAAAGAAATAAAAATGCAACAGCGCGAGCCTGCAGGAATTGTGAGTCGACGACACACAATGGCTGATGCTCACTGCTCAGAGCATCCCAGCCTTTCCGCTGTTGGTTTATTTCTCCGCTTTTCATTTGTTTCTGGAGGACCGCGTGCAAGAAACGCGGCAGAACATTTTTTTTACCTGGGGCACTCCGAGAAGACGGACTTCAGCAAGCACGACGCTGCGGCAGGCTGGCTGCCCTGGCAGCTCCGACGGCAGGCCTCCAGGGACACGAACCGGTTGGGGCTGATGTTGCACAGCTTCGCCTGAGTGCCGACGTCGCCGCCGACGTGGCGGGAAGCTGCTTCGCGCTCCATTGCGTGCTCAGAGGCCGCTGCGACAGCGACGCAGGCGGCCCTCTCGCGGTCGTAGTAGAACTCGTGCCGGAGGCGCTGGCAGTACGTGTAGCGCACGGGGCCGCACTGAGCCCTGTTATCTCCCTGTGTGTAAACAAGTGGGTATCTATTTGTTGCAGCTCCTCTCAGTCAGCAGCGCTGTGTTAGGTTAGCTTTCACCACACAAAATAGTCACGCAAACCGAAGTCATTACGGCAATAATAGATAATTATTTTGCAATTGTGCGACGATGTAAAGAAGGGTCACATTCACTGTTGAACGGACACTGACGTAAATTTGTCAAGCTCCCGTTTTTACTTGCAGTGCGTAGACTGGCCCAAATTAACACACTTTTCATCGTTTATCCAGTTGATAAGTCGGTAATCATTTTATAAAGCCCGAAAAAAGAAAAACTACTATGCGCGGTCTGCGGTGGCCGCACCAACTAAACGCTGTGACGTCGGGAGGATGTTCACCGTGATTGGGCGATGTCAAAGGTTAGTATTAAGTTCTGTAAAACAACATGCTTGACGTCCGGCGTTATCGTTGGATGGCATTCTCGATATCTCAACAATCGTCATACCCCGCTTCTGCCATGTTGTCGGCTGTAAAATGCCTAAAATAAGCCTCCCAGGACGGCTTGGAATCGTAGCAATCACTAGCCGAGGCCTACGCAATAGATAAACACTCTCCGCGTAACCACAGACGCTCAAATGTCATGCGCTTTTCCCCCATATTTGGAGCTTGCCTCACTCATGCCTGTATCGTAAAAAGCGTATTCGCACCAGCCCAAGGGTCTGCTGATTCTGGCCAGTGTCCACTGCCCGCAAACAGTCAGTGCTTATGGCAACAGCACCCCAACGCGAACTCGCTAGCGCGTCAGTGCCAGTCTGCGTGCGTTCTGCGAACTCGTTCGTGGAGCAGTGAAAGTTACGGCCCAAAAATGGTGAACTCAGTATAGAAAACATCGGCAGAAAACGAAAAAATCAACTTACAGAAAAAATAATGTGCCCTCCGGAATTCTAACTTGCGACGACTTGCAAAATTACATACTAGCACTCCACACCACTCGACCACGCGCCAGCGCAGCCACAGTTGAAAATATAAGGTATATAATGTATAAACAGTTTACACTCATTTAGTTTTAGCATTTCCAGCAGCTTAGGTGACTATTTGTTCTATAGTGCTCGTGCAGTAAGCGTCCCCTTAATTTCTACATAATCTCACGACTAGCAATTGCATCTCTTAGACGGAAAAGCGTTCGCAGATACGTAGTCATGATGCTGACCGATGTGGTTGTTCACCCAGCGCGAAAAAGTGCTTCATGCTCCCTAGTTTTACGCTGTACGGTAAGCGTTTCGGTTGATTTTATTTCCTTAGTATGTACCTATATTGACTTCACTGACTTCTCCCGCCTTCAAGTGGCCTTCAAGTAGCGTACCAGTCAGCGAAGCGTCGCATATGCGCTTGTGCAGCGCTTGTGTGGAGCGACCCGGACTCGGGGCTTGATACAGTCTAACAAATTAACAAAGTAAAGAAAGGCACATTCTTCCATTCACAAACGTGTCGTGGCTAAGTTTCAACTGAGCGAACGAATTACGACTACCCGTCGGCGGCCGGCGAACTAAACGCTGGGCCGACTACTCTGTCAGAAGGTCGGCGAGCAGTGCAGTAGCGCAGTCAAGCCAAGTCATCTCCTCCTGACGTCAAATGAAAACGCCATAAAAATGAACGACGATGCAGAGAGTAGGACAGTATTTTGGAATTTATTTTTCTACTAAATAAATTCGCGTGAACGCGCTCAGAATGGTCGAAACATGGCTATGGACTCCGGACTACAATTTGCACTAGAAATCCCGCAATGTTTACAAATCACTTCAGTGTCCCTTTAAGGAGGCCATGAATCCTGTCGCTCCACAAAGAAAATCTGCCTTGTCACAATACCTCATGCCAATTTTTACGTTGACTTAACTGGAATATTTTACATACTGGCAAAAACAAAAAGATTTTGACTTACAAGAAGCTTTCCAGCACTTGTGACTGACCCAAATAAGCTGTTGTCCAAATTATCTGATTGTTGAAATACCTTTACGGCGCAGCCCTTTGGCGGCCATCTCTGGGCTGAGCCGCGTTGTCGGCGTAACCGAGTGAACGATGGCAAGACGGACGAGTGAAGGAAAAAGTGAACGATGAAAGAAAGCAAAGGAGCAGAGTGTCACGAAATTGGGACAGTACAGCGGTTCGACGTGGCGAAGCAAGCCAGCGCTCTCCAGAAGTGTCGGTTGGGGTAGGGGAGGGGCAGTATGCTGTTACCGCACGAGGCGCTCGACAGCGAGACGTTTGGCTAAAACGTGAAGGGGACGTGAGCGTGACTATGATGTGCGTTCGCTTAAGACGCCGTTCATGGTCCCTTACTGAGACACACTTCGCGCCGCTGACGCAGAGGCTCATCATCGCTGCCGTCGAGAGAACCCACGAGTGAGTGCTGCCTCAGCGCACTGCTGCTGCGCCCAAATATCGCATTAGGGAGTGTCGTAATCACCAGCCAAGTTTTTTAATCTTGAAACATGCAGCTCATTGCATTTCAAATAAAACGAGTGACGTTATTTTCCCGCGATGACGTGGTTACGAATGGGTACAGTAAACTGGCGAGAGGTAAATCAAAAGGAGTCACAAGCCGACGTTAAAAGCAAATTTACGAGCTGCAGTCAGGCTGCGCCATCTCTTGAGGGGAGCTCGCAAAAAGGTGGCAGCTTGTGAGTTCTAAACTGGGAAATAATTGCACCCGTCACTTTCTACAAAGGCTTGAGGGATTGAGTGAGCGCAAGACGTTCATTTCTAGCAACTTTCACCCCTCTAAGCAAGAAAAAAGAACATGGCTTTAAATCGAACTGTGGCGTTAGAAAGACACCTCGAACCAGTTCATCTTCGAGCCTCCGGACTATAGCTTTTCCCACATCAAACGCCCGGTAATTTTCTTTAGTTTACTTCCCACTTGGATATATGGTATTCCCAAGTTCTCTTCCCTCCTACTACTCATCACCTTTCCATATCGCCTTTTTCCCTCTATAATTTGCTGAAGCGCTTGAATATTATACTGCACTGACTGTTCAAAAAAGACAAAAATGAATAAAATAGACAGCCGCTGTACGAGAAGGAAAATATCAATCAATTTAGCAATGAGTGTAAATCCGACAATGAACACAGTAAAACATGGCAAAACATGACTGTGCCAACTGGATTTTGAAGTTTACGTTTGCTCAAGTTAGATGTGAGGTACACTTAGGTAAACTTGTCAAAAAGATCGTTGCGCGCCCTCCTGGTCTGTAACTGATGTAGATTCGGTAATTACTTCCGCTCTTACAGCGCTTGCACTTGCTACGCCAGAACACACTTGCTACACTTGCTGCACCGCTACACCACAACTCCCTATTGTAGAATTGCGTAACCTGATAAGGCTTAACGGGAAGGTGCCGATTCGGCGAGAATGCACGCTTTTCCAGCGGTTATCGACAGGGCACACAATCGGGCACCTTGGGCTCTATCGCCTCTCAGTGCGTATTAAGCGTCGCGCCGTGTTCATAAATTGTAAGATGGATCTACAGAAGGTCACTCACCAGCTCGTAAGAATGAGCGCACGGGCTGGCTCTTAAGTGTGTCCCGTTCATAGAATTTCGGCCGACAATTTTGGCAGCGTCTTCTTAATCACCTCTTATTTGCACCGCTTGCGACGACCATGTTCTTTGCGAACCATTCACCCTGGAGAGATGTTTTAGTTATGGCGCCGCCACTGGCGCTGGTGACATGAAAGCCAGAATCTATCGGGAAATCGAGGATAACGGGAGTGGTGGCACGGATGCGACTTCCCCGCTTGGGCCCCAATATTCCGCCTTGCGAAGCAGAGCTTCTGCAACTTCGCACAACACTGGAAGCTGACGCAGTTCGTGGCGTGAAGGCGGGGCCATCTGAGAATGTTTTTAAGGCGTCAGAGCGACTTCCACAAAACAAACACGCGTACACAAAACGCACTTGGCCCCTACGACCATCGTGACAGATCTACGCAGATGTGCATGAGCGTAGATGAGCACTTAGGACGAACACTTTTTCTGTATTTTTCTTGATTAAGATCTGTTGAAAATCGGCGATCCACCGATACGTATTTGGTGAAATATCGCTCCATTTCTTCTAATGGCTCTTTGGCATTCTAATTGCGCCTTAAAAGGCTTTTTAGCTATTTAAAACTGGTATCCCAACCATAGTCAACACGCACGCTTCATGCAGTACGCCACATGGGCTCCACGTGAGTGCACGTTTCTCCATTTCGTTGCAACGTTGCCGTTTTTGTTACTGCTTCTGGTAGTTCAACCGATGTGATTAGCACCGCAAGGCAAGATACCTAATGAGAAGGCATGCTCCTTGCACCCCTGCTTTGTTTACCACGCTTGTTTATTTCCCATAGATAACTTCAATGTGCCGAAAATACTGCCAACGCATCCACTTCCTGGCTGATTCAACGAGAGATTGAACAAGCGTGTACAAGCGCATTTCTTGTTCTTTTCTCATATTTTTATATGAGTTGTGCGCAAGCCGGGTAGTATCCTAAAAGTTAAGTTCGTTTTCCTTTTACGTGCCTAGTTTGCAAGATGCAACTGTGAAGGTGGCGCGGAGGACCAGCGATTTCTGGCGGCTACAGTTTTTTGAAACATCGCGGTTTTGCGCACAACGATGTGTAAGAGTTGTCTGTATAAAATACGTTTGAAACAACAGCTAAACCAGAATAGCAGTCAGTTCAAACCAAACTTTGCGTTATGCAGTGAACAAAAACAACCCACAAAATTGTGAATTCGGACCAGACGCCAGATTGTTCTCACTATGACAACACTTTTCGTATCTGCAAGTGTGCAACACAAAATCTCTGCTTCTTGCATTGTAAGTATTAAAGGATCTGGTTTGTGCCGAGCCGTCTACTACATACCATTTTGTAACCAACCTGATCTTATTAACAGCATATGAATAAGTATTCCCGGTTGGTCGCCGTAACTATGCAACCCGCCTAGAACAACCGACCGTCCGACGTCGGCACATGGTACTGGCAAGACAACGTATCTAACGCCTAATCTACATTGACCTCCTGACTGCAGAGAACAACAAATATTGATTCCAACCTCACTCACAGCAAGAAACACTGCAGATTTTAGCATTTACGAAATCGACGTTTAGTAACCACTAAACGTCCACACATCCGCACCAGGACGGATGTGTTGTAGCTTGCGCACTCCTCAAGGGTGAACGGCTGCCGCTAATAATAATACTGTTACTTTGTGCAGCAGAGCCGAAGGTCGCGGGTTTGATTCCTGGCCGCGGCGGTCCGCTTTTCTGGTGCAGCCGAAAAGAAAAAAACGCCCGTGTGGTCGAGATTTCGGCGCACGTTGAAGCTCCGCAGGTGGCCAAAATTAATCCGGAGCCCTCCACTACGGCGGGCCTCATCGCCTGTGTCGCGTCGGCGCGTTAAAACTCAATCAATCAATGTTGCTGTTGCCCCCGATTCCCTTAATATTACTGTCTTTTCTGGGCTTCGGGATAGCGCACTTGTTAAACACAAGTACAATTGGATTGCTTTATCAGTATAGCAACAAGTTTCCCGACCCACCAATAAAACCAGTCTTGCCTTATACCCTTGGGAAACCAGGAGCATCGTTCTTGGCACGGTCGATGCGAGAAGCTGTATAAACATGGTTTAAACAGCAACCATCCCGCCTTCTTCCAGTTCTGACACGCCTACTCAACTGACAATCAGGCGATTCTTTGTTTAAAATAACGGGCACTCAAAGTTAGGAGATGAGAACCCACCGCGTCCTTCACTCCTGCGTCACTTGCTGGTCCGCCCTGCACAGCTCCAGTGGCCATCGTTGAAGTAAAGTCGGTCCGGCCGCTTTTCCTGGAGGTCGATGACTTCGCTGACGTTTCAGCTGGACTTGCGGTACTGCCGGCCGCCACCACGGAGCTTGCGCTGGCCGCCAAGGAAATGCCCGTCTGGCTGGAGGCAGTCGTCGCCTCGCTGGCCATGACCCTCAGGACATTCGCCTGACCTGCCTTCATTCTAAGAGCCGCAACGTACTTGCGGTCCACCTGCATTTGAATACGTACTGTGGCACGGGTGACATGTGAAGCGTTGGTACGGCTGTCAACGCCCTCAATAGCCGTGAAATCAAGAAGCGGGTTAGAGAATGAATGCAATCTCTGCTGCGGCTTTGCTAGATGTTTTTACTGGAAGTTATTCTTAAGCCTTTTATAAACAGAATATAGTTAGAAAAGAATTGCTCAGCCCCCTTCTCCCCAACCTACGTGTGGTCCAAGGGGCTCATTATATATTTTTCAAGTGACAGGTACTGGCGTCGAAAAACCCGTCTCATTGCTCTACTTTTAAATCAACGAATACATACATTCAAGCAGGGAGCAGGACGTAAAAAAGGCAGGAATAAAAACAATCAAAAATATTTTTTCCTGGAATAACAGGCATTCCATAAGGGGAATAAATATTAGGTTTTTATCTCCAAGTATCCCATGACAACTACTCGCATTCCGAGTCCTTCGAAAATCACGGGGATGCTTGGAACTTTGAAACGGTGTGGAGGTCTTGTTATATCATCTATTTTGTTTGACATTTCGGCGAACGTTAAAGGTCTCCAGATGGTCAAAAATAATCTGGAGCCATCCACTACGGCGCGCCTCATCGCCTGTGCAGCGTCGGCGCGTTAAGCCTCATAATAACCCACTCAATACCATCTGTTTGTCGGCTGTTGACCTTTCTGTTGAACTCTGCCGCCACCGCCTTTACCATATGGCCTGCCATCTCAGAGGGCCTTCTTTTCGCCGTCTCGGTACCGTCACCTGTCAAGACTGCTCGTATTGCACATGCGTTAGCGGCTTACCCTCGTTTCGAGCTCGTGTTTCCATTTCCCGCGCGCTGCGTCGGGAAACGGAAACAGAGCCCTCAGAGCCATTTTTCGAAGCCCTCTTCCGACAGACTTCCGGCACTTTACCGGCGCACGATCACCGGCTCGCGCTTAGATTTTTTGTGGGCTTCTGTGTATACCTCAGGGATATTTTTTGTGCTTCACGGGCTCCTTTAAAGAAAAATCTAATGCTCTCGCATTAATTTCCTGACCGCGGAAAAATCGGTTGTTTTAGGTAGTCCGAGAAATATTTGTTTCCTGCCACAGAAAATTACCGATGCTAATGTGTAAGCTATCAGATGATAGAAGAAGGATAGGGTTTTCCAACAGGGTTAATATAAAACAACAGATTTATTACTAATATTAGCAAAAAATTATCAAAAAGAAATAACGAAAAAACTGTGAGAACATCAATGCTACTTTGCACAGGGTAAACAAATAAATTGAAACATACACTTTGAATACAAGGCCCTTATAGAATATTACTGAAAATACGAAGTCTCCAAGTACAAAACGTTACTTGCATACATACAAAACTAAGCACTAGTGCCTATCATGCAACCGCGCGAAACAGTTTCTCCTTCTTGGGCAAAACAAAGGTTCGCCCCACTCTGTGCTTCCGGCGCCGAGTGGTCCAGCCCGAACGAAGCCGACACCTTTCAAATAAGAGCTGTGACCTTTCGAACGGGGTGGATTTGTTTGCATCAACGCGCGGCAGCGATAGAACGACCCGAGGATAAAGTGAAACTTGCCGGCGGATACCTGCTGACCTTCCGGAGCGGTTTGACTCACTTTCGTCGTCTGTACTGAAGTCTGACAAATCGACGTCGTCTGACGTGTCTGTGCTGCTACCATAATCCAGAGATTACAGCTCAGATTCATCGGAATCCGTCAAAATTCGCCATTCTCGTAGAGGATCGGCCAGCGACATTGACGCCATAACGGAAAGGACTGTGAAGGAGCTTTAAAAATTCCCCCCTGCGGCGGAGAAAAGCAACTCGACAGCGAAACTGATAAAATAGTTTCTTTTTCACCCTTTGAATGGCGGTAGCAGTCCAGAAGCGCCCGGCAAGCGCCAAATTTGAATTTGTATTCATCGATAACATGCTATCGATAGGAATAGGCTGCGGTAACGAAAGTGCTAAAAATGTACGGCTGGCCATCTTAGTGACAGGTACACACGCGATGATGTTGAGAAGACTCGTTGCTAAAAGAACGGTAAAACAGCTGTGTAAGAACCATTCCTCGAGCTGCCGCTCCACTACAATAAATCTCTGAGCCAGCCTCGAAGCAAACTTCTTCCCTACCAGATCAGCTGCCACGCAGGCGACGATGAACACTCCCAGCGTGCCCAGGAGCAGCACTGTCTGGTACCTCCGCCAGCAGGGCTGCGGTTCCTCGTCGCGGGGACAACTGGCTTCTTCCGCGCGCCTTCGGGCACCGCGGGTCCTTCCACACGGACCACGCGTACTCTGCTGTCCGGTGGCCCTGGATCGGTCGTCAACGAAGCGTTTCTTCACTGCGCTGTCAAAGCTGCGACCATGTAGTTCATGGATACCGCCTAAGGAGAGCGCCCGTGTTACGTGCGACATCGTCTTGGTAGGCGACCCCGTACCGGTGGGGGGGAGGGGTATCTTCATTACGCGGGACGACACGAAGGAGCGAGAGTACGGGGGCGACTACATTTTTTGAGCCACTCCAGTTAGCATCTGAATAGTTTTATTCTCTGTCTCATCATTTGCGGCATGCGGTCTCCAAAGTTCACGACGAGTCAATAGGCATGGGCGACCAGTAAACTAGAAGTGGGCAGCAGTGCTGCCAACCTGTGAAGCCACTTTTCCCCTAGCTCGGATGAAGAAATTCCCTATATTTCCTTAGATTTTTGCTGAATGCTCTCATCAGATGTTTTCTCTCAGATAATGTGTTTAGCGTTAATCACATGGAGCGGCTTTTGCGAGCGACCCGACGAACGATGCGACGGGGATCTGCAATCGCTTGTCCCAGTCGCTCGCTGTAGCAGCAACATATGAGTGATCGCGCGAGCGCCGGCGAACGCGATCCCAATACTGCCGCACGTAAAGCACCCAATACGATTATCGAAGTACACAAGACCGCAAGGTTTCTTTATGAGCGCATTTGTCACAAAAACGGGAATATTTGCACTCCACAACTTTTGGCACAAAAATCCCGCACTACGAAAGATTGTACTTGTAATACCACAGAAGCAAACAAAAAAGAATAATAGGAACAAGCACAGACGATGCGCAGTGAATGAGATATTAGAGCGAGCAAGTTTATAAAATTCATCACTTATGTTCTTTTCAAATTTACACAAACACTGTCAAACGCAGGAGCGATAGCTTTGAGGGATGCACATTTATGTGAAAAAGATATCTGCGCTTCATTGAGAAGCTGAAATGCATAGGTATATGAAAGTAATGAATGCTAAAATTAACAAAAGGCACCATTACACGACTCAATGCATAAGACAACGTAGACGCAAAAATTCTGTAGATGTTGACAAATTTGCTTATTGCGTACAGACGACCCCATTCCCCTAGATCTAGGGAAGTTTCCCTAGAGTTGGCATCTCTGGTGGGCAGACCGCTAAGACTACGTTATCATCATCGGTGAAGGTCATCATCATCATCGGTGAAGGCCACACCAACTTGCCGTGGCGGTGGTCCCGTGGTTAACCAGTCCTGACGCACGCGCGATCCCGATCGAGATGTTCCCCCGCATTTGCAGCCGAAATTTATTCTCACCGAGAACGCCCCTGCTCGATTGGGGAAGTGGGAACAGGTTAGCGCGACACATCACCAGCGCGTAATCACACCCGCCATCCCTCATTGGTCTTTCCGCCCTGCGGAGCGTCAAAAATGGGTCTCGGCTCCATTCGCCCCCCGGGAACAGAAACCCGCCGCTCTTGGCGAAAACAGGTTTCTAGCGGTGCCGCCGTCCGCAAGTGCGGCCACCGGCACGACGTCGCTTCCGTTGCAGCTTCTCGCGCTGCGGTGATTCTACAACTAAGCCCATAACAACCAGCCCCCCCCCCCCTTAAACTTATCCCCCGCCGTCACGAAAGCTTTTGGCGATATGAAAATTACTCGCTACAAACTTTCCGTACAATTTTTTTTTTAATCTTCGCATGGATCAAAATTAACCGTAGCCACTGCAGAGGATCCGCTACCTTGTTTGTTCTCAGTACCTAGGGATCTTTTTCTGACCAGTTATTACCGGAGAGAAAGCTGCCTACCACAATTCAGTAAAAATTCCTTCTTTGAGGTAACTGGCTCGACCTTCTCTGGCGTGCTCAGCGAGCGTGCGTACCGGTCAGAAACGCCGCTCGTCGTGGCATCAGATGGCGGAGTGCGGCCTCCCCGGTTGCACACGGCGCGGCTGGAGCGTTCCAGGTGTGACGAAGGCTCCCCGCCCTCCACGCGGCCCTGGCTGGCCTCATGCTCCCGCTTCGGTCGCCGCTTCGGAGAGGGCTTTCTCGGCACCTCCCGGTCGGCAGCGTTCGCCCGGCGCTTCGGCTGCCTCGACGACGTCGTCCTCCGGGCCTTGTCGCGGGACATGGGGCTGGGTGCCCTCGGCTGCCGCCCGCTGTGCTTGCCGAGGCCTCGGGTTGCACGGGGTGGCTGCATCTTCTTCGTCTGAAAGCCTCTCGCGCAATCACGGGTGCTTCACTGGCACTCGCGCTGTACAAGGACGCATACCCGTTCGGCCAAGGATGAAAGGTGGCCACATGAATGATTTCTGGAGGAATTGCGTCGGGCCCCAGATCCCCTACGCAGGTTCCGCAGGTTCCGCAGACACTCACACACATGCGCGCGCACTTTCACGCACACGCCCACATGTACAAATATTTTCTGCTCAAAATACAAACCACAAAAATAAAAATCTCTACACAAGACCACTGACATGCTGGGGTGCTCCAGGCTCAGCGACAGCCTACACGCCTGACGTCATGGCACCAAGGTACATTTAAGGGTGGTATCGTTGCGTTTGCTCATGGAGCATCTGCTTTCGGGAATTCTTTTGGACACCGCTACGTTTCTCTACAGCATTCGGCCAGAAATATTTTTGAGATAATGTCAACCCACTAAACATCTGACAACTTTGCAACATCGGCCAAAGAAATCCAAAGGCCGCATACCCTTGACGTCTCTAATGGATAAAGTGAAGGTAAGGCCCATGTAAAAAATCATGAGGAGCATTTAAGAATGAAAGGAAAAAAATTTCCCCATCTTCCCATTGGGGAACCCTGAGTAGTATGCGAAGCAGCGAAGGGGTCTACTCAAGTTCCCATTAGTTTTCAGTTCGATCGCGGCGTTGCGGGAGGAGAATGAAGGAAGCGGAGCGCGCGCGCGCGTCATTTATACCGCGGATATACAGTGGCACCCCCTGCGGAGTATGCAGCGGCTACCCTCGCGTCTCTAACCCTAAGCTGCTTCGCATTATCGCGCGTGGAGCCGCAGGTGTCGCCATTCATTGCGCAATCCCGGAGAGGAGAGGAGGAATGCCGGAGAGGAGAGGAGTGTGGGGGAGGAGAGGAGCAATGCCTCGCATACTACTCAGGGTTCCCCTACGGGAAGATGTCGAGAGTGGTTGAACGCGAAGCTATCTCGTGATGGATTCTTTGGTTGGCCAATCCCTAAAGGCATCCTATTCGATCCTGTCCATATTATACTTCCGTATGTAAAGAATGGAGGTAAAGGTAAAATGGAATACGCTGCAAAGAATGGATGTAGCCTGAAAGCAGTGAAGAGACGTCTTGGCGTGGGGAAAAATCAGATGTATGCACTTAAGGATAAGCAAGGCAATGTCATCACAAATATGGATAAAATAGTCACAGTGGCCGAGGAGTTCTATAGGGACCTGTACAGTACCCGGGACATACAGGATAATGCCGAATGAGACAGTAGTTCAGAGGTGATAGACATCCCACCCGTAACGACCGAAGAAGTAAGGAAGGCTTTGAAAGAAATGAAAGGGGGCAAAGCACCTGGTGAGGATCAGATAACAGCAGACCTCTTGAAGGATGGCGGAGAAATTGTACTTGAAAAACCGGCAAACCTGTATACGCAATGCCTAATGACCGCAATGGTACCGGAATCTTGGAAGAACGCGAACATCATCCTAATCCATAAGAAAGGCGACATGAAGGATTTGAAAAATTACAGGCCGATCAGCTTACTGTCAGTCGTCTACAAGGTATTTACCAAGGTAATCGCTAACCGAATCTCTGCAACCTTAAATTTCAGTCAAGCTAAAGAACAAGCAGGGTTCCGAAAAGGTTATTCAACAATGGACCATATTCACACGGTCGATCAGGTGATAGAGAAGTGCGCTGAGTATACTGAACCCGTATATATAGCCTTCATAGATTATGCGAAAGCATTTGACTCGGTCGAAACCCTAGCAGTCATTCAGGCATTACGGAACCAGGGGGTAGATGAGCATTGTGTAAGAATACTAGAGGATATCTACAATGGGTCTACAGCTACCATCATCCTGCATAGGGAGAGCAGTAAAATACCTATAAGGAAGGGTGTCAGACAAGGAGACACAATCTCTCCAATGTTATTCACAGCATGTTTACAAGTAGTATTCAGAACGTTGGATTGGGAACAGCTGGGAGTAAGGGTTAATGGAGAATACCTCAGTAACCTCAGATTTGCTGATGACGTTGCCTTGCTAAGTAAATCGGTGGACAAATTGCAAAGCATGCTTTCTGCACTGGGCGAACAGAGTAGAACCGTGGGCCTGAAAATTAATATGCAGAAAACTTAAGTAATGATCAATAACCTCGGGACAGTACAGCAGTTTGAGATAGGTGGCGAGGCAGTGGAAGTGGTAAGCGAATATATCTACTTAGGCCAAGTTGTGACCCCAGATCCCAACCATGAGGCAGAGATAATTAGAAGGATCAGAATGGGGTGGGGTGCATATGGCAGACATTCTCAGATAATGAATAGCAGTCTACCATTGTCGCTGAAGAAGAAATTGTATGACAGCTGCATCTTACCGGTACTCACCTACGGGGCAGAAACTTGGAGGATCACTAAGAGGGTTCAACTTAAATTGAGAACGACTCAGCAGGCAATGGAGCGGAAAATGATAGGTGTAACATTAAGGGACAAGAAGAGAGCGGAGTGGGTCAGGGAGCAAACTGGTGTTAAAGACATATTAGTAGAAATTAAGAAGAAGAAATGGACGTGGGCAGGGCATGTAATGCGAAGGCAAGATAACCGCTGGTCATTAATGGTAACAGACTGGATCCCTAGAGAAGGCAAGCGTTGCAGGGGACGGCAGAAAGTTAGATGGGCAGATGAGATCAAGAAGTTTGCGGGGACAAATTGGTCACAGTTCGCACAGGGCCGAGATAATTGGAGAATAATGGGAGAGGCCTTTGCCCTGCAGTGGGCGTAGATAGGCTGGTGATGATGATGATGATGATTAAAGGCATCCTGCCAAAAGCATCATCAGCGGTGCCCGGCCAGGCATCGCCAGTGGGGGTGTGGTACTCAGGGTTCCCCTATGGAAAAATGACGACGGTGGTTGAACGCGAAGCTATCTAGTAATGGATTCTTTGGTTGGCCGATCCCTACAGTCATCCTACCATAATCATCATCAGCGATGCCTGGTCGTCGACATTGGTGCACCGGCTGAGAGCAACGTACACGCCCTCCTCTTCGCAGGTTTGTCTTCTCCTTTTTCTTCAGCGGTTCCCCTTGGGGAAGATGACGACGGTGGTTGAACGCGAAGCCTTCTCGTGATGGATTCTTTGGTTGGCCAATCCCTAGGGGCTTCCTGCCACAATCATCATCAGCGGCGCCTGGCCAGGCATGCGCAGTGGGTGTGCGGACGGCGGACAACAACGACAAGGGAGGGAGGGACACAGCCCCGCGCATGAGATGCTTCGTATCGAAAAGAAACGCCTTTATCATGATGTACACAGCACTGGGGATATAAGAAATATGAAGTAGTGAAGGGAATCTGGGAGAGTGTAATGATACCGGCACTAACTTTTTCAAACGCAATAGTATGTGTCAGATCAGACAATCAAAAAGGGCTAGCAGTAAATCAGAGGGTAGTAGGTCGTTTGGCATTTGGAGCCCACAGTAAAACAACAAATAAGGCAGTGCAGGGAGACATGGGATGGGTCTAGTTTGAAGTGAGAGAAGCGCGGAACAAAATATGTTTTGATGTGCCACTTAAAAATATTGATGACCAGAAATGGGCGGCCACAGTGTTGCGATATCTTTACATGAAAGGCATGGACACACAGTGGAGGAATAGAACCAGAAGGCTCAGGACAAAATATATGCAACCTGGAACCGCAGGGGAAACGACAAAAGCAATAAAAAATTAAGTGAAAGAATCAGACAACGACCTGGAAAAAAAGGATGGGCCCAACAATGTTCTTAGATATCTACAGAATCGGGAATTGCGAGATCACGAGGAAAAAGTTCTTTGATAACACCAAAGGGAGTACATTGGTTTTTGAAGCCTGTGCGGGTTGCTTGCGGACAAAACCGCTAATCGACGAGCCGGTACAGGAAGAACTGTGTGCAGTATGCGGCAAGAAGCCAGAAACCATGAGACATATTGCAACGGCGCGCACAAGGTATCCGTTGAGTCCTCGGTAAGGAAGACACCGATCTTCGGAAGCCCATGGCTTTAAGGTTAACGGAAAAAGTGAATTGGACAGCAGTAGAATGTTAATAAAGGAAATTAGAATTTTGGGGGGAAAAGAGCAGAGAACAATCTGCGAAAACACTGGGAACAAAGAAGTCAGACGAGCACAAAATCCATAAAAAATTCCTCCCTTTTTATGCCAGGTTGCTGTACAGTGGCGTTATGACTAAGGTCGCCGGGCAACGCCACCCCGTTACAAAGGGGAAGCCGCTAACCATCATCATCATTTGCAAGATTTCAATGTCTAGATGCTTGCCAGGTACCCCCCCACAGCCAGGCCGTGGAACACCCTGCCTTTCTACAAAAATGCAGATATAGCGGAAGTTCCACTGTAATCGTTATAATAGCGTAAATGGAGATAGTTGGTCGATCAAACTTTGCAAAAAAAGTAAGAAAAATACCAAAAAATTACGGGAAATGGCGGACCGTATAACGCCCTGCATTTCCACAATAATGCAGATTTTACTGTAGTTCCCCCTGTAATGGTTATAACGGCGTAAACAGCGATAATTCCTCTAACCAAATTTCGCAAACTAAAAAATAAGAAAAATATCATGCGAAAAAAATGCGGAAAACGGCGAATGATAATGCAGATTTTCCGGAATTTCCACGTCTAATCGCTAAAATAGCCTGAATAGAGATAACTGGTCGAACAAAATTCTGCAAAACGTAAGAAAACAAAAGTTAAGGAAAATGGCGGGCCCTGCATTCATTAATAATGCAGATTCCGCGAAAGCTCCACTTGTAATTATAATACTATTAGCGTAAATGAAGGGAAGTGTTTGAACAGAATTTTGAAAAACTCAAAAACAAGAAAATATCAAATAAGAAACAGGACATGGCGAGCCGTGTAACGCCTTTCATTTACCATAAATGAAGATTTGGCGCAAGTAACATCTGTACACGTTATAATATAGTGAATGGCGATAATTGGCTGGACATGACATAGAAAAACGAAAAAAAAAATTGCTGTAATGAACTCGCGCTCAAGACAAGCGGCAAATGAACGCTACACATTAGTAAACAATTCTATGGATTACTGCTGATATTTTTATGCCTTGGTTCGAACCGGTATGAAGGTTCATTGATCAAAACGTTAACAATTAAGCGCTGTGCCAATAACATGGTCGGTTCAAGCTCGTAGGATTTGCTGATATACATGGCAGGCGCCATAACCGCTTCATCCACAAAGCAATCGTGGTTCCAACGCCGTCTGATATTGGTAAGTGTGAACCAAATCACAGAGACTTAGGAATGACACACCCATAAAAGGTCAGTATGGAGATTGACTAGTGCTAGTCTGCTTCCATCATTTCGGCAGCTGTGCCGCCATAACATGTTTCCGTCATAGCACACACGCGCGCACGCACGCACGCGCGCCCACACACACACACGCACACACACACACACACACACACGCCCATCACTCACACACATCACTCACTCACTCACACGCACACGCACACGCACACACACACTCACACACACACACATACACACACTCACTCACTCTCTCACACACACAACACACGCCACACACACGCACGCACACACTCACTCACTCACTCACACGCACACATACACACAAACACACACACGCGCGCGCACGACACACACACGCACGCACACACACACACACACATACGCACACACACACACGCACACACTCACTCACTCACTCACTCACACACACACACATATATACACGCACGCACGCACGCCCACTCACTCACTCACACTCACTACCTCACTCACACATCACTCACACACGCACGCGCGCCCACACACACGCACTCACTCACCCATAAATACTTAGGTGTTACTTTAGATTCGTCTTTGCACTGGGCCCCTCATATAGAACAACTAAAAAATATATTATTATCTGGCTGTCTCTCTCACCCAACCTTAAACCTCTCACCCAAGCTTAAACGAGTGCTGCGCCTACGAGACCCTCCGACCTCTACCAGGCCTGTTGGCAGAACTTACTGCTATTCGGGATGGTCTCCAAGCGCTTGCATCGACAGTAACTCCGGCGTGAAACTGGAAACCTACACGGACTCAACGACAGCGATACGTGATCTACGTCGCGTTGCGCGTAGCACCAGCATGTCGGCACGTATTCACGCGATCCTGGACACATACCCATGCCCTGTGCGTGTTTTGTGGGTTTCCCGGGACATGCTTCCTGCCCACACAGCGGCGGATCAGGCCTGTCGCCGTATAGATCTTCCACGGCCGCTACGACTTCTTCCGGTGTCCACGTTTGAAGAACTGCTGGTGGAAAAAAATTCCCACCTCCCCTCGCGGGAACCCCTGTGTAGATGCGACGCATAGGCGGAGCGGCGACGGGACCGCGTTTTATAGCGCGCATAACGTTGAGGGGACTGCGTAAGCCGGTCCCAGTCGATGACGACGTTGGCGTACTTGTAAAGCGGCGTGGACTCTAGGTGTTGGAGCCAAGCGTGGATGTTGCTTTCGCCGGAGAACGGCACACGGGTTATATGCGCAGCGCGCCCGAAGGAGAGGAAACCACGGAAGAGAGAGTACTGCACATGCGCCGGCCCCGGCGCGTCTGCCGCGGCTATGACGCAACACAATTCAACACAATCCACTTTAATCCAATCCAAGCCAAGCCAAGCTAATCCAATCCAATCCAATCGAATCCAATCCAATGTCCCTCGCGAGAGAGTGTTCGCTATCGGAGAGGAGAGGGGGTGAGCGGCGGAGAGTGCAGCTGGCGCGGCGAGGAGAATGGGGGAAGGGTGGACAACGCCGACGACGACGACAATGACGACGACGCCGGAGGGACAAGGCGAGTGAATCAGATGCTCTGCATCTAAAAGGAGAACCTCCGCCGCGCCACGCGTGCTTTACTTCCACCGCGTGGAACTGACCTCCCCAGTGGGCTCGCTCGCTGGGAGGAGGTCCTGCCGCGGAAGCTTCGAGTTGGGGTGGCCTTATCCCCAGCAGTGACCCACGTTTGCCTCCCCGCTATCACGCACCGTTTGCGGACACCTGTCCCTTTTGCACGGTCGCTGCGTCCTAAGCCGTCACGAGCCACCTTCTATAGACCTGCCCTGCCCTGCAAACCTCTCGCCTGCAACACCTCCGGGGCACAGGGCTCCATCCTGGGAGACCCCCTGATCTACAGCGGTGGATATGGGGCCCTCAGTACCGGTCTCTGCTGACGTTTCTGCGTGAAACAAATGTGATGTTGTATATATAACTGTTATGCCGTACGACAAACTCTCGCAAAAAAAATGTGCAGACTGCTTTGAAAAAATGCAATTTATACAATACATATCAATGTAGATAAGATGTACCGGTCTGTGAAAAAACTTTTGCATACTTTTATAAAACATGACCCGATTGGTTCTATACGGACGGGTTTCATGTATTTCAGATTGGCTCAGCGCTTGCTGTGAACTATTGTTTTTTTTTATGACGGATAGTATCAAACTATCCCGATTTTCAGCCCTTTTTCAGAGGCAATGTGCTTCGAACTTCAAAAATTCAGGGAGACACATAAGACAGCTTTCTTGGGGGATTGCGAACGCGTGACATGTTTTTTGATGATTTGAGGTCCTCTGGTGTTGAACGGTACGTCTGTAATGAGTATGTCTTCTGTTGCGGACATGTCATTCGTCAGGAGAGAGATATGTATGCCTGCGGTGCATTCCTGGCGTCATAGCGGCTGCGATGGTGTCCACTGGTTGGTTTTAGCTGCACAAGCCCTGTCCCTTTGCTAGCAGGGCGGCGTTTTGTTTTCCTTTGCATTTTCTTTTGAGGCGTATAGCCGGTAAAAGGCTTGTCCATAACACAGCTTTCGTACTATCAGCCCTGTCCTGCCCCGCCGGAGCGGGATTCGAATAAAACTACTGCGGAATTCAGAAGTCTTAGCCCTTCGCTTTTGCCTCCGACATGTTTGGAACGAGTATGTTCCGGCAGTTTTGGAATGTAGCTGGTTGAAGTTGAAATCGCTGTTATAGACAAGCGTTTTACCGACTGTACTTCCGTGGGCAAACACATATTACAGCTACGGCTGAAGTAGACGCTTCAGGGTCCATCGGCGTAGATAATGCACTGACAGCAGAGGCGTGACCAGTACTGGGACACGACATCTATGCCAGTGCGGTACGCTTTATTTGCATTTATTTCTCATTCATCTCTCATTCTCATTCATTTCTCATTCATCCACTGCGTCGTTTGTGTTTTTTAAAGGGTTTCTTTCTTCTGCCCCGGGGGGTATGGGCGCGCCCACTGAGGGCATTATTTTCTTCTTCGTCATCTTCCTCGCCATTTTAAGGCCTACACACCCCTATTGGCCTAAACGCGCTTCCATACTCGTTTCTGTAGCATGCTCATTCTGTAGACCTCGGTACATACCTGAACCCTTTTGGTTGCTAGGAGTCTCGGTTGGCGTTGCGGGGGATTTGTATTGAACTCGCAATGTGTAGGACCCGGGTAGAATCTAACGCCCTCATAATTTTCTTTTATGCACTTTTAATCCGTTTGCTGTGTCGGCTATCTTTCCGGCCGCAATAAGTTATACGCCGACGCCGAACTCCGCCTTTTTGCTTAATGTAATGTAACAGGCCCAATGCCCGTTGTGCCGCGGCGGTTTAGTTACACGTTATCGTCGTGCATATACATTTTTAGCACTGAACCTGCTATGAATGGTGTGTTGGCAACGATGTGTCAGTTTTCTACTCCCACAGAATGTGAAGTCGTGGGTAAAGCCTTGTACTCAACACACCTCTGCGGGCACCAGTGGCGTAGCCAGGGGAGGGAGGGGGGAGGGACGCTGACCGGGCTTTAGCTCCTCCCCCCCCCCCCCCCCCCCCCCCGAAACTTTACTGGCCGGCGACGTGCTGCCTTGTATATAAAAGCCTGGTACGTCGCCTGTGAACAGAGCTGCATATCCGTCGAAAGTGCCGCTATTAGAACCATTCACGACTGAATGCCTGCGCCACACAAAACTGAGCGCCTGAGTCAGGATGGTTGCGGAGGCGTGCAGCAACAAAAGCGATGACATCTACGCGTAAGCTCAGCTCAAGGGACGCCAGAGGCGTGCGTTCTGTCCCTTTATTCTGCGCCCACCCCCCCCGCCACCCAAGATACGGGTGTGCGCTGATGTGATTCTGCCTGGATCCACAACTGTTACGTATACATTCTAAAATGTCGCATGAAGGAAATTTTGAGAAGTCGTCAGCATTGCTTAAGTAACCTAAATGACCGAATAATTATTACTGTAAACACCTTCGGAATTTTCAGCAAATCTATCATGTCCTAGCCCGAAGCCATGCTTCTGTTTGAACATCACGGCCGCTGTCACCGAAGGCAATACTTTACTTTAACTGTGCCATTACTGTCCGTTTCATGCTGAAACACGGTAGTCTGTAGCATTTATGTATGCGGGGCCATGTCATTACGCATATTTTCTTGGTGCACTCCGGGAAAAAAAATGCTGACTGGTTTCGAGCATCGCAACACGCCCGGAGGTTATGCTGGCTCTGTACAACTGCCCAACGCCCCGTTTTCTGGTAGACCAAAGAGCTTCCCAACCGCGTCTCTAACAAAAACTGCAAAATTCCTGTGCGCCATATACATTCCACAGCCGCCCATGCTCATACTCTGCAAAGACTGTTTTATATTTTAGCCTTAAAACCGGCAGTGTGTACTCGGCTAAAAAATGGCACCGCACGCATCATCTAAGAAGTATGCCCTTTCATTAAAGTTTGAAACCAAGATGGTAGGACCTCGATATAACTCCGTCTTCAGATCTCACGACAAAATTCCAAACGCAGCAATATTTTGCGGAACTTGCACAGGACATGCCTAACGGCAAGAGTATGGTCGGACACCGCCGTCTTTGCATTGTTATTTTTTCTTGCTAAAGTTAATGTTCGATACCGCATTGAATACTGAACTTTGCAGAAACGTGCTCTACCTTAACCAGGAGTGGCCGCCCCAGAAAAGTTATTGGACAATAGGCAGACAATAGGGCATTTATATGCACGAAGCATTGAAAACTTGATAGAGAATAATGCAATATTTCAGAACACCGGGGGGCAGCTCGTTACCGCAGAGTCGACATTTGGGCTGTGCCGAAATGCCAACCAGATTCACTATGGTACAAAGCCCCAGCTTCTCCTGTCCGCCCGGAGTCCTGATAGAAGCTACTAGATGGACTGCGTTGAGGCTCAAAACAGAAGCGGAAATTTTAAATGGCATGGCTTAACAAATACCAATCGCTGAATTATTCCGCTTTGCGTGCACGGCTCATCCTGCCATGTTCGTGTAATTTTCGCCCTTGACCGCGCTGTTCTTGTGCTGATGTCTGTGTTTAGGGTTGGTATTTGTAGAAATTATTGCTAGTAATATAATGCTTCCGGTATGCATTATTCCTAGCCTCTCGATTTTTTAAGATAATACCTGCGCTACGCATAACGTAAGTTCATAGATTCTAGGTAGGCTGCACAAAACGAGCTCCATTGGCCTTACAATGGAATCTGCTGTACGGGTGTAGAATGCTTATATGCAAAAAAATTTCCTCTGCATTTTGCCCTTATGGCAATTTCTACGTCCAGTCAACGGAGGCAACAGACTATGTATGTCCTGCGAGTGTCCCCTGTGTTAGAATTTCGCCACAGGCTTTCTCCGTCCTCCAAGCGTACTTTGTGTTTCAGTCCTCCATGTGTACTGTATATTTCCCGAAGGCCATAGACCCTGTATGTCCTGCGAGTGTCCCCTATATTGAATTTGGCCACTGACTTTCTGCGTCCTCCGGGCGTCCTTTGTGTTTCCGTCCTCCATCTGTACCGTATATTTCCCGAAGGCACTAGACCCTCTATGCCCTGCGAATGTCCCCTATATTGAAATTTCGCCACCGACTTTCTGCATCCTCCAAGCATCCTTTGATTTTCCAACCTTCACATTTCCTCCAAGCGACCTGCAGGTACCCATCTTCCACATTCTCAGCAACTTTTGAGTTTTCCCAAGTGTTGATAAATGCCTGCCAGATCTATATGGGTTGTGTTCCATGTCTCTACATTGGCTGAGTAGCTCAAGAACAACTTTGTATAACATTTTGTGGTATCTGGGACTGGCAATGCCAACTCCCACAAGCCACGCAGCAAAAAACAGTGACAATTCTTTTGCCACTTGCATGTTTATTAACCTTATTTAGCCACCTGGCCCCGGACAAGCATAGATGAGAGGGAGCCAGAAATTTCGTTTTCACCAACCCCGAACTCCGAGCAGGTGAAGGCTGAAAAAAAAGAGTGAATGCGACAAAACAATTATTTATTTTGCAGGCAACATTAAGATATTAAGGTCTACAGAAACACACAACATGCACACATACTGGCATATATTAGATAAAAGGCGTTCATCAGTAGCTATTTCAATTCATCTAAGCACCTTGTAATAAATGTCTACATTTGCACCGGCAAGTTGCTAAAGTGCTGCCCAACATTTTGTAGAGATAATGTGTTCTGAAAATGCGCCTCCACAAGCAGAGCTTTTTAAGAAAAACTGAAAATATAAAAAGAGCAGACACGTACCACACATAGTTTCTGGCGTGTTCAGAATGCATAATACACTCAATACTGTAAACTTACAGTTATAGATGGGGAGATGTCAACACAAAATTGTGCAAATACTGCAAAATGTAGAAAATGGGAACAATTGCCACCTGGGCATATGCTTCAAATACAGCTTACTGTCGCCAATGCTAATGCAAAGAAATTCCACATTTCTCTTTCCATCGTACCCGACCCATGGTAGAGTCCTAAAGCTGAAGATGGTAAGCTTAATTTCTTCGATGTCCTAAAAGGACCGGGCGGCCGTTGTATGGCACCACCGTCGCTTCAGCGAACAGCGCCGCCCGTGGCGAACCGCTCGTCAGTGGAATGCCGGTGGCGGTCAGCGCCGCGTAGTTGTGCAAGGCTTTCTGGCGTTCTGCTGCGGTGCAGCTTGAAAAGCGTAGATAACCACAAAGACTTTTTCAGTTCGGTAAATCTTGAAACTAGAGGCGACCTTTGTGTGGCATGCCAAGTGTGTGATTTACACCTATACTCAGTAATTACAAATAGCAGACGATACTCAATGCGCCAAGCTGTATCTCAAGCCGGAAGTGCAAGATCCGTTCCTTACGTGCAAATTTTTCATGCCTGCATGTAGTTTTGGCGTATTCGAGGCATATATTGAAGCTAAATGCTCCTACAAAGCTAATGTGTGCAGCCGATCCAGGAATGCTACGGCGCTGGCCTTGCCAGTTGAGGACAGAAATGGCGTAGAGCACAAGTGAAAGATAAAGTTGGAAGTGCCTTTTAAGATTTTCCCCCCAAAAACAAAAATTGTGATTGGATTTTGTAACTTCGTTAAAAATGTGTTTAATTTCACCGAAATACGCTACAGTCACCGGGAATCGTTAACAGAATAAATACCACACGATAGTGATACGTTGTTGCTTGCCGTGAAAAAGCATTGTTTTACAAGACTTGGTTGCTGGCTAGTTGTAAATGTTTTTTTTTTTTCAAAAAACAATTCCTTCGCTGGTAAAGAACGAGAGACAGGAGGGTGCCAAAAAAATTCCCCGCATTTCCCCGAGGGGAAGAATGTCAAAGTGCGAATGCACGAGTTGAATTTGCGCGGTTCGGTAATGTTCGCGAAAGAGAGATCACACACACACACACAACTACAAGAAAGAAAGATGCATTTATTCACAGACACCTATTTGTGTTGTCGTTGTACTTGTTGCTAGAGCGGATCTCAGCTTTGAAATTTCGTGTCAGTACTCCTTTAAGCGGGTGCATTAGCCCTTCTCACGCCCGATTCCTGGCCAATCCCCCACGTGGGTATGTGCCATGTCAGCGGCCAGGCAGCGCGCGCCCATCTCCCCCCGTTGCTAGGGAAGACGAGGAGCGGCGCACCCGCAGCTGTTGCTATGCGGACTACGGCGGCGGACGATTCAGGCTCGCTTAAGAAGTGCATTCGCACTTAAAACCTGCCCTCGGTTGCACGACTGAATGCTGCGGTCACGTTTTACAAGCTGCCACCTACGCTTGAAAAATCATGCCCTCCTTCATCTAACGACGATGATGGTTTATTGGAAAGCTTTCTAGCCAAATTTTCTTGGTTGCCTTCTGGATTTAAACTTTGACTTGGTGAGCTTTGAATGTGGCCATGGTCTTTTGATCGCAGTGTCTTTGACTGTTACCCTTCTCATTCTATTCCACACGAAAAAAGCTTCGCGTTCAATCATCGTCGTCGTTATGAAGGCTGGACGATTTTTCTGTAATTTTGCACGTCCATGCACACCTCTCGAAATCCTAATTGCTTCCAGCGTGTCGGAAATGCATCTGTGCTGGAGGACTCGGGCTAATGCACTTTTATTTGAGAGTCGTGCGTTTTGGTTTCTTCACAAGGTAATTCACGTTTTTTTTCACAAACCATCGGCATTAATTTTCTCACCATCTCTAGCAATGCCAAAAATATCAAGCTTTCGAGTATAATTAGGGCTTACATGCTCGACTTCATGTTTACTTGAGTAAGCACAACAGGACAACAGAATTGTTTAGTTTACGGCACTTCAGAAAAACAAGTAAGGCAACAAATAGTTCTATCTTCCACCCAATGTCCTAGAGGCAACACAAAGGACATAAGTCAGTCTTTTGACTTCATTTTGCCTTCAGTACATGCATGAGCAACAGCATTACGCCACACAGGAAAAGAATTAAAACAGCAAATTTAAGTTCTATCTTCCACCCAATATCCTAGAGGCAACACAAAAGAAATAGGCCAAAGTCTTTTGACTACATTTTGCCTTGAGTATACACATGGGCAATAGCATTGCGGAACTCAGAAAGAGAAGAAAGCAAGTCAGTCTAAAGTTTTATATTTCTCTTCCGAAATAAAATCTTCGTATGGCAATTTAAACTCCATTTTTACCCTAGTACATATATGTACTAGGGTAAAAATGAAATTTAAATTTATATGTAAAACATCATGGCTGTTTGTCCGGCAGTCAATAAAAAGTACACAGCCTGCTTGTGTCCTAGAGGTAACACAAAGTCGGTTGAATGCATCCACTGCTTTATATTGACGCTGCGACATCCCTGGCCCCTCCACGGTCCGTCGGCAAGCCACAGGATGACCCCTCGGGGCCGTCCGCTGCGTTGGATCCAGCTCACCGGTCGCTAGGCCTAGCAGCCCAGTCGGTGTACCACTGCCGTGTTCGGCCGCCGTGCGGCTATGTCGCACACGTCGGAGAAGCTCGGCGTAGCTCTATCCACGAATCTGTTGGCGACACCCACTGCTACAGAAGCCGCTACTGACATGGCACTCGACGGCTCACTACCAATGGAGGTAACGCCCACCGCTCCCACTACCTCCGACTGACCCGTCCAGTCTACCGAAGCGCTTGTCGGACCAAACAGCACCCGCCGTCCCGACAGTGGACACAACTGCGCCTGCAGCCAGAGCGGGTGTGTACACCAGCCACAAACCCGTCACTCCCACCATTGGGTGAACAAGCTACGTCACCGGCTGCCCCTCCACCCCATGGAGCGACCGGCGGTTCCCAAGGTGCCACGGGTAAGGCTACAAACCCCTCGACGTACAAGGTTGCAATCAAGCATCGGGAGCGCTTCAACATTTCCTCGCTTCAACGAAGACATTGCAACAGACGCTCGTCAGCTGCCTAGGAACATCTGGTTTTACCGGCTACGCGTGCCACAATCGCACCAACTCAATATCAGTATGGTTGCCATCTCTTGACGCTGTCCAGCGATTGTGCTCCCTGGATTGTATTCCTCTCACGCCTGAAAAGAGCCCGTCTATACAAGCGTACCTGCTATCAGGAACTGACATCAGGCGCTATGTCGTTTCCGGCGTGGACCCAGGAGAAAATCCAGAAGACCTCCGGTCTGGCATCCGGTGCGCCACCCACCAGGCGCTCCTTGTTCGGAACATGGGCTCCGGCCGTACGTGCCTTGTTACTCTACGAGGCCCACTGGAGACACCTGACCGTTTCCTGTACAACGGGTGCGTACTTCGCCCACGTCCATACAAAGCCGGAGTGGTGCACTGTTATCGGTGCTTTCGTCAGAGACACACGAGTTTGTCAGTTTGTCACATGAGTTTGTCAGAACTGTGTTGAGTTGGCGAATTGAACAGCAGAACTTTGGCCTGTCTGGATGCGAGCTAAATGAGCGTAAAGGAAGAACAGAAAATTAACAATAAGGAATGAGAAGTCAGCAGCGCCATGGTGGGAACCAAACCCATCTTCTATGTGCAGTAACAGGAGCAGTGATGCTGGTCACGCAAGAGTACACAAAAATCATACACCCTTCCGTCTAATGACGACAATGGTTGAACACGAAGCTTTCTCGTGATGGATTCTTTGGTTGGCCAATCCCACACTGCAAGTGTGTGCTACGCCGGAGGTACGCATCCCTTTTCTAGAATCATCACAGCAACTCCCAGGTGTGCACTCCGTAGGCCTGTTTTGGTTTGGGGAGTACGGCGCCAATTGGTACCTGCTGCTTGGCGTTGGCGCCGACCATGTCGAAATGGGGCAATGAGATAGACGCCGGCTTCATGATGCGAGGACCTCAGGTTCGATTCTGCCCACAGGAGGCATTTCTTTTCCTTTCACTTCACCCACGATCATCCATGATCATCGTCATAGAAAATTGGCTTTCCTGCAGGGCGTATCGGCGTACATTTCACTTTAAAACAAACAGCAATTCCTTGCAGTGTAGATGAAGCAGAATGCTGGGAAGCAGAAAGTGGGCTCGTTGGAATCAGCGACGTGGTAACACTGAACAAAATATCGAGTAAGAAAAAAAGGACGACCAAACAAGAGTCGATCCTCACAAGTGCTTGTCCATGTCACACCTGTCTTCACCGCTCATTCTTGCTTCTGCGCCGTTAATATTTGGTTGCACGGAGCACGAAGTCGCCCAAACTTTCACTTCTGTTCACGAAAACGCCACGAATATTTGAAACTACAAAGTAGTCATAATAGTGCTATCAATTTCCTGAATGTTCAAGCGCACGTTGATTTTATACAAAGAAGATAAAGTTTAGGCACGACCATAAGGAAGGTTAAAAGAGATATTGCCGCGAACCATGGTGTTGGTTGCAGCGTTTCCTTTTCTTCTTCGTCTTCTCCGGTAGTAGACCGAACTCGGGTGGTAAATCTTGCAGGCGGAGGCTGGCTCTTGTTGGACTGGCTTGGCGGCTTCCCGAGGTTGTAGTGGGCATGAAGGGTGCGTACCCCGCACCTCCACCAGATGTCACGAAGACAAGGACGATGCAGTTGTCTTGAATGAGAGACACGTTTATTGGAGCGAACTTGTGCTCCCCTAACAACTCAAAAGAATACAGAGGCGGCGAAGCAGCGGTCAACAAAGTGACTTGCGTCGGCGAGCGTCGCAGAATCGAATGCCCCGGCGTCTGCTCTGCAGGCTTTTTATCTTTCGGCGCGCGTGGTTCTCGAACCGTCGATTCGCATCGAGAACATTGTAGATCCAAGAAGATTATTCCAGGCTGTTCACGTTAGATCGGAATGCTCTCCCTATCAGAACAGATATCCACATGCGGCAAAGAAAGAAAGAATGGAACACGCGCTTCCCTTGGCACAGAGATGACACAGACCGGCGCAGCCGGGCGGTAAAAGCAAAACACAAATAAACAAACCCAATGCATGGTTCGCGGCAATATGAAGCAGAGAGGATGTACTTTCTGTAAACAAGGAATGATTTGGATCAAAATTAAGCCAAAAAAAATTCCCGCGCCTTCCCGCGAGGGGAACACGAGTAAATGCAGAGCATCGGGGCCTCAGTACTGATTGAAGGCAGTGTTGCTTCCATCGCTTCTTCCATGATGCTGGAGTAGCAGACACGAATAAACGTGGGCACGAGCGTCAACCAAGGAAGGAAGGAGCAACGCAGTGACTGAAACACGAGCGACCGCTAGCCGCTATATTTGCAGCGCGCGCAGTAGAGGGATAGCAGTACGGGGGGGGGGGGGGAGAGCGCGCATGCGCAAGCAGCGCGCGCCCTTCTACGCCCCACCGCGCAGCTATCACGCACCTGTTACGCCGAGACCGCGACGGAGCGAACGGGCTGACTACGACGCATGCGCGCGCCAGCTGCTGTTGAGAGAGAGGAGGGAAGGAGAGGCGCACCTGCTGCGGACGCGAAACTGTTGACACCGTCCGACGCAGGAACAGGCGAGGCTAAGAAATGCTCTGCATTTAAAAGAGATAAGTGCCACTTGGTTGTTGAGACAGCAGCGCAAGGAACTGTTTATGACTGGGCAATAAAATCAAATGCTGCTCGAGATCGCAGCATTTGTTTAGCACTCTGGAGAACGAAAATTTCGCACTTTCCCTTGGGGAAGAAGGAGGGAGAGTATGGTTGCAGGAAGCAAGCTTCCGGGGAAGGAGACCACTGACCCACGAAGCGGCTGTAACCAAGGCGCCATTGAGGGGACATGCGCTAAGGATAACAAAACTCGGTGAGTTCTTTCAGGGGCGAAGCTACTTAAGGGTCGGGCTGTTGGCGTCTCATGTAATCGCAGTACTAAAACATTGAAACACTCGTTGACGCCTCGCACTGGAACATAATGCACAGTAAAGAAACAAAACACTGGGACACTCGTTTAACCCCTGGCACTAAAACGCTTCGTGCTTCAAAGACGCGAGACTTTTGCACCAAAGTTGTGTACCTCTACCCCCCAATTGTTTCATCTCCGTTGGCAAAAACACCAAGGTGCCAAGAACACACTTACAGGGGTGAGACAGCTGAATCAGATTCGGGAGCAGTTTTTGGAGCAGCGAAATCTTGATTTTGGAGCAGAAGAACCTTGATTTGGAGCAGAAGAATGACATTTATCTTATGTCACCTTAGAAGCCTCAAAAATCAAATTTTTGGTAACTCGGGGTGGGGGGTGGAGAGTGGACTTTTAGATGCAGCGCATCTCTTGCTCTGAGGAATGTCCCCCCCTGCGTCGTCGGCGTCCGTCCGCACGCCACCTGCGCATGCGCGACTCTCCTCCGTTCGTCTCTCCCACAGCTGTGCGCAACACTCTCACTCCGGCGCATTAGCTTAACGACAGCTGGCGCGCTTAGTTGGCGCGCGCTTCGCTGCGTTAACGCTGCGTTAACAGCTGCTCCGGTGCGACTCTCTCCCGCAGTGTCCTCTCCTTCAAGCGCTGTGAATATAAAGCGGGTATCGCTCCGCGGCGGTTCAGTCAGCGCTCGCTCTCGTTATTCTCGAACATCGACGATGAAACCAAGATTCGACCACTGCTGCGGCAACCGCTCACTGTGCACTTTACTGACCATAAAGTCATTATTCTTAAATTTAATAAAGAGCTGGGGGGTGGTCGCTAAAACACGTGTACTCTCTCATTTCGCGTATGCATGCGCTGCATCACACCAGGGTTCCCTCGCGGGGAGGTGGGGGCAATTTTTAATCAATTTTGAACGTACATAACACTGAAACAGCCTTTCAATAAAGTTTTTTCTACCAGAGAATCACAAGGTACAAACTGCAATACCTTTTTACAAACCATTTTTAAATTCTTAGGCTCTACGCATAGATAGCGTGGAGCTCCACTGAAAATATCGAATTGAAAAAACTAAGCAATCGTAAGGCATTTTTATTATCATGTAAATGCTGAAATTATTATTTTTGTAATCCAGAGTCGGCTTTAAAGGGGCCCTAAATAGGCTGCCAAATGTTACGATTTTGCGTGCGCAGTCACTGGAGTACTATCAAGGAACGTCATCCCGCAAAAATTGTTTAAATGCGTTAAGTATTAGCCGAGTTATCGCTCATTAAAAGGGGCCACCCATAAGACCTGGGGCTCTCCTCTTCTAGTAGCTCCTCCGAAGCACTGTGGAAGCCGCGACGTCATCGACCCGGCGCAAGACCACCGAGAGAAACAGGGCAATCCATCACCCTCCTTGATGTACGTGCAGTCATTGGCTGCGCCAAGCCCTGCGCGCTTTTTTTTTTTTTTTTAGCACTCGACGCGCATGCTCCGCCCACCAGATTCCGGTTGCACGGTGAGCGCTGTCGCTGTGGTTCGCGTACGCGGCGCCGCACTGGGCAGTGTCTCGTGCGTCATAGAGGCGCGTCAGAGCCGGAAAGAACTGCGTCAGAGCGCGCAAGTGTGGCGGCAAGGTATGGTTGGTGAGCCAGGAGAGAAAGCGAAATCTTTTTTCGTGTTTGTGCGGCCCCTGCTTTACGCAGAGGTGTAATATTTGGTACACGTTGTCGTGAAGGGTACTCTAGCGATTGCGCGATTGAAATGGCGACCTTCGGAAGCCTATTTAGGGCCCCTTTAAGCACAAGTGCAGAGCCAAGGCAAAGCTTGCGCAAAGCGAAGTGACAGTGGGCGCACCCCTCCCCCTCCCCAGCCCTCCCATTTCAGGCGGAGAGTTGGGCGAGTTGGTTGCTGCTGACTAATGAACTCCTACTTCTAGCGAACTTAGCACAAGACAAAAAAAAAAAAAAGACGAAACCCACGCTAGCGTGTGTTCCGTCTTTTTTTTCTTCGTCCTGTGCTAAGTTCGAAGTACGAGTTCATTACTCTCATTTCAATTCCCACAGTGCACGTTCACTACGATCGTAATTTGAGTAACGTTGGTATGTTTAGCCACCTCTCTTTCGGCATTAAATTTCACTTTAGACAGATGAACCATTGCCATATTACTAGCTTGCAATAATAGCCCGTCCCGCAATCGGACACTGCTTGAACATTTTGTGGCGATGTAGCCTGCGTCGCCACTTCTGCATTGTCGATCGTCCCATTCCCGCCGCTCGCAAGGCAGCAATAACTGAGCGTTTTATAACACCGCAATGAGTCCGAAATTTCACTTTCAAGCATGCACTGCGCCTCACACTCAAGGCCGAAACACGGCGAATTCGCGGGCACCACGTTGTTTTAGACGAACTTCATCTTTCGAGTAACGCAACTTTCCGCAACAGATCAGACGATTGAATGTAGAACCAGCCACCCCCATAACCACAACCACAGTAGAAATCGGCAAAGAGCACTCTGCCTGAACCCGAGCAACTGCTTCGCCAGGCGGCCATATTTTCGAATCTTCACCACACAAAGACGGCGGCGCCGTTCCGGAGATACGGCGCTCCAAAAATTGCTGTTTTTTTCATCTACTTGCGCAAGTAGTTTGTCGCCTTTCTACAGGACTTTTGAATGTTTTTCGATGGGAAAACTTTGAAAACGCACAGAATATAACATGTGGCAAACCGACATTGTGACTTTCAAAGAACTATCTCGGGGACAATGTGGGTTTTTTTTGTTGAATGATCAATCAATTAAACCTTTACAAACAGCACATTTCGGGAAAATTATGTCGTCAGTAAGCCTTTTCCCCCACTCAAAACTGACGGGAGCATTAAAAGCCTCGGCTCTTAGACTGTCTTGGAGCAGTTTGGCGCAATTTTTAGCAATTTTCAAGCTTTTGGAGCAGCCCGGCGCAGAAAAACCCATTTGTATCAAAACTGCGCAATATGCGCAGCTGTCTCACCCCTGCACTTATACACTGCCTGCTTCGCCCCTCCCTGGTTTCACGTCAGTGGAGATGGTGCAGGATTTTTCGTTCTAGATGGTGGTGGTAAAAGTTTTAGCGTTGGGTAGATGAGAAACACTGGGGCAGGGGCAGAAGCAGATGATACACCGTGAAGCGTTGCCACCTTGAACACCCCTCCGTTTTCCGACTCACCTGTTTTTGTTCTATCCATAAAAATGTATTGCAAATGTGGTGGCCGCAAACGATGTATGGTATTTACTGTTCTGCCGCCCATCACAAACCACACCTCCACTGAAAAGCCCCGTAACAGATTGCACGAGCCAACCTATGCAACAGAGCCACGAGCGGTGCTTCGACAGGTTCCCTCGAGTGTCCCTTTAAAAAGAAGGAGCAATTTTCACAGTGGCATTCTAAAAGATGACATTTTATTGAAAAAAAAAAGAAACGAAACAATTTGTAACATTCTCAAAGACACTGTGCGTACACGTCAGAGGTCTGTGTTCTGCACTGTTGGGGCCTAAGGTGAAGAAGAAGAAGAGGAGAAAAAAGGAAAGGTCTCATGGGGGGATTAGTGATGGGGAAAGGCTGCCAAGCCGTTGGGCCGAAGACGTAGCCGGTCGCTAGCCTGGTCAGTTCCCAGTCATCCGGCGCCAAAGGGTGCATCCGCCGACCACGGACAACTGCGTTGCTTTGTGCGGCCGACTTCATGGGGGCGACGGCCACCGGGGACTTCCAGAGTTAGCGCTCAGCTCGGCAACGGCTCAACAGCACGGCAGGCCTCCAATCTGCGCGCGGTGCAAAGGACATTGTCACAGCAGCTTTCGTACACAAATGCACGGCAGGTGCGACATTGCATTCCAAGATAGGTAAAAGTGCGGCACTTCCGGGGCAATGCAAAACGTTAAAGAAATGTGTTGATATGTCGCACCCAATCTCTGAACTGACCGAAACGATACCAAACTAGTTTCAGTTAAAAAACAATGTACAGTGTAGACCATTTATAACGTAACCGCTTATAGTGCGGGACCGGATATAACGCGGGTTTTTTGTGACCACCGGTTTGCCTCCCATAGAACTCAATGCATAAGCTTAAGATGCGGTCGGCCGAAGCACAATACCGTTTATAGTGCGGTTTTTCGGCGGGTCTGCTCATCCACCGGCGCAGCTGGGGCATCGTTTTAGGGTAGCAAAAGAAAAAAATAAATGATGAAATCGGCCATCTGACGCAGCGCGCACCCCTTGCTCTCCTCTAACTTCGACACAGAAGCAAAAAATAGGCACCCTTTAGTTCGCGCGTACGTGATAACCACAGCTGTCCTTGCTTGATGCACCTCGGAAGATAGCGACCGGCTCCCCGTCCGCGCGTGGAAAGTTGCTTCTATTAATCGTGAACCGCATGGGCCGTTTTCGCACACGAATTGTGCACATCGGCGTTGCGCGTGCGTTTTTTTCATGCTCGCGTCTACGATTCCGCGCTCGCGGTGGCTTCTTCGCGTGGCAGTGGGAGGAGCCTGACGACTTGCACCAATGGAAACGCACCTAATGGCGGGAGATTCAAAGCGCTCCGAGCCGGCTAGCCGCGCCAGAGACGAAGGGACTTTAGTTTAGGCTTACCGCCGCGGTATTTTTTGATGGGCGCTTTCACAAGCAGCGTGGATGGCAGTTTATATTCCACTTTGCGGTCACATTATCAGCTCTTTTCTTGCATGAGCATCTTCGCTTGCGCCTCGTGCGGCATTTCAGCGAGCGGTTAGAAGTGGTCGCTGGAGCTGCCTGCACCGCTTCACGGCCAGTGCCGACGCCATGTTGCCGCCTCTTACCGCGCCGCACACATTACGTAAGTTGTATCCGCGCCGGCGTCGCCGCGCCTGCAGCGTGCGCTGCACGTTTTCGCGAGAAATCGCTCCATGCGGTTCACGCTTTAGAACGTTGTGCAGATAAGCCACCGCTCTTCCCGATCAAGCGAGCCGCGCGAAGATTTCCACCACCAGTACGTTGCGCTGATAAGCAGCCGCCTTCGGCATCGTGAACGCAAGGTGGGGTAAAAAAAAAAAAAAAAATCCCGCTGGCCTTTCTTATCATGTCCTGCGACGCAAAATACGCAGCCATGGTCTTTCAAAACACAAACACAACGGAAGTTAAAGCCGCACTCGCCGTTTGTAAGACCGCGCTTTTGCAATGTGTGAGACCCGGCAGCAGCGGCTGATGTTAAAAATAATACGAAATGAAGACCCTTCCTTCGTTTTCAGGCGCTGTGCGTTTGGGTGATAAAAAATTTAGGATGACTTGAGAGGTAGGTGGTGATATGGTTGAATTCGCTGCACGTTTTGGTTATAGTGCGGTACCGCTTATAGTGCGGTACCGCTTATAGTGCGGATTTTTGCGGCTCCCGCGACATACGTTATAAGCGGTCTACACTGTATTTTCGCGTGTATAACCTGCACCAAAAATGCAAAAAGATCAGTCGCACAGTAGGGCTGTGGATAATACGCGAGGTTTTTGCTTTAGTGCGCTTCACGGCAATGCACGTTGATTCCTTTTAAACTCCTATGCAGTAACACTGAATAAACCTCCCATGGTGGTGAACGCGAAAAACATACAAGGACAAGGACGAAAAAACAAGGACGAGCGCAGTGTAACAACTCAATTTTATATTGTCAATTTATGACTTTCGCGTTGCAGTCAGTGTATTCAACTTGTTAAATATGCGCTTTTTCTGTCTATATAGTACGTGATGTGTTGCTTGAGCAGTAGCTTTGGTGCAGCCTTTCCTGTGTCAAATGTGCGGGCAATACGCGAGGATTTTTTTTTCTTTCCTGGTGGGCGGAAAGTAAGGGTGCAGATTATATGCAGGGATGGGTTATACGCGCAGAAATACGGTAATGCGCACAGTTCAGTTAAGAGAACATTTTACAATAAAAGAAATCGAAGCATTGGCATTGCTGGGGCTCGAACCAGGGACGTTCGTTCCAAACCCATGATTCTATCCATAGGCTACTGAGGCAGATACGGCCACTAGAGCTGAACACGAAAGTGTCCGTGCGGCATTGGAGAATGCACTGAGAATAGAGGGAAAAAGAAAAAAAATTTGGAAGAACAACAAAACGAAGATGAGTGCATCTCTTGCCTCAGGGGAGGAGACCTCGCAGAAACACGTCACTAAATATCCGTCCTAGAGATGCCCTTCTCACATCTGATTACTGGGTCACGGACTGGGACACAGACACGTCAGCGTTTGTAGCTGGGAAGGCCGTCGTATTGCTCAGAAGAACCGTGACATCTTAGCGCAGCCCACACTGATGCCGAAGTGGCAAGGTGAAGTGCTTGTCACATTTGGTTAAGTCGAAGTTGTCCCCATTTTTTTGCAAATCACTTAGAGTGGGCACGAGACGTGGTCAGTGTGACATTTAAGTTCACGGTGCGCGCGCACAGTCGTCGACCGCGAGCCTCCAAGAGAAAAGCACGGACAACAGCGCTTTTGCCTGTTTCGTACTGTTGTGCCCACTTGGCACCTCATCTTGTTGCACGTCGCCCAGAAGCAAGAAGATGCTTCGGCTAATCTGAGCACGCAATTGGCCATGAGAGAGTCGCAGTACGCCTTATGGCTTTTCAACTCGCAGAACAAGAGGAATTTGACAAGAGGGGCGTCAGAGGAACACGGGATACAATTGCAGTTCTTTGATGGCAACAGTGGAATGGGACTACATGAAATCGTTCCTCCTATTGAAATCGTTCCTCCACGATGACTAGCAATGAACAACTTGTTGTAGAATGAGAGCTGCGCTGTGAAGTTGCTGCAAGGTAACCTAACCGACTTTCAGAAATACAGTAGAATCTCGGTCATACGAATCTCAAGGGGTCGCAAAAATATTCGTATCACCCGAAAATTTGTATCGTCAGAAAACAATAAGAAATGGAATTGTGCCGCGCATGCGACAGGCGGCGGCAACATGGCGTCGGCTCTTGCCGCGCAGAAGTGCAAGTAGCTTCAGCGACCACTTTTAACCTTTTGTTAAAACGCAGCTCAATGTGTAAACTAAATTGCTCATGCGGGAAAGGAGCGGACAGTGTGGGAGAAAATTTCACTATAAAATGTCATCCGCGCCAAATATCCGCCGCGGAGGTGGCCCAGCCAGCTGCTGCGAGCGCTTCGAAATTGCCGCCATGAGGCACACGTCTCCCCATTGCTCCTCCCACTGCCGTTCGCGACAACCGAGGCAGAGGTTGGCGCCAGGGTGGCGGGCTGAATCGTCAACGCGGGCGCCAAAAGGACGCACGCTCATCGTTGACGCGAACCGCGCACACGAACTCAAGCGTTTTTGCAGAGATTGCTGCGCGTCAGCGTTGCATTTTCACGCTCGCGTCAGATTCTACCCCGCTCAGAAAATGACGCGCGTGGGAGGAGCCTGTGGACTTGCGCCAATGGGGAGGCACGCTCTTCATGGCGGCAGTTTGAAAGCGCTCCGGACAGCCCGCTGGCCCCGCCGGAGATGTTTAGGCTTACGGCGGTGGCGGATATTTGATTGGAACTTTCCCTAGCCGCGTGGACGATGCTCGTTTTCGCCCACATTATCAGCTTCTTTACTGCACAGGCAACTTCATTTGTTCCTTAACTCTTTCGGGACCGCTCCATAGGCCATCGATCAAGTATGATCGATGGTTTCACGAGCCTGCAAGAATACAAATTTTCGCTCGATGGAACACCTAGCGACATCTAGGAGATAGTTTGAAAACTATAGCTTCCTCTTTTGTGAAGTTTCTTTTTTTATCGCCAGGCGGCAACGCATCAGATATTTTATTCTGACGGGCAGTGGTTTCAAATGTAAACAAACATGGCGTCATACTCGGGCGAGCGCGATAAGAAATCCGCCTCATCTCGTCTCGCATAGCTTCGCCTTCTACTGTGGATTTTAACGATGAGAGTGGCAGTGAAGAGTCGGAATGCGGCTTTAGAGATCGGATTTCAGCTTGAGTGAGGATTCAGGTGTCGATCAGCCTGGAACATCAAATCGCGCTCAAAGGTGGGTGTTGGTTTCGGTTTCAATTGTCTCTGGAGTAGGTATGTGCGCTTGAAATATGTTCTGGCTGGTTTATATTTGTTCACTAGGGTGTTAACTACCTATGGTGGTGATCTCCTGCCACCATCTCAGAAAGGGATCAAGTTTTTGCCGAGACAAAAGCCTGGCGTGTACCTGGGCGACGACGTAGCCATGGCCCTAGTGCCAAAGAGATCACGCACAAAACAAAAAACCAGTTATGCCTAGCCGCATCAAACTTTCGCGATGAAGAAACAAAGCATTGTGTTAGATTTTGTATATCCTGAAATAACTTTATTCTTTTTTAATATTTTTATATTTATGCTTTTTTCTATCTTTTTCTGCGGTTTTTTTACGAAGTTCTTACTTTAAGATTTTTGCATGGTTCTATCGTCAGTGTTGAAGTAAAACTTGGTATTGTATGTCAAAGAACATATAATTAGCTGCATTTTGGTATATGGTAAGGCAGGATGGTGCCTTTGCTTTATGTAATAAAAAATTTGTACCGAGACCTCCCTTTTTCATCACTTTTACCGGCGGTCCCGAAAGAGTTGATGAGACTTTCAGCAAGTTAACGAGTTGGTATTAACGAGTCGCATTAACGAGTCGGCGAGTCTGGCAACTATGGTTTACAGAACGGCCCTAGAGGACAACTGCTTCGTTGCCAAACATGTCCGCTTTGTCCTCCGTGTAGGTCTCATAGTTCCAGCGAGCATGCGGCAATGCTTTCGTGGGGTGTTATCAGTTCTGGCAAGAGAAAAGTGTTGTCTTTGAAAAATAAGGCAACATTCATGCAGTTGCCAGTGGTAAAAAGAACGCCATCACAGGACACTGTGGAGTCCCACAGAGCTCCCCGTCATCATCAGGCTGTCTACGCGCACTGCAGGGCAAAGGCCTCACCCATAGATCTCCAATTATCCTGGTCGTGTGCTAACTTTATCCCCGCAAACTTCTTGATCTCATGTTCCCACCTAACTTTCTGCCGCCCCCTGCAATGCTTGCCTTCTCTAGGGATCCACTCTGTTACCCTTATGAGCAACGGTTATCCTGCCTTCGCATTACGTGCCCTGCACATACCCATTTCGTCTTCTTAATTTCTACTAATATTTAACATGTGTTAGCTTCCTGACCCACTCCTCTCGTCTTGTCCCTTTATGTTACACCTATCATCCGTTCCATTACTCGCTGAGTCGTCCTCAATTTAAGTTGAACCCTATTTTATTTATTTATTTATTTAGTTATTTATTTGTTCCTCAAGGGCCCCAGCTTGGGGCATTACATGAGGGGTGGGCGTACATACGACATTGGGTGGCATCGCAACACATCACGGGCGTCTTTCAATGGTTCGCCTAGAACACTGGGAATCAATAATAAGGGTGGTTTCGGCAGGCAGGTCGTTCCAGTCTCGAGCAGTGCGCAGAAAAAAAGATTGCCAAAGAGTAGCGGTGCGGGCATACTCGGGATACACTGCGTTAGGATGGGTGGTGCGTGAAATGCGGTGCGCTCTTCCGATGTGCTGATCATCGATGGGCAAAGAATGGAAAAAATTTGTGATAAAGACAAAGTCGTGCAATTTTGCGGCGGGATATAAGTGTGGAAAGATTAAGTTGGGTTTTCAGGGGGGAGATACTTGAACCGCGAGAGTACTCGAAAGTATAAATCTCGTTGCGCGATTCTGAACGAATTCCAGAACATTAATGATGTTCATTTGGTGAGGATCGAAAATGGCATTAGCATATTCAAGCTTGGGTCGGACAAAAAGTTGTGTAGGCAAGAAGTTTAACAGCAGGAGATGTCAGGGAAAGATAACGGTGAAGATATCCAAGCACCCGGTTACCAGAATTGGCAACGCAGTTGATGTGAGTGGATGAAGTTAAATCAGATGAAATATGCACACCAAGGTATCTTAACGAATCAGAAGTTTCAATACATTGATTGTTAAGGGTATAATTTGATAAGACATAATTGTGGCGGCACTGAAAGGATATTAGCTTTGTTTTAGAGACGTTTAGAGACATAAGCCAAATGTTATACCAACGTTGGATGCAATTAAGGTCCTCTTGAAGAGCAGAGTTGTCAGAGCTATTAGTTATCAGACGATAAATTACACAATCTTCTGCGAAGAGACGAATGCCAGAGGAAATGTTAGAAGCCAAATCATTGATATACAGTCTAATACCGCTACAACGAAGTCCGCTTCAACAAAATATTTCCAATTCCCCGTCAGCTAGCCATAGAAGTCAATGCAACTAAGTCCTCGCCACAACGAACCATTTGTCTGGCTTGCTTTCGCTTCAACGAAATTTTGGATGATTCGGGCTGGGTTTGAACAACTATTTTACAATAAAAATAAGCATAGCACCAGCTATCTGTAACTTTTTATACATTCAGGACGCTTAGTTTCACCGAAAACATGCGGTGCGCCCACACCGTCAAAAAAAAAAAAAAAAAAAAAAAAAACCACTCATAGGCGGACACTATTGTTTGATGGTGATAACGATGTGACTGGCCATCTTTACACGAGGCGCAGACCCGGTTCGCCAAGCCGGAGCTACAGCCAATCCGTATCCAGTTGAAATCGCAGGAATGTGGTCCGGCACTGCTGGTGCGGCGCTGTCATGTATGCGTTGTGAGCAGCTGTCCTTGCCGTTTCCCTTCTACCATTCTTCAAAGTCAAAAGCATAAATAATGTTTTCGTGTTTAGTCTTGAACCCGCGTCATCCTATCTTTGTCGCGAGCGCGGGGTCGTGGTAAATGCAAGCGCGCGTGGCTTGCCTGCCAAGGTCAGTTGCTGCCGTGCCTAGTCAGAGGATAAGATAACGGCGCTGTTCCTGCCACAGGTAAGAGGGGGGCTTCCAACCGCCTAGCAGCTATCTGCAAGTAATCCGCTCGGTGGAAACGCATTGCTGTACAGCAGTACGCTTTGCGCCTGCATTTCTTCACCTCTCCCTTTCTCCTCAGTATCGCGCTCTCTGCGTGCTGGTACAAAAATGGATAACCATTGGTATGTTTGTTATCTGAATAAACACGACCTTACTGCGTGTCCCTCCTTTTTCTAAACACTGTATCATGCTGCAAATATGCGGAAATATAAGGGGCTTTTTTTCTTGCCCTTCCGTGCTGTGTTGGGGCAGATTTCGCCTCAACGAATTTTCGCTGCAACGAAATTTTTTGCACGTCCCGTCAATTTCCTTGTAGCGGGATTCGACTGTGTATCAAAAAAAGAAGAGGTCCCAGGACCGTACCATGCAGTACACGTGAGAGTACTGGTGCTAATGATGATGAATGAGAATTGACATGACAAACTGCTGTCGGCATGTTAGAAAACCCTGGATCCAGTTAACAACACACGGGTGAAGGTTTAGGGATGACAATTTAGTAGCAGGCAAGCATGGGGAACTTTATCAAAGGCTTTCTCAAAATTGATAAAAATTGCATCAGTAGGCATATTGCAATCATGTGAGGTATATTGTGAGTATATTGAGGTATATTGTGAGTTTCTGCCCCGTAGGCGAGTACCGGTAAGATGCAGCTGTCACAAACTTTCTTCTTCAGGCACAATGGTAGGCTGCCATTCATTACCTGAGAATGCCTGCCAAATGCACTCCACCCCATTCTCATCCTTCTAATTATCTCTGCCTCATGGTGGGGATTCTGGGCTTAAGTCAACCCCACTCAAATCGAAGGACACCTACTCGCCTCGTCGCAAAAAGGGACAAGTGGTCAGCCTAAGCAGCTGACGCTGACAGTGTATGGAAATGTGAATGAGGCAGTTTTCACGAGCTCGGTGTCTACTGGGCACAGAATGGTCTCGTGTCCACTGCCCTCCTCCAGCAAAAAGTGAAAGATTTCGACTGCATGCGAAGCTTAGACGGTGTTCACGCAAGCAGTGAACGGCGGCCGAGGTTCAACGCTTGGCCTGCAACTGTCAGCAAAGTGAAGATGATGATGCATCAGACTCCACTGCATGCATTTACGGCAATAAGAAGAGCAAGCTCCGCGTTTCGGTTCTGTTCTGTTGTGCTTCAATACAAACAGCAATGGCAACAAGAGGGCGCTGCTTGTGGTTGGGTAAGAATCCCCACTACTTGCCAACTCCCGGAAGCTCAATAGGACCCACACGTCAAACAGCCATGTGTGGATGACGCGACACATTTTCTGCACCTGGCTTCAAGCCTTGAAGGCTGATATAAAGGGCATTGGTCACAACTTTATTTGGACTGGCTATTTTTTCACGGAAGGGCTTGTCAGGGGAACAGCTTAGACTTGCTTTCAAAAATCTGGATATCCAGACTTGGAAGGTGCGACCAGGGCTGGAACAGCCACTGGTCGCACTGATCAGAAGATTGCACAACACAGCGAGAAACCTGGAAGGCACTGGAGCTGCCCCTGACAATATTGGAGTAGACGACTTTCTGTAGGGCTACTCTGCTCTCATCACTACGGAGGAATTGACCGACGAGGCAATCGCAAGCAACGCTCCTGCAGCCTGTGATATGCCCAGCAGCCGTGACGTGGTAGGTGCGATTGCTGTTTTTAGGCGGTTGACCCAGCAAGGAAAAGGTGCGATGCAGGCCATGTGGCTATGAAAACATCACGTGACACCGCTTCTTACGTGTCCCAGAGAGAAGTGACAGACTAATTTCAGCCGAAATAGAGGCCTCTGAGAAGTTATGTGCAAGTGGGAAAAACTTTTTGAATCTTTTTTTTCAACACTGAGATGTGAAGAAGTATGACTTTTACTACCTTTGTTACATTTAGTTACTTCAAACATAACTGCACAAACTGTTGACTTGGGGAATTTTCTTGAGAAATGAGCCCAATGATCCGTTCCCAGACTCACCTTGGGTACGGGAGGAAGTAGTCCGGGCCCTTCTGATGTGGTGGATAGGGGAGAGCGATTCCATGGTGGGGAGGGAGTGTGGGGGAGGGGGAGGGCCGGGCCGAGCCGAGCAGGCTAGCTGTCGGCCAGGCCCAGCACGGAGGACTTGAGGAACACCTGGTTGTCGATGATCTGGAACAGCTCGGGGGGAGACGGGATGCGGCCCGTCTCGATCTTGGACCACACGCGCACATCTGCGGGAAAGGAGGGGAGAAGGAGAACTGTAACAACAGCACAATGCTGCACAGCCTGCAAAACAAAGGGCTACTCGCAGATCCCAGTATTCATGTTAATGGGGGGACACTGGCCTTGAGGACCACAAATCTGCCAAAAATTGAATTTCCGGCATTAATTTTATTTGCAGTCCACGGGCCCAAAAATAGTACCTGCACAATATTATAGCTGTACCATAAGTATTTACAAAGCGGTCCTTTGAAGTTGCCTAAAAGATCATTTTCGCCTATCTTTTCAAACTTTGTGCACATGATGTCAACTGTTGGGTACAATATCTTGGGATGTACCAGTCAGATTTGTATCATTTTCACGGCGTTCAAAAGCTTATGAACTGAATGGTGCAATAAAATCACGAAAACATAGAATTTGCCTTTGATAGCACAGTTTTTCATGCAGTTCGTTTAACTAAAACATTGGTAATTGATGACCGGGCATTTAATAAGTTCACAGCAACTGTATAAACAACGCTAAAATTACTCCAGCGGTATAGTTGCACCTCCTAATCCTTCTAGAGCACAAAGGCATAAAAAGTATCCAAGTATTTTGTTGGTAAATAACACAAAAATTGCTAGGAACCGTAAGGCATAACATGTTGCACAATGCTGACCTTACACCACACAAACGAAAACTGACTGTGTATTTATTCTCAGGAAGATAAAATACACTTAATGTGGAAATCTCAAGCACCTAGGTTAAAAATAACAAGAATGTCGTCAAGACCAGTGTCCCCCCTCAAGAAAGGCTCACTTGGGCTTTGCACCATGTGCCCAACGGTGCGCGAATGCTTAATACTCAGGAGGATTTGTCTGTGGTTTGCCCGAATGTTTGTATGAATGCTTGCAGTTGTCACAACATCAACTAATCCACCCCTGCAAAAAAGCAAAGCTTGGAGCCACATGGCTTCTTCTGGTACTACACCAACCACTATATAGCCTGGTGCAAGGAACCCAGGCTTCTGTGACGTTGTAAACCACTGAAACACTGACGTTGTAAACCACTGAAACACTGTCTGTGGCTTTATCGAAACACGAATTGGATTTCTTATCGTAGGCGGCACGTCACTGTTCTTCTTTTTTTGGCCTCCGTTTTTGATGTTTCCCTTTCTTTTACCCCTCTCTTCGTGCTCCCAGACTTGTTTATAAGCGCTGGAGCGGCAATGAGCTTTTTGTTGAAAGTCAGCGCTTGTCCCGTCTACTCCTCGTCCCGTGTTTTTATTTAGCGCTTGTTTTCCGTGTGAAGATGAACCAACACGCCCAAACCTTTTCCCTTCTGAAACACTGAAATATCCAAACAAACTCGAGAGCTTCGATTGAGTACAGTTACGCCTCATTATAACAAAATTCAAGGGGTGCCGTGGTTTGCTCGTTACAAGCAATATTTCGCTATACAGCAAAACCTCGTCACAAGACACACTCGAGGGACTGAATAAACGTTTCTCTCATAGCAACGGCCTCTTGTACGAAGTGTTGCTAACATGGCAAACAGGAAAACCAACCAACCTGTCTTCATTCAAATGTCTCTTTAAGCATGTGTCTCTTGTAACAGTGTCTCTTGTAACAAGGTTTTACTCTAGCTGTAGTGGGTATTTACTGCAAGCATTGCGCACTGTACTTACTCTACACAAATAGTTGGACCATGCCGTAGGGCGGTACACAGCACAATAACCGCAATCCAGAGATAAAAAGGAAAAGTTACACATGTTCTTTATTGTAGCTCAAAATATGTAACTCGTTATTTCAAATAGACTTTGCTGCAAAGAGGTCCGTAATTGGCCGCTGATGCATTTGATGCAAATGATGGCTTGCTCAGCCTCGTTCCCTATGTGACTGCTTTTATCAGAGCTGCCTCCTGGTCTAGCGTTATAGTCTTTCCCTTCCTGCCTGGCGCATCCATGCTGCTTGAATCATGCGTGGAGCGTGATAAGAGATAAGGCGGAAGCAGCAACAACAACCATAAAAACAAAAACACACGTAACTTCAGCAATGCAGCTTCTGCGGCGCATGTCAGCGAGTGAAGAGTTGCAGGTGAGCGCACCGCGGCCGTGCTTGCCACGTGCATTGGCTGCGTGCCGTGTACAGTGAGAGGAAGGTGGGAATGGCTTCGCAGGCACAAGTGCCGTCCAGCTCTGCATGCACTGTGGGAGGTTTGAACTGCTAAATGTCGCATTGCACACAGCCTCTACCCGCATTGCGCACTGTCACGATATTGGCTCAAACTTCAATTCCCTAACAAACTTTGTTGGTTACACACTATAATGGGCAAATGTTAAATTGTACCTATTTATAACAAGGTGTTAAATACATTGGTTTCTATGGAGACTTTCAAGGAGAATTACAACTCGCTTGTTATATCCATTATTTTGTTATGGCCGGTCTTGTTATAACGAGGTGAAACTGTACAGAGTCCCTCCCCCCCTTCTGATTCGCATGGTGTGAGAAGGGAAGGAAGCAGCGAAAGGAGCCAAGTGGTACGTACCGTTGAAGTAAATCTCGAACGCCCCCGTGGAAATGAGCTTGCTCTCAATGGCCCCACACACAAAGAACAGCATGAGGCAGGAGTACAGCTGCGCACGTAGGGGGGAGATAGAGGGAGAGGGAAAAAACAAACAGGGTGGTGTGAGGCCACTACCAATCACCCCTGACAACTGAAAAAAAGGGCAGAGGAAAATAGTACATATTTCCTTCAGCCACCTGATGTGCAAGAAACGCGAAACACTTAGGCAAGGCTCTCCTCTCGAAAACGTGCACGTCGCAAGGCGTAAACAGAACTTTACAGCGAACGCCTTAAAGGGACCCAGAGAAGCTTTGTGAAGGTGGCGATCCAATGCATTCAGGCAGTAGAACACATAACGGAGCACCTTTGAGCCAAGTGTGAGCCCCATACGTTGTACGGATAATTTGTAAACAATTTTTGAAGATAGCCTTTCTCAGCCAATGAGCGCGACGTCGCGGCGAGCCGATCACTGCTGACGCAACGGCGAGCTGCCCCGTGATTCGCCCAATCGCCGGCAAGGTCGGCAAAGTATGGCATTATTTTTTGAATCAGTCAATTAGTTCCCAAGAAAATTAGAGATAGTCATTTTCAGAGGAACAATAGACAAAACAGTGTTATTCATAAAACTAAAATTTTTATGTTTTGCAATTCCCTGATGAATGCAATAAGAGAATCGGTTTTTTGATGCACCGCTTCGAACTGTACTGTGTTGCGCAGCTGCAAGTATGCAAGTTTGTATCACTCCTGCCTTGGCCACCAAGAGGTGGCTGGCAGTATGTATTAAATAAATAAAATAAATAATTTTACAACTCATTAAACCTTGGTGTTTGAAATAGGCATTGGAAATAGTTCCTTGGCACTGTGACACCAAAGGTTAATGAGCTGTAAAATTAGTTCCAAACAGTGCATAAAAAAAAACGATTCTCTTGGCGCATTCACCTGGGAATTGCAAAACATAAAAATTTCAGTTTTATGAATAACACTGTTTTGTCTATTGTTCCTCCAAAAATGACTATCTCTAATTTTCTTGGGAACTAATTGACTGATTGAAAAAATAATGCCATACTTGAAATAACTGGGAAAAAGTCAGAAAGACTGGCAAGTTTCACAGAGTTTACTCAAAACTTAAAAGGAGCTGTTTTAAGAGCAGTGTCCCCCCTTAAAGGCATGCTACTGATCCACTTGGTTTACGCTCGTATGGTGAGATTTGCTCGATTGCTTGCACAACCACCGCATTTACAGAAAACTATAATTTTATAGAAAATTATAGGTTGGCCCAACTCCTTACGACCATGGTAAAGTAGTGTTGGTTATGTCATTTCCACGATTTCCATCACTCTCACCCAAAGCGGCATAGCATTGCCCTAGGTCGGTTACATTGCTTGGTCACACAAGGCAAATTCAAGGAGAAACTTTTCAGCAGACAGTGCTAAACTGCATCCTTCAGGTTCATTACTCGTTTTGTCCTTCATTGATTGATCGATTATGAGGTTTTAACGTGCCAATGCTACACAGGCAATGAGGCATGCCATAGTGGAGGGCTCCAGATTAATTTTGACCAAGTGTACTGTTTGCAAGTTGGTAGTTCATTGTAATGGATGCTGCAGCGTGAAATAAAACACGAACACAGGTGGTCAAATTTTGACCACCTGGGGATCGTTAATGTGCGCCAAAATCTCGAACACCCAGCCGTTTTCACTTTTCGCCTCCACCAGAACAGCGGCCGCCACGGCTGGGAATCGAACCCGCGTCCTTCACTCCGCACGGTCGCAAAATGAAGCAAGACTTGTTGTCCAGCAAGCTAGTTTTTCACTGCGTTTTTTCTGCTGTTAAACCCCCACCACAGAGTTTTTAGCTTAGCTTTCCCAGGCAGGTGTTTAGCGCAGACAAAGGAGAACTGCACTTGTGCAAGTGCACTGCGAGAGTGATGTAAGGGCCCATTTTATGACCCCAAATGTGCGTCGACAGCAGCTGCTGCCCGCCAAGGACTGCACATCGTGCGTTGTGGCTCAGCTTAGCAACAGCGGTGGCCACAAAGGAGAGAATTTCAGCACGCCCTGCCTTGAGCAATGCCGGACACGGGGGTGAAGATGCTTTGAATGCAAATTGCTTCATTAAAGGGGCCATGCAGACAAAGCGCAAGTTTGGTTCATTTTAAAGATTGCATCGTTAGAGTCCTACTGACACCACTTTTAACGCTCACTTCGCTCAAATAAGCTACATAATTAGGAGAAAAAGGGAATGGCCATGCGACCCACTAGCTCATTTGGCTGTGGCTGGCAAAAGCAAGCGCAAATTAGGCAGAGCTTATATGCTTTACAGGGCATCTGTAGGGGCTAGTTGGCGCTGCGTAGCTAGAGTGGAAAGCGCTTAAACTTTGACTGGTAGAGCAAGGACGATAAAGACTACAAAACAGGACGAAGCACAGAGGGAATGCACTTCGTCCTGTTTTGTAGTCTTTATTGTCCTTGTTCTACCAGTCAAAGTTTAAGCCTCTCCAGTCCAGCTTATAAGCTTGCTGAGTAAGCTGTTTGCACTTAAATGTAACGCATATTCATTTTACAGCAGTGAGAATGGTAGGGTAAACAACGAAAGTTACGAAAATACACGTAAACATAGATGTACCGATGCGCACTGCTGTTGCTACTGGGCGCACTATGCTTGTTTTAGCTACACAGCAGTCCGCCACTTTGGAGTTGTCTTACACGGCACTGGCCGATTGGTGTAAGCGACGCTGTCTTACGCAACCCTGTTTGTCGAGCATACCCCACGTCTCACGAAGCGATTACTTTCTACCGTAACAAACACAAGCCAGGTGCAGATACGGCCAGAAGCAAAGCAACGGCGGACAACGGTCCGCGGCTCCGTACGGCAGCGCCATCTGGGAGGACTGGCGGCAAGCGAGGCTGCGGAGCCTAATGGCGCACTGGAATTTCGTTTGAATACCACCTTTGTGACTTCATTGCAGACGTCATGAAAACGCACGATTTGGTGGGAGAATCAAAACTTTCATCTAAATTGCTTAATTTCTCAGTGAATACGGTATCGCTAGCCACCGGACAAGCGCTGGGGGCACCATAAAGCACGAAATCTTTCTAATAAAACAAACTTGTATTTTGTCTGCATGGCCCTTTTAAGTGAGGTGCATGCTATCCTATCCCGAAACCCAGAATAATTTCTTTCTTTAGGGAACAGGGATGGGAAAGGGGACGTTAAAAGTTTCCACCCCATGATGGCTGCGGTGTCCAGCTGTACAAGTTGCTTCGTCACCGCAGGAAGAGCAGCAAAAATACACTATCAAAGGCGCAAGTTCCGTCCTATACTTCCTTTCTGTTTATTCGTGCAACTTCAGCTAACGTCTTCACTGAGCACTGACTAGAATCAGAAATGAAAAATAACGTTACTCCCTCTCCAGAAGGAGTCCTTCCAAACATTGGAATATGATCACCAGAATAAACCCTTACCTTTTAAAAGACCATGTCTATCACCAGGATTTCTTTAAAAAAATATTCTAACGCTAACGCCTTATCCACTTATGGCTCTAGTACGAATAATTCAGCAAATGACATACATACACAAGGAGATATTTTTTGCTCTCAACATGATCTTGCAAATTTAGACTTGCACTTCATTCTGTCCCACGTTCATACTAGAACACCCAAAAGCTCGACTTGCACTTGGACACAAACCTGACATTCAGTGGCTGCATTCGTGAAGTTCCTTTAGATCGAGGGAATCATAAACCAAAGAACCATAGATTTACCCACTGTGCACTAGTTTAAATGTACTGAAGCAACAGCTTGGCCCAGCCAAGCACAGCCCAGTCAAACTGTACCTTTGCTTTTAAGTGTGCAATTATTTCCTTTTCAAATTTTTACAAGCTATTGTTTATGATGCTACGCATGTTGCAACTAAGTAGCCCATTTATGACAGATTAACCGCATTTTAAATAAATAAGTACCAGTTTGCGTCTTTACGCTGATGCAAGAATCACCTCACAAATGACAGGTGTTTCTGCACTATTTAGACCGCTGATTCACTCGGAAGAATAGGCAGATGATGAGCTTGAGACGACGCTGCTTTGCACAATAATCTGCACACGCCTGGCTCTTTCAGCACTGAAATTTCAGTCTGGTGACGAAATCTTTCCTCTCCTTGTTCTTTGCATCCAGCCATGCGTCAAACCCTGTTGGCTGTTTCAAGGTCAAATACTGCTGGACCGGTTCGCAGATATCCCTGCACTCTCTCTCGAGATCAATTGCAGGATTTGCGCAGAAATGAACAAAAAGTGCGCAGCTGGTACAGGCAGCAACCAGAAACAGCAACGACGATAAACTGCAAGATCGCTCAGGAATTGCAGGCAGCACGGAACTTACATTTAGGGGGGACACACGGATTGGGCCGCGGAAATTGTCGAATGAAATCGGTTTTCGAAAACTGCCTGCTCTGGCATCGACAACTCTTATTCTAGGCGGTATAAAAATATTGTGCCGGAAAACGGCCCCTAAAGGCGCTAGAAAAATTGTTTTGACAGCAGAGACAGAAGTGAAACCGATCGCGATGATTGAAAAACACCCATTTTCGCAAAGTCACATCAGACGAAGGGGCAAAAGCCCAAGAGGCCATTCCCTAGCAAGGACAGCAAGGACTATGTGTCCCTTTGAGGGACACCAAGTACTCCGTAAACTTTGAGAGCCGTTTTCTCAAAAGTGCGTTCCCCTCTTGCTCGTGGAGAGGACACCACCGCAACAACTGGACAGATTTAGTTCTTGTTTTTTTTTTAAATCCTTGAAGTGTTCTGCAGGGTATGACATTTCTTGATTTTCAATTTGGGGCGTTGTTTTTTTTATTTAGTATTTATGCCAATGCTCGCTGTGTCTGAATGGTTACAGGCGAAAATAATGCTGTATATAAAAGAAACAGGCTTTAAAAAAAAATTTTAAGAATGTCAATACCCTGTAGTGTTCTGTTTGCTACAATTTAAAAGTATTCAGGCCTTCCTGCCCTGTTTCGCCACTTTACAAGGCTTTCCACGAGCGGGCAAGATCTAACTCAAAAACTGCTGAACATACCATCACCATTTGGAGAGCTTTCCAAACTGCCTACCAAATTTCATTACACTACGCCAAGAAATAAGAAAGTTTGCTCCGATCCATACCCCCCCCCCCCTTAATTAAGGAATCTGCATTTGACAGTCAGCAACTTGAATGCCCTCTACAAATGAGCCAGCTGAAAAGTGTAAAGCAAAATCGTGTATCTGTGACAACCTTATTTAACTCCCGCATACCAAATTTGGAGGCGATAGAAGTATATAGTGGGGTACATCAACAATGCAATGTACAAAATTCCGCTACCTAACTTGCGGTCATATTCTAGCATTAATGCTCCATGGACTTGCTTTGAGCTTCCCGAAATGGTACTGGGCTCAGCACTAAAGAAGAGGCGGGGTGCGCTGACATGACATTATTAAGGCCATTTTCTTTCGAGCCTAAAATCACACATGTAGTTTTCCATGTGCCTGGTGCGTGTCCTGGCTTTCTCGCACAACACTGGTGCTGTGCAAAAGAGCCAACTTCATAGTGCGCACTTCTCAAGACCAAAAAGAATGCACGTCGTCGTCGTCATCATTGTCATCATCATCAGATTCTGTCTACGTCCCACTGCAGGGCAAAGGCCTCTCCCATGGATCTACAATTACCCCGGTCCTGTGCTAGCTGTGACCAACTTATGCCCGCAAACTCCTCGATCTCATCTCCCCATCTACCTTTCTGCCATCCCCTGCACGCTCGACTTCTCTAGGGATCATCATCAGCATCATCCTATTTATGTCCAGTGCAAGGAGGAGGCCTCTAAAACCTCGTACCTGCACAGCAACAACCAACTGCTAGCCGCCTGATCTTTCTTACATCATTACTCCATCAAGTTAGATCCATCTTCTTAGATCCCCCGCCCCACTGAAGTTCCATACATGATATGCAGCAAAGCCACCCCCACAGTTGGGAGAGAAATAATATGCAGTATTTTCCCAGGGTTCATACAGGCTTCAAAAGCAAAAATTCAAGGGTTTTCAAGGACTTTCAAGGACCAGAAAACACATTTTCAAGGTTCCCATCTAATGTTTTATCTGGGAATTATTTCATAAACCTTACCAACACAATGCAAAAGTTTTTTACTGCACAATACCTAAGCACATTAGTGCACATTTAGATAGGTGCTAATGGGTTCGTAAATGCTCCCCCAGCTTTATTTTTTTAATTTCATGGCTGGTATTTACAGGTTTTTCTTTTTTTCTCTGTGTTTTTCTGATGCTGTTTGATTTCTAAACTTAGTTCATGTTGCCTGCATCTCCTGTTTTGTCAGCAAGAGCATCAGCTGGAGCAAGTATTGCTTCAAGGCAGGATGAACCATGTGAACGTCTACCATTTGCACGTAAAAGCAAACGTAGATGGAGCGTATGAGGCACAGACTAGATGGAAGATGCAAGATAGAGAACAGAAGTTGGCTTTCACTGGATTGCATCATGATATGGATTGGATGACAAGTGCCTGCTCCCAATGTTGCCTTGTAATAATGAAAATCCACCAAACGTGTAATTTCACACAATACACTGAACTTGATTGTTACAATGTTTCCCTACATTTGTTAACACCTAAAATCCACGACAAACACTTTAAATTCTTGTGAAAAGGCAGGGCCATTGATTCTCTCCGGAAAATTCAAGGGTATTCAAGGACCATTTAAAAATTCCAGGAATTTCCAGGCCTTGAAATCGACACTTCTAAATTCAAGGGTTTTCAAGGACCTGTGTGAACCCTGTTTCCGGTATGTTGGCATTTCCTTCCTGCAGCATCCTCTAGCCACACCCTAGCATACCGTATTTTCGCACGTATAACCCGCCCCTGCATATAATCTACACCCCCACTTTCAGCCTTCCGGAGAAGAAAAAAAAAATCCTCGCGTACTGCCCGCACATTTGATACAGGAAAGGCTGCACCAAAGCTACTGCTCAAGCAACACATCACATACTATGTAGACAGAAGAAGTGCACATTTAGCAAGTACAATGCACTGACGGCAAGGCTAAATAAAGTCCCAATCGCTAATACAAATCAGCTGCTAGAGTGCGCTCGTCCTTGTTTCTTCTTCCTTGTATGTTTTGTGCAGTCGCTGCCACGGAAGGCTCAGTCAGTGTTACTGCGTGGGAGAGTTTCATGGCACAGCGCGCATTGCCGTGAAGCTGCGTATTAACCACACCCCCACTTTGCCACTGAAATTTTCGCATTTTTGGTGCGGGTTATACGCGCGAAAGCGCGGCAGTCCTCCCCCAGCCCTCGTAGAACGCACCTTGTTGGAGAGCATCCAGAGGAAGAAGGGCGGGGTGCGGTGGCCCATGCGGGCGAAGGGGTCCACCCCGAGCAGCACCAGGGCCAGGAGGGCCAGCTTGAGCAGCGACAGGGCGTGCGCCAGCTGCATGCGGGGCGGGGGCGGGGGGAAGGCGTCCCCCTCCACCGACAGCTGCGGGTACTTCTCCAGCAGCAGGCCCGCGTACTGCTCAAAGGCCCGCCGGTAGCCTCACGAGTGGCTGTAAGAAAACAAAAAGGTCTAGAGGGCAGTACTCGGAATCAACTGCCATTTCCCCCCGTTGTATCGGCTACCCCACATTACACTCTCAGCTTCTGTCTACTACACTGCACTGAAACCTTTTCAAAGCCCCACACACAAAAAATTAACCTTTTACGCACTTTTATGCAAGCGCGAAATGCTGCACTGCAAGTAAACGAAGCATGGTCCCATCCATGCAGCCGACTGCAGTGAAGTCAGCCAGCTCACGTCATCAGACGGAACGAGCAGAAACCCAATTGGTGGCACATCTTCAAAGAAATTAGGAAGACTGCAAGGGACATGGACAGAGAAGCACAAGTAGGCTGGACAATTGATTGATTGTAGGGTTCAACGCACTGGTGCAACGCAGGCGATGATGAGGCACGCCGTAGTGGAGGGCTTTGGATTACCTTGACCGCCTGGGGATCTTTAATGTGCGCCGACATCTCAAACATGTAAGCGTTGTTGCTTTTCGCCTCCATCAGAAAAGCGGCCACCGCAGCCGGGAATCGAACCCGCATCCTCGTGCTCAGCAGCAAGTAGACTGGACGAGCACTCACTACCAACTCGTGAGCGCTCATCCAGTCTACGTATGTTTGTCTGTCCACGTCCTTTGCGCTCTTTTTGATTTCTTGAAAGCCATGAAGCAACTTGCCCAACAAAGCATTTAACTTGTAGTACGTGATGGCATCAATGCAGAAGAGTTTGCTCCAAACTATAGGTCCCGTTTATAGCTGCAAAATGCAAGCACAAAAGAGAAAAAAAAAAAAAGAAAGGGCCATTTTTTTCAAGCAATTCCGGGCAACTTTTATAGCCTCGTGTGGCTCACTGAGTAGGGGCGGTTGCCTCCTAAGTCCAGACAGCAAAGTGGCTTTAGGGATTAGGCTCACTGGGAAAAGGAATAGAGAAGCCCTGGGCTAACAAACTTACAGGTCTTCAAGTGAAGCACTCGCGAGTCTAACCCTACCTATCGTCTACAAGAACCGAACAAAAACAGCCACATGACAAAACGGAGCTTTGCATCGCTGCTTGCACAGCACTTCGCCATAAGCAACGTACACCCTCTGTCAAAATTTTCTAGGCCAAACCTAAGCCCACTGGGCCACAAAGTGTTCAAGGAATAATCTTTACCTTTAAATGTGACAAAAATATGCACTGACAGTAAGAAAGGTGTTTTCTCTAGCTTTCCGGGACTAAATGTTCCAGCCTCGCTTGGGACGTAAGCTTGTACACTGCATTTTTTGCGGCATGCGCACTTTCGACTTGGCCTACAAATTTTGACGAAGACTCTACACGCTGGGCATATCACACCTGGTCCACAATAATTGTGAATTACCGCTGACTTAGTCACATTTCATGCAAAGGTAATGAACATAACAGTGAACAGAGAAGGCATACAAAAGGAAACACAGCCTGCAAGAATGTTGCAGTGCCCTTTAATTCACTTCGGTTAAGTCATTACGATATGTTAGAAAATTGGCCCCATCTATTCATTTATTTTATTTATTCAATACTGCAGGCCATACGTGGCCCAAGCAGGAGTGGGGGTGTACGCAAATTGTTGCATTGACAGTAAACATAGACATCAAGGGTAAACATACAGATGTGCATTGCACAAAAATGCAAAGGTGAGAAAAAAAAAAATGCAAGTGTGATTAAACAGGTCAGAGAAAAAAGAAAAAAAGGCAGGGTTGGGGCGAGGAATCAGTACACAAATCTAGTGAAAGAATTAATCTTGTAACGGTTCAATAAAGGAACGTACATTTCTTGACAAACATTTCGGAAGGCAGCGCATTCTAGTTACTTATAGTACGAGGGAAAAAAAGTGTTTGAGGTTGTTTGTGTGAGCAAAAACCGGAGCGAATTTTAGAGGGTGATAGTTCCTAGTTGGCCAGCATGAAAGAGGCTGCAAGTACAATGAAGGATCAAGCAGAAATTCGCGGTTCCAGAGTTGGTAGAGAAGCGTAAGTCTGGCTAATTTCCGGCGAGCTGGCAGTGTCATTATGTTGTTTATTTTCAGTAAATTGGGTGGGTAATCATTATGACGGTAATGGTTGTAGAAGAAACGTACAGCAAGTCTCTGAATTCGCTCGAGTTTATTGATGTCCTTTTTAGTGTGAGGATCCCAAACAATAGCGGTGTACTCTAGAAGGGGTCTTACAAGAGTTTCTTGACTAACCAGAGTTGACCAACAAACCCAAGTCGTGCCTTCCGGGAACCGAAGTGTTTGAGCAAAAAATCACGCAAGGCTAAGTAAACATCACCGCTTGCTCTGCTGCATATCACAGAATGTATACGTCAGAAAATGATTCCTCAAAGACCACTGCATGCAAGCAGTGAATTATTATCTCAAAATGCTACAGGTCCTATCAAATTTCTTTCAACCTCAAGCTCACCAATTTTTTGAACAATTTCGTATGCAAATAAATGTGCACCTTACTAAAGATCATCCAAATTTCCCAACATTCTTTTCACTTAAAACATCCTGTGGTCCAAGGAATGCAATTTTTTTATAAAATTTAGGTCTGTCCTAGAAACAGGTCACGAGACTTGCCGATTACAAATTAGTAGAAGAACCACCCGTTCACAAAAGTGGACATATTCACTCGCCTTACAACTATTGACGCTTACCTTTTGTACGGTTATGGTGCAAAATGCTCTCGCACGTATCAAACTCGCACACGTACAATCACCTGGTGGAACACACTCGTCACATTCATTTCTCTGGACTTAAATTTGAAGGTTATTCACCACGTGTAAAGTTGTTCCAAAACAAACACTATGAAATAGAAGAAATGGCGCAAGAAATACCAAACACGCGTTCCGCCACTTCTATTGTGCTATTCGTTCGAGCCGCTCAGCAGTTAAATTGTCAGTGCATGCATGCAAGAGAAAAAAATCTGCAGCTTGAATAAGAAGGAAATGTCAAACAGTCTCTCAAAATGCCACAGCCAAGGCTCTTTTGAGGTCCGCAGACTTTCACTTTAATAGAAAACAGCCCTCAATATAAACGAATATATTTGTGATGAAGACGTAGAGCGTAAATTCTAGGGCTCCCACTTCTCCCTGTTGAGGGACTCGTATAGCAGCTTTTCCTCTTTCCTCCACTAATGGCTCCCCTTTCTCTGTAAATACATTGAGGTCTGGCTTGTCTGCGGGCAAAAACAAATGAACATGGAACAAAGCGAAGCCAAGCGACTACCTACATTTGGCCACAAAATGAAGGAGAAAAAATGTAGCTTCATCACATTAATAAAGTTAAATTAACACACAAATGTACTGGAATGCATTCGTATTTGTGCGGCTATCGATGACTCCTTTGGACCAAGCCAGAGAATCTAACGATGAGTGGCAAGTTGGACATCCCGACAAAGATGAACAAAGTTGCACGATGTGAGTGACAGTGTAGACAAGAGGAGTACGTCACAAGGAGTGTTGCAGGAGGGGCTGCGGCTGTCTCTCAACAGTCTGCATTAACTCGTATTGAGGCCTCAATACAAGGTTGATGATGATGATGTCAGGTTTTCTTGGTGCAAGGGCATCAAGACCAAAGAGCGCAGTACTATAAAGAAGATTAGTTCACAATAAAAATGAAGTAGAGACTACATATAATAGTAGGTAATAAAATTTATAAATAAAAAGTACATAGTTAAAATTGGTGTAAAGGGCCAAGTAAAAACAAATGTCACTGTGACATGAATTTACGGGCCACCGTCCTTGCGGTAGCAAGGCTTCACCCTTTCGGGTTGAAGGGTGAGATGGTGGCTGGGCTTATGGATGATGTGACACGTATCTTAAAAAACCTACGTCTGACAACTAATTAAAAACACGGTTAAGAGAAAAAATTGGCTCGTAAGATAGAAATAGCAATGGATGTTCAGGTATCACGTGTATACAATTCTGGAAAGTGGCGCTTTCTTGGTAGTTCAAGTATGACGAACAACAACCCTCCACAATTTGAGCAGCATGGCTGTTCTGTACCTCTTAAGAGGTACGCATGTGTAGCATGGGTATGGCCTATCTGCAGTCTACAGAGAGTTACCTCTATTACCCTTTTTCGTTTATCAGTGACTGATTTACCTATTCTTGGTTTCATCATATACAACTTATTTGTTTTTTGCCTGTTCCACTCTTACTGACAATGGTGACACAGTCTCTTGCACTATTTAAGGTCCTCATAAGGCACGCATCGAACATGTAGGTTACTCCAAAGAGCAGCCGCTACAGCATTCCTGTCTGCTTCTTCATTTCCGGCTATGCCGCAGTGGATCGGAACCCAACAGACTGTGATTTCCAGGTTTTGCTTGTATGCTAAGCAGAGCTGCTCTAGAAGCCTATTAAAAACTAGATTTCTCTGTGTGCCCCTCACAGCCTGCTTTTAAAGGGGGTAACAGTTGTCTCGTTGTTTTACCATGCCACCAACCAGCCACAAATAAAAAACGCTCCGAAGAGACAGGTGGCGGGAGCTGCAGTCGTTTAGTGAGCAAGAATAGGTGCTGCAGTACGCCTCCGTTGACACCAGCTGCAGCCGGCCAGACAAGCCCTCCACATGCGTGCGTGTGGCTCAGAAATGGGACGCCGTGCTAATCATTAAAAACAGTTTTCCAGAAGCAGGACACTTTAGAATAAAACAGAATAAGAAAGAAGAGCCATTTCCTTTACGCCTACACATACACTTGTGCCTCGCGCACTAGCGCAGAAAGCGGGGATAGCAACATTTACGATTACTGGCAACTGAATTACAATTACTCAAACATTGCCCAAGCTTTTCTCCTTGGTTCCAACTTGCTCGCTCACAATACTCAAACACAAAATATGTACTTTCGAACGTAGTAAGGGCTTTTCCGCTTGGTTCTAACTGACCTTCTTTCATGCTCACACTACTGAAGCATCAAACATGTCCTCTTATGACGACCAAAAGATTTGTAAAGTTCCACTAGCCATCCTCCCCTGATGATGAAATGAACACTACAGAAGCGCTACACCCCTGAAATGACACCAAAACTTGCTGAATACCTTTGATATTGTAACACGTAAGTATTCCTGTTAATAAAACAGCTAAAAATAAAGTCCAGACCAAGATCCTCGGAGGCTTTTTCCCTCTTGGAGACCTTTGAAAGCATCAACGTTAGTCCACTTAATTTTTATTTAGGAAACAAATCAGTCAACTACGCCACAAGCCAGTGAAAGAAAAATAAGAGGGCCAGCTTCGGCCTCAAATGGGGACTTTCGGCCACTACATTTACATGTAGATATAACACGTTCTGCGGGAGCAGCCCCTCAAAGCGAAACCAAGGCGAGTATAACTGTTTTTCACTTGGACTTATCGGCGATACTCGCTTGGAGACGTATGGCTTCGCGAAATGACATGCATGCGCCCAAGTTCCCAATTAACACATGTCATAGCGCTCTTCTCTAAACCGTCATTGACGGTTCGAAAGACACATGTCACCCCGGCAATCACACAAGGGCTGTTTTGCCGGACGCAAAATGAAAGACAGCATGCAGGAGACAGATGTTTAAACAGGCTTTCACAAAAGCACAACGCTATTGTGCCAGGGCACGCGGCATTCGCACCTCACTTGAGACACGGTCGACTACGCGGTTGGTTTACGGGAGCAGCGACCTAATAGGAGACACGTGACGGACGCGCCCATTTCTTCGTCGTCGCTAAGGTCGCTCAGCTCGACGGGTCGTCAAATGCTGGAAGAACTTCGCAAAAACGAAAATCGTACAGTTATAACAGCAGGATACGAGACACGTTCGATACAGTGGCTGACGTTCCGAACCAGTCGCAGCCTTTCACGCTCAGAAAAAAAAAAAAAAAAAAAAATCATAGCTGGCAGCGGAACTAACTCGAATTATTGCATCACATACAGCGAAGAAATATAACCTTTCTGCAGTATTTCTGAGCTATCGGCGGAGCACGCGAGCCCGATGTTTGACGCAAGTCCGTTGCGCCAAGCATCGAACGTTAAGCCAGGCGGCAACTGCGCGGCGGGCAGATAAGCAAAGATACAATCAAATCCGGCGGAGAAGTGCGTGCCGGAGATAAGGTCGAAGACCGTTCAGGGACGAATACGATCAGGCGGTCGAACGTAGTCAACATCTTTTTGTTTTCCGTGTTGACCGGTGCTCGAAGGAAGCACTGCGCGAATCGTCGTCGTCGTACTCACCAGTACAGAAATCTTAGTTTAGGGTTCGCGAAATCCGTCTTGAAACTCGTCTTCGGGATCTCCTTCATCTGTGTTGTGCTCTGCTCTCCGCTGAGGAAGAAATCCTGCAGGCTGTACGCGAGAAATAGTAAAAACACGCCGCCGTAGAAGAGCTTGGAATTATCGGCCATCTCTGACCGATGACGAGCCGAACCTGGATTGGATCAGCTCAGTCTACGCGACTTTGGCTCCGTTTGCTTTTGTCTGGATTGTTTTCTATTTTCGAGATAAAATGTTTTGATCGTGTTTCTAAAATACGATAAAATAATCGTAATTAGAATTGTAATTTATAACATTGCAAATGAGCGTTTGGGTGTTTATTTTTGTTTTGTTTATTGTTTACGGTAACACGTGTAGCTCTTCGCCGGGAAACGAGATTCAAGATGTGAGTGACTCTCTCTTCAAATACAGTTCTTTCATCGCTCATGCAAAAATAATTGTTTTTGTTGTTATGAAACTGCTATAGCAAGCATATTACGTGCGTTAAGCGTTCACTGGAAGCCGTGAAACGGCATCCTCTCTTCCACAGCTACCGCTACGAATGCCTTTGATTGCCTTGGGGACTTCGGTTTCGCGCGAGGTTCTGGTAGGGGCGAAATGATTGCCTCCACGGGCGTTGCCCAAATTTCTCGTATACTGTAGCTTATTGTAGCAGCAAGCACGTTGCTTACAGGTGCAGTAAAGCGCAGGGCGAAAGAGCAAGCCGTCTGTGATCAAACATCACAAACCCCATCGTACGCTCTCTACGGCTACTGTTTGCCGACGCTTTTATTAGTGTCGCCGCTCAGCACTGGTCATACATAGCGGTGTTGGGGAGTCAACCCGTGTCTCTGCTGGTTGCAGAAATACCCGGGATGCCGCCTAAAGGAAAAGGCGGCGACGCCAAAGGAGGCAAAGGCGACGCCAAGGGGGCCAAGGGCGGGCAAAGCGGCGGCAGGCAAGGGTGGGCGGGGAGGAGGCCTCCGACTCCAAGGGAGGCAAGCAGGCCAAGGGGGGAACCGCCGTCAAGGTGAGCGAACCAAGCGTCAGTCAGGTGGCATGACTGCGTCGGCAGTGGAGTATGTCGAATGATCCCCAATGTGTCCTGCTGTGATGCCCTGCGGATCGTCACGGGGAAGCGAATACTTCATTTGTATTGGTTCCTAGATGTCGGTGGGGCTGTTCAGTGGTGCGTGCTCCTAGGGAGTATGCATGGGTGCCGACTTGATGCATTGTGGTAAAACGCCAACTTCATCAGTCATCATCATCGGGCTGTCTACGCCCACTGCAGGGCAAAGGCCTCTCGCATAGATCTCCAATTATCCCGGTCCTGTGCTAACTGCGACCAATTTATCCCCACAAACTTCTTAATCTCATCTGCGTGTTAGATGTGTAGAAGTACGGATGGCCGAGCGGTAGGAAGTGACTACCGCGAACAGGAGTAGGCCATCAGGCCCGCGAAAGACATGAGCTCATGCCAAGCCGTTTGCCCAGAACGAACTGCGTTTATTTTCACAAACCGGCCACTCGCCGCTGTGCCAGGCTTGCACGGCTGAACACAGAACTATCAGCGTCACGTGGGGGCGCTGCACATGAGCTAACATTGTAACACTGCCCATCCAACTTTCTGCCGCCCCCTGCCCCGTTTGCCTTCTCTAGGGATCCACTCTTACAACACCAACTTACCGTCCTTCAAACCAGGTGGCCGTTGCAGTCACCAATGTCGACAAGATTACCGCACACTGTTTTCTCAAGGGTCAGCTCGAATGCACTGATGCTCCTGGATCAATCTTATCACACAACAAAAACAGCGTGCTTCTAAAAATGGCATCATACAGACTTGATCCCTCTGTGCTTCACAGAGGCGACTGTGCTGTGTGTTTGGAAGTGTGGCCGCACATTGTTGACATCCTCAGTGGTTTTATCAGTACAATAACTGTCCCCCTTCAAATCGATAAAAAGCCTGAAGTGCCTGGGACACCGCAGTATTTTCGGCTCAAGTACTCAAAGCAGCAACTTTTTGCCGTCTTTCGATGCATTGCCTTTTCACTGCACAAGTGACAAAAAAAAAAAAAAAAGTGACACACGCCCAGTTGGACTGAAGTCATCGCGGCATGGTAAAAACACAAGTCCCTGACTGCACACACATAATTACGGAAAACTTCAGCAATTCACACTTTGCCTTTCACAAGTATCGGCAATTGCAGGGGTAACGCGCTAAGGTCCCGGCAATAGTTGGCTTCAACATGAAACGTGCACTTAGTGAGCGCGTAGACAAGTAACTGTTTGTTTACCTTAATTATGGTAATCCCGCTTAGCGTCTTGACCTGCTTGTGAGAAAACCTCCAGTCACTTCTGGTTTGACAGCAATAAAATTTATTCTAGAAAGAATGAAGCCAACGGTGCCAGCGTCGTCGACACACAGCCACAGATTTGCACATAGCACTGTCAGGGATGGAGAGTAGGTACAAACCAGCTTTTGTCCTATTCGACGCCCTACTGATATCGGTTAGCATTGAGACATTATTATTAGGTGTATTCGAGGGCACTGGTGGATTTCGTGCAGCTGCTGACAAGAAAACTGCAGCATGGGCTTATAGCAGCGGCCTTGTGCTTCAGAGCATGGCAAGATGGCATATTACCCATAATGGATCATGTTGGCGGCGTCCATGCATGCTCCCTATTTCATGACTGGCTGTGACACTTTAAAGGGACATCGAAGTGTAAAAACAAGTTTGCTTTTATTGGTAGATCGCAGTGCTGCAAATGCAAATATCCTGCTCGCGGTGACACCAGTTGCTTATTAACGCTGGGAATTCCAAAAGCAGTGTATTCGCAGATACGCGCATGCACGGCACTGTTCTCCACTGATAAAGGCAAACTTGTTTCACACCTTGTCGTCTCTTCAAAGGAAGCCTGTTGTCAGCACGCTTGGCGTTCCCTGCGCTGTAAACCTCCATCCATGGTGTGACTCGTGTTGGCTGAGGAGGTGGGCAGTTGTGCTGCGGTGGCCGTGAAGAAAAAATGCCCGTGCAACAGTTGGCAGTCACATTGGTGGAATCGGATTTTTTTCACTCTAATTGACCTGAACGCTTGCTGCCCTGTGCATTCTAGGCTAGGCCTGATGTTGCCTGAGTTTGTAGTGTGCAGCTAAAGCAGGCGAAAGCCACCAGCGTTCACTCACAAACACTGAGGGAATGGATGGATTTTTTTTAAAGTAAAGTTTCGCACGGCTCGGTGAAAGGAAAATCTGGCAGTCCAGTGTGCGGTTAAACCTGGATGTAACAAACGTTTATGTGGCTGGATTTAACGAAGTTTTTCAGTTCCCCGTTGCCACCCCCATTGAAGCCTGTGTGTTTGCAACTTCTATGTAACACAGGCATGCAAAGATTAATCTCAGTTTAACAAACTCGCTATGATGATGAGTCATTGTTTAAAATTAGAAATGCACTAATACCCCTGTCACACGGCAAATCTAATGTCATTCAAACTGAATGACATTAGCTGTAAATGACATTTGGCTCGGCCATGCGGGTCTATACGGCGGAACAAATGTCATTTGATTGTGATAGCGGTGACGATTAGCGAGCTCGCAAAACCGCAAAATTACATTTCAAGCGCATCTAGAATGTTTTCACACGTACTATTTTTTTTAAAAAACGTAACAAAGGAATATTTCTTAAAAACAAGAAAACCACCGATTTAGGTGACATCAGTAGACATCACAAGTTGAAACAAGTCTGCAAAAAATACGGATTAGAGTAGCGCGCACACTGGGGACGAGATTTTCTTTTTTGTTAGTACTTGTTTGTCTTTCTTTATTTGAACAACAATACAAAGAAGAAAATATAAGTTTACCGACAGTTTTTAAAAACAGTAATCTTTGGTTTGTTACTGAATTTTCCTGTCTAGGGACGCGCCACTGCTGTCGAGGCTACTCATTTGGCCACTAACTGAGGTGCGGGACCTCAGTTAGCCGCTAAATGTCATTAGATCTGTCGTGTGACAGGGGTATAACTTAGTGAATTTCGCCCGCACCGCAAACTAGCGTGCATTTCCACGTGTGAGTGCGGGGGAGGTTATGTAGTACTAGGCACGCTTGTCACTGTGTAGTCGCACGTCTCCACTGCTATCTGTGGTGTCAGTTTCGTTGTTGATGAGTTCCGCTTTTATAAAATGAAAAGTCTTGTCTTTTTGAGACAAGCCTTTGAATGCGGTCTCCGCCAATGAAAAAGAAGAGCGTTGTGGCCAGTACAGTATCCCAGCTAGCAGCACCTGTTCAACAATTTTGATTGCGGAAAAGAAAAGCATGAAGTTTGCAAAAAAAGGCACCCTTTCAGCATAAGTTTGGGGCTTGAAAGTCGTTATTAAGGCGCCGAAAAGTGTCAAAGCACGAAAGCGCAAATTAAATTACATATTTAGAAACAGGGGTTAATTAACCTCGCTTTTTTGGGGCGTCGTATAGTGCCTAAGTTTGTGTGACTGCAGCCGGCGGAAATCACGCTGTTTTACCCTGTGAAATAAATCCTTGAAGGACGAGTTCACATTCACCGATTTCTAACATTTTGGTTTCGTTTCTGCTTCATTCACGCAAGCCTCAACCTCAAAGCTGCCAAAAAATGTGCGAATTTTCGTCAAAAATCCAGGTTTAACTGTGCGTAGAAGACTCCTGCAGAAGAAACCTATGTGCATGCATGAAAAAACCCGGTTAGGGAGGTGTTAGGAACAAGGGGAGCGAGATTGGCTCAGTTTATCGCAGCAGAGCACGCACGCAGCGAGCTACAGCATGAATCGCAGCTCAAGCAATAATGGCAGTGGTGCGGCCAGAGCAGCGTCAACGTGGCAAGGGCAAACACTGGCTTCACGTCAGGCTTTGCTGGTTAACCACCTGTACAGGCGCATTTTTCTCTGTATCATTGCACTTTTTCGGGGAGCAGTCTTCCTTGAGCATGCTGAGGGGTTCGAGTGAGGGGCTGAAGTCTTTGGTAATCCCAGAGTGGCTGTGATCCCGTGACGTGTGGTCATTGTCACCCCCCACTGCTGTTGGGGACACTGGGGGATTAGGCTCCTCATACCTGCAGTCCCTGATCTGATCAGCGCAGGGACAGAATGGCACTGATCACCCTCTGAGTCGCTTTCTCTCGCAGCTCCAGCAGAACAAGAAGGTGACTACTGTAGTGTCAGGTTTCTTCCTCTGGAGGGCGGTGGGACACAGGGAGGTGATTACTGATTGGACAAAAAGTCCATTCACACATCATTGCAGAGAGGACTTTACAGTTGCCAGCAGAAACAAGGAGAATAAAGGAGAGAACAGGGGTAAAGTAAATAAGCTGCAACATGCAAATGGACAGCGCACACGATGCATGTCAATTTAGCCATGGTGTGGCGAATTAGACGAGTTGGAATAAGTTCATGATGGTCAGCACAGTTGAAAACGGGATGAAAAATAGTACGGACGAATCGTGTTGTCCATACTCTTCTTGTCCCGTTTCATCTGCGCTGACCAGATTGAATGATTTTGTCACTGAAGCATGGTCTGGCTGTTAGAATGCATGGTGCTCTATGGCGTGCTCCCGCACAAGGTGGCATCTCCAGGAAGACTTGCACAGTTTGTGGGCGTAGCTCCCTCACAACGCAAACACATGAAGAAGTGCCAGCTTCCCCCAGGAAGGCTGTGGCTTTAACAAAACGGAGACGGTGAGCTGCGATTGGAACAGTAGCTTTGTGCAGCTGCTTGTGTGAAGGGTTGGAAAGACAGATACCAAACGAGATGCTTTGCCCCTTCTCTCCTCGGACATATCATAACTCAGTTGGCTGTACAATAAATGTGATTTTTTTGCATTGATAAACTATTCATTTTAATTTATGGATTTATTTATTTGTTGTTTCTTTGTTTGTTTATTTATTCAGTTCTGCAGCTTGAAAGCCCAAGCGGGGGTGGCAGGAAATGTGCAATTGTATACAAGCCACTTTTTGTGCAAAAAGTAACGGAACAAAAATACGGGGTCAAAAAAAAAAAAAAGAACACCGTGAATTTGGAAACACAAGAAATTAGTGCAGTGTCAATGGTGGGAAAAAAAAAGACTTGAAAGGAGGCAAATAGCTTCACAGAAAGGCGCAGGACCAGAATGCATTCAATAATGGCTTCAGTCAAATATGCTTACAAGCTTTGTACAAGTGCCACTGCAGGGACAGGTAGCAAATTCCATTCTTCGGTGGTGCGGAGGGAAAAATGAAACTCAAAAATGTTGGTCTTTGGAATGAAAAATGGGGTTAACACCTGTCCATGTTTCAACTGGAAAGAACCATGTTTTTGCACGCACCTCAGGTGACAGGTTCAGTGCAAAAACCCACAGGTGTATGCTGCCTTTTTTTTGTCAATGCCTGACTGAGCAAAGCAGCTTTAATGGGGGTGTTAGTCTACAGCTGAGTTTTATGCCTTCTCCACTGCACCCAGTTTTCCGGTATTGTGTGTTTGTATTCTTTTTTTGCTACAATTTTTGTGGTAACAAGTTTCTACATGTCTGTTGTTCAGTGATTTCTTGAATTGTTTTAATAATAGTGGCCTTCATAGCTGTCATTCAGGTGTTGTAGCTGCTTCCCAAGAACCAAAGAACACAAAATACAACTTTGGTTTGTTTAACAAAATGCTTTTTCCCAATAACAGTCATACCAGTTTTATCGCAACCTTCAAAGAAACAATCGAGGTATTGGCGAACATGCATAAAGAAGTGGCCGACTCCTTAACCACTTTCTGGCAATATTTCCATGTTGTCACAGAATCTTATTTATGCTATTGACGGCTGTTGAAACATGGCTGGGCAGTTGCAGTGGGTCCCCTAGCTCCCTTTGATCGCATCACTGAACGCTAACATGCAACACTGATGACGGTGTGTTTAGGGATTGCCCATGATACATCAGTCCTGCTCCTAATATGTCACTGCAGCAGGAAATTTGAAAGTTTTCCAATATTTCTTGCCTTTTTTGCTTAGGGGAGGACACTGGTTTTAAAACAACTTCTTTTAATTTCCAAGTAAACTTTCTGAAACTTGTCAGTCTTTCCATTTTTTTAACCCCACTGATGTCAAATATGCCGTTATTTTTTCAGCTGGTCAATTAGGTCCCAAGATAATTAGGAATAATTAGCCATTTTCAGTCAAATAATAAAAAAAAAGTGTTGGTCGTAAAACTGTAATCTTTATATATTCCAATAATATGAACCCTGGTGAGTGCAATAATCGAAGCAGTTTTTTTTTCATGCACCGCTTGTAACTAATTTTAGAGCTCATTAAACATTGGTGGCGGCAGTGGCAAGGAACCATTTCCAATGCACATTTCAAACACCGAAGTTTAATGAGCTGTAAAGTTAGTTCCAAGTGATGCATGAAAAAAACTGATAGTCTTATTGCACTCGCCAGGGTTCATAGTATCAGAAAATGTAAGGATTACAGTTTTATGACCACCGCTCTTTTGTCTATTGTTTGACCAGAAATGGCTAATCATCTCTAATTATCATAGGAACTAATTGACCGGCGGGAAAAATAATGGCACATTCGAAATCACTGGCAAAAAGCAGCAAGACTGATAAGTTTCACAAAGTTTACTTAAAATTAAAAGTTGTTTTAACACCACTGTCCTGCCTTAAAAGAAAAACGGTCTTTTGTGACTGTCATGTAGCTGAGTGAGTTACCGAAGGCTAGTTCTTCCAAACCGGACAAAGTTGTCTTCATGGCAACCATTGAGGCACAAATCATCATCATCATCATCGTCATTTATTATACCCTTAAGGGCCCCTTGCGGGGGTATTACATAAGGGGGGAGCAAGTACAGAAATTCCACAGCAGGTGATGGTCGATGGTACAGGCGTAGAAGTGAGGCAAATTCATAAAGAAATGGCAGCACCACAGCAAATATATATACATATGTACCTAAAGGAACTGTAACAATAAAAATAAAGATTAATATGAACCACTGATTGGCCACAAGAACCAATCAATCCCACACATGTCCCCACCCGCGGTCACGTCACCCAACACTTACTCGCATGCATTCATAGCACTCAGACATAGAGTCACTGACCGCGCGGAGTGGTCAGTGGTCAAAAAATGTGTAGATCCCTCTGTCTAAATAACACCTCTACTGCCGAGATTTCTCCTTCCCATTAGTTTAGAAGCAGCGTGTTGCTAGCAGCTCTGCGTTTGTCTCGCCATTCACTGCACGTGCAATGATGCGTGCAGGTGCGCCACGTGCTGTGCGAGAAGCAGTCCAAGGTGCTGGAGGCCCTGGAGAAGCTCAAGGGAGGCATGAAGTTCAACGAGGTGGCCGCCGCCTACAGTGAGGACAAGGCCCGCCAGGGGGTGAGTGGGGGCTGGACTGCCTGTGTGGGCGTGCCACACGGAGCGAGGAGAACAGCGTCATGCGAGTGAAACACATTGTTATGGGCTTGTCGTCACGTCAATTAGCCGGGCAAACCGGATGCATAAGAACGAGGCGTGCAATCTGCAAGAACAATAACGCGCATGATGCCACACATCAAGCCACTCCTCACTGCCGTAATGTTAAAAGGTTCTGGACGCAAGCACAATAAACAGTTAGCTTTCGCTCACTTTCCCCGTCATGTCCTTCCTGGTTGTAGCTGTAACCCGTAAGGGTCCGGTAGTTGACCACCACTTGAGAAGCTTGCCAGACACACTGCCGGAGACCAGGTTGCGTAGCCCCAGGTGCCTTTCCGAAGCCACCAAGGGTGCGTTGCCTTTGTCTGCTATCCGAAGGCCAGCTGGGCGCCTTTCCAGGGTCATGGCCTAGAGCTTCATCACAGGTGGTGGTGGTGGTGGTGCCAGTGAAATGGCTCATGCCCACTCAGGGGGATTGGCCAGGAAATGGGCGCCTTACCGAAAGAAATTATGTAATTTTTGTAGGGAAAGAAAAATATTTAAGTATTAGGGTGGATTAGCAGTAGATGACTAGAGAAATGAAAGTAAGGAGATTGGAGAAAGAAATAAAAAAAAAAGGTAAAAACGAAAATGAACAACATTGAATGAAAATTGGAAGTAAGAAACGTGAAGAAGGAATGTGGCACAGACAAAGCAGTGAGCTAGGCGCGCATATACTTGACAGGGAATCCAGCAGAGCCAAATGACGTCTAACACAGCAGGCGGCCTAATTCCGGGATGCATGAGTGCAACGCACGGCAAAGATCCCCAAGGGCAGAATCCAAGTTCCTTCACCCCAAAGGACAAAATAAGTGTGGCGGACAGCGGGAGGTTTAGCCGGCTGCATGTGCTTTCTAAGTATCTTTGTCTTATGTCGCCATCACTTGCTCTCCTCGCTCCACACGCCTGCCTCTTCCTCTTCCACTTCTTCTAGTCCCCTCCTTCGGGGGGTTGCGCGTGACATTCCCCGTGTCTCCTTTCTCTTCCTCTTCTTCTAGTCTTCTTCGGGAGGTTGCTCTCTCTGGTGGGTTGTTCATGACAGGGTTGCAGGGTGCTGAATGGTTGTGCACGTGTTGTGGCAGTCATTCAGCACGCGTGCGGGTGAACGGTAAAACCTGTGCCATGGGTCATCTCATCATCTCTGGCCATTGGTGGTTGTACTTATCATTAGCTGTAAAGAGCAGCAACAGACGACGCATTTCTTATTGTCATCCTTCTGGGCTGTGTGCTTGCACCAGACCAGACACGACCAAAGTTACAACTTAATTAAATATGTCAAACTGTAAGAACATGTTTCTTAAAACTTAATTAAACTTAAAGTTAAAACTTATTATTATTATTATTATTATTATTATTATTAAGCATTGTGCTGGCATTGCCACATGGCATAGGAAAGGAGCTGTAAAGAAGAGGAGGGTGCAAAAATCACGGACGCTTACAAGCTGCAATCTTTGCCTTTCTCATGCCATTTGTGCTGGACTGCTCCCAGTGGTTCTGTGGGAGTATTTGAAACTTTCAAATGTGGAAGTGAATTACACAGTGCTATACCTAATTTACCTTCGAATCGAATAGCGCCGTCCGAAAACCTTTTAAATGCATCTCAAGGCTGCAAAACAAAAAAGGGACACTTGTTTCTGTGAACTCAGATACATGCATGAAATTGGGCCTAAAACACTAAAACACGTACACAACATATTCTTTGCAACGACCTAGAACTGGTTGGGCACCGTATGTATGGTAATTTGAGCTCTTACAATTGGCCGTTGCAAACGTGCACCTGCTGTTTATCTGCTAGCAGTGACAGGCTTTCCCACAATGCACCGGTGATGTGCGGGTAAAGTGCAAGAGGAAGGTGCTTGTTGGTATTGGGCCAACTCCGCCCTCCTGCTTCTCTCTTCGCTTCGTGATAATATGGTGGCTTCGCTTCGTGATAATATGGTCCCAGTTTGCTAATCATATGATGCGCACAGTTTATGTTGCTATTAAGCCTGCAATGTTCCTTTTCTTTTTTTCGTAATAAGACATTGGAAAACGGTGATCTTGTCTTCTATCTTAAAAGGACCGACAACCAACTTTTGTGGAGTGCATTTCATCTAGCTCATATAAAAGCCGCAATTTCATGTAGTGGGGTCCCAAACCACAAAGTATTTCTAAAGAAATTGGCAGAAATAATTTTAATTTGGCAACAAACTACTAGTTGAACTCTGAAGGGTCCAAGTGAGTGTGTGGTAGTACTTGAAACTTCCAAATATTGTAGTGAATTACACAGTACTACGCCTAATGTACCTTCGAATCGAATAGCACCGTCCAAATGTGACACTACCACACTATTGCAAACAGCTCTGTTGGTTTCAATGCGTGATTCAAAAGCTGCAGAAAGAAACAGGAAAGACTGCACTTTAGTGTTGTTTTAGCAACGGACGAGTTTTTAAATACAGTGGAATCTCGTTGATACGATTCGGCATAATACGTTCTGCTCATTCCCGGCCGACATCACTCAGAAATACAGTCAAACCCAGTTATATCAAACCCGCAAAAAAATGTCGATTAGTTCAATATAGGGGATAATTTGATATAAGTAAGCTAAGGATTTACACATCATAAAAGCACATAGCATTTATAAAAACACTTTGTTGATGCTGCCTTACTTTCTCACGAAATAGACCTGTATTTTCTACTTGAACAACCTCGCTGTCCGAGACAGTACGCACTTTTCCACGTTGTCTGAAAGGTCAGAGCAGCTGAGGCCGCAATCTTTCACATTTGCGAAGAAGCACCGGACTAGTGCAAGTGCACCAATCACTTTGGACGTTGTGGCCAAAAGATTGTTGTTACCCGCCGCAGTGGCTCAGTGGCTAAGGCGTTGCGCTGCTGAGCACGAGGTCGCGGGTTCAATTCCCGGCCGCGGCGACCGCTTTTCTGATGGAGGTGAAAAGCAAAAAACGCCTGTGTGTACGAGATTTCGGCGCACTTTAAAGAACCCCAGGTGGTCAAAATTAATCCGGAGCCCTCCACTATGGCGCGCCTCATTGCCTGCGTTGCGTCAGCATGTTAAACCCTACAATCAATCAAAAGATTGTTGTTGCGCCCGCTTTCACTCACTATGATGTCGGCCTTCCAAACTCTCCTATAATCACGACACCATCATCCCCACTCACAAACTTGCCGACCATTGATCTGGCAACGGCTTTCGGAAATTTCGATAGCTCACTCCACACGTAGGTAACACCAGCTTCGTTGCACTTCTCATGATTTTCAGTCATCATGTGTGCACGCACAAGCCGGCAGATTTGAAGCAATTTCGGGCCGTTTCTTTTGTAACATCTGCCTAGAACAAATTTCGACAGGGTGTTCGCGGGAATTTTGTGCCTGACAGGGACGTCTGACTTCTCACCAAGTTCGACTTGATTTACGACTGCCAGCTTCACGGCGAAAGGGAAATTTAGCAGCTTTGTGCTAGCTAGAGCCACTACGTTATCCTTTATTTAGTGACAGTAGCACTAGCCACCACAGCTACGCTTCCGAAAAAGACCACAAAGTGGGAACAACGCAAATACAACAAGCGAAAAAAAAAAAGCATGGCAGGTGGGCCGAGACAAGTTTTTTCACCCGGGGGGGGGGTGTCGATGGCGCGCCCTACACGGCACGATTATGCTCCATCTAGCGACCATAATTTCTTCTTTGCCCCAGGGAAAGCCAACTTGGGGGGAACTTTTGCATAATTTTGCGTTCGGTCTATCGGTTGTCGCTGGTATTTTTTTTCGATATAAACATACTTTTTGCTATATATTCTCATTGGAAATGTAGCGTGTCCAGAAATAGTTTGATATAAAGGATATTTCGATGTAAACGGGTTCAATATAGACCGGTTCGTCTGTAATGCATATTGTTGCGCTTCGTACAATCGCATTTTTGCCGAAACCTGGATAGTGCAGCCACAAAAGTACATCTTGAGCAACAGTTCTAGAAATCTTCCATGAGCTGACACGGCTACCGTCACAGGTGGAGGTTATCCACTAATGTCGAGGTAAGAGTCTGGAGTTGTTGCCCAACATAGAACAACAGCTCATGCGGGGATGTCAGGATTTGGTGTGAATGCAGCAGTTGTTCAAAATGCTGGCTTGACTGCTTCGATTAACGAAATTGGCCTTTTTGAAGCCACACGTTTGAAATCCAACTTAGTTAATTAAGCTTTGAAAAACCTTAGTTAATTTCCACACTGATGGCATATTTTAGGACCCTTTTTGGGAAGCGTGCCAAATTTGGGGTAGACACAGTGTTACATGCACTCAGTGTTTACTGATCGCTGCGTAGAGCTTTTGCAGGGCTTTGTAACGGAACTGACTTGTAAACTGACTTGTAATTGAGCGGAACGTGAAATTTTCGGATTAACCAACCCACCTTTATTGTTTGCACAATGAAGTACAGAAGCTAGATTTGACTATGTACCAAGCCACACTCACGTCTCATCTCCTGATTGATGGGTCATTTTGATCTGCCAATAAACATCCTGTGAAGTCATTCAAGTCAGGAGTCGAGTACCTGCTGAAAGCTGTGTCTGATGCATTTAGCCTGATACAACAGCGACACACGAGCTTATCAGGCAACTTGCTCTGCGACCTGTTGAGTATAACCTGGCAACAACGTGCTGGGAACTTATACAAGCCAGCGTAAATATGCAGTGATGGCTCATTGGTTCCCTTGCAGTCACCCTACGTAATTCCTCAGTACAAACTGTAGGCAAGAAATTTTTCAGAGGGATAAATGTGGTGCAATAAATGTATTGTATTTGCACGTAATGCGTCCCCAATTTAAAGGAGCCATGAAGAGAAAATACAAGTTTATTTTATTCGAAAGATTTCGTGTTTTATAGTGCCCCCAGCGCTTGTCCGGATGCAAACGATGCTTTATTCACTGAGAAATAATTCAATATAAGTTGAAATTTTGATTTTCCCGCTAAATCATGCGTTTTCCTAGTCTGCAATGACATCACAGGAACCGACCGCTCTGCAGCCGATTGCGGCACGGCCGAACTCCACTCTCCTCCTCCGGCGCGGAGCCTCGTTTACTATTAGTCAACCTAGATGGCGCCACCATACCGTGGCAAGCCATTTTCTGCCTGTGGTTTGTTTTTGTTCAGGGAGAAAATAACCGTTTCGTGAAACATGGTGTTGTTTGCTCGACAAATATGGTCACGTATGGCCCTTGCTTGCGTCAATCGGCCAGTGCCGTCTGAGACAAACCCAAAGCACCGCAGTCCTGTGCAGCTAAACCAAGCATAGTGCGTGCAGTACCAACAGCAGTACGCATCGGTACTTCTGTGTTTACGTGTGATTTCGTAAGTTCCACGGTTTTCCCACGATTCTTACTGCTTTAAAAAGAATGTGCCCTAAATGTAGGCGCAAATAGCTCGTTCGGCAAGCTTATAAGCCCTGGCTAATTTGCGTCTGCTTGTGCCGGCCTCCGCCAATCGCAGAGCTCGCTCAAATGACATCATAGGTTCTGTTGCGGAAAATGAGCGAGTGGGTCGCATGGCCATTCCCTTTTTTCCTAATTATGTAGCTTATTTGAGCGAAGTTCACGTTAAAAGTGGTGTCAGTATGATTCTAATGAGGCCGTCTTTTGAATGAACCAAACTTGTGTTTTCTCTTCATGGCTCCTTTAAAGGAGCCATGAAGAGAAAATACAACTTCGTTTAATTTGAAAGAACTAGGATTCAGTATCTCGCTCAGCTCCATTAGAGCCACAAAAGATGTTTTTTTAACGAAAAAAAGCAAGAAGTATTTAAAAACTTTCAAATTTTCCGCCACAGTGACGTGTTATGAGCAAGAATGACGTCATACGGGCCAACAATAAAGGATAATTTTCAGTGCGTTAACTGCACGTTAGCATTCAAGTGATGCAGTCAAATGGAACTAGAGACCCCATTGCAGACGTCCACTCATGTGTCGTCGCGACAGGTCAGTTAGGCGGCCGCCAATCGCACAAACAAGGTTCCGTGACGTCATAGAAAAGTTACGGGAAATTGGCTAGGGAGTCGCGACTGCTTCACACGTTTTCCTTAATATCTCCGTTATTTGTTGGAAGATTGCAATATTGGTATCATTGTTATCGGGACTAAGCAGTCTTTCTAATAAACCCAACTTGTATTTTGTCTTCATGGCTCCTTTAACACCAAGGTGTAGCTTTGGCATGATAAGCTGTGGACGAAATTTCTTTAAAAGCACACTTGTGCCGAACACGAGAGTCTTTTCTGCATGGGGCATTTCGGGCCTAATGTAAAAAGAGTGAAGACGGAAATCAGGGCGAGCACTTGAAAATACATGTGCACCCATCATCACGTTGGCAAACTATCTTCACTAGTGGGCAGTGTCAGCACCTTCATGTTGAGAAAATATCGTTGTGGCTCCTAGGAGAACAAAGCCAGACAGGATTACCCTCTTTCCAGGGTAGCATACAAATAAAGGAACATTGCAGGTTAAAAAAAGATACGCTGTGCCCATCTTTTGAGTAGAAAACTGGGGGGACTTGGGCTCTCAGTGGGCAGCTGGGCTTTCTTACCCGGCGGGTGTTGAGAAAAGGAACTGGAGTGTGGCCACATTATCAGGATGCGAAGAGAAACACTAGGGAAGAGTTAGAGCAATGCCAAGGGGGTTAATAAATAAATAAATAAGGGCTCTCCCTGAAAGTACCTGCCTCTCGCCGTTTAGCCGCATGTCACTGGTGCGATGTGGGAAAGCCAGTCGCCCGTAGCCGTGGGTAGAACCCCCATTTTATGGATTTCTCGGAACTGTGAAAAAGCGTCGTACAATGCAGGCATCATAAAATCCAAGCAACAACAGTTATGCCTATAAGTACAGCTTTGCGCAATGGATTTGCTAGTAACTTCAATGTAAACTACAAACTAATGCTTTGCAGGGCTCGGAAACCCACACCGTTAAAGTAAACGCGAAAGGAGTAAGGCAGTGCAGGTGCCAATCATGCTGTATTAAAAGAAAAAACCTTGCAATGCAGTTCACAGCCGCGATTCTCGCCGGCCAGTCTGAATCATGGCACACACGATCACAACTAACACACGCGGAATCCTAGGCAGGTCAGCGTTTTTAACCTTATTGGCCATTCACTGCTGAGTGGGAGAATAAACACCTGCTCACTGCCCCCGTGACCGCTGCGCAAAAGGCAAGAAGAGACGCCAGTGAGCAGAGGGGGAAAGCGGTTGTGCAGGAGAATTGGCGGATGCTGGATGGGAGAGAAACGAAAGATGAGGATGAAAAGGAGGAGGAGGAATAAATGTCCCTATGAAGAAGTTCGCCTTGGTGAAGAGTCCTTATTCCAGGACCCCTTGAGACCGTCCAGCTTCTTGGGCTCTCTTCACCAGCCAAAGCTGGTCATCAGGGTCCGAGCTGGACAGTGCTCTCTCCCAGTGCTCAAGGGAGGGGAAGGGCAGAGGCGGTAGGCCAGGGTTTTTATCACAGCCCCACACAATGTGGTAAAGCGTGCCCGAAGCCTCACAGAAGCGGCATTGCGAGGAGTACAGGGTGGGAGCCAGTATGTGAGCTCTCGTTGGGTGGGGAAAGGTATTGGTTTGGATAGCTCGAAGGTGGCGTTCTTGTTCTTTTGTTAGGTTTTTGTGTGGAGGAGGGTACATGGTTCGCTGCAGGCGGTAGTGCTGCGTGATTTCCTTGTAGGACAAGAGGGGACAGTCACGCCACTGCTCGCCGAACTCCTGACTAGCCCGGTGTGTCAGATCGCGGGCATGGTGATGGGCAACTTCGTTGCCAGGCACGTTGGCATGGGCGGGAGCCAAAATAATCCTTAGCTGTGCCGGGAGAGATCCAATTGAGCAAGGTCTGCAAAACAGGCCCACAGCACTTTGGTTTTGTCCTCTGGTCGGTCGCCTGCTTTGCGTGGGTTGTCGGATAACACCGACCAGGCAAGAAATTGCGTCGCATAACTGAGGTCTTTAATGCGTCATTTTTAATGCATTGCCGGAACTCGGCTAGTCTGTCATAAAACGCGGGTTGTCGTTAAACCCGGAGACATACAGGCGGGTTTACACTGTATTAGGAGCCAAAACGGCCCATTGCAGCGGGCGCGGGCAAGAGACCAGATAATGTCACAATGGAAGCCAACGCAGGATTACAAACCTTTCTTAGCTGTGACGGTGTAGGAGAGGTTAGCGGCACTTGATCGCGGCGGCTGCGCAGTTTCTTCTCCCACGACAGACGCCGCTGGCTTAACCTTGGCGTGAGCTTGTGATGTTATCTGGCCGTTCTAAGAAGTGCCGTTTCCCTCCCGGCTGTCTTGTTCTCACTCCTTGCCAGTTGCGAAGAGAGAAGCCTTTTTCAGGATCTGGAGGGTGATTCGACAGCCCTAGTCCAGGCAGTCTAATGTAATGCAGAGATCCAGCACCTTCTGGTGTGGGTAACCAGAAGGAGCTGCCATAGGCTGAGTCTGCAGGGCAGGACTGAAAAGGATGCGGTGCTTTCTTTGCGGGTGGACTGCAGGTGTTTCGGAAATCAGTCAGGTGCATTCCCAAGGTACTTTGCTGCGCCTCCGCAGTAGTTGCCCACATGAAAGTTAGGCTGTGGTGTGAAATAGGAAACTGTCTCTCTCTTCTTTTGAGCTTTAACTGTTTTAAATACCTTCAAAGCATGCTAGACCCCCAACGCCAGCGCGTCTTTGCCCTAGTTGACCATAGCCACTCGAAGTGCTGTACATCCTGTTCAGAATTGGTTCCGAGTCTATGCAAGGCATATATTTTGCTTGGGCTTTGGCGAGACATTTGTAGTTTTTCAATGAGGCAGAGTTACAGATGCACTTGTCCTCACTGTAAAAAACTGTGCCTTTCATTTTTGCACTTTGAAGTAGTATCTAAATAATTTATTAGAAATTTATGAATAGAGCTGTCTGATTCAAAGCTAAATCGAATGTCGTGTTAATCACTTCAGTATTCGAAATTTTTGAATATTTGCACGGTCCTAGTCAATTTCTACTAAATCAATTTCATGTTACCATTTAATTTTGGGGGTGGGGGGTTCGTGTAAGGCTATGTATTTAAACTTTGTTAAATTCGATTTTATTTTTTACTCAGCCTTATTCCAGTGGACGATCAAGGCCGACTTTTCCGGGAGGGTCTGGCCTGATATTGTAGATCCTCTATTTTCTTTATTGCGTTGTTTACTTTAAAGCCAAGTTAGTGTTATCAGTTCAATAGTCAGAAATCTTATTTCAAATGCGTAGGTGCATGTGGATTTGTCTCTAGGTAAGGCTCTGTTGTAAGCAATTCGAAGATGTATTTTTACTTTGTTTTGCGTGCTTTGCGCAGCTTTAGAGAACCTATAGGGGAAATCAGCTTGCAGGGCTGCCAGGTGCGATGGTAACAGCGTTTCTCCGCATGAATCACATCCACGACATCTGCTCTTTACATGCTTTTTTTTACAAGGCTGCGCAAAGTTGACATCTAGGATTAGACGAAATCTCGTCTGGTCGACTAAAAGATTCATAGTAAAAATACATGGTATCCCCAACCAAAGGCTTATTAAAAAAGACATTTTGATGAACAAGGCATGGAAGTCAAAACGTCTTCTTTAATAGACTTTTGGTCTATGACACCATGCTTCTGCACAAAGCTAGTGGGCCAGAGCATCTTTGCTGCAGCCTTAAAGGGACACTGAAGTGATATGTAAACATTGCGGGATTACTAGCGCAAATTGTAGTCCGGAGTCCCCAGGCCATGTTTCGACCACTCTAGACGCGTTTACGCGATTTTATTTAGTAGAAAAACTAATTCGAAAATGCTGTCCTCCTCTCTTTACCGCTCGCCCATTTTCTGTGGCGTTTTCGTGTGACGTCAGGAGGGGATGAGCTGGCAATTGGCTGCGGCGCTACTGCACGCCTCCCCGGCCAACAGAGTCAGTCGGCCCAGCGTTTCGTCCGCCGGCCGCCGGCGGGTCGTCGCAGTCCAGGAGGTTAAAAAAAAATTGCTTGGCCGCAATTCGTTCGCTTAGTTGAAACGAAGCCAGGACACGTTTGTGAATGGAAGAATGTGCCTTTCTTTACTTGGTTTGTTTGTACACTGTATCAAGCTCCAAGTCAAGGTCGCTTCACACAAGCGCTGCACAAGCGCACATGCGACGCTTCGCTGACTGGTACGCCAGTAGGAAAATATAAGGCCTCTTGAAGGCGGGAGAAGAGTGAGCGAAGTCAATATAGGTACTAAGGAAATAAAATCAACTGATATTTTTACTGTACAGCGTAAAACTAGGGCGCGGGAAGCACTTTTTTGCGCTGGGCGAACAAGCACAGCGGTCAGCAGCACGACTACGCATCTGCGAACGCTTTTCCGTCTACTAAATGCAATTGCTAGACGTGAGCTACTGTGGAAACTCGGGCGACGCTTACTGCATCAGCGCAGTACAACAGTCACCTAAGCTGCTTGAAATGCCAAAACTAAATAGAAGTGTACACCGGTTGTACAATATATACCTATATTAGCCGGGCCTTCGCATCCCGCTCCGTGGCTCAGTTGTTTGAGGCGCTAGGTATGTCACCCCAAGTGTTTTGCAAGTCACGAGTTCAAATCCCCGCGGGTACGTGCTTTTTTTTTTTTTTTGTAAGTTAACTTTTTTGTTTTTCGCTGATGTTTTCTATATTGAGTTCACCTTTTTTGGGCCGCAACGTTCATGGCTACACGAACTAGTTAACAAAACGCGCGCAGGCTGGCACTGGCGCGCTAGCGAGTTCTCGTTGGCATGCTGTTGCCATAAGCACGGACTGCTTGCAGGCAGTGGGCACATGCCAGAATGAACAGACCCTTGGCCTGGTGCGAACACGCTTTTTACGATACAGGCATGAGGGAGGCAAGCTCCAAATATGGGGGGAAAGCGCACGACATTTGGGCGTCTGCGGGTACGCGGAGGGCGTTCATGCACTGCGTAGGTCTCGGCTAGTGAATGCTACGACTACAAGCCGTCCTGGGAGGCTTATCTTGTGCATTTTACAGCCGACAACATGGCAGAAGCGGGGTACGATGATTACTGAGATATTGAGAATGCCCATCCAACAACGCCATTGGTTATGTTTTACAGAACCGAAACCGAAACTTGTTTGATTGCTAACCTTGGTCATCGTCCAATCACGGCGCCCCTCCTCCTAACGTCACAGCCTTAGTTGGTGCGGCCGCCGCAAACCGCGCATGGTAGTTTTTCTTCTTTCGCGCTTTGTAAAATAATTACCGATTTGTCAACCGGATAAACGATGAAAAGTGTGCTAATTTGAGCCAGTCTACGCAGTGCAAGCAAAAACGGGAGCTTGACAAATTCACTTCAGTGTCCCTTTAAGGGTGCACGTGGGTCTTGTGAGTGAAAAATTGACCAAAAAAGCATTTCTTTAGGTACAACTTTTCTCTTGGTTTGCACAGCTTTTTGTCCGAAAATGCCGTACTTGCAACACTACCATTAAAAAAGCCATAGAAGTCCGATTTAAACAAAAACATACATTTTTTTTTTTTCACAATTGCTCACTTCACTATCACAGTGATAGGAAATTCTCGACAGGTACATCACCCGTCGCGGTGGCTCAGTGGCTAAGGCGTTGCACTGCCGAGCACGAGGTCGCGAGTTCGATTCTTGGTCGCGGCGGCCGCTTTTCTGATTGAAGCGAAAAGCAAAAACGCTCATGTGTACGAGATTTCGGCGCACGTTAAAGATCCCCAGGTGGTCGAAATTAACCCAGAGCCCTCCACTACGGCGCGCCTCATCTCCTGCGTTGCGTCGGCGCGTTAAACCCTACAATCAAGCAAATCAATTGAGAGGTACATCCTAGCATGTAGTGCAGCTAGGAAGATCACTTCTTTTGCACTGTGAAGCTGAATGTTTAAACCATCCAATAAGGGAAGCCAATTTTGCATTTTGCGTTTCAGTAGTTGTTTAATTAGCATTTCTTTTAATTGGTTAGCAGGAGTACTGCAAACCTAGCAATTAGAATTGACGTAAACTTGTATGTGACTGCAAAACATAAAAAAACTGCTTCCCACATTTCATTCTCCACAACTTCTGGTATCTATCCACGCCTTGGTGGTAATTTTTTGTTGAATAGTTTTTTCCTTTTTGTTCTCAAGAACAATCAAGGAAGTTATTTAATTAACTCAGAAACTAGCTATCTCACATTAAAATAATGGGATGTTTGAAATCAGGTAAAAATACTGAACAAGCCCTTAAGGGTTTATCAAAATTGCTTTGAAAGCAAAAAAAAGTGTCTGATACCAGTGTGCCCCCTTAAACTCTGTAATCCAGCCCAAATATCTCTGGGAGCCCATTCAAATGCTGCGTGTGTGTGTGACACCCTCCCCCCCTTGCCCCCAGGGCGACCTGGGCTGGATGACGCGTGGCTCCATGGTGGGCCCCTTCCAGGACGCGGCCTTTGCCCTGCCCGTGAGCAGCCTGGGCAGCCCCGTGTACACAGACCCCCCGGTCAAGACCAAGTTTGGCTACCACATCATCATGGTCGAGGGCAAGAAGTAGCTGGTGTGTGCGTTACGGCAAGACCTGTGGCTGTTGCGGAGGAGGGAGGACTACTACTCTCTGGCATCTATCCCTTGGTGACTGTCATTGCGCACTCAAGGGCTGGGTAGCCAGCTGCTTGCCCTTCTTCAGTGGACGCCTGAGAGACTCCAGAGGGCACATAGTACATTCGCAAGATTAGTCCTGGAATTTCCAGTACTGATATGCCGCTGTATTGAAGATGTGTCAGTTTGAGAGCCTGAACTGCCCAGCTATTTTGAACGCCCCCATCTCGGCGTTGGTGAAAATGTTGAATAAACCACCACTGGGGAGCAGGGCTGCCAGTTAAGCACGTTGTAATAATTTGAAGGATTGTTGATTTGATGTTGCAGTGACAGTGAATCATGGATTGTGTGAGCATCTGGCATCTGACGCAAAGCAGAGCCTTTCGCGGTCAGTGCGTGAGGCCCCAAATGGGTCGTTAGGGAAGTTCTTCTCAGGATCCACTGCTATTTAAATGACCGCCTTCAGTGAAAGGTTTCTGGATGCACGCATACGCGTGTCACAAAGTCCCTCTATACAATGCCGGGCTAAGGTGTGCTAGCTAAGGCAAAAAGCATCGCACATGGTGTCAAGGAGTGCGTTGGAGTACAAGACTACGTGTGTAGCATGTGCACTGGGATAGCAAATTTTCGCACGTATAACCCACCCCTAGAACTGACAATTGGCCATGCAGAGAAAAAAAAAAACAAATTTGTTTTATTCGAAAGGTTTTGGGCTTTATAGTGCCCCCAGCACTTTTCCGGTGGCGAAAGATGCCGTATTCACTGAGAAATTAATCAATTTTGGTTAAATGTTTGATTCCCCCACCAAACTGCGTGTTTTCTCGTCGTCTCCCATGAAGTCACAAGGGCGGGTATTGAAACGAACTTCCAGTGTGTCATGAGGCTCTGCAGCCTTGCTTGTCATCACTCCTCCCAGATGGCGCTACCAAATTGACCCGCCGACCGTTGTCCGCCGTTGCTTCTTTGCTTTTGCCCGTATTTGCACCTGACTTGTTTTTGTTGCAATAGAAGTAATTGCTTCGTGAAACGTGGGGTAGGCTCGACAAACAGGCTCACGTAAGGCAGCATCGCTTACGTCAACCAACCAGTGTCGTGTAAGACAACTCCAAAGTAGTTTACTGTTGTGCAGCTAAAACAAGCATAGTGCGCCCAGTACAGTTAAACCTCAATGTAATGAACTTGAATGTAACGAAACCCTCGATGTAACGAACCCCGGAATTTTTCGTAACCTCAAGTGTATGCTCACCATGTATTTTCACCCTCTGTGTGACGAACTCTCGTTTGCCGAAATTTCAGTGTAACGAAGTTTCATGGAGAACTACCTAGGCACGAAATTTTAGTTAGTAGATTTGTGGAGACGCAAACGCCGAAACGGGGTCTGAATAAAACGCGAACGGCGGCACGGGCCACCCAATGCCACGGATGCAGCGAGCCGCGGAGTCTTTGAGCGAGCCCCTTGCCTACAAACTGCGTGGCGTGCATACACGGCTGGCGCACTGTTTCCATTTCTGTAGGAGCTTAATTGTCTACGCGGGCGTCAGCATGAACCGCTGCATGAACCACCTGCATCGCGCGGGTGGTCTCTGCGGCTGCGCCAGCACACCTGTGGCTTGAGGGGCACATTTTTGCGGGGAGAAAATGCCTCATGCGGTTCACGCTGACGCCTGCGTAGACGATTAAGTTGCGACAGAAACGGAAACAGAGCGCCAGCCCATGTGCAGCTTTCCCGCTCATGGCAGTCCTTTCAACAGTGATTACTCTGCAATTTTTTAGCGAAATGAAAAGTTCTTTTGCACAGCTAATATTTGGGGTGAATACTTGCTTTGTGCACAGTTTCAAGTCGCGCACGTTGCGCGACTGGGTTCCTGAGCCATGGGAACTATCCCATAGAAATGCATGGGGAGTTAGATTTGACAGTGAATTACACAAACAAATACTCAGAAACCTGAAATGTTCTTTTAGCGTTTTAATCTTCACGTCGGCTTCTAGCTTTATGGCAAATACCGTATTTACTCACGTAATCCTCGCACCACTAATGTGAGCCACCAAAACTTGGATTTTTTGGTTCCTCGCATAATCCTCGCACCCCCAACTTTGCAGCGGCAAAAGTTGCCTGCTCGCGAAACCCGCATGGTGCACGCGCTCTCCAACACGCGCCCTCCCCCGCCGCCTCTCCGTCGGCGGAGAGCGCTGTGTATCCAAGGCCATCCAGGCGCCCTAACAACCTGCATGGCTACTCCCTAACACTTCTCACACTGTCCTTGAGCTGGTTTCGCGCATGTTTCGCGTGCTCGCAACTAGACGGTGTTCGCGCAGCCCACTGTCGTGTCGTCGTGTCGCCGTCGTGTCCCGTCGTTGAGCGGCAGCAGTCAGTGAGTCACTCGCGTCAGTGGTGGATAGCTCGCTGCCATTTTGAGAACTTTTTGATTTCTTTGTTTTGTGCTTGGAGCCGCTTCGCCATGGGGAGGAACGCCAGCTACACTGCCGCTTTCAAATTGAAAGCGAAAGAGTATGCGATCGAACACGGCAACCGTGCCGCAGGCAGGCACTTCGGCGTCACCGACTTCAGCGTGCGTTACTGGAGTAGGGCACGCCATACGACGACGAGATAGGGCGCGCGCCAGAAAGTAAAGGCGGCAATTTCATGATCACTGATCGACGGGAGACTGTTTACGTTGTAAATAATAAAATAAAAAGAAATAGCTGCTGTTGGCAACACTAAGCTTACATATACAAAAAACGACCGCTACATTTAGCGGGATTGGCAGAAGGGAAATTGGCAACACTGTGCACCGGATTTTTTTTTTCCCTCATAATTCTCGCACCCCTAACTTTGCATTGACTTTTCCGAAAAAAAAGTGCGAGGATTATGCGAGTAAATACGGTATCATTTTCCTACAGTGGTTTTGCTAGGTTCCCGAGAGGTTGTAATTTTGAGCGAGAAAGCTGACAGGTTTTCATTTGCAGGCAACGCTTCACGCGATGATCACTTCATTATAACTGTAAATTTCAATGTAGCAAAATTTCAATGTAACGAAGTAAATTACAAATTTCACCGACTTCGTTACATCAAGGTTTAACTGTACCAACAGCAGTGCGCATCGGTACATTTATGTTTATGAGTATTTTCGTAACTTTCATTGTTTACGCCGCCATTCTTATTGCTGTGAAATAAACATGCATTACATTTGAGCGCAAATAGCTCGTTCGGGAATCTTCTACGCCTTGCCTAATTTGCGTTTGCTTTTGCCAGCCTCGGCCAATTGCAGAGCTGGCACATATGACATCATAGTTTCTGTTACAGGAAGTGAGCATGGCCATTCCCTTTTTTCCTAATTATACAGCTTATTCGAGCTTAGTGTGCGTTAAATGTGGTGTCATTATGATCGTAACGAGGCAACCTTTCGAATGAACCAAACTTGTGTTTTGCTGCATGGCACGTTTAAGAGCAAGGTTCGAATGCAGGTAACACGTGAATTTTGTTCTTAAATACAGCTTCACCACAATGCAGCAAGGTGCGTGGATCATCACCAGCTGCCATTAATAACGTTCTTCCAGCTCTACTCTCTAGCCAGCTTATAGCCAAAAGCAAGAATCAAATTGAGGTTTGTATGCTTAAAAACTAACACGTTTTCCTTGGGGGGGGGGGGTCATATTTTTTCTCTCCAAGGTAATGCACCCTTTTAATGCAGTAAAAAAAGGTTGAACAACAATTCGTACCTGCAAGGTAGGTTATATGTAGGAAAGTACTATTATGGAATATCTTGTTGTGAAGTACAATGTATGCATGAAGATGTGGTATGATGAGCTAGACTGGGATCGCAAGGGGCAGTGGTGGTTGTCCTGCTCCTTACTAAAGTGGGGGAAAGGTGAGGGCCGAGGTGCCGTGCTTCTCTGCAGAGACGGAGGCTGTTGAGGGGGTAGTAGTAGGTGGACGTGCCATTGCCCTCACTATGATTTCACCCATCGGAATGAAAGTGATTGGGGAGCGGAGTTGCGGTTCCTAAAGGGGGTCACCAGTGCCTCGCCGACGCCATTTAGGGACAGAATGTGGGCCGTGTTTGTGTGTTTATTAATCATACAAGTGCAGTGACGTTGTGCGTTTACTAATTCCTTTGAAGAAGAATTAAACCTGAATTCCTTTTTTTTTTTTAATTTCCTACCCACACATATTTGCCACATCGTCTGAAAGGGAACCTTGCTTGATATGATGCCAAAAGGAGCCGTCAGTGCAAGTAATGCGTGGAACAGTTTGTGACGTGATGCGATTGCGTGTGGAGTAGCCATCTCCATGGGACATTAACAGACAACGCAGTCAGATCTTGGAGCTCACAAGCTCCAATGAAGCCAGAGGTATTGGATTCAGGGATGTTGATGTGTAATCTGAGCAGGAATTCAGGTGTATTAGCGGCTCGTGGTATTCTCTGCAGGCCTAACCAGCTGTCTTTGTGCTGAAAAACATTCGGGACTTTATTTTTGACTCATTTACACGTGCACTGGGTGGAGATCAGCAGTGTGGATGCAGTGTTTTAGCGCCATCCTGCCGCCTGTGAACCAGCTTATATGAATAAACAGTTTCAGCGCCAGGTAGAAAGTAACGGTATTTATTACATGTGTGGGCTTTCAGTTTCGTGAATGGGTAGTCTAATTTCTAGCCAGGTATCAATTGTTCCTCATGTCTGTTCTTGCAAAAACACTCGTGAAGAGTAACCCCTGTGGGGAGCATGGCCATTATGCTCTCAGTTGTAACGCCTGCATAATCACACACCATTTGAGAAAAAATATGCCGTGCACTGTTCCAAATGACCCCCGGTTTGATGCAAGGCACTCCATGTTGTTCTGCTGCGTGCACCAAGCATCTGGCTAAAATCAAAAGAAGTATGCTACAAAACGCTTTCATGTGTGTTGACGATTGGCATAGGGAAACAGAAATTGGCGTCTGCTGGGAAGTACAGCTCCTTTCTTAGTGGGCACGACAGCCAAGTCTTCTCATAAACATAGCTGAACATTGCAGTACAGTCGAAGCCCGCTACAACGAACGCCGCTTCAACGAAATATTTCCTATTCCCCGTCAGCTAGCCATAGAAGTCAATGCGGCAGGCGCCTCGTAGGCGTTGTGAAATACCCCCCCCCCCCCCCCCCCCCCCCCCCTCGCACCCCGAGACGGCCTCCGCGAGAGCAGTCTGTCTTGATTTTACCAGAGTCCTTCAATGCTTTACTGGTCACGAAACTGCTCCGTAACTCAATGGGAGAGCTTCATATGCTGCGTTTGGCCGCCGCGCGGTGGCGCCACCCTCTCACTGAGGTCACTCCTCGGGCGGCGTTGCGCTGGCTCGAACGGCGGAGCCGCGGCGAGTTGTGTTTGTTTTGTGCAGGAAAAAAAATGTAACGGGCATATCGCGGTCTTGTGATGCGACTTAAGTAGTGCACCGACGATGCCGAACATGCGTTGCGTCCCGGGATGTCGTTCCTTGTTCTGTTGACCGAGCAACGGGCAGCTGTGTGAGAAATGGAAGGGCGCCATTCCAAGGCAAGCAACGGGAGATTTCAGCTTCGATTATAAGTGTGCGACAGTGTGTGGAAATGCACTGTGTGTGAGAATGGAAAAAGCAATGTACCCCTTTTTAGAGCATGCTGGACCTAGAATTGTACAAGGCTATCTTAAAGCCGGATTTTTGTCATATCAGTCAGGTTGTAGCGGTGCTTCATTACCTGTTTGCGAACTTGTATTTCCTTGCGCTCAGGCTCGCGTGTAAAAAAAGCTTTGGGACGTCTTTGTGCTCTTACTTTTCATATTTCCGCGAATTATCCCTTAGGGTTCGTTTTGTTTGTTTTGTAACCGCGCGTGGCCGATTCCGGTTTCTTATCTGGCGTTTCAACCGGAGCGCCCGTTTGCTCTTTTTGTCGTACGTCCCGTCGGGCAATATTGTTTGATATGGAAAGGGTGCCACCTTGTCGCTAACTTGATTTTTTGTTTCTTCGACAATGTTCTCGATTCTATTTTCATGGATCTGAAATTAACGTTCCAATAGTAATGCATGCATAGAAACGCCGCGCAACTCACTTTATCGACGTTCATCTGTCACGTCACACTGCGGACTGCTTCTTCGACGTTTGTGTTTCATTGTAGTCTTTTGTAGTGCAGGAGATCACTAGCTCGCTGCGTTCAGAAAAGCTTTGCGTCGTTCTTGGCTACGTGGCAATATTCTGTTTCCTCCGTGTGCTGCACATCGCCGCGCGAAAAAATAATTTTTTGTAGGCTGGACCACGCTCTTTTTGTCTCCCTTGGTAACATTGAAATTTTTTGTTGCGTGTTTTAAAATCAGTTTCATTGTTCTTTTTTTGCTTCCTGTTTTTGCAAGGATTGCAAAGCGTGGAAGCAGAAAGACACATGGTGCAACATATATCTCTTCGTGTTTTGATCCTTCACGTTTCTGCAGCATTTTTAGATGTTCTCAAGTATGTACCCACTCATCGAAACGACAATACTATTGGGCTATCTCTTTTATCGCTCTGTGCATTCCAGAGCAATCAACGAATTCATTAGGCGTAGTCTGAACGACGCGTACTTGGTTTCTTCCAGTTTTTTTATTGTATTATCGATAGGCCCGCAGCAGTCCATGACTACACAGCTACTGTATGTGTGGTATTTACAACGTTTCTTTAAGAAAAGAAGCAATATAGATTTAAAATCCGTAAACACGACGGCGCAGCGCTTGTGCCAGAGCACACAGAAGCCGTTGCCGTTCGCGGCCGAAGTCTACAGTAACTTACTTCGAAAATTAAAACCCCATTGAAGGCAGGTGATAAACACAATAACTGGACTATTCATCGCTAACGTACTACGAAAAAAAAACACACTTAATCAGCACGCACACACCAAAATCAGCGAGCGTTTGCACGCCAAGAGCTAGCCAATACTCCGCACGCGCGGCGGATGGATGACCTTCGTGCGGCGGTGGCGCTTGTAGTGGCGGGCGCGGTCCCTATTAAGCAAGCGCCGAAGTTTCGTGACCAGTAAAGCATTGAAGGACTCTGATTTTACCTAACCGGTCAAACTGCTTCCGCTCACTGACTATCCAGCGTCACTATCAATAATTAACAGTGACTCTGGCTAGTCAGTGAGCGGAAGCGGTTTGGCCGGTTAGGTGAAATCAAGACAGACTGCTCTCGCGGCGGCCATTATTCGGTAGGGGGGGTGTAGATTTCACAACACTACGAGGCGCCAGCCGTCAATGCAACAAAGTCTTCGCAACAACGAACCATTTGTGAGGCTTGCTTTCGCTTCAACGAAATTTTCGATGAGTTGGGCTGGGTTTGAACAATAATTACAATAAAATGAGCCTAGCACCAGCTATCTGTAACTTTTTATACATGCAGGACGCTTAGTTTCACCGAAAACATGCGCGGTGCGCCCACACCGCCACCCAAAACAAAAACAAAAAAAAAACTCATACGCGGACGCCATTGTTTGATGGTGATAACGATTGGCTGGCCATCTTTACACGAGGCGCAAGCCCGGTTCGCCAAGCCGGAGCTACAGCCAATCCCTATCCATTTGAAACCTCACGAATGGTTCGCTGCTGGTGCGGCGCCGTCATGTATGCGTTGTGAGCAGCTGTCTTTGCCGTTGTCCTTCTACCATTCGCACATTCTACCAAGCGCAAAAATCATGTTTGCGTGTTTGGTCTTGAAGCCAAGTCATCCTATCTAAGTCGCGAGCGCGCGGTCATGTTAAATGCAAGCGCGCGCGTCTTGCCTGCCAAGGACAGTACAGTCGGTAAAAGGCTTGTCTATTGGCGGTGAGATCTTTGAGTGGCGCCCCCTGGCTCTGACGTCGGCTTAGGGATTCGCGCCGCTGTCGTCTGCGCTTGTGAGGGGCAACAGTGCCTGGGCTAGAAATTGCCCGCTTCGTTGCTGTAGTGCGTTAAAAAGTGTATTGCGAAAAGCAAAAACGCCCGTGTGTACGAGATTTCGGCGCACGATAAAGATCCCCAGGTGGTCAAAATTAATCCGGAGCCCTCCACTACGGCGCGCCTCATCGCCTGCGTTTGCGTCGGCGCGCCGCAATCAATCAATCAAAACCCCACAATCAATCAATCAAAAGTGTATTTCTAGCGACTCAGTTATTTTGCCAGCTTCTGACGCATCTGAATAATTTGAAGCTGTATCCCCCACAAGTTTGCAACACACGAAGAGATAGAGATAGAAAACAACTTTCTTCAGAGTATCGGTCAGAAGATCGTGTGTAACTCGTCCTTTCTTGCTTATTCGCGAGGATCAGCGATCAGAGCTTCTCCATAAGTATTCAAAATGCGTAGGCTTCCCTGCAGTATTTTTGAGATGCTCCTATGAAGACTCAACAGTCTAATACTACGTACCAAGCAGCGGCCTTTACACGCTCATCGCACAGCAGGAAATAAAGCGGGTTTCTTCTGTTTCTTTCGTTGTTGTCTTGTATCGGATTAATGTTTCTTGCTTTTTTTTTATGCCCAATGCATTAATTTTTCTGCGCCCGTCACCAAACTTCTTATTAGGAGGTTTCGGGATGTTTGGGAGCCTCACAAAGGTCGTGTGGATATTTCCTTCAGTTTGTATGGCATACATTCCCTTCTTCACAAATTGGCTTTCATTACGGCTGCGTGCAAGAAGGTGCATATCCGCAGCGTGCTTTGTTTATTAACATGCAAATACAATGAGAAGGTTTGTGCTACGCCACCGCGATCGCGCCCTAAACAACGTGGTCCAACAGTACTCGAAGGCGGCTTTTATGCTCCGAATTTCTATCGTATTATACTGTATATCATAACGAACTGACTCTCAACTCGAACAATGATGACATGATTTGCGGGTTTGAAGGCATGATATACTCGCTAAGTAGTAACGTAATAAACAGTATACCTGCTTCTATTACAAGACTGGAAACCGAAGAAGAATTCCAAGTAGCTCTTTATTGCTTTTCAACCCTTCCAGCGCGAAGAACAAATCCTATTCTACTGGGATGGCGTTCTATGATTTGAAGAAAATTACTTTTACTCTCTTGTCCTGGACTGAGGACCCGGCCCACTAACCAGATCGATTTAATTGTTAAACAAGTTTTCCCCTCCTCCCCTTAATCCTCCTTCTCCTCTTGAGTGCAGTTTCCTATAACGCATATCCGAATATCGGGAAGATATGGCTGTGCAAAAATGTTCCGAAATATCCCTCCAGGTCTTAACAAACATATATGTGTTACTATAAATTTAACGAAGACGTGACTCGTTTTGCTCAATAAACCTCCATACTGGTTAGATGCCTGGTTATAGAATCAGCACGCGCGTATATACACACTGGGTTATTTGGAACTCAACCTACAGTTTTTGCAGTATATAGTGCATGTCGGCAAACTTTAATGCATTGACAACGTAAAGTGATGTGACAAAACGCGTTCGGCAAGGTTGCAAAACTGTTTTACCTTACATATGATTACCGGGAATCGTGATGCCTTCTGCCAAAGCCGACCGCCCCGAAGGCCTAGAATTTGTTTTGGTCTTCCATTTTCGTTGTCGGTTATTAGCAGCTGACTGTTCCTTTTGTTCGAATGCTTACATGAGAAGCTGACGCCTAGCTCCGACTCTTCGCGCTCCGCACAGGACCGGCTTCGCAAGGAATGGGGTGGCGCCGGCAATGTTTCTCCCGTAGCGGTATCCAAAACTATACTTTAATTGACACCATGAGCTAGTGTATGCGATTTTAAGCCTATTATTATGATAAAAAGTTACCCACACGCCAATTCTTGTGCGGACAAGCATCAGACGTTGACCGAGCGCAGAGAAACAGCAGGGAGAGCATCCTGAGTGAAGCAGACGACAAATGCGAGAATCCCTAAGCTGACGTCACGGAGGCGCGCTTCGCAGCGCCGCCTGTGTTCGCGCTCACCGCCAATAACGCTCGAGCGGCGTGCGCCGGACTGCGCGGGAGACATCTAGTTATAGCGCCTGTTTTGAGACCGGGGAGTGTGAGCATGCGCGACCCGTATCAACGCGATGGCCGTGTCCCTGCTCGCTGTGCCCGCCGCCTTGGCTTTCGCACCTTCTTTCGCCGTTGGAAGCGCTGCCTGCGTGGCCGGGCCGGGAAAGCATATCGGAGATCACTTGCATTAGAGCGCGCCGCGTTAGTTTCCCGTCTGCATTAGCTTTGGCGCACAGTTGCGCATTGCGTCATCGTTCTGCCAATGCGGTGCGTTGGTATCGCGTGCACCATTATCGGGTATCGGCGCTCGGCTTTGCGCGTCACAGCCGACAGGCCAACGCCAAAAATTCACCCGCATTTCCCCGAAGGGGAGCATGGGGAAGTGCGAATGCACGGCTGATGCGAAGGAACTCTTCTTGGCCAATCGCCCTAAGTGGGTATGTGGTGCGGACGGACGACGGCGGTGGACGCGTGATTCACTCCACATTACACCCGCAGCTTCAGGTCCTGATCATGCTTGCTGCCTAACCACAGGGAAATATTTCCTCCAGGAAAACCATGATACTTCATCATAAATAGCCTTCCTCTCGGACTACTTCAGCCATTTCGGTACGAACAATGTGGGCCACACCAAGTTTGTATTTGGAGATTTTCTTGGCCAATCGCCCTAAGTGGGTATGTGGTGGGGTCGCTTTCGCACTTAAAAACTCTTCTTGGCCAATCGCCCTAAGTGGGTATGTGGTGCGGACGGACGGACGGCGGTGGACGCGTGATTCAGGGTCGCTTAAGAAGTGCATTCGCACTTAAAAACTCGAGGCAGTGTGCAAGCTGTCATTGACCGATGTCCCGACACTGAAAAACACCGTCAGCGAGGCGTTTTCGAAAATTTAAATGCAGAGCATTTCTTTAACTTACGATGTCACCCGGCGTTGTCGGCGTGCCTCGGCGTCCGCAACAGCCGTTCCAGGTGCGCCCTCTCCCCCACTCCTCCTCTCCCGCATCACGCTACCCTCCTCGCTCTCACAACAGGTCCGCACCCCTCCCCCTACACTATATAAAAAATAATACTTACCGGCGCCTGGTTTCGATCCCACGACCCTGCGGGCGGAACGTAAGGTACATGATGCTCTACCCACTGCGCCACAAATCCGACACAGAATGGAAGGCTACGAACGCGCCTTATATCCTTGACTCATTCAAACTACGTCAAGAAGCATGACTGATTACAACGCATTCACTACCTGTGGGCGGAACGCGAGGTACATGGTGCTCTTCCCACTGCGCCACAAAACCGACACAGAATGAAAGACTACGAACGCGCCTTATATCCTTGACTCATTCAAACTACGTCAAGAAGCTGCTGATACAACGCATTCACTACTCACCAACTCCCCAAACACTAAACGTAACGCAATACAACCCACCCCCTATGCGACGCATTTACTCGAGTCCCCCTCGCGGGGAGATGGGCCCTTTTTTCTCGCCTCCTCGCATACAGAAAAAAACTCTCCTGCATAAATTGCGTTTTAAACCTTGCTGCTATGTACCCCGGAACACGACTGCAAACTAAATGCGATGAAATAGAGTAGAACACAAACTGAAGTTTTGAATGATTTTTTTTATAATTTAAGGACAAACTGACATAAAAATTACAAATGAACTGTTTGTGTGCTACAACCTTTTCGTCAGAAGACGACAGGTTCGTTCCTACTTCGGTTGCTAAGACTTAAAAAGCGGCTGCTCATGCAGTTTTTCTTCCCGCGATAGCGAGACGGGGGTTGAAACACTGCGCTCCCCCCGTGATTAGGAGCGCCAATAAAACTGACGAAACCTGTGCCGGCAAAATTGTGAAGCGGTATGAGTTTTGAGAGCATGAAGATGGAAGCCTCCTCACGGCATTGATGAAGGATTTTGTAGAGGGGGATTCACGGGCCTTGTATTCAAATTTATGCGACACTGATGTCATCTTATCGGAAATCATAATACCCTTCTTCACCATATCCAATAGGAAAATAATGAGATATTCGCCTTTTCGAGGTTTAATATATGAACAGTAATTACATGTATTCCATTTATTCATTTCAATCAAGATATTGTCCTTAGATATATATCGCACCGACATCCGCACGTTCTGGTGACTCATGAGAGCGATATATCTTGAACATTATAGTTAAGACTGGAATTATTTGAAAACATTTTTTACCCCATTTGAGGCATAAAATGCAATATTGCCCCACTTAAACAGTAGCGAATAAGATGGAACTACGATCATTTACGAATTTAGTGAATGGAACGACACCAGTCAGGGTCAAGCAGGCACAGAACAATTAATTTCAACAAAATGGCGGGTAAATGTCTTTTCGAACATGTCCCGTTCACAAAGAATGTTTGCTCAGGGAAGGATTCGAATAACCTGGAAAACAGGCAGTATCTGTTGGCTTATTTACGTCCAAGTCACACTTGATCCGCAACTCTGCCGCATTTCGCGCTGGGCAGATAATCTGGCGCTGGCGGTCACCGATCCTGGTAACTGCGCTTGGGGCTGCCTAGTTCTGCGATGCCCAGAAGTTCAAGGCGCACCCAGCGAATCCTTTATATATACCACGCTATTGAATCTGTGCTGCAGTGAGTGTTCCGACGATGGCACCGCGCTTAACTCTTCCGGAAAGAAAAGCCATCGCTTTGATGGGACGCACGATGTCCCAAAGAGACATATCTGTGGCAACAGGGCGCCCAGTGCCAACTGTCAATAGAATTGTTCAGGCTTTCACTAAAGAAGGACGACTTGCCGATGCCCCCCGTTTTAGGCCCCCTAGAGCGACGACCCATGAGGAGGATAGGCTGATAGTAGCAACGGCAGTAGACAACCCTTTCCTCAGCGCTCGCGAAATTCGAGACATGCTAGGGTTGGACATTTCAGCCCAACTCATCCGGTCGAGACTTCACGAAGCCGATATAAAAGGAAGGATGGCTGCACAAAAGACCCAACTGGAAGCAAAGCACCGGGACCAGCGGATGGAGTTTGAAGACTGGGCCGCGGATAACTGGAGGGCCGTGGTCTTCAGCGACGAGGCAGCATTCTGCACCTGCTGGGACCAGCACAAATGGGTGTGGCGTCCTGATAAATGCAAGTAAGAATAAATTTTGGCCTACTGATATAATTGCCCGATTGGGAGGTTTACTCGCCGAGCTTCTAAGGCGATGAGGCGCGCCGTAGTGGAGAGCTCCTATGGATTAATTTTGACCACCTTAAAGGGGATCTTTAATGTGCGCCGAAATCACAAACACACGGGCGTTCTCGCTTCTATTGATATACGATCGCTCTTTCCTGAACTTAATGTTTAAATGCTAGACATGCATCACAGTTCTTGCTGGTATAATAGGCTTTTTACCACCATCACGCAGGTACGACGACAAATATGTCTGGAATGTGCGCTCCAGCGGGCGCACAACAGTCACCGTGTGGGAGGCCATCAGCTACCAAGGCCTAGGACCGCTCCACAGGGTCACAGGACGGATGACGGCAGCAGCCTACGCCGACATAATTCAGACTGTCTTGTGTGCCATACGTGCTGGATGGACCGTTCCCGGACGGAATGTATCATTTCCGACAAGATGGCGCGCCAGTTCACACCGCCAAAGCAATTCAAGATCTCTTCGAAAGCCTTGGAATAACAAACTTGCCGTGGCCTGCCAGAAGCCCAGATTTGAACATAATAGAAAACGTGTGGGGGGTTGATGAAAACCAATTGTGTCTAAACAACCTGACCTATCAACCTCAGACTCCGACGAGCTGTGGATCGCCATTGAGAGAGAGTGGGAGCGTATCCGCACTGACCCGAGTTTCGTGGACAGCGCTCTACGACTCTCTTCCAGGAAGGATTCAGAGCGGTAAAGCGGGCTCGTGGAGCACAAACAAGGTACTAGGTTTCTAGTATCACCGTCATGCCCAGCGCACACGTCCTGAGCACTTGCATGGCCAAGCGGCGTGCACGGACTGTGATAACCCAAGTCATCGCAGACATCAACTAGTCGACTACCCCCGCTTCTTCAGAACGCTGACGTCAGCTCAGGACCTTGCAGACTTATTTAGACTGCATTTATGTTTTTCATCAAGTTTGAAAGCTTCCACCTATAGTTCACTTGATCAGCCTTGAGGGATGGGCTAACAGTGTGACGTTTAGCAACTAGAACCCACAGGGCAGAATCATTCGGTCCTATTTTCTTTGTGCGAGCCTACATTATATTTCAATGTTCTTTATGCTACCATATTCCGAGAATTTGTTGGGTTCTGAATAAATAACTAAATTCAGTATGCTCTGACAGTTTCTAGGTGTGAAAAACAAGCAAAAATTGCCGAAAACGACCTCGCTGAACGTGTGTTTCAGTGTCTGGACATCGGTCAATGACAGCTTGCAACACTGCCTCGAGTTTTTTTGGCGTTGCCTGTCGGCGGTGACGCGCAAAGCCGAGCGCCGATACCCGATATGGTGCACGCGATACCAACGCACCGCATTGGCAGAACCATGACGCAATGCACAACTGTGCGCCAAAGCTAATGCAGACGGAAACTAACGCGGCGCGCTCTAATGCAAGTGATCTCCGATATGCTTTCCCGGCCCGGCCACGCAGGCAGCGCTTCCAACGGGAAAGAAGGTGCGGAAGCCAAGGCGACGGGCACAGCGAGCAGGACACGGCCATCGCGCTGATACGGGTCGCGCATGCTCCCACTCCGCCGGTCTCAAACCAGGCGCTATCACTAGATGTCTCCCGCGCAGTCCGGCGCACGCCGCTCCAGCGTTATAGACAAGCCTTTTACTGACTGTACAGTCAAACCCGGCTATAACGAACCCGGACAGAGCGAATTATGCTATATATCGAACAAAAATATTTCAGTTACGGAAATACATGGGAAACATATTCCTTATAACGAAGTTCACATCCGATATATCGAACTCCGCGCGCCTAGAATGGCCGCCGAAATGCATGGTCTCGGAGCGGCGATTGAGATGTGGATTGGCCGCGACCACGGAGCAAGAGCCGCGACTGGGACATTGCGCCTTGCACGGAGCGACGTGACGGCCGACACTTTCCGTAACTATTTCCGACGCGTGGGACTTACGACGGAACGCGCCCAGCCAGCGTCCGAACCAAGACAGCAACATCGGTGAACTGTGGGAAGAGCTCGCCAACGTTGCCGATGATGCGCGCGAGTGAAAGCCGTCCGATGCTTATAGTGAAGCGCTTTCGGCAGTCGATGTGTGCTCCGCCAATGCTTCTTCGATTTTGGAGAACGCAGACTCGTACTGCTGCAAACAATGTTTCGTGTAGAGAATGCTGTGCTAGTTGTAGCCGCCAAATCGAAAGTGAAAACAAAAATCAACGCTTTTTTTTGCAAAGTAGGAGTTAAGGCGGAGAAAAGCTTTATTAATTGCAATGGCTAAATTTGGGTGGGATGTGTTAATGGTACTTTACTGTGTTCGTTTCTGCATGCGGGGGGTGGTGGAGTTGAGGAGGGGTGGGGTGCTACCGCGCATTGCGAACTCGTAACAATAAGCTCGTTATAGGCGGGTCGGCTATATCGAACTATTGGATATATCAAACAAATCGCGGTGCATATTGCAGTTCGCTATAAACGGGTTTGACTGTAGAGAGTTTTAGCTGACCGTTTTCGACGGTCCGTTCCCGTATCGGCGGCACGGCGGGCACGGTCAGCGAAACTGGAGCGAATGCCGTTTGCGGCCAAGCGCGCCACGCATGCAGCCAATGGCGCTCCCGCTTGCTATCTGAGCGGAGCGGACCGTGAAAAACGTCAGCTAAAACTCTCCAACTAGCTTGCCGTGCCCTGTCGGAAGGATAAGATAAAGGCACTGCTACTGCCACAGAGCGAGAGGGGGGCTTCCGACGGCCTAGCAGCCATCTGCAAGTAATCACTCGGTGGCACGCCTTGTTGTACATCAATACGTTTTGCGCCTGCATTTCTTCACCCCCCTCCATAACGGCCCTTCTTTGGTGCAGTGAAAAACAGAGATAACCATTAGTATGTTTGTTACCGCGATAACATACGCCGAATAAACATGCGTTTATGAGGGCGTCGCAGTAACATTCTACTGGTCTGTACCAGAAAGGTTTACGAACCGTTTGGAAATTTGGGCTACAAAAGTGTGGAAACCTGAAAAAACCTGTTTGTGCTTTTAGGCCCGAACTTCCAACTCTTCATATGTAGTTTATGCCCGGAAGGGCGTCTTGCCCGCAATAAAAACCAAAACTACTTGGGGGAAACCCTGGGTTTCTGATGACGGCCGCACACATTACGGCCAGCACAACAGCTCGGCTGTTTAATAAACATTATCATCAGCCATTATCAAAACCAAAAGAGAAAGAAATAGCGCGAGCCTGTGCACGTGCCCAGAAGCGTTCGAGACGGCCCACCGGTCGTCGTGGCTCCCGCACAGAAAGTCACCCTGCTCACGCCATCCGAGAGCAATCAAGGTAAGAGTCGTTGTTGCTTCCTTAGCTGGGTGTTGTCGCCATGCTTGTAAATCAAGGTGACCGGCCCATTTTCCGCGCCGGCTAATTTTTAAGTTGCCGGCGATTACCCGGGGAACCGGGAATTAAGCCTAAAAACGGGGTACGCCGTGTACTTCTTTCTCGTTTCTTTATCGGGCGTCGTCTTTCATTGCAGTCTCGAGGAGTAGGTGGGCTGGGGCCCCGCTCGCGAGGTTTTCTTTTTAATATTAAGTGCAGAGCCATTTAGGGGCTCGCCTTTTCCTCGTAGCTCGTTCGCTGTCACAAAGTATGGCGGCTGCGAGCGGGATAACGGGCCCAGGCAGAGCCCAACCAGCCCAACGGCGTAACCTAACGGCGTCCCACAGTGGGTTTTAAAACCAAGTGGTTTATATTTATTATATATAGTCATAACTGTTCGAAACCCCTGAAGTGCTGGCGCTTGTCATACATCTCCCCGTTATTTACCACGAAGAAAACTGCAGGTGCATTTGAGGCAAAATTTGTGCATATAACCGGCAGCCCCCGCGACCATTTAGTTAGGAACGCCCGTTCGGTTGGTTTTTGCTACAGTATGCGAAAAAAGGTGCCGCCGAAAACGACGCGTTCCAAACTGCCCACCAAGGCGCCGGCACGTGCGGGATGAAAGCAAGCATAAAAAGAACAGAACTCCCGTTCGCTCTGTTCCAGGCAGGGGGCGCGCGAGCACTGCGAAGGCGGGAATTTAGAATTGCATTGGAGAAACCTCCGTTTAATTCATAAAGGAGTGAGACAGGGAGGCGAGGAGCTCATGGGTGGTAGCAGTGAGTTGATAATGGCGCGATGCCCATTATGGCGAATCACTGCTCTGCACTTCCGACAACTTTCAGGTTGAGTGGAACGACTTTCATATTTGAAATGTTCTTGGGAACGTGGTGTAACCGGCACTGCGTTCCCTCGCAAACTGAACTTTGGCGCCTGGCATTACTGGTATGCTTTACGCCTGCTAGGTTTGTGTCATCACATCACTTTAATAAAGAACTGCGCGAGAGACGCTGACAACAATCAAAGCCCTTTTTTAAGAGAAAGATGGTTAACGAGCGAAGATTACGGCATGCAGACTGAGTCAAATTGTAGACCAAAACCCAGGCTCCTGAAGTCAGAAATCCAAAGACCAAATCCCAACTCCACTTCAACCCAGCAAAAGTCCAAAACGAACGCCCGCGCAACGAACCCGATGGAAAGCCTGAGCGACGCGAATGCGATGATGGAACATTCATTATCAGAGATTCACGGGCAATGCGAATGTGTCTTCCAGTGCTCTACGTATCGTGTTTTGTGCGTGTAGAGGTTCCGTTAGCTATGTGCCTGATATGCTTGATGTGCCAAAGGCGGCTTTCCTGGAGTGCGTTTCGGTGGCGAAACTAAAATAATAATAAAATGCAGTCTTTCCTATTCATTTATCCGGCTTTCGAACCACGCATTGAAACCGACGGAGGTGTTTTTATGCACATGGTAGTGTTTCGTTTAGACACTACTTAGTGCCACCTTTATGATTTCAAAAGGTTTAGTGTCGAATTAAAATTATTTCCGCCCGGAGAGGATACCTCCTGGACTTAGGTGGCTAACTATACGCCGTTCTATTCCTTCCCTTTAAGCTCATTAAACGTTTTACCAACAAACCGATCAGCCAATTAACCAATCAGCCAGTTTTATTAGAAATTCCTTATGTTTACCCCACCATACAAAACGCTTGTTTTCACATGAGCTGGAGGACGTAAACTACGGAATAATCGGTTGCCTGTTCCTTTTAACTCGCGAATACGGGCCTAACGGGAGATGAACGCTAACCGCAAAAATACCGCTCGGATGGCGGTGTTTCGCCTTCTTTCTGCTGCGGTCTCATCGTGGACGTGGGAAGGATCAAGGTGCACCAACAACTTTAGGTAGAGTGCTTCACTCCACCTATGTACAATGCCGCTGGGAGACTCTCTGTTGCCCGCGGTGCCGCCGCTGGTGAAACCTCTGAAGTGAGCATTGCTCGCTCGACCGGAGCTTCTTGCGGTGTGACAGCGTCCGTTGTTCCAATTTCAGGGGGAGATGCAGCCTGCGGATCTGCAGGTGTTGAACACCGGGGCCAGCCTGCTTGGCGACGCTGGCATCCCCCCGGCAACGCTGCAAGAGGAGGTCATTGACGCGCAGGCCGCGGGGAGTGCAGACGATCGCGACTCCGTGTCTCCTCTCTGCACCCCCATCGACGAGCCTCACCGACGACAAGGGCACGTCCTGGGTCCCCCGGTGAGCGTTACAGGGCCAGGAAGTCACGTTACAGCATCCTCTTTCTTCATCTCCGCACAGTCCATTCCGAGAATACAAACGTCGAGTATTTTATATAGGCAAACGGAAGGTGGAGGCGGGTATCTGTGAGCGGATAAAGTGTCGTAAATATAGTACTGTGGCGGCGAAAGTTAGGCATAACTGAACTTTATGCAGCTAACCATAGCAACAGTGAACCACAACACTATTTGAGGCAAAAAGCTCCGCCGCGGACAAGGCAGCAGAATAACTGACTTGACAACAGCGCTGAAGGACGGAATGAGGAAGGACAACACGAGGCGCTTCTCCCGTCCTTTAGCGCTGTTTTGAACTCGCCCAAACCACCGTTCTGATGGAGCAGAATAGTTCGTAGGTATTCACCTTGTTGGTCAAAGCGCTCAAAAAACAGAATGAAGAAAGAAAGAGGACGTGGCACATCCGCAACTGCTGGTGTAATGAGAAGACGTATGAAGTTATTATGACCAGACCTCACGCGACATGTTCGTCTCACCCGGGATCAAACCATGGAAAAATTTCTCGGTAAAATCACAGGAACTCAAAAATCGCAGTTAAATTCAAGTGGATCGGTCAACCGAAGATCGATGATTGAAACGATGGCTCGTGATCGACGGCACGTGGCAAACGATGAGCTACTCCAAGCAATTGTACAATGTGTACATTTTACACTACGTATTTAGAACTCTCAAGGCCGCTCTCCTCTTCTGTCCCCCTCAAAACATCAAACTCCTCGGTGTTACCACTAAAACCCTTCCCACAAAAGGGACGTTCCCGTTTGAGAGTGAGGATGGCTCATTCATTAACTCACACCAGGCCACTGATCGGCCACAGTGACAAACAAAGCTAGGTGGGTTCAAAATAGTCACGTGACCCACCCGAGGTATTCCGCAAAACAAAACTATAACACACTTGAAAATCACCCCACTAGAAGCAAACCTAGCGCCGGCCATACGTTGTCAGGCGGATCGCCTTAAAATATTGTCCATACCCTGCGCGTCTACAACTGTGACCCACGCCGCCAAAATTGCTTTCCTTTGTCAAAGCCTTGACGCATCTAATCCGCCAAATCGCCAGGGTCAGACGTGTGATGAACGGGAACTTCGCCCAGTAGCTTTGAGCAGTGCATCTGTCGTAGGTAGAACGTCTGGTGCCCTCTTCCTATGTTTGGCCCCTTGACTGACTTCCAGTTCCTGTCCTGTTCGGGCATTCTCGGGGCGGCAATCGCGATCGTTGAAATGCAACGGTCCCCTCCGCCGGTTTCCCAAGGAAATCCTCCTTCGAAAGCTGACATCTCTTTCAGCTATAATGGGGTGACCGACTCGTTTGTATGCGTCGTTTGCGGGCCCCCTCGTCGGGTGAACACAATAGCGCGGCGAACAAAAAAAGAAGCTTCCACGGTTTCTCCCTGCGCCCCTCTCGCCCAAGTCAGCCCGGCTGGCTGGAAAACAAACACAATACAGGTAAACACGCTATCCCCACGGAACGATACCTATTTGCAGGGCGGTATTATTTGAGGTGCGCGAACTTAACAATCACTATACCACTTTTGCACTGTCTGGGACAGGTGTGAGTATTCTGTGCCTGTTACGAAAATGGAGTGGGCGCTTACACAACGATCTCCGCCCCTCTTATGTGAATTGCAGTGGTTTCGTCTCCGCGTCTTGGTAAGACTCGCGTGTCACATCTTGGCTTGTAAAGTGAAAGTGAAACTCCCACTTATCAGAACGCTGAACCAGGCGTGAATGTTCACCAATTTCTTTGTGATACGTTTTGATTTTTCGTGAAAAGCGAGCGCACTACACAGACGCATGAAGGTCAAACGCCGCGGTACTGGATTCGGCGACGCTCTTCTGTTCCGCCACTTCGCGTTTATACTGCTTCTATAAGCTAGTTTATTGAGGTTCACAAGTTCTTCCCAATAAACTTGATTGCTTCAATAACCCTCCGTCATTTTCTCCCATCTTACGACATCTCTTCCGTTACTTTTTGTCATGCATCGCAGTCACAGGTTCTAAGTATATCGCGTGCTGCCACAGTTAATTTATCCCGAGATACGGTCATTTTGGGTATAGGTGGTGGGGAAGACCAATTTGGTGTGCCCATCGAGCGAGCTTTTACGGTCCTTATGCAGTGTAAATTTTGACTAGATAATATCGATAGTCCACGTTCATGTTTAATCGGCCTCTTGTGCAGACCCGCCAGGAGCTGAGCTCCACGGTCAAGGCAGCAGGAGGCCCAGGTCCGAACACCGGCAACGCGGCGGGTACCTCGCAGTGCATCGACCGAAGTGGGCACGCTGACGACGCAGGGGACGGTACCAGCGCGGGTGCCGCTGTTGGCTGGTCGGCGCACTGCAGGGACACGGACGAAGGGGTACCACCCTTCGGCCGCCCTTCAAACCCACCGGATAGCCACAATGAGAAGCAGCGAATGCGAAGGTATGCCGTTCAGCGCCCACGTTGCGTGATACAGGAAACGGGGGAAATTTTTTTTTATAATGGTTTTCATTTCTGACAATTACCAGGTTGAAGAGAATAATCACGAGCGTACCTGCCCGACCTCGTTGATGCGCCGATACAGTGCCCTCTTAGCTTGCAACAAGAAAGCACAAGCGTTGGCTTAGGTCAGGTAGCGTTCGCATGGCCGCCAACCAGTTTCGAAGGGTGACGTCAAATCGAAGCGGTAGTGGACGCGTCAGTCGCACAGAGTCTAGGCACAATATCCCGTTCCCGGAAAGGTTGCAGTCAGACACTTCCGTTGCGATGCGGATTATTCATTAAACTTGTTAATATATAGGACCATACCGATAAATACGCCTAAAAGGTAGCACACCACGCTTATTTACGTAAAGAATGCGGAGAATTGAGCTAGGAAAACATTCTACGATCAACGATAATCGCGGGTAATTGGGATAAAATTAGCTTTGTTGGACCCAAACTCACCCCGTTCGCGCCCCCCCCAAAAAAAACAGCGCATTTCGACTCCCACGGTACTAAGGCTGAGCAGCGGAGTTCTTTAGCAGACGTACAAAGTCTGTTGCAATGTTTCAAGTGAACCAGTAGGTGGCTCTGGGTCCTCACGGGAAGTGCGGGGCTTGTACGTACGTTGGAACGGGATGTTGCCGTCTAGACGCGCCTCGCCAACGCTTGACGCATTGTAAAAGGAAGCGTGCAGAGAGTTCAGGGCCGAGTATACGCGGCGGGGAGGATCGAATGCGTCAAAACTCCAACACTGGTGGACACCAAAAGGACTGATGGGCACCCGATGCCACTGCTAGCTATGGCAAACGTGTCCACTGAGATGTTACAACGCAAAGCCCGATTGGCGCCGTGTGCGAGGAGGGTGTGAGAGACGCCGTAATGGCAGGCTTACTAAAGCTTGGAACAGGCGTGCGTATCGAGCCCAGCATCACGTAAGCGAGCGCGAGGGATGAGATAATCACGTTTTATGAGTGGTCGATCAATCGATCTGATACAAAATACATTTTGTTTTAAATAGCGGAGTTGTTCTAGGGCTTCACGAAGGACGTGTGTGGTGTCGCGTTACGCTCCCTCCGGAGCAGGTTTACCACGCTCCGCAAAAACCAATACTCAGAACATACAAAATTCACCAGAAATAATGGTGCGACGGCCTTATATATTAATACAGTAAAAGCTCGTTAGTCAGAACTCGAAGGGGACCATGAAATTGTTCGAATTAAGCCGAGTTTGAATTAGCGGGAGGACCTACAATCAATGGACATCGCGCCCGACCGCACGGGCAGAACACAACAAAGCCATCGCCAATTAGGCGCTACATCACGTTTATTGCGTATGCTACGTGGTCGCAGGCCCAGACCAGCGACCGCGGCACGAAGAAAACCTGCAACGGTTTTTGCCGTTGCAGCGAAATAAGCTACCGCAGCAGCGTAGCCAGCGCGCTGTTCTTATTCTGTTGTTTAACTGTTTGGTTGTTGCATCTGTAGTAATTAAATTTGGTTTGTTTTAGATGCGAAGGCATCTCATTCACCCGCCTTGTCCCTGCACCGCGTCGGCGTCGTCGTCGTTGTTGTCGGCGTCCACCCCTCTCCCATTCTCCTCGCCGCGTCAGCTTCGCTCTCCGCCGCTCACCCCCTCTGCTCTCCGATAGCGAACACTCTCTCGCGAGGTGAATTGGATTGGATTCGATTGGATGGTTTGGATTGGATGGATTGGACTTGGATAAAGTTGAATTGTGTTGGATTGTGCTGCGTCATAGGCGCGGCAGACGCACTGGCGCCAGCGCGTCTCCTCACCGTTATGGGCGCTATAAAACGCGGTGCCTGCGCCGCTCCGCTCCATCGTTCCAGCGCCGTTCCTCCGCTGTCCAACGCTGCAACGTGAACCCGCTATGCAGTCGCATCTACACAGGGGTTCCCGCGAGGGGAGGTGGGATTTTTTTTTGGATTTGCAAAACATTGTAACAACTCTGGGCCGACGTGTTCTGCGAGGAGTGATGGAGACCAAGGGATCCTAGTTCGAATCAACTGTTCTGGATACCGCCGAGTTCGAATTATCGGGAGTTTTCCCCACTGAAATATATAGGGCTGTGGCGGACCACGACGTCACTTCGAATTAACTGTAAAATCGAATTAACCGACTTCTGTTTAATGTGTTTTTACTGTGAAGGGCGCGTTATATTTTCCTTTTAAAGGTCTCTCCTCAGCAATGCATGTGTCTTTGGAGGTGAAACCGACTTTAGGGGGATGGTGTTAGCTTGGCAGTTGTAAGCTGGCATTCCCGCATTGCGTGCTGCGTAGTAAAGCATGACCGTCACGGAGGGAGTAAAGCAGAGAACGGCGGCAACTCTTGTGTCATCAAAAGTACCTCAAAGGAAATTATAGGACAATTAGCTGTTAATTATCTGCTAAGACGAGTCCACCACTATGCCGAGTTTCATTTACTTGTCATTAGTTGGTCACAGTGAAATTGTAAATTTTATAGAATCACTGTCTGCTGTGAATACATGGCCATCTGTAACTGCTGTTTTACCGAAACTATCCTGAAACAACTTATGACAAATTAGCGGCTAAGACGATATCGACTCTAAGGCACCACAGCTCTGCTGGTCATTCCTCTTCTCAGAGTGGAAGGGGACTGATTGTTTTTCTTTTCCTTCTTTTAGGAGGCGGCGAATAAAATCCTCCGGCGATTCCTCGAAGATGCACCACAGAGCGCCAAGACTGCGCCTGGACGGCAACCAGTGGTCTGGACATGGCGACTGCGAAGAGAACTCGCATTGATCCTGCGCTTCGAGCTCCTCGCGTCTTGCTATTAAAGTTCTCCCGTCCACCAGTGTTGTTCTACAGCCCCCATCGCTCATATTCGATTCACGCTATGTGTATTACGAGTAAGCTTAATTCCACGTAATTTCCTCAATAATTCGATTTTTTGGTGATATTTATAGCCTGCTCGTGTGAAATAAAATTTTCTCGATCATTGGGCTCCTTCCCTCTTAAGAAAATTCGCTGCACTCCTGGGTACGCCTAAGGGTTGCTTGGAAACAATGCACTTAAGTAAGCAAAGCTTGCGGGTGGAGTGCCATGTTTTATGCTTAGGCTACATGTTAAGGAAGCATTTTGGGATCCCGCCTTCTAACGGCTTGACCGGACAAGAGTACGAGTAAATAAATAAATGCCAAAGGAATGAGTGACACGTACGATGTGCCTCAAAAATGGGAAGGGCACGTTCGTAGACCATGAAAACACTTCTGCAACGACTCTTATGGTACGGAAGTCGCCGGGTCATGTTCTGTGTTCAGCACTGTAACTGACGCTAAATTCATTGGTCAATTGGGGGAGCTTAGGCCAAGCAGAGCCACAGGAGAGAGTGATGTATGGTTAACAGCGCATAAGACTACAAGCAGCCATTGACAACAAGGACAGGCAAAGCCGGTTGCAGGGATCCTTTTGAAATTCCTGTTGTGAAATCTGTTGAAATAGAGGAGCGGCGCTTCTCTTGTGTAGGGTCGAACGTCAATGGGCACTCGCCCGAGAACGGCAGTGCCGTCGCCACGCAAAATCTGGTTGGTTGGTTTAACTGGCTTATTGATTGGAGAGGTTGGAAGCGAATGTGCTCCCGGCTACTCCGTTTCACCAATACATGGTCATACACCCGGCTATACAAGTCCACTGGGAACGATAATTTCGTGAGTACTAATAGTTGTCTATGAAATGTCCTCCTGGGTTGGTGCTCACTGAGTCACGGTAAAAAGCTAATACGTCACCTAATTCTTTGTCGCTATTCCTTTCGAGGTAAAAAAAACATTCTGGGCACGAACAACATTATTTTGAAGCCCCGCATCAGGCCATCGTCCTAGTAGAGATGCAAAACACAACACACGACGGTTATGTAATGGGAGTTTGTTGTAGACTTCACGTCTTTGCCGGGAATATAATGGACAGTCTAGCATCACGTGGGAACCATCTTCCTCGGGCGCTCCGCACGCGCAGGATGGTGAGTTTGCACAGTGAATTAACAGAAACTACTTTCTATAAGCCACACCGAGTCGCATACAGTGAAGCAGAGTTTTTACATTTCGTGACAGCTCCACATTCACACGGAACCGCAAGGCTGTGTCTGTTGCGAACAGCAGTGACCGCTTCGTGTCTTCATCAATCCACGCCTCTACAGACCGTTGCTCACTTAGTTTCCGTATGATGCTCCTTATATCATCAGCGAGGAAAGGAACGGTAAGCTCGTCGCCGTCGTCGTGCTCCTGTGTGGCGAGTCTGTCGGTTTTCTCGTTTCCTTTTAGGCCACTGTTGCTTGGTACCCATTGGAAGTCTATGACGTGCCCTTTATCGCGGACTGTCTGAAGATGTTCAGTCGTGATTCGGTACCCATTTCTGGCCTGAACATTTGATAGGAGCAGAAGTGCTAGCTTAGGATCTGAGCAGACAACCCACCTTGCACTTTACTGCCTTGTGGCAATAAACTTGACAGCCTCTGCAATGGCACAAAGTTCAGCAGTTGTCGAGGATGTTCTGTGTGACAATTGGAACATCTGCTCCACACCTAATGCCGGCACTGCGAATTGTCCACGTGCACGTTATACATATGCATCAGCACTAATTGGACCAACGCCGGGAAACGAACATTGGCCTTCTTATCGATGCCTGGTATTCCAGCAGTGATGTTCCGCTGTGGAAGAAGCCAGGGAGGACTAGGATCAGGCCACCGTGTGAATCCAGGAAGGAGTGCCTGGTAGTCTTGCAGCATGGCAGAGATCCTCGAACCAGTTCGCTTCAATATTGCATCTGCTAGTGGGTGGTACGCAAATTCTAGGATTCGCTCCCCAGATTAGGCAGTGCAACGTCGTTGGTGGGAGGCTCCCTGCCCTCTCCTTTCCATAGCGGTAGGGAGAGGAACCCGCCCCTGCTCGAGTTGCTGTATGCCTCACAGAGTTGCGGCGGATGTGCTTGTAATTGCTGGTGAGCTTGAGCACACCGTACTGCTCAAGCATTGGTTATTTATTTTACCCTCACTGAAACGCAGACCATATGTAAGCGCATACTGTATGGTGAAGGGAAAACACTGTGTGCCTCATGGGGCGAAATATCGAGTGTTGTGAACAGCGTGTGGCCCTGAAAATTTCGCGTGCCTTCAACAAAACAAAATAAAAAGAAGTCGTTTCAGTAACAGTAATGGAACCCAGGACCGCGCGGTGAAAGGAAAGTTGTCCAACAAGTATGCACCTATGCCACGCAAAGCACGCCTTTCGAGCTACACTTAAGTCTGCTTGCGCGCTTTGAATGCGAAAGCGGTATGCATTACCCTGGCGGTAAACTTCAATGCCACATTGCCTGTGTGTCATGCTGGTTTCATGAGAGAGAGAGAGAGAGAGAGAGAGTGAGATAGAGAGAGAGAGGGAGTGAGATAGAGAGAGAGAGACTTTAATCACAGTTGAAGTCAGCATATCTGTGGTTGGTGTCTTCAGTCCAAGACTCCGTTGATACGGCCGGCTAGACGGCATCTCTGTACAGACTTCCGAATGTTCTTCGAACCCGTACCGTACCCGCTCATGTGGATTGGCCGATGACGACGACATCTGCCGCCGTCAGTTCAGGAACAGGCATCGAACACAGGGACTCGCGGTGACATGCGACTGACTTAACCACTACTTTATGCCCACGCCACAGGGGACAGGGCTCTCGAGGTACCCGTAATTACTCCTACGGTCTTCGAATATGAAGAGGCATCGCACACATCCTGGCTTCGCCCACTTGAGCTTTGGGTACGGGCCGTCGGCAGAGAGAGAGAGAGAAAATGACTTTATTGAGAAATAAATATCCTGCGGAGGTGGGTTCAAGTGCGACGCAGGGCACCCCCCACCCCGACTATACTGTCGTCCTCGCGACGATGCCTCATCCCGGGCTTCCGCGCGGGCGGCGCCACAAAGGTCTCCGGGGTTCACCCCCCGTTCCCCTCGCCTGCGCCTCCCTGCGCTTCTGCCGGCCCTCGAGCCGCCTCGAGCCGCTGGATTGTCCTTCGCTGTGTTTCGTACTCGTGAGAGTTCATCGAGTCCGTGGCTTCCTGGGGCAGACTCTCGTCATACCCCCGCGCACTGTGTTCCGCACAACCCCCACAGCAAGTGGGCCACCGTCGCGTTCGCACACGCACACTCACTACACTTTGCATCGACGTATACCTCGGGGCACACGTATCGCACCAACACCGGAGTCAGTACCGAGTCGGTCTGCAATTGTCTATACAGGACGGCTTCGGCTCGGGTGAGCCTCGGGTGCGGCGGCGGCCGCTCCCTCCTGCCGAGCCTGTACCACTGCAGGATTTCTCCACCGTTGAGTAGAGGCTCTTGCTCCGTTGGCTCTTCACCCTCCGTGCGTGAGACGCGGGGGTTGGCGCCGCGCGACCGGAAAGTTCACGCGCGACGGCGTCCGCAGTCTCGTTGCGGTTCGGGTACGCTCCCGTCGCGGTCCCCGAGTGCGCCGGGAACCACCGGACGTAAGTAACCTGCTCGCACGTGCCCCCCGCACGGGCACCACCAGCTATCTTCGCGGCCTGCGCGCACACCGCGTTCTTCGCATATCCCGATATGGCTGTCCTAGAGTGACTCAAGATCGTGGTACATTCCGGATCCGCCAGCGCCAGCGCGATCGCGACCTCTTCCGCCTGCGCGGCGGTCGAGACCCTCACGCTGCAGGCGCTGCGCGTCTCTCCGGTCCTGGTCGACACTGCTACGGTCACGTACGTGTTCGGGCGGTCCGGGCACCTCGCCGCGTCCACGTAAGTGGCCCCGGCGTCGTCGTTGTAGATCTCGGCAGCGCCTTGGCCCTGGCCGCCCGCCGTTCTCGGTTGCTGTCGGGGTGTACGTTCCGCGGCAGCGGCAGCACCCGCACTCTTCTCCGCACCTCCTCCGGCAAGCCGTTATTCTCCTGTAGTCTTCTGCTCGGACCCAGGCCCAAGCTTTTCAGGATCTTTCTTCCGGTCGGCGTGGTCTGCAGTCTTTCCAGCTGAGACGCTCGCTGGGACTCCCCGATCTCCTCTAGCGTGTTGTGGACGCCCAGCTCCAGCAGCTTCTGCGTGCTGGCGCTGTTCAGGAGCCCCAGCGCCGCCTTGTACGTCTTGCGGATCGCCGCGTTGATGCGGTCCCTCTCGTTGCGCTTCCACGGGTGAAAGGCGCCCACGTAGGCAACGTGGCTCGTGGCGAAGGACCGCACCAACCGCAACAGGCTCTCCTCCTTCATGCCGCTGTATCTGTTGGCCACCCGCTTGATCAGTTTGGTGGCCATCCCCATCTTTGTGATTATTCTCTCCACCGTGGCTCCGTTGCCGCCGTTCGCCTCCAGCAGCATCCCGAGCACTCGTAGCTTGCTGACTCTGGGGATCTCCGTCCCATCGCACGTGAACAACTTGATCTTACTCGCCTCTTCCTCGGCTCTCTTGCGGTACCTGCCCGGCGGTGGAATCACCAGCAACTCGGACTTTTGCGGGGAGCACTTTAGTCCGGTGCCCGCCAGCTGCTGTTCGATCGCCGCTATCGCCTCCTGCAGCGAACTCTCGATGTGGCCGTCGCTCCCCCCGGGGACCCACAGCGTAATGTCGTCTGCATATATCGTGTGTCGAACCTGCGGGATCCCCGAGAGCCGTTTGGCCACCCCGATCATTACCAGGTTGAACAGCACCGGCGAGATCACCGCTCCCTGGGGGGTACCCACGCTGCCCAGCTCTCTCTCCGGCAGCTCCAGGTCCCCCGCTTGTAGTTCCACCGTCCGGTGCGACAGAAAGTCGCGGATGTAATCGTGGGACCTCTTGCCCAGACCCAGTTCCGAAACCTGCGCCAATATGGCCGAGTGCCTGACTTTATCGAAAGCACTCTGCAGGTCCAGGCCCAGCACGGCTCTGTTGTCCTGCGACGTTGTCGGACGCTCTAGTATCTCGTGCTGCAGTTGTATCATTGCGTCCTGCGTGCTGAGCCTCTCTCGGAACCCTAGCATCGAGTCCGGGTAGAGGCCCTTCTCCTCCAGTTCCTCCCTCGCCATCCAACGGCAGCTGGTAGAGCGGGAGGATATCGGCCGCGAAAAGCAGTGAAGGCCTGAAGTGAGGAACCCACCTCGGAAAAACCGTTTAAAAGGGCAGACAACCGATTTTTGTGAAGTGCATGCCCTCTAGTTCATATTAAAGCCAGCGTTTCAAATAGGGGGTCACCGCAAGGAATTTCTAAATAGACAGGCGGAAACAATTTTAATTTAGCGCTAAAATTTCCGAAGTCTGAAAGATGCGTCAGAACGTAAGACTACGTTACGCGTCCACACTACCAAACGTAACACTACGTTGCGTGTCCAAAGAACTCCGTCGACTACAGCGCGTGAAACTAAGACCGCAAGAAGGAATAGAAAATGTTGCAAATTATTGTTTTTTTAGCCGGGACAAGTTTCGAAATACCTTTTTTATTATCACGTGCAGTTAAAGGTGCGTTCCCGCATGGCTTACTGTATGGTTGCCAGCATTCCTTTTGGTGGGACACGTATGGCCGATAGATCTAAAAATTCCGATTTGACAAGTTGTAGGGCGCTATCCGCAAAACAGTTTTGGGTTCAGTTGTTTCAAGTGATGCCCTTACATGTGGGATAGAGGAATATATACTATATATACAGACAAAAATCGGTGGCCTGTCCCTTTAATGATACCCCATTAAACTTGTTTATTCTCTTTCTCTTTGTCTATCCGTTTCACGTACATGCAAATTCATTTTCAGGCGCAAACTTAGCGCAAATTCGCCGAGGTATTTATACAACAGATATTCATGAAGTTTACTAGAGGTTCGGCAATACGTTCGGCGTTTATAGGGGGAAAGACCGTTCCAGGCCGCCTTTTCCCCTCTTTGAAGTGTGGGCGACGGCGCGCCTGGCGCGGGGGAAACGTACCCTCAATAGTTTAATAAAATGTTGCATTCAGTGGCTTTGTGAGTTGCGCGGCAAGATTGCTTTGCTGGCCGCCTTTTAGCGGCCAGAAAATTGGGAAAAATGTAAGGCCTCTTTGAATTTTTCTTGTAGAGGTGCGTGCCGGAAGGAGGAGTAAACTCTTTTAATAGCCTTGCGTGCTGACGGCGCTGTTGGGGGGCCTGGCGCGGCTGCTGGCAGGAGAAGTAGGACCTGGTCAGCCTGCCACCCACCGCCATAGGGAAGGTAATAAAAAATTTGATTGTTCCCTGCCTACACTTTAGGGACCCGGGCAGTAGGCACTTCGGCGCTCCTTGCAGTGGAATGAGCTGTTGTATTGGAAAGCCCCCGTTGTTTTTTGTCGTGTTTGCTTCGGTGCTTTGTTTGTTTTGGTGGCGTTGTGGGTTTACCACTAATGTGTTGGGTTCTTTTACGCACTTGTCGGATAGTTTAATAAGCGTTTTTGCAATCTGCGCTTGGCTGTTGAATAAAACTACTAATTTTCTTCTTAAATGAGACTTGTAAGGTTGGGAAGACTGCCAGCTTGTGAGAATAAAACTATTGCGATTTCATTTTACCACTTTAACTGGTTTCAGCAGTCACGATTTAAGGCTTTAAATAGAAATTGCTTTGCTGAGCGGTAGTTTTCTTTCTGCACACCGGTTTTGGTGGAGCGACATTTGAAAGCCGAAGTGGACGTTTTGGTGGTCATTTTATAGCGTTATTCACCAACTCACAGCAGAAAATCCCTCCTCCCTTCCCGTTTTTGGGAAAAATGTAAGGCCGGTGTTTTTTAATCTGTGTACCTAAAAAAATCGTGGGACACCAAAAACAGCATGGGTATGAGCCCGAGTTCCACCACAGACAAATTTCCGACGTACAACACGCCGCGATGGAAAAAGTTTATATTTAGAGGTTGACGTCACAATGAGGCAGCTTTCTTCGTGGGACAGGAAGGAGATCAAAATAACCAACCTGACTGCGTGTGCTGGTAAACTCTTTTCCAGGAAGCAACCAAGGCTACGAGAAAAGATAACCATCATCCTTGCGTGCATGATTTTTTGATGTCTGGGCACAGTTGTGAAACCAGGTTTTTGGCCTGTTGGGGGGGGGGAAAAACCATTTCCTAGCCAGCAACCTATTCTTGTAAAGCGCTTCTCCACGGATACTTTGGTATTTATTCTATCCTGTGCTGGCTGTGAAATTAAACAGGCGTAGGTAATGAAGTTAGCGTCGTCCGTCTCTGGACACCCCCACACTTTGTTTTTCCGCTTGGAGAACGCCGTTTCGTGCCAAAGGCCAGGACCTGGTCAGCTTTGTGGGAGCTTGCCACCCACCGCTCATAGGGCAACAACTTTCAAGACTTCCCAGTAACTGGGGCGTCTGCTAAAAAATTAATAAAACACATGGCATATTGTTCCCTGCCGAAACGTGGGGTTGCCAGCCGTACCGCAGAAAAACGACAGAAAGGAATCGCGAGCATTCACACTATACGGGCGGCGCTGTTCGCGAAACGATGGTCCTACAACGGCCGCCCGGTTTCCGCGTCGCGGTATCTGACGCAATTTTCGCTATCATGCTTCATTCTACCCCTAGTTGTCGCACTTCGAATGCCTCTTCGGCCTAGACGAATAAGCGGGGGGGGGGGGGGGTGGGGGGGGGGGGGGGGTTGTGGTTTGCGACGGGAAAATGAAAGGAAGTTCACTTGGGGATATTTTGAGCTCGGCAGGGAGCTCACCTGCATACAACCCAGTGCAGGGAAGGGAAGTAGAGGGGGAGTGATAGGATAAAGTAGAAAGAGAGAGAGAGGGAGAGAAAGGTATAAAGAGAGCTGTCAGTCCTAGAACGCTGCTGCAGTCCGGGCACACAAGTCAATCACTGCACTCCGGGCTACAGCCGCTGCGTGAGGCCGGTCGTCTCCAGGAAGTGAAGCAGATAGTGAACACTTCCCGTTGGGTTGCCGCGGTCCCCTCGGGAACAGAAGGTCCTCCATGTCGCGCTGGGAAGGCCTCGACACTGGTAGCGCTCGGTGGAGCTTCTGCTCTCGGGCCCGCGTGGTGGGGGAGAAGCCAGAGTAAAAAAGCTAGACAAGTCTAATATCTGTTCAGATTAGAGCCACCCCTTAGCTGCGCTCGAAAGCTTGTAGCGGTTGGCACCTAGGCTCAGGTGAATAGAAAAGATGGTTGTTTGTCCGCCCTTATACTACCTTATTTTCCAAACTGAAATGGGTCTTAAAACTTGCCTGTGCCGGAGGTGGTATTAGTTCTACCTCCACCTTTGCTGCGTTCAGATTGCGGGATACCCAGAACCAATAAGTATTACGTGGGCTGGCCTTAGCCATTTTCACAGTAACTACTGGCTCAGTAAGTTGTCCCTTTCCCCAGCCAATCTGAGGGGAAGGGGGATGGGGGTACTGAAGAGTATTCAGCCTCCCTTCTTCACCCATCCCCGACTCGGGCAAAATAAAGTTGTTGACGCACTCGCTCCAGCCAAAGAGTCGGTATATTGCCCAAATGTGATGTCTCTCTGTCGGCAACATCAAACTACCCAACGCAAAAGCGAACGCTTGTCTGGCTGCCAAACGGGGGACGCTTAATAAGTCCTTATATAACGCTGTCCAGGCGCCTTGTTGTTTACTTCATTTATTTTGTACATTCGTTGCGTGGCTAAATTGTGCTGTAGAGCAGCTTGTAATTCTAGAGAGGAAGTTTAGTTTATAGTTGGCGGCAGTGGTGGCTGAGGGTGGTGTGTTGATATATCGATAAGATTTGACTGATTGTGGGGTTTAACGCGCCGACGAAACTCAGGCTATGAGGCGCGCCATAGTGGAGGGCTCCGGATTAATTTTGACCACCTGGGGATCTTTAACGAGCGTCAAAATGTCATACTTGTGCACACGGGCGTTTTTGCTTCTCGCCTCCATCAGAAAAGCGGCCGCCGCGGGCGATATCGATAAGTTTTAATACAAGGAGCAGTAGATAGCCTTTATTACATCAAGAAGACGCTCGGTCAAGGGGAGGAAGAGGGAAGTAGAGAGGTGGGATATTGGTTAGATTGGGACATCTTGAATATAAACCGTTCAAGTTGAAGCTGGTTGGCTCCTTACGAAGGTGGAAGAGGCCACGTGGGGTGAGGAGAGCAGGCTCACGGCTCTAAACTTCTCGCGCTAGACCGCTTTCTAGAGAGTCGTGCGCAATTAAAGTTCAGCATGGACGGTTCCAGTGTTTCGAGGGTCGATTGTACGAGAGGAGAGGCATTTGGAGGAGGGCTGAAGGTTCTGTAACGCGTAATGTCGGACAGTGCCAAATAGACCTTTCCAGAAACTGCAGCGCCGCTCCTTCCCCTGGCGGGCGCGCGCAAGGCGTCATGGGAACTGCGTGCGCGCGCGGGGCGAGCGCCGACGGGGTGGTCGCGCCGCGCGCCGCGTTCGCGGCGTCCGTCAAAGGACCAAGTTTAAGTAACGCGAAAGGATGGGCTTGCAAAGTTATGTTGCGCATCAATTAAATCATCTTTAAACCATAGAACCCAAAATAAGAAATAAACTCCGCATCCTTCTGAAGCTGCCTGCACCGCATGAGAACCTTTTGTCGTCTGCTAGCAACGTCGTCTGCTAGCTGCTGGCAGTTGCAAGCGTCTTCGTGCTTCTTGCTGCCCGCGGGAAAATAGAAATTCCTCAACACGAGGAAATAAAAAACAAATGTGCACTTGAGCTCCCAAAGAAAAATACAAATAACCAGCTCTTGCCTCCGGCAGCCCGCGGGGAGCTGTGTGGGAAAACGAAGAAGCTCATATCGTGTGCACACGTTATTCGTGATGCATTTCCGCGTGTGTAAAGCTACACTCGTTTACGACCTGCCTTAGCGTTTGTAGTTCACGCGATACTGACGATATGGCGCCAAGGAAGCTGCAAGAGGCGGAAAACGTGCTGTATGATCGGATGGGACAACAATACGCTACGAGACCGGCATGTTTCATTGCACAAGTTTCCGAAGGACAAGAAACTTAAAAAGGAATAAGTTCGCCAGATAAATCGCCAGGGTCGTGATGGCCGATTCGCTTTGTGGGAGCCGTCCGAACATCACAGGATATGTGGAGCCCATTTCAACGCGAGCAGACGCAAATGTTACATGAACCGTATGCGACCATTTTTCCCACACCGGGTCTTCTCCGAGAGGTGTCCTCCAGTAAAGACAGGTACGCCCAGCATTATAACGTAAATTCCAGGCATCCGCTTCCAGGCATCCAAGACGAACTAGTGATATGCAGCACTGTCGAGATACCCCTGTCAGCTCAGAGTAATCAACGCCCGTTTTGTAATGATTTTTAGCACAAACGGCGTAACAGGGCATAAAGCAATATTTTCACTCCAGCAGGCAACGATGCGGTTTCTCCAACGACAGCGACTGCCTGCAGCCCGTTTCCTGCGGCATTGGAGTAACGGGGTTTCTGCTTTGTAGTGAGTTCAGGCATTTCGACTATTTCTTTCGGTCGCTCATTGTGGAATTATTATTTCCCACTTTTAATGGTGTGGTGTACTTCCTGTGAGAAAACAAAGGAGACAGCTCGTCATAGCTGACCCAGGATTCTTGATCGAAGATGAGCTCCGTGAACTTGGCGTTAAATTGAACAGATCCCCCATGTTAAATGGTCGGCGTCAACTGACAGTAACGGAGGAAACACGCACACGGCAAATCGCCAACCTAAGGAGACACGTTGAGCGAGTTATTCGAGAAGTGAAGAACTTGAGAATACCGTGGTATGTTTTCCCAAATGCGATGGCTGACAAGCCAAACGGATACGGGAAAATTTGTTGCTACCTGAGCAACTTCACACATGAACCACTTCTCAATTGATAATTAAGCAAAATGTCAACTATGCGTGTTTTGCATTAGCGCCCTCTGAACAGTTTTACCTTTTAGTCGGTATTGGTTAGTTTTTCTAACGGAGTAAGTAAAAGTGTACGTGTCTTTTTTTTTCGACTGAAATAAACATTTCTATTTTTTCATATTTACACACACAGCCGAAAACATCAAAAGAGCTTAGGATTGCACAATAAGAGCACATAAGACTTGCCACCTCTTAGGCAACAGTACTTGAAACAAATGCAGACATAGTGTAGCATGAATCGACGGTATACACACTGCAACTTCCCAAAATGCAGCAGTTTGTTGAAGAATGCATGCGGGCGGTGGTAAGAATGCTGAAGTTTGAAAAAGAAGCCAGTGAAGAAAACAGCTGTCCAGGACTTGATTGATTGATTGTGGGGTTTAACGCGCCGACGCAACGCAGGCGATGAGGCGCGCCGTAGTGGAGGGCTCCGGATTAATTTTGACCACCTGGGGATCTTTAACGTGCGCGCGCCGAATCTCGTACACATGGGTGTTTTTGCTTTTCGCCTCCATCAGAAAAGCGGCCGCTGCTGCGGCCGGGAATCAAAACCGCGACCTCGTGCTCAGCAGCGCAAAGCCTTAGCCACTGAGCCACCGCGGCGGGTCAGCTGTCCAGGACAGCAGATGTTCTGCATGCATCACACAATGTTAAACGCCGAAGCTGCACCGTCAACAAATGCTCCTCCCCACAGGCGCTGTCGCGCACGGCACGGTTTGGCACGGTAGAGCTACATGAAGAGCGGCCCGGGCGGCAGCGGCGGCGGCTGCTGCGGCGCTCACAGTTCCCCGGCTGCTTTGCGGCCGCCGTTTGGGGGCGCGCGAACTTTCCGCAAAGGTCTATTAGGTGCTGGAGATTGGGAGTTGTGAGGAGGCGCAAGAAGGGAAATCGAGGCGTCAGGATGGGGTGTACCATTTACGGAATGTCTCTGGGGTCAAGCTAGCATTGGCAAAATATTTGTTCATAAAAATTTCGGTTGATCTTGGGAGCGGGGGGTAGAGCAGATAGAAAGCCGGTTGGAGTGAGGGTCTTGAGGCGGTCTCTTTTGTCTTTTTTGTACCGTAGAATCTGTATTGCTGGCGGCAATGAGTCAGGGGGCGGAGGAATACAAATTACATAATATGCCCAATACACACTAAGCTCACCCATTTTTCTCTGCATAGCTTGGCGGCATATTGTGCTATCTGTTTGTTTAGTAGTGCAATGCGTCGTGCCAGCTTTCTATATTCCGTCGTTGACGCTTCCACCTGCGGGTCAGGAGTGTGGGGCTGCCCACATGTGGGAAAGCTTGGCGTCAACGAACGGTGTGTCTGTTGTTGTTATGATCTCCTGTGTAAATTTGCGAAGTGCTTCCCATTGTCTTTTGGTCCATTCTGCATATGGCTCTATGGGATGTTCGGCTTCTGTCTCCACTCCTTCTTGTGTGGCGCAACGCTCTTGGGTATGTTTTCTCATCTTGTCCCAATCTTTCACTCTTGCTTTCCCTAGCTCTGCTTTGTATTTGGGTCCGTGTATATCGATGTTAATGATCTTGTGGTCGGAGCCTAGGTCGACGTCGTCACACTTCCATTCCATCTCGAGCGTTCCCGACGTCCATGTTAGATCTGGCGTAGTGTCATTGGTGACACTGTTGCCGGTTCGAGTTGGCACTCCAGGTTCGTTGAGAAGTGTGAGGTATGATTCTCCATCGCCTGTATAAAGAGCTTTTCCCCTCTTGGATGCGGGCTTGTAACCCCACATCGGGTGTGGTGCATTGAAATTACCTAGGACTAGGAGCGGTCTGTCTTTCGCTAGTTGCTTCGCGTCCCCCACTATTGCATCAAAGTCTTATGGATGCTTAGCACCCGGTCTGCAGTAGATCTTCAGTATGAATATGTTTCTTGTGCTTCCTATGTCTCTTGCGTGCATCTCCACGAGTGTGTGATCACATCCGTGTTGTGCTGTGACGTGTTGCGTTGCCGCCACGGTGTTTCGTACGAGGATTGCTGTGCTCTTCTCTGTTGGGTCCGTATATGTTATATATCCTGGACGACGACGAAGGGTGCAGACGTGGTCACCCCCGGCTCCCTAAAACTCTCTCGGGAAATGCTTTATTCCGCCAAGAATACCAGGAGTTGCAGAATACCACCCGCTGCAATTTCTTACCGGATTTGGCACGGAAGACATCGAATTTGGTGATTTACCGGACTTTTTTCCGAATCGGCTGCGAAGCCTGAGCTTAGCGCGGCCGACCGGACTCCGCCGCGGGCGGCTCCCGGCCCTTGCGCCAGCCTTCAGTGGTGCAGCATGGACTCAACGACACATATGAAAGTGAGTGCGACAACATCAGTGAAGGGGTTGCAACTTGGCAACCACGAAGGACGAATGTGTGTGGAAGTGCCTGGTGAGGACTTTGTGCCTAACGATACGGTGGGATGGACGGCCCACAACAGACGCACCAAGCGCCTCGTTACTGAGCTGAAAGCCGGTGAGCCCTTTTCGTCGTCTGAACATTAATCCAGACCGAGGGAGCGGGTCAATTACGCGAAGAGGGTGACAGCGAGAATAACGAAGGCAGCACGTATGCCGGCAATGCCGCGCGTAAAGACCAAAATCATCATCCGACACGTGGCGGCTTAAATGTCGCTCGTACTGAAGCTACGGCACTAATGGCGGCGGTCGTTTGCGGCAGCCCAATTAGCAAGGAAGAAGCAAGGATGCACACCATCTGGCCAAACCCCGCTCAAAATAATCGTAATAAGCACGCCCAAGTGAAGAGCGAGCCGAGCGTTACAACCGAATGCGTAACCTCACAGTGGGGAAACAGCACACCCAATATGGACCTAAGAGCAGCAGCAGAAGGAAGCCAAAGGAGTGATCAGAGGGGTTGATGCCGCCCATACGGACGAGAGATCAACGACCATTGTAAATGAGACCACCCCACACGCCAGCGCACCCGCGCGTCTGCATGGCGAACGGCATGGCGTTGGATGGACGGTGTAGTGTGATGTTCGATTGACTGGAATGGGAAAAATGAAAACAGTTATCTGGAGTTAAAACGAATCGGGAACTGACTGAAACATCTAATTGACCCAACAACAAAGTAAAACAACACGAATCGGAACCTGACCAGGTACTAAACACGTATAAAGGCAGGGAAAGTAAACTCCTGAAAGCACTTAAAAGAAGTACTTGCAAACCGAGGAAGGAATCCACCCCCACCCGAGGAATACTAGGGACCTGAAAACGAAGAGTTAGATCGTCCATTCACTATCGCAGAGCTATGGGCGGCTATCGACGACAGCAACAAGAAAAGCGCCCCGGCACGGACAACAATACTTATAAGCTCCTAGCTAACATGTGTGGTAAAACAGCAAACGAACTCTTACAGTATATCAATACTGACTGGGAGACCTCGACGTTGCCGGACAAATGGAAAGAAGCTGAAGTTAGATTTATACCGAAACCTGGGAAACCCCCGTCGGTGGACAACCTTAGGCCGATATCGCTGACATCCTGCGTCGGCAAGGTAATGGAACGCATGGTCTTGCGACGACTACAACAACATCCTGAGGCCACGAGACAAATGCCAGCCACCATGTACGGGTTTCGGAAACATCTCGGAACACAAGAAATCATGACCAACTTAACGAGCTGGTGGCCAAACAGGCCACGAGAGCCGACCAAGGGCCATCCTAGCCTTAGATCTCAAGGGAGCGTTTGATAACGTAACCCACGCCAGCGTGTTACGGAACCGTAACACAACGAAATGCGGAGGCTAGGACCTTCCGATATGTCAGAAACTTTCTAACGGCAGAACGGCAACATTGGCGATAGGATGGAACCAAGTCGGACCCCATAACACTGGGCGAGCGCGGCACACCCCAGGGATCGGTGATCTCACCTCTACTGTTCAATCTCGCTCTCCTGCCCTTGCCACGACTATTGGAACAGATTGAAGGAATCGACCCATGAATTTTACGCTGACGATATAACGGTATGGACGAACAGAGACAGGGTCTGAAGGGGTGGATGGAAGAAACTTGCAGCAAGCAGCGAAAGACGGTGCATGAGTACGCTAAGTCCTGCAGCCTGAGCTGCGCCCCTCCAAAAATCCGAGCTCTTAGTAGTCCAAACCGGGGTGCTAAACAAGAAGACGAGGAGTCAAATCACTCTTCAAATAGACGGAATCGAGAAGATAAAGCCCACCCAACAATGCCGTATACTGGGGCTCATACTGAGGACCAACGGTAAAGCGGACGCAAGCCCTGGCCAATATCAGAACCACCACGGAACAGGTAACTGGGTACGATGAGACGGGTAGCCAACAGGAATCGAGGCATAAAAGAAGACGACGTCAATCCGCCTTGGTCCAGGCTTTCGTCAATCTCGCGAATCACCTATGCAGCAGCCGTACCTGCAACTAACGAAGACACAGAGGGAAGGACTAGACATACTTATAAGAAAGGCAACGAAAGCAAGCCCTGGACTCCCCATCTTACACGTCTACCAAACGGCTGCATGAAATGGGAGTCCACAACACCGTGGACGAGCTTGTGGAAGCCCACCTGTCCAACCAGAGGATGCGACTCAGCTGCACCGAACACGGCAGAATGGTCCTCCAGAAGATAGGATGGAAGATCGAGCTGGATGCCAACGCCGGCCTCATACCAGAACACTGGCGAGCAAAAATCACGTCGGAGCCCCTTCCACGTAATATGACGCCGGGGGAGGATGAGGGAAGAAGAAAGGCGCGAACAGCAGCTCTGGAGAGGAGATTCGGCGACAACCCTCAGGTCTTGTACACGGACGCATCCCTACGACAGGGAAGCGACAGAGCAGCAGTGGTCGTAACGTCTCGAAACAGGCTAATTACCACGGCATCCACGAGGACACGAGACCCAACCACAGCGGAAGAAGTGGCCATGGCACTAGCGCTGCTTCAACCCGGCGTCGAGGTCGTGGTCACTGACAGCAAGAAGGCCTACAGCAGCTACCGGAAGGGCACGATCTCCTCCTTGGGAGCAAATATTATGATAAAGAGAGAGCCACCAGAAAGGGTAGTAGAGGTCGTATGGACACCCGCTCACTCCTCGTTAATAGGCAACACAATTGGCGACTACTACGCTCGAGAGATGGCATGCCGGGCACAAGAGGACGCGAGTGGAGAAGACAACCCGACTCCCGTCACTAGCTTCAAAGAGATAACAGAAATGTACAGGGAGGACAGGCGCACTGCCGGCACCCCATCGTACACTAACACGGAAAGAGCAGACAATATTAAGAAGAATTCAAGCGGGGTCGCTGGCCCACCAAAATTGCTACACACCATGTTCCCACAACAATATGAAGACACATGCCCCTTCTGTCGCCAAGAAAAAGGCACCTTGTGACACGTGATTGCAGAGTGTACGTCACTCAAAGCCCCCATCCCACAAATCCCATCCCGACCAACACCCCCTACCTCCTTCCCCCAAGAGCGATGGGATGAGATTCTACGGTCCAGCCCGCCGCAACGACCCACGCAGCCCTAGTGGCCCGGGGTAGGTGCTGAAGGGGCTGGCTGGGCCCTGTGAATAAGGGACCACCCGTTCGGAGGCGCCTCAACGGTGACTTCAATAGCTCAAATAAAGTTGTATCTATCTATCTATCTAAGCTCACCCAAAACTACATGTATTACACCCTACATGGATATGAGGCCAGAAGTCTGTTACAAGGACACGCGCTTCTGCTTGTTGGCCCATGGGCGCCGAGCGTATCATGGTTAGATCGTTTTAACATACATCAGCCTTGCAGTAAAGCGATCAAAATACCGCTATACGCGATCCCAGTCACGCACACGAACAGAAAAACAACCCGTGGTGAAGTATTGCAAACATATGCTCTGCACGGCGTCGTTTGCCCACTGTGCAAAAGCTCCCCCCACACGCCCCAAACAGCTGCAATTTAAGCCACATCACTTAAACTGGTCCTGTGCTAACAACTTTCCCTATAAAAGTATGTTA
>CM023450.1:216881161-217016026 GCA_013339765.2 Haemaphysalis longicornis | reverse complement strand
CGAAGGCGGCTTTTGTGCTCAGAATTTAGGGGCGAAGCTCCTAAGTCATGGGTCTGTCCATCCCTGTGTCTCGTGGTACGTGACCGCCGCATGCTTTCGGAGGATGTCGCAAAGGGGCCGCGTTGCACGCGCAAAGAACGGCTGCAACCGCAGCAGCGCAAACTCGGCACGGGAGCGCGAGCTTGTCTGTGTTCGCCAACGGAGGTCGCACGAGCGCACGTGCACTGCGAGGGGGCGATCACGCAAGAGATCACGCTACGAACGCAGCCAGTCGTTCTCGGAGATCGAACGAGAACGCAAGGACCTTTGCTCGTTTCCTCTCGTCTTGTTCGGCACACAATTCTCGCCTAAATAAAAGTTCTTTCTTTACCGTTTGTGTCCCATCCTACGTGACAAATTGTGGTGGAGGTGCGGGGGGGTAGTCCTCGATGGCGCGGGGTCTTTCACCAGGTCTGGGCCTGGGAGCATTGACTCCGAAAAAATAAAGTTGATTTCTACAGTGTACGCACACAAGTCTTACGTCTTTTTTAATGATTTATGTAAGGGCGGGAAACTTTCACGGGGAGAGTTACGGTTACCGATGATCTCCCCCTCTCGAGCTTTGCCCCACTTATCATCATTCATTCCGTGGATATGGCGTGAATTTTTTTATCGTAACCATCGTTATCATAACGAACTGACTCTCAACCTGAGTAGTTACGACATGATTACGGTGTTGAAGGGTTGATATAGTCGCTAACGAACGCGATAAATTGTATACGTGCATATATAACAAGAAATGAAACTGATGAATATTTCCAAGCAGCTCTTTATTGTTTTCCAACTTTTATTTCCAGGCGTAAAGAACAAAATTACTCTTACTCTCTTGTCCTGGTATGAGGGCCCGACCCACTAATCATCTCAATTTTACGGTTAAATGAAGTTTTCTCCCCTCCTCCTCTTCCTCCTCCTCTAGAGTGCAGCTTTCCTGACTGCTGATATCTGAACATTGGAAATATGTGGCTGTGGAAAATGTAACGAAATATCCCTCCAGCTCTGAACAAACATAGTGTCACTGTATTTTTACCGTACACGTGGCTCGTTTTGCACAATAGACCTCCATGCTGGTTAGAAGCCTGCATAAAACCAGCACGTGCCTGTGCACACTGGGTTATTTGGAACTCAGCCTGCAGTTTTTGTGGCCCATAGTGCATGTCGGCACACTTTCATGCCATGACAACGTAAAGTGTTGTTATACAATACTTTCGAGCGTTGAAAACTGATTTACCTTACCAGCGATTGCCGAGAATCGTAATGCCTTCTGCCAAAGCCGACAGCCGCGAAGGCCTGGAATTTGTTTTGGTCTTGCGTTTTGGCTGTTGTCGGCTACTACGCAGCAGGGAGTTCCCTTAATATTGCTTACAACAGAAGCCGACGCACCTAGCTCCGACTCTTCGCGCTGCGCACAAGACCGGCTTCGCAAAGATGGGGGACGCCGGCAATGTTTCTCCGTAGCGGTATTGAAAACTATATACGTTAAATCACGCCTTGAGCTAGTGTAGGCGATATTAAGTCTATTCTTGTGATAAGAAGTTACGCACACGCAAAATGTGGTGCGGACAACATCAGACGTCAAACCGAGCGCCACAAGAAATTGGCCGCGGGCCCACACTGGTGGAGGGCCGGCGCTGCGATCGTTTTGACGTCACTTGTAGGATCACCGTTCCTATCTTGCTGCGTAGTTGGCTTGCAGCGCGTGACACTTCGCTTAGGACGCGCGTTCTAAAAGTATTTTCGTGTTAATTTCTGTCGTTCGAAGTTAATTCTCAGTGCGTCAAGCGCAGTTCGACCTAATGTGACTGTATCACCGTATCAACTGTGGTAGATTATCCGCAAAAACCATGAGAGTGGTGGTGTATTACGCATGCGACCGAAGCGTAAGCAGCGGCTTGTTTCCCCGATCAACAATGTGGACTACGATGATCGCCGAGTGAAGTTCCTAGATTTCCCTTGTGTTGCAAGAAATGTATAATAAGCAGGAAATCGAAAGCGTTCCGTTAACTGCTCGCAGAAGCACACGCACCCCCGGTGCCTGCCCGCACAGCCGACAGTCTGCGGCTCGAACCGACGCAGGTCGCGGGCAGCCATTGCTTGTGGCACGCTTTTTAAAAATCACAGAAGTCGTGGAAAAAGAAGTTCCAGATTTGTGAAAGTGGATGTTAGTGTGATGAAAAATTCTGATTGGTAGTGTCATCAGCTGTGGTTTTCAAAGCGATGCTCAAATATCTGCCGCGATTTACGCCGACCGGCCGCGGAGGTCGGTCCCGGCAGCGCCGGCCCGTTCACGCACGGTGCGGCGAGCGGCCGAAGGATGGCTATGCTTACGCGCAAGAATCGGCCGAGGCCGTGCAGGTATCTTGATCGTCGATCGCTTCAACGGAAATCACCGCTTACAGAGTTCCCAGTGCGGTGATGAAAACGTTCTGTTAGGGACTGTCACTCGCAACTCTGTACGGCGATGAAATATCTGCTGCGACGCCAAGCCCCCAACATCCGATTACGTGCATCCGAAGCCGGCTGCGAGCTGTTGGCGAAGGCCCTCCCGTCGCGCACGCGCGTGTTGCGTTTGGGTTCCTCTAACTTCTTGAGGGCCCCTAACGCTCGGTTCTCCTATTCTAAATATCCCCATTACCCGAAATCATTAACGACGTGTTTCGCCTCGTACGCAGCCTCGCCTTCTGTGAGCAGTCGTGAGTTTCGAAATTGATGCTTGATAAATGCCGGCTTACTGTAAACATACAAAACACACTGCAATTATAAATTACCACGCCGAGCACCTAATGAAAACTAAATATAGCCTTGACTGAACCCCCTCGAAGGCGTTAAAAACTCCGTTCATACCGTTCATACATTGCGGATAAGTCACGAAAAGTAAACATCAGCCGTAGAGAGTACAGGCTACGGCAGTGATCGTTAATCAAATCCGGGCATGACTATAAAAACATCGTAGGGGAAATAGGCACTGATTAAGCCAAACTGCAGACCATAACAATACTTTCAAGCATGTGCGCGGCGAAGCAATCTGATCACCGTTCTCGCGTCATTCATTTATCAGGCAATACGAGCAGTTCGCGCGGTGAGATCATAAGTGAGCGACGCGTTTCCGTCGCTGTTACAAGGTGTTTGCTTGCACACACATGTCCCGTCACAAGTATTTCATAATGAATTTACAGCGTACTTTTCTCGGCATCAGTTCCATCGTCCTTGGCGTTAGCTGGCTGCGTATGTAAGAGCTGTGGGTCGCGATTGTAGCAACTACCTAAACGCGGCGGTGTCGCCGGGAACAAGCGAGTCGCTGATTGCTTGCCCGAATTATTTGGTTTACAGACAACTTTTTTTGGTAATTTACATCAAACCCACAAGGAGCGGGCGAGACGGTGGCCACTAGAAAAAAACACGCTTCCGCATACCCACGGGAAATGTGTTGTAGCAGACGACAACACGATTCGGTGTCCTACAAGTGACGTCACTCGTAGGTGGCGCCACGGTATGTCCTCGAGGCCAATAGCAGGGAGAGCGAGCCCGAGGGAAGCAGACGACAAATGCGGGAATCCTTAAGCCGACGTCACGGAGGCGGGCTTCGCTGCGTCGCCCGTGGTTGCGCTCACCGCCAATAGGACCGGAGTCGATACAGCATGGCACATTAGACAATACAGACATATATTAGGATTTATTGTGTGTATTTAAATGGGAAAAATTATGAAATTATAACATATGGTCTATTTTTCTGTGTAGAGGAAGATTGGGAAGTTTTAAAATATATCTTATTCGCCGCGAGCTCGACATGTAGGTGGCGACACCGTCGCGCTGCTAGTGTGGATGCTCCGCTGAGCGGCCCGTAAGAATGCACACTGTGGGCGCGCTTCGTGCCTTTTTCCCGCTGTATGTGCGCACGAAAGGTGCAAACAAGAGTGGTATGCTGTAGTTCGGTTCCTCAACGTTCAATGTATAGCATGGAAGCGGCAGTCAGTTTTCATTACTACGCCAAAAAAAAGCGACGACTCATCGGGAATCTCAGAATGGCCGTAATAGTGACAACGAACTTGTACGCCGTGGCTCGCAGCAAGCTCGATCTTTCCAGACTATGGCTTTGAGCCTTCAATAAAAGCATAAGCAGGAACAAATCATGAAGCCTCGATCTCTGAAATTCATTTTACAGCGGTAATCTCAATCGCTTCCACTGGTAGCATGACGCATTCTTGCATTTGTGGGATGTCCTGTAAAGGTAACACTACTTAACTGCCCCGAAATTCTTTCTAGGAGCTTACGATATTTTTTGTGTTCAAAAGGCAACATAAAATTACTGAATTTTGATCAGCGCAGAGATATAAATTAATGTAACCGCTCTAACGGGTCTTCTAAAAGAATTTTAGCGACTCTGAAGGAAGGTTTGATGAATAACGGTTTCGGATCACTTATTTACGGCTTTCGTCACAAGTGAACTTGCGAATTGAATTGTAAACGCACGCAGTACAATCAACATCTCATGTATAGCTAGGTTTTCGCAAAGTGACATGCAGGTTTACAGTGTGCAAACCAAGCTTCTGGGACCTCCAGTGAGCCAAGATTTTCTCTTACGGCTGCTCTGTTGACCATTTGCGTTCCTTTTAAAACTAACAGGTGCCTGCAACAGCGAGAGTGTTTGTTGCATTCTTGCGTATAAGGTCGCTCTGTTGACCACTTGCGTTCCTTTTAAAATCTAATAGGTGCCGCGACAGCGAGATGTGTTTGCATTCTTGCGTATAAGGTCGCTTACGAACCCTAAAGATGGCAATAAATGAAGTTGCGCTGTTGCAGATGTAGTAAAACGTACATTTCCTTGTTATTTCTCGTTGCGAATCAGCGTAACGGGTTCCATGTGACTACTTTGTTTTGTAAACTGAATATCGCCTTTGTCTTGGCATTTAATTATTGAGGATTGGTTAAAACATGAAATTCTGTGCATTTCGTTTTTTTTCGGGAAAGGGGGGGGGGGGGTGGGGGGTGTCCTGCCAACGTTGCAAGAGCAGCGAGAAGAGAACGCATGTAACGCGAAAAGCCAAACTATGGTTATCAGCATTACTTACAATCGAAACTACACTAGGCGTCGTGTTCTGTAGCGGTGAAAAACGCATTTTCTGAGCAGTACGCATTTTCTGAACCCCCCTTTCGTCCGGGATTGTCCAGGAATTGTGGCTCGCCTTTTCAAAATTGTATTGAAAGCAATATTGTGGGAAAAAATTAAAAAAAAAAAACAGCGAGTCATAGCACACACCCCTCACACATGTGGACAACAACGTGCATTATATTACGCGTTTTCTCCTCTTTCTTTGAACTTAGGTCCACCTCAGGAGGTTAAGACGTGACCATATTAGGCATTTGGTTATGCTGAGTGAGACACATTTCTGGACAAGGTGATTCATGTCGGATTTGAAAATGATATATATGAAAATGACACACGAAATGCCACATGACAGACGCAAACTCACAACTGCTTAATTTTACCGAAAAATCCCCCCTAAATGATCTTGCGTATCCATAGAAACGTATTTTAAATAATACGTAAAATTAGCAACTCGATACAGTTGAATAAATGTTTATTCCTCCTCTCAGTTTAAAACAACGACTGTCCAAAAAATGGTATTTATTTTAGAAAAGGTACGGGGAAGGACACGATCACACAGGCGCTTGCGGTAAAATACGTGTCCGGTAATGTATGACGATAGCGCACGGGTCGTGTGCAGTGTAAATGTTTTTGTTAGTTTGTCTTCTCTATAAGGGACACAGCACAATTTTACAAGGGTGTGGAATTTGCGCACGCGTATGCGCACAGGTCTTGTCGCTTCTTACCCGTTTCACGTACTAAACTTTTATACTTTAAATAATCACCACGCCACCTTCAAAAAGCACCCTTCGACGTTCCCGAAACGGCAGACGACTGCACTCAACAATAAGGAAAGTGCAATGTGTGGAAGCAATGTTTATAACACGTTTCACACTCAAGCGGTGACCGGGGCGGAGATGTTTCGTGGAATTAAACCAGCGCATTAACCCGCAACGGCCGCTGATTATTGCGTTTCTAGAAGAAATGCGCAAGCAAAGGTAACTATGTCATTGCTTACTGCCAAACGAGCACACATATTGGTTGTTTTGTCGTGTGCAGCACGCGTCTTGAGCCGCACGCAACGTGAAAAAGCAGACGACGCGAGAGCGCCATCCACACTAGGAGCGGTTCGTCCCGCCGCCGCCAGGGGCCGACTGTGTTCGCGCTCGGGGCGAATAGCAGAAACACAAGATATCCCAGCATAGATAGCCAAAATCAAGCGCGTAAAACCGTGGTGTAGCAGTTCCAACATTTTAAGAAGAGAAAGCGAAAGTCCCGCATTGAACATTGTATATACCAGCAACTTATATGTGAATGTCAGATATTAATTGCGTCGCAAGTATCCCAGGATACGGTTTGCGTTGTTAACAATGTAATTCTTATGTGGTCACAAAAAGAGGTTGTTGCTTGGCTCGGCAAATTTCAGAACATTTAAAAGCGCAACAAGTTTGTGTTGAGAAAATTGAATACAGTATTCGCAAATCTGAGATTGATTAGCTTGTCGAGAAAATCTTTGCTTTTTACGCTTGTAATAATTCATGCACACTTATGACTTGTTACACCAAGTAGGAACTTTATTGAGGTTGTTTTGCAGTTCTTAACTGTCAGAATCAGCAGTGATGGCTTCATAAATGACATAGTTATCTGCATGCACAACAGCCCGTGAGGAGATTACCTAGAATAGATTGATATATCCAGAATGTGCAGACGACAGGTTGTTACGTACGCCCGACGTCCGTGGAAGAAACTAGTCCTTCGGAAGCGTTCAGATAGCATGAGACGTTTCGTAGCATGGACCCTACTCTGTAGTAGCGCGAGATTGCTCTTATAGAGGCGTTCCATCGCATAAGGAATTTTATAGCATGAAATTGAACTGCGTAATAGTGAGAGACGGCGTTCCATAGCACGAAGCATTTCGCATGAGCTTGCACTCTCAAGTAGAGTGAGATGGCTGCTACGGAAGCTTCCCATTGCATGAGGCGCTTTATAGTGAACAAATGAAAACAAGTGGCGTTTTATAGAATGAGCTTGAACGTTGTAGTAGCAAGAGATGGCTCCTTCCGAATAATCCCACAGCACAAAGCGTTTTATAGTATGTTTGTATTCGGTAGTAGCGAGAGATGGCTCTTACGTAAGTGTTCCATAGTACGAGGGGTTGTATATCATGAAACTTGTACTTTCGAGAGATGGCTCCAACGAAGGGTGCGATAGCATGAAGCATTCAATAGCGCGAATTTTTACTCTGTAGTAGCGACATATGGCTCCTACGGAAGCGTTTCAATGCACGAGGCGTGCTGCAGCATGAACTTGCACTTTTTAGTAGCGAGAGATGGCTCCTACGGAAGGGTTGCAGAGCACGGGGCGTTCCACACTCTGAGCCCGAACTCAGCACTAGCGAAGTTCCAAGCCAGTACGCCGTAAATGAAGACAGCGGGGTAAAGTAGGCGAGCGAGTGAACAGACAAACTGACAAATTCCCATTCGTGAATTCTCCCGATACACAATGGTAGGAGCGAGCAGTGCCGTAAACTGCAGGAGACGGATCGAAGCCGTTTGAAATGATTAAGGCGGATCACAAAACAGTGTCCCAGCGGCAAGATTGCAAAGTCGTTCGACAAGGCGAGGCGGAAGCAAAAGTGGATAATGCTATCGCATTGACAACCCAAAAGAAGTACTCTGGGATTTTACATTTAGTAACCGTCTTCTTGCCTTCCGCATGGGCCCACAGTGAGGACCCGTCCCAGTTCTTCCCCTGGACTAACATGGCTTACCTGGCGGAGTTGACTGGGAGCCTGGTGCGCGACCACGACTCCCAGTTTTGGAACGAGGACGACGCGACCGAGCGGCAGGCCTGGAGTGACGCCTGTCTTGGCTCGGCGAAATGCTGCGATACACCGGCGTTAAGGAGTTCGTCCTGGACCTCGTCGTCCAGTGCGCGCGATCCACGATCTCTCCCCCCCTGCTTGTGATGTCGTGTAGTGGCGTTGCCCGCATGCACGATGACATTCAATCTGGAAAATAAATTTTGTGGTGTTTCTTTGCGCGTGTCAGCACCACGTTCTGACGCGTACACTTATTTATACCTCTGCCTTTCCCGCCTTTTTTACCAGCTTGTGTGTTTTTACCAAAGGTGAGCACAAATTGTTGAAGGAGGTTCACCCGTGGTAAGATGTATCTAAGCTATAGTGTTCAAGCAATCTGAAACACAACTCGCGTTTTTCTTATAGGATATGATGTGTGCATGGTTTGAAACAGATTTATCCCTCTGTCCGTCCGTAAGTACGTACTTAGTTACTTAGGTCTAGACATCACCATCGACTTAGGGTCGTCATCATTAACCGCTTCTTACCAATGCCTGGAGCGGAACGATGACGTCACAATGTCGGTAGCCATAAGAAACAGTGGCGGGTTATCGCTCACGTCACTCTTGGCTGGAGCGAAGAAAAGGGCGGAATCTGGAACCAGATCCTCGCGAGGACTCTATGCTTTTTCCGCAAGGTCTCTTATCGACTAATAAAAGGAGGTATACAATGCCTGTGTTATCTTTGTTATTTTCTCTCGTTTTCGCTGTGTAGCCGAAACCTGTAATTCAGGCTAGTGCATGGGCGACAAGCGTTGTGGTCGGATAAGGCAGTGATAAGTCCGGAGGGCCCGAAAAAAATGAGGATATTAGGTGGTCATCAGGAATGCAGCAGATGGACGTTGGAGGGATTGGGCGATTACTTTTAGGTGATTGTTTATTGACGACTTTAAACGCGGGAACTATCTTACCAATCTTCTGTCGGAGGGGAGCACATTTCTAGATAAAGAGTGCCTGAAAATGTGATATAGAATATTAACGGCAAGGGAGGTTGTTTTTAAGAATTTCGGAACTAATATTGCCAATGCCAGGTGACGTCGGTAATTTAGAATCCCTGACAAGAAGTGGAATACCCTCGGTCGTTATCAATAAGTTGCATTTATTTTATGTCGATTTCGGGAACGCCTGGAACGTCACAATGGACTGCCGGGATAAAAACGGATGAAAGAATGCGTTAAATGCTGACATGCAATGACTGAGAGGCGCGCATGGTCATCATTCAGCAAAAACATCTGCTGTACAGTCATCCACCGTCTAAGCTGGAGCAACGCTTTTCGCCCTTCCCGTCTTCTGCTTTCTTAATGTAAGGCAATTTTGTCCCAACTTTAGCAATGCTCATACGTTCATGGTGGCACACAAGTCCTCTGCACGGCCTTGAACCGCTTTACGTCGGAATGTTTAAGCTATTCCACGCTTACGTAGAATGTGAGGCTCCAGCTAAGCATGTGGAAGACTGCATTGGGATGCGAAAAACATTACTTTCGAAAACTTGGAACTTGATTTGAGAGGGAAGAAAAATCATTAGAGAAATATCTCTGTTTATAGGATTGAATGGTGGAGCAGTAGGTTTTCTTAAATCTTTGTATGCCTTCCACGCAGAAGACGTGCCAAGTCGTTTCGTTGCGCCATATTGACGTTTCTTTCTGTTTGAGGGCTGTCGGAATGACTTCGTAAACCAGGGGTTAGTTTTGTCGCGTCTCACTCAAGCAAGCGGAATGTACCTATTTGCTATCGCACTTAATTTGTCTCTGTACAGCACCCAGCTATCATTGCTGTAACGACAGAAAAAGTATGGAAGGAATATGGAAGAAGAATATGAATTCGGCGTTGAGTTTGCTGTAGTTATCCTTACTGTCGAAAATTTTTTGCAGCGAAGCTGTTAGACTCTCGTTGGTCGGAAAATGTGTCGTAAGCAAAAGACCCAGGCTGGACCCTGCATTTCCCGCCCAAGAGGCGGAGCGCATGCGTCAGGCTAATGATGCGCACTACAAAGAGCTCACAATTCGTGTAAAACCAACACAAACAAGCATCCAAACCACATGAAGGAAGATGACGAACCTGTGATGAACGGGAACTGTCACCGTTTTCTTTAGAGGGCGCACTCCTAGAGAATATGGGGAGTCCGCCCGGGCAGGCAAACAACCCCACCGAATCTACAGGGCACCGTTGACGAGCGGGTAGTCGTCTGATGCGGGGCTTTCGCCGAAAAGAGCGGTAAGAGTGATACGGAGTTGTTAAAGAACAAACACAAAGCGAGGCTGATATTTTAATTGGCGAGTAACTGTACAGTATGCGAGTATGAATATTAGAGATAGGTATAGGTTTTCTTTTTTTAATTGCACTAGTATGGCCGTTGGCATAAATACTATGTTACAACTATAGATTAACTCCGGTTTCGCGAAGAAACGCAAGGAGTGAGCGGTGGTGAGGTCCCCATATCCACCGATGAAGGTCAGGTGGTCTGCCAGGGTGGAGGCCTGAGCGTCGAGCGTGTCGTGTTCTGGCCGCTTACAATGAAGGGAACATCCACAGCAAATAATCCACTACCCACATCGCACTTTTTAGCCGACGAACAAATGTTTTATAGTCAACGTGTTCCTAAGGTTTTAGCTGGCATAAAATTTCTGCAGCTCTTGTCATCATATCACGTGTAATTACCCTGGCCCTATACACCAGCCCTCTCCTTGTATTTTGCATTGCGTCACTTTTACATCAACGCAGAAGTTTTGGCATTTACAGTGTCATCAACCATTAAATAACTTCTTCTCTGGCGCTCTTTGCCCTTGTTGGCCTTGCGCCCTTAAACACCAACCATCATCATCATCAAATGTTCTGTGTCCGCATCTTCAGCAGGAGCCGTGCAAAAGCGGCAGTTCTGTGCCAACGGGGCATGATTGCGTAAGGGCCATTCCCGGTTAACAGCGGGAGAGAGGACTAGGAAGTGTTCGTAGCAAGATCTCCTCCCAGCGAGCGAGTTTGCTGGGGAGGTCTGTTCCACACGGTGGAATAAGAGCTCGTGTGGCGCAACGAAGATCTTCTTTCCTTTGGAGAAACTGTCCTGGGGTATCAAAGACAACAGCACAAATGTGAGATGTAAATGTTACAGAGAATACCAACAAGCACCGCAACAATGAATAGTAAAAAAAAAACAGAGTAGGGCTACTGGAAAAGTTCGATGTATATGTAAGAGAAAGTCACACAATATTCACCGACCGGGCCGGATGATGCATGCGGTGACCTTGAAAGGTTGCTTCGTCATTGGCCAGGCCGACCGTTGACTGTCGAGGTGAATTCAAGACCCAGAAGTACCTTGGTGTCCTACAGGGCGCAGGTTGCCGATGGCAATGTACACACGGGCAATGGTTACATCTCGACCTCCGAACGGAACTGGTTTACTTTTGGCGCGAACGGTCTTTTATAACCACGCTAACGCGGAGAAAAAAAAAGAAACTAGGCGCCCAGCGCCGTTCCCGGGCATATTTCCGTTCTGGAAAGTTCGGCGTCGTCCCATGCCGGCAACTCTAAGCCGCTTCGCATGGTAACGAAGCTGTGGCCGCTTATATTTTTGCTATTTACTTTGGGCGTTAACGAACATGAATTCGGTATACGTCTTCGGTTCACGCCGGCGGTCGAGCGATAATTCGTAGACGCTCTCTTCGAGAAACTTCTCCGAGGTTCGAGGGTAATAGAAAAGGAAAATGCCATGGGCAGAGCGTCTGTGTTGCGTTAATCAAAAGACGCTATACATAATGATGCTCAAAAATTATACAATAATAATAGCTGTGTACGCCGGAGTTTGTGACAGGAACACCCCCTCCGCATTTGTTTCTCGTAAAGATTACGTTCGCAACTGCTATGGAAAAAAGGGGTTGACGTAGTCCAAGGGCAAGCGCATGCGTCAGGGTAGAGAGGATCCAGCATTTGCTGCATGAGAAGCCAAGCGCAGGCGAGAAGCCCGCTCGACGAGGAACATTTCATGCCCTCCCCAATAAAATTGTGTAGTGGTTTACAACAGCTTCACTGGACATCCGCTTTCGCAGGGCGGGATGGCTGGCATTCTCTTCTCTCAAATGCCAGTGAACGGCAGCCTAATGTTAATTAAGGGTATTTGAAGAAGGCTATGAACGGTCAATTTGTTTATGCGCAGTACGGTATGAACAGTTTCAGGAGCTGTAGTCATAATTACAGGAAGGACGTTAGAACCGCGAGTTGGCTGATTCCCCATTTGGGACAATGTAAAGTTTGAGGCTAGGTAGATAAATTCCGTACACACGCGGCAAGGAGAAAACAACCACTCGTTCCAGTCGATGGTGGGAAAATTGCTATCGCCAAATCTATATATATATATATATATATATATATATATATTATATAGATATATATATATATAGCGGGAAACAATTCTGGAAACCAACCGGTAAGTATAATGAAGAAAATGAAACACGTCGAAAGAGGATAGGTTTTAACGTTTCGACCGGGGACCGGCCTTCGTCAGAATAACAGTACCAAGAGTAGTTGTACAGTATATAAAGGCGTTCGTTGCGGTGACAAAAACCACGTGGCAGCATAAATCACAAGAAAAACAAAAACAACAACAAAATCAGCAAGGAACATAATCAAAGTGCAATGCACTGTCGGGGCCCCGTTTTACAGATATCTAACCAGTAGCAGTCTAATCATATGTTCGACATGTGCGATACGGAGTGTCACAAATATCAGCACACGCAAAAAAAAAAGGATTGACATCACAGGTGCAAGCAACTCAGTTTTCCTGCACTTTCATTCAAACCACGTGCGATTGTGTTAAATTTGAAGATTAAAAATGACTCGCGAACTTCCCTATCATGGTGCGTTCGAAAGCCAGATTCGAGGATCGTGACTTTGATATTGTCAAAAGTGTGACCAGCGATATTGGCATGATTTGATAATGGAAGATGAAGTAGTGCAGAAATATGAGCCTTGTGATTGTTAAAGCGAAGTCTGAAGGATGTTTGAGTCTCCCCAACGTACTGCATTTTACAAAGATTGCATTCAAGTAGATAAACTACGTTACTGGTATCACAAGTATAGTTACCATTTATTTTTAAGCTAAAATCAGAAGCAGTGCTATTCGCGGTTGATGAGGTAGTCATATGGTGGCAAACCTTGCAGCGCGTTTTGTTGCAAGGGCGGCAGCCTGTAGTCAATGTAGATTTGCCTTTTGAAGATGTAAGAAAGTCCCGCAAATTCCGGGATCTTCTGTATGTCACACGAGGTGGTTCTCTGAAAATTGATTTCAGTCGTTCGCTCTGTAAAAGTATGTTATGGTGTTTTCTTAAAACGGCGTTTACACTTTGTGCAGGTGCGGAATAGGTTAGAACAAGGTTAGTATGGGATGAAAGTGACTGTTTCTTCTTGGTGCCTAAAAGTGCTTCTCGGTCGTGGCTATCAGCACGCTTGATGGCGTCATCAATTATCTGGGAAGGGTATTTTTGCCTGATTAAAGCGTTTCGAAGATGGGCACAGTTAGAATTAAAATCAGATTGTTGGGAGCATATTCTTTTAAAACGAAGGGCCTGACCGTAGGGTATGCTAGTTTTACAGTGCTTGACATGATAACTGTTGAAGTGAAGATATTGCTGGCGGTCAATAGGCTTTCTATAAACTGTTGTAGCGAGCTGGTCATCACACATCGTCAATGTTACATCTAGAAAATTAACAGTTTGTTCTGAGTATGTGTGGGAAAAAGAAATGGACGGATGCGCGTTGTTAAAATCATGGATGAAGGATGAAAGGTGAGCTTCCCCGTGCTGCCAAATCATAAAGATATCGCCGATGAATCGCTTGTAGTAGAGTGGCTTCAGCGCGCGACCTGCCAGAAATTTGTTTTCGAGTAAGCCCATGAAAATATTTGCATAAGTAGGGCCAATGGGCGTGCCCATCGATGTGCCATTAACTTGTAGGTAATGAACCGCATTGAATTCAAAATTATTAAATTCAAGTATCAATTTTAAGAGGGTTACCAAGGTGGAGCTGTCAATTATTTTGTCACAAACGGACTTGTTGTAGGAGTGAAGTGCTGCCTGTATTCCATCCGCATGCGGGATATTGGTGTAAAGGGATGCCACATCTAAAGTAACCAAGAGTGAACCAGGAGGCACAAACAGATCGACAATGTCTGACAAGAAATGGTTTGTGTCCTTAATATAGGATGGAAATGAAGGGAATCGGGTTTATTACTGAATCTACAAATAAGGAGATTAATTCTGTAACTGTGCCTATGCCAGAAACTATTGGCCGTCCGGGGTTTCCCGCTTTATGGATTTTTGGGAGGAGGTAAAATCGACCAGCGACGGGGCTCAGTCGAACCGGAGAATTGAGAGCGGAAGCAGGAATTTTTTGTTGTTCAATTAGGTTGGTTAATGAATTTGAATGAGCGATTTAAAGTTTGCGGTGGGGTCTCCATCGAGTCGCTGGTAGAACGTGGTGTCTTCAAGCTGCCTGGTAGCCTCGCTGACATAATCTAATTCGTTTAGTATTACGAGTGATCCGCCTTTACCTGCAGGCTTGATGATTATGTCATCGCGGGATTTAAGGCGCTGCATTGCCGCCATTTCGTTTGATGAAAGGTTTCTTTTAAACGGAGCTTGTTTGTTATAAATTTCTAATACATCCCGTTTAACGGCGGCGATATATAGGTCCAAACATTTATCTCTTTGCGTAGGCGGGATCCAATGTTTGTGGGATGGAAGGATGGGAGCAGTACAATCAGCAGAATTTTTGTCCAAAAAGTATTCCCGCAATCTTAAGTTTCGAGCAAAATTATCCAAGTCCTTCATGAGCTCGAATTCATTGTAACTGCCTGTAGCTGGGCAAAAATTAAGTCCTCGAGACAACAGTGAAACTTCGTCGCGTGAAAGCTCGTAAGAGGACAAGTTAACTATGTTACTAGATGTCACTGGGTCATCTGCGGATGTGGTACTGTTGTTGTGCGGGCTAATCTTAGGGGTAGCTATCTCGGGAGGAGCATAAGGTACAGTCACCTTGTCTCTCAAAAGTTTCTTGCTTTTGATCTTATATATTTCTGCCGATTTTTTTCGCTGGTATTCAGCCAGTTGCACATATTCGCGGGTCGAGAGTTTATGATGCGAGATTAGTTGGTTGTCTTCGTTACGAATGGATTTAAGTAAAGATTCATAATGGCCGATGACAATGCGCACAAGAGCAAAAGAAGCATTCGAGAGCACGTTATCCCAGGTGGAAACATCAGCTGACATATTTTCAATAGCAGGTTTTAACACAATTCGCAGTCGTCTAGGTACCACACTAGCTTGTAAATAGGTTTTCAGCGTAAAAACGTGAAATTCGAACCGGAGACGCTTTTCTACAACTTTGCGAATTTTCATGAATCCTTTAGAAACAGGATAGCTTGAACAATTTTTACCGGAATATGCAGGCTGTAGTTACTTCTCGGCTGGGGCCGTGGGAGCGTTGCGTTCGGAGGTTGTAATGAGTAACTTATTGAGTGGGAGCAGGAGAAGTCGAAGCACCGACAGTTTGGCACGGGATATTCGTAGGCTGTTGTAGGTAGGGTGGAATCGAAGAGGAGTCGTTCGTAACAATTTTTACCGGAATATGCAGGCTGTAGTTACTTCTCGGATTTCCGTGGGGCGCCGGTGAGCGTTGCGTGTCGGAGGTTGTAATGAGTAACTTAGTGCGGGAGAGTCGAAGCGGGGCACAGCCCAAATCGTAGGCTGTTGTAGGTAGGGTGGAATCGAAGAGGAGTCGTAGATGCGGGGGTTGCCAGGCGTCTGCCTCAGAGTCGGGTGAGCGTGCAGCTGGGAGGCTGGAGTTCATCCACTTCTCGGCGTAGATGTAAGTCGCTTGAAGTGGGCTAGACATGTTGACTACCGCTGGGAGACCGTTTGGGGTAGGTACAACTACTGTGGCTTCACTTGGAACAACATGCGTCGAGGGCTCGCCTGTATTGGGCCCACTCCTTTGTTGTGGGGTTGTCGAACATCTGCTTGCCTTAAACTGGTTATCAGGGTCACAAGGACCCGAAATCCTTTGCGTTCAATGCGGGCCGTTCAATGCCGGCCAGGCGGTCGAGTCCTGGCGTGAAGGGAGCAGGTCGGTGGCGGGGCTGTCATCGTGGACAGAACTTTCCTTCAAAGGAGCGTGGGGGGCATTGGGTGTGCAGGAAGTGCGCCAGGAAGTGGTGGTGTCGCTGCTTCTCGTGATGAGGAGCTGTCGGAGGTGACTTGCGAAGATTGCTGTTCCTTCGAAGCTTAGATGAACGCCGTCAGCAGCCAAGCCACGGTTGGCGGGCAAATAGTAGAAGCCGTGGTCTAAGAAGTTCAGAAGCCATGAGTGGCGGCAGTAATCCCGTAGAAGGGTGTTGAACTGGCGGGCCTTAAGATTGAACCTCCGGATAAAGGACATGTTGTCGCTTTGTCGACGGCGATTGATAGCCCTAGGCAGGACGAACGACCAGGACCAGGGACGCAATATATATATATATATATAATATATATATATATATATATATTATATATATCCATAGATATATATATATATAGATATATATATATATATAATATATATTTATATACTTATATTATATATATATATATATATATATACGCACAAAGTAGAAGTACGCTCTTCGAGACTTTATTTCCAACGTTTCGACCTGAGACAGGGACCTGTCTCAGCGAAACGTTTAAACTGTTTTTGTTTTTTCTTACTTTGTGCGTGCAGTATATATAGATATATATATAGATATATATATATATATTATATATATGATATATATATAGACGATATGCGCATAGTGAGTGATTTTTCGGATGGGCGCCGGTTCAAGGTGTTACACTTCAACAATCAACAATGTGAAGTCAGGTACAAAGTTCTAAACCACAAAATTTGCTGTTCGACCGAACGTTCTGCGGCTGACAGCCGTACGGCATGAAGAGGAACGTCATCCTCAGCGTCGAGCTGTGGGTAACGGCTGTGAACGTTCCCTTCAGAAGAGGGCGCTCGGCCTGTAGACGTCGCGCCGTCGCAAGCCTGTGTCACTTCCTCCCTCTGCCGCACACCAACCGTTAGCGAAGGGAACCGGGTGGAGCTGTCGTCACGCATCGGAGGGTACATATTACATTTTTTGAATCTTTACCCTGCCCACGTCCATGGCATCTACTGGCATAGCATGGGCATGGCAGGGCATGTAATGCGAAGGCAAGATAACCGTTGGTCATTAATGGTAACAGACCGGATTCCTAGAGAAAGCAAGCGTCGCCGGGGGAGGTAGAAAGTTGGACGGGCAGATGAGATCAAGAAGTTTGCGGGAATAAATTGGCAGCAGTTAGCGCAGGACCGGGGTAATTGGAGATTAATGGGAGAGGCCTTTGCCCTGCAGTGGGCGTAGATAGGCTGATGATGGTGATGATGATGATGATGACTCTTTACCACAGTCCACAGCATACTCGGTCAACGCCTCCTTCCTACAACTAGAGGCTGCTTCAAGGAGCACAGGTCCGGTCAACTTCGTCTGGTGGTCTGATAGAAAGCACGACGAAGACGACTGAAAAGCTCCGCCTTTATGACTGTTCCCGGTTACAAAGTTTGGCCCCTATTTTCCCACTTGATTACAAACTTCTACTTACCGAAGCGTTTGAGAACCGCTTGAACGCCATAACAAAGAGCTGCGCCACGTTTTTGCACTCAACTTGAAAGACATGCAGTTACGCCATTCTGAAGTAATGGATTTTTTTTGGCTCGACAATATTGCCGCGAACCATGCATTGGGTTTTTTTTTATGTTTTACGTTTACCTCCGGCAGCGCCCGGCTGTATTATCTGTGTCCCAAGCGAAGTGCGGGTTCTATTCTTTATTTTTATGCCACACAGCTTATCTTATTCAGATAAGGAGAGCGTTTCGCCCTAACGTCACTAGCCTAGAATGATCTTCTTTGATCTACAATATTCTGGGTGTAAATCGACGGTTCGAGAAACACACGCCGAAACATAAAAGCCTGCACAGCAGACGCCGTGATATTCGACTCTCCGACGCTCGCTTGCGAATGTCACTTTGTTGACTGCTGCTTCGCCGCATGTGTATTTTTTGAGTTGTTAGGGGAGCACAAGTTTGCTCCAATAAACTTGTTTTCCTTGAAGACAACAGCGTCGTCTTTAGCTGCGTGACTATATGCAACCACCTGGCAAAAGAACAGGCGAGAACATTTTAATCCAATTTCTTGGTACAGTTTTTAGAGGTCTTCATCCTAGTATGTACGTGTAACGATTGAAGAACTTGAAAAATATAACTTATAAAACAGTCTCAGTGAACACAATATGAGGTTTTTAGAACTTGGTTCAGGTACTCATACATATGCGAAAAATGAGAGTCTTAAATCGTGAATAGAAGTTATGTTAAAGTGGCATTCCAAGCTCATGCTCCGGCGTTGAGTTCTGTTGATTACGGCCGCTGAGTTTTGCTGCTCGCTTTCTGGGTGATGAAAACGTGGCTTTATGACTGCTGGAAGCTGCAAATAAATAGCAAAAATATTACGTACTGTTTAGCAAACAAAATATTTCAAAGCAATGACGACATCTACACATCGTACCACAGGTCCAGATTTTTGCACCCCTTTACTTTGAAGTTTTTTGTGCTATGCGGTCATGCCAGATTGAAAGTTTACATCCAAAGAGCAAGTACATGGCGTCGTGTATATTTTCCTGATACATACGTACTCCGTGTGAGCTTGAAACGAAACAGGGGCGAAGCGACACTTATTCCGAAGCTATGTAAAAACTGCAGGTGACACGAACCCGGCTTGAGGGTCTTCTCTATGAGTGTTCTGTAAGAACTCTTCTACCACCCTTCCTTTTGTGCTATTAAACGAATTCTTCATCTCGGCAAAAACAAATTGATTATTGGTATCCCACTTATTGGTCCTTTTAAGACAACCAAACTCGTTGTAACACATTCTGGATGATTTTAGGAATTTTTCGTGTACAAAAACGAATTCGACACGCGGCTTAAATAAGCCTCTATACAAAAAGGCCTGGATACAGAAAAAAGTGAAATGACAAGCTATCAATGACAGCATCCTGCCTCTGCATACACCAAAAATTTATCCCCGTGAAAAAGTAAGTTACGATTGAGACAAGGATACTCTGCGGAAAGATGAAAACGCAATATAGCTATCTTCCCTCAATATACAGTACCTAAGAGCCATAAAATATCCCACCAGCTCATCCTTTATTAGGTAGAAGGCCACAAGAAAGGACACCGAGCACAAACAGCGAAATATAATAACAGTGCCTGAGAACTTGTACCCAACATGGTACACGAACTGGAAACCGGTACAATGAAAGTTTTGGTGCCAATCAATGTGCAACTCATCTGCTGAACGGTATAAAACATTCTCGACTTCATAAATTCACCGTGAATTAGCCATTTTTTTTGCGTAAGCAAAACGTAAGTAATAAGTGACGTGTGAGCGCACAGCTATGACGACATGCGTTGCAATTTGATGCTTATCTTATGAAGATCACAACCAAGCCATCAAATATTGGGCATAAGTGATACAAAAACACTGGACATGTCTTACAAAAACTATGACGGCAGCTGGGGCTGGCAAGAGGAACACAAGGCTGAAATTTTCGTTCACGCCACGAATCGATCCAGTAATGCTAATCCTGTACTTGATAAAATAACTTTGATCAAGTATGGATTGATCTTGGAAACTCCAGGGTTGAAAAACCAGCTTTCTGTGTGTTCAGTCAGTTCCCAAAATGTGGGTTGGCGTCACGTCTTCATAATGTAGAGGTACTTTATAAAGTGACGCACTTCATTGTCATCGTCTGCGCTGTTGTACCCCCTACGACGGCACCGAAAATGTATTGTAGGTAAATTTTTGTTTTATCGCGCTCTGTAATAATAAATTTTGCACCTTGTCTTCACACTTGTGTGTACTTCTCGGTCAGAGCATAGGGGGTCTAGTTCAGATAACGCCCACGGATACCTTTGCACATTCGATTACTTTACTTGCAACATATAGGAGCTACGTGCAAATATCAGAAAAGAAATCGTACCAGTTGTCGTCGTGTAGTTTTTCCCGTCATTTTCCTTTTTCGAATAATTGCCTGGTGCACTTAAAGAATCTCTTACTGTAAGAAAGTTTGAACAACGTGAGAGATACACTTGCACGTACCACCAATAGAAAATGTATTCATTACGTTCACAACCGCTCAACCTCGCAATTTAAATGCTCAGGTTTTTGAGACCTGTGTTTTTGGAATGAAACCGACCGCAGTACCAGAATGTAATAAATCCTATTCATCGCCGGGTATAAATCAAATTTATCTTTGTGACAGCTAGATAGCCTTGGGACAAAATCATTTTCGATCTTTTGATGATAAACGGGCATGAGAGCGCCGACGTCTGTTTACAGTTCATTTGATAACAGTGGTGACAGATGGTTAGCGGGGCTTGGGAAATTACTTCACGTAAAGCTGCGCAACAATTCCTCCGTATATTTGTGCTCTTTGGTGGTACAAACTCGTTAACTGCCCCCTAACGCAAAAAATTACTCACGTAGTGATAATTTCATGCCTACTCAACTAGAAAAATGCGCGAAACATCCCCAGGTGGTCAAATTATTCTGGAGCCCTCCACTACAGTGTGCCCCATCGCCTGTGCATCGTCGGTGCATAAAACCTCATAATCAATAAAACTAGATAACGTCATCCTGGAATATCACCAGAAAATACGAAATAAGGTTTTTGCTGGCGTGCTTATATGAACAGCCTGTAAAGGCACGCCATTTTATTCCTTGTAATGCAGAACGTCAAACTAAAGTGTGGTAACGCTACAGGATAAGACAGTGTCAATTTTTATGTACGTGCACGTTTCTACGCGTTTGCCTACCTCAAGCAGTGCGAAGAATCATTAACTAAGGTGTGAAGGTTGTTAGCTGGTTCATGACATTGGTGAAAAACAGCGCGAAGAAATTTAAACGAAGGACTAAGATGTTTTCTATTCTCTACCCCACGCGACCCTTCTTGAGGTCGTCAGCGAACCTACCGACATTTTCTGAGCCACTCCTTTCCAGAGTTTCTCGTAATTAGTGCAAGCAGGTTCCTCAAACTACTGTTGTTCTATCTCTGTTCTATCTTCGGGAACGTATGTGGGGATTGCTTCGTTTACAAAGAGGAAACGTGTATAGGCTCCAGCCCAGCCCCCATGTTTTGCGATCTGTGGTTGGCTAGCGCACACAAAACTTGTGCAGGAAGCGTTGAAGCAGATCTCCATGGTCAAGATACTCCGGTTCGGAGACGAAATCTTTGTAATCTGCAGTGCTCGGACTGACGGCGTAACACCGGTAAAGAATCCGTTTGGAGTCGCCTTCTCTGTTATTGAGGAACTTGTTCTCTCCAGGCAGCAGCTAGTGGATGGCCAGCTGAGGTTCCTCGGCCTGAAGCTGCAGATAAGCGCGGAGCGTGCGCGTAAAATATATGCCACGAGATTGCGGAAAAGCGCTGCCGCCATATTTTCCGGCCCACTTGACAATCTCATGAAACGCAAGTGGCCACAGACGTTGAGACAAACATGTCATTCAAGTCATGACCCCCTCCAGGTAGACTGGGTGTTCCCGAACCAAGTGCAGCGCCTTCTAAGGTTGGAAAATTGGAAAATCCTGATGGCGTCATTCGCAGCCTGTCGAGAAAGGTATCGTCTGGAGAGGGGGCACGCAATGACTTCAAAGCGGCGACGGTCCTACCACTATATTCACGGTGTCCCGCACGAACTCCGAAAAACCGTTGAGTTACTAGAGTGCGTATGATATTTTCTGCCAAATCAAGCTAGCCAGGTTAGGGAAGGAGGTGAATTCTATAAAGTTGCCGGTATGTTCGAAGTTTCAGCGCACGATAGAGTCTCCAGGTGTTCAAAATTAGTCCGGAGCCCTCCACTGCGGCGCGCCTCTTCGCCTGGGTAACGTCTGCGCGTTAAACCTCATAATCAATCGAATCATCTCGGAGGAGCCACATCGCAATACACGTAACAAGAAGCACCTCAATGCGTTTCAGGCAGCGCATGACTGGAGTAGCGTACGAGATTAGTGTTATTTGCGGCATCTCATACGTGGGACAAACTGAGCGTTGCGTGAGCGGCCAAACATGCGAGCGCGCCTGTGCTATCAAATCCACTAGTGGCAGCACCATTGACATACAGGTCCGCGAAGAAGTAAACGGGGCACGGGAGCGGTGGCCGAACTGCATCGCTGCGCCGTGTGTGGGCGCCGACGGAACCAAAGTCGCACTGCCCCCGCCGCCCTATCTGATATGTTTAATCGCCGCTCTGCTGGCGTGTCATGCTGGGCGTGACGGTTTTCAAAAGGCAGCTCTGGGCTATAGAGGGGCGCTGTTGCGTTGCCGTTCGCAGGCATCAGCGGTGGCCGAAGTCGTTGATTGATTGATTGTTGGCTTTTGTGCGCCGACGCAACGCAGGCGATGAGGCGCGCCGTAGTGGAGGGCTACGGATAATTTCGACCTCCTGGGGATCTTTAACGTGCGCCGAAATATCGCACACACGGGCGTTTTGCTTTTCGCCTATATCCGAAAAGCGGAAGCCGCGGCCGGGAATCGAACCCGCGTCCCCGTGCTCAGAGCACAGCGCCTTCGCCACTGCGCCACCGCGGCGGTTGGCAACTGAATGCGCCGCTGTTGAGCTAGACGAAGCTGTAGGCCGCAGTGGTTTTCCATAGCATGTCTTTCCTATACAATTCATTGTAAGCCGACGACAAAGTTACCTTGGACAATATAGGAAGCGCATTTACAAAACTTTTTGTTTTCGGAAAAAAAGGACCTTGCTTTCAACATTGTTTTTTTTATTCGGTGTTTCTCTCAAGTTGCTGCTCTCACTGAGTTCAGCTATGTTCCGAGAATACAAAATGCCCATGCGATGGAAATTTTCTGTGCTAAAGAACGCCGTTAAGAATAGAAACAATAGCTGTCTTATATTACAGCGGGTCTCATAGGGCGCATATTTTGTTGTCGCATTAACCCTTTCACTCCCGTTGACAAGCATAGTCGTCAGAAGATTTTGTACCGATATGACCGTTGGCGAGTATGGTCGTCATCGGTCAGGACGACTATACTTGTAATTGCTTATTTTGGAGCCCTAACGGCGTTTTTTGTGCACGACCTTGGTGCAATGCGGGAAAGCCATCCTCGAGCAATCTTTTTTTACACCATTAAAGATATAAAGGAACGTTATTTCATCGAAACAACAGTGCCATTTTATTCAGAACAAATAGCTCTACATATTGAGGGGAAACATGTTTTTGGTAAATTTGGCATATTTTTCTTTCTTCTTAAGGGTTAAAACTGACGTTGTTATTGTTAACGAGCACCTTCTAGAAATTAAGAAAATGTTACACCTTTCAAACCCTATGGCGCGGTTATGTCGGTGGTGATTAGAAAATATTAACTAGCTGATGCTTTGACACCCGCCGTTAGAAATATTCAGCGCCCTTCTACTTTTGAAAAAGGATGAGCTGTGGTGTGCAATCTTAGGGTCGTCTTAGCACTTAATTTATTTCTCAATAGTTCCGGTAAAAGAACAGTCAGCCCGCCGTTTTCTGCAATCGAACTGTCTGCGTAGATGTCCATCTATTGACAGGCAGACAGTAATTCTGTATCGTTTACAACATCAGTGTTAACTCAATAACACCAAATTTGGAGCCATTTTTCTGGTAATCATACTCCCTCGAGGCGCCCTACCACTTTGCTTGGTCGGCTCGCGGTCGAGCTGCTCTTATACGAAGTCATGGAGCATCACCGTCCGGCCCGCCGCCTCTATCCCCGTTGACCACCCATGCCTCAGAGACGGTCAGGAGCGCCCATGGGGCCCCCTCAAGACCCTCAACTCCCTCGTCAGTCGTTCCCCCTCCACAAAATCCACCCTCTCAGTTCCCTTCCCCTAGCTGCCCCCTCTGTGACTCCCTTGAGACTCACTCACACCATGTGGCCTGTCCTCTTCAACCCATCCCCCCAATCTGCAGCAGCATCGAGCCGTGGGAGGACGTGCTGGGAAGCTCGCAACCGGCGGTGCAACTACAAATGGTTGACCGAGCTGCCAGCATCGCCGCCAGCCTTCGGCCGTGGCCATATCGCGTTCCTAAGCCAACTTGCTCGGAAAATAAAGTTATTTCTCTCTCGCCATCCTTCACGGCGCATAAGGCAATGTGAGAAAGCGAGCCTTCAAAATCCAAACTTACACCGATCTTTCGAAAGAGGGTTCACCTGAAAGCAAAAATGCATTGTTAGAAGACACTTTCTTTTATGCGAAATTTCAGCCATATTCTATTATATATGAAGGCGGTATGAGCGCTTTTAAGTTTGTATGAATTTTTCTCACGCAGGGATCCGGTATTTTCGGGGCGAAAAAACCTGCTCCGGGAGGAGCGTGACGCGATACCACACCCGACAGTCGTAAAGCCCAGCTCTAGAAAAGCTCCGCTGTTAAGAACACCTTGCCTTGCTCAGTAGCAGCGCGAAAGTTTTATTTATTTATTTATTTATTTATCAATACTTTAGGTTTTCTGCAGACCCATACAGGAAGCGGGCATACAACATCCCAGGTATCTAATTAGATAGAAAGTCAAGGAAAACAATATTTTGAGGGACGATAAACGGAACACTTACAACAGGAGACTCAATAGTGCATTGGTGTTTTTCCCATACACGAGAAGAAGAAGAAGAAAAATTGACACGTACAATACACCACTGCAAAACCCGTTTTTCGCTTCACAACAAGACCAACCACACACAAAAAAAAATATACAGCTCTATACCTGTCAACAAATAAACAAAATTGATAAATATCTGATAAGTAGCTATTTAAATTATTCGCATATTTCCGAAGGTGCCTGGAGAGAAATTGACACGTACCAGTCTTGACGGTTCTGGATAACTTTAGCTTAGATATTAACTTAAGGCCACATGATAACGCCTACCATTGCGTTCTCGTAACAATTTTCGGTACCTTTATTTTCCTTTTTATTATTTGTAGTTTTGGGGAGTTCTTCATATAATTTTTTGTTTTTAACTTTTTTGATCATTATTTTTCCGCAACGTTACGAGTTCGTGGCGGTAACAGCAGTTGTACCGGAACTATCGGGAAATAAATTATATGATAATGAGCCGCTAAGAATTATGCACCGCAGCTCCGCTGGTCATCCTTCTTCACAGAGTGGAAGGGCATTGAATTTTTTTAACGGTGCGTGTCGAAGCGTCAGCTAGCTAATATTTTCTTTTTGCCTTACCTTCGACAGAACAGCGCACGCGGGTTCGATTCCCGGCCGCGGCGGCCGCTTTTCTGGTGGAGGGGAAAAGCGAAAACGCCCGCGTTTTCTAGATTTCGGCGGCGCACCTTGAAGATCCCCAGGTGGGTCAAAATTAATCGGGAACCCTCCACCCCTCCTCTACAACGCACGTCATCGCCTTTGTAGCATCGGTGGGTTAAGCCCCCACAATCAATCAATCAATCAATCAATCAATCAATCAATCAATCAATCAATCAATCAATCAATCAATCAATCAATCAATCAATCAATCAATCAATCAATCAATCAATCAGTCAGTCAGTCAATCAATCAATCAATCAATCAATCACTCAATCAATCAATCAATCAATCAATCAATCAGTCAATCAATCAACATAACAGCGCGAAAGGGTTTAATTCAAAGCTGCAACATTTTCTGAACTAATAGAAGGTCCTCGGTAAAAATAACAACATCGGTTTTAAAGCGACAACAAAATATGGTCCCTTTGAGACCCGCTGTAAGAGAAAACAGCGATTGTATCTATTCTTTACGGCGTTATTTACACAGACAATGTCCATCGCATGGGTATTCTGGATTTTCCTTTCTTCAGAACAGACCTGAACTAAGTGGCAGAAGAAACTTGGGAGAAACCCCAAATTTAAAAGAAAAAGCAATTCATATTGAAAGCGATATCTTTTTGTCAGAATAATTACAATTTCTGTCGATGTGCTTCCTATATGGTCCAAGACAACTTTGAAGTCGGCTGACAATAATGCAACGGCGTAAAATTTTGTGCCACCCTTTACAGCGGGCAACAAGACACGTTTCAGAGCGCGCGCAGCTTCGTCCAGCTTAACAGTGGCGAATTCTGTCGCCGCTGATGCCTGCGAACGGCAACGCAACCAGCACCCCCCTCTAGCTGAGAGCTGCCTTTTGAAAACCGTCACGCCCAGCATGACAAGCCAGTAGAGCGGCTATTGAACATATCAGACAGGGCGGCGGGGGCAGTGCGAACACACTCTTAAGCGTGAACCGCATGGAGCGTTTTTTCACGCGATTCACGGGCGCCGGCGTTGCGTGTGCGTTTTTCCGACGCCCGCGTCGACGAATCCGCGCACGCGGCAGCATCTGCGTTGGCTAGATTTTGACGCGCGTCGGGCGCGGCAGTGGGAGGAGCCTGGCGAATTGCGCCAATGGGGAGGCGCGCGCCTCATGGCGGCGGTTTCGAAGCGCTACGAGACAGGCCGACTGGCTCCGCCGGGGATGTTTAGGCTTACCACCCCAGCAGATATTGAATGGGCGCTTTCAGAAGCAGCGCGGGTGATGTTTTATAGTACCGTTTTCACCAGCATTATAAGCTCCTCTACCGCTCAAGCAACTTTGTGCGTGTCTTGAGCGGCATTTTAGAGAGCGCTCAGAAGCGGTCGCTCGAGCTCCTGTTGCCACTTCGCGGCCGAAGCCGCCGCCATGTTTCCGCCGCCTGCCGCGCCGCGCGCAGCGTGCGGGTGGCTCCGCGGCAGCGTCAGCGCCTGTGGCGTGCGCGGCGCGTTTTCGCGAGCAGAAACGTAAAGCGAGCTCCGAGACCACGCCGCTGACATGGAGATTTCAGTTCTAAACAGTTGTTCAAACTAAAACATGAAGCAATTTACAAATAATTGCCTCAGTAATCCTAGCTGGTAACTTTAACGAACAACGTCAGTTTTGTTTCGACTTGCTAGAAGTTGCGCCGCGAAGTGTGTGTGCAGTCAGCTCAGATCTGCGTGCCTGTTGGTACGGATGCACGCGCTTCAATGCCTTCCCCGCTTGCGCTGTCATTCGGGCCCCTGATTCCGATCTGAACTACCGCAGTTCACTTCTGGCTCGTCCCGTTGGAATCAGCTTTACAGTTGTTTTATTCATGGAACTTCTTACAGCTCTCCGTGCTTCTTTTCGCGCGTTCGTGAAGGTAGAACTAGGTAACGCGCGGTTTGTCGACAACGTCACTCTCCCCGCGCGCTCTGTGCAGCAAATTACTTTCAGTCAAGCTTGAAGTGGAAGCGCGCGAACTTGACGTAAAACTTGTATCGCAGGCATGCATTCTGCGTTGGCCTGCGATCGACCGCGTCTTTCGTTCCTGTGCTTCGAAGGGCCGCGACTGGCAGCGTTGGCCCACGCGATACGTTTTTTTTAATATCCACATTCAGCTCAAGTTTCACTGCCGACGCCGCATGCACAGGGCGGTACAGCGCATGTTTGGAGCGTGTTCATTTTGGCGCCCCAGTCGGGCCCTTGGCGTCCTCGCGCATGCGCAGTCGCATTCGAGCTTGCGCGCAAGTGGTGTGAGCGTTGCCACCTTGCTCACTCAGTACACGCTTTCACGTCGGTTTACCCACAGGAGATGCGCGCAATGCTGTCGACGCCGCCTGCACAAAATCCGCCTGAGTACCAGCGGTTCCCGCCGCCCATGTTACAATTAATCCCGGCAAGTGCTTCGCTAGCGGCGCGGAAATAGTAGCACGTTGCCAATTACGCCATCGCTTTCGCCGTTTTTTTTAGTAAGCAGCTCAGCTGGCCCTTCAAATCGTTGTATCATGTCTGCCTCTGTGGGTGTACGGTTCAATGCATTGGCTCGCGGCGCGAGTCAGTATATTATCTCTATGCAGAAAACGCTACATGCGGTTCACGCTTTAGACCGGCGCTCCTTGGTTCCCGTCGGCGCCCACATGCGGCGCAGCGATGGAGTTTGGGCACCACTCCCGTGCTAAGTTTACTTCCGGGCGGACCTGTACAGCCTAGCAGGTGAGGGTGCGAGACGTGGTTTGAATGATGTAATATCCTTAAGCGCTGCAATGACAAAAGAACACGCGAGATTGTCGAAGCCTTTTCTATACGTGAGCGCTTCGGTGCATATGTTAGCGGGCCATTTGTGGAGTTGTTAAGGATAGAGAGTTTATCTGCGTTACTTGTGGTCTGCAGTCTTCCTCATTTTTAGGTCCTCTGCGCGCAATGAATTCATTTTTTGTAAGTCAGTGCCATGTTTGTCTTTCTCTTTTTTCCACCCAGAGACTTTGCGTTTTTTTTTTTGCAAAGACGAACAAACACAAACGTTTTTAGCTCCACTTCAGCTCAAGCTTAAACATAATGTATATACTTACGAATTAAGGCCAGTTCCATCATTAAATCTGAAAATTTCGAGTATTAAGTGAGTGAGAAGGCCAGAAACACAACACAAAATTAATCAAGGACCTAAGAACGTGCCATAACTTGAGCAAGATCTTAAACTCAGCCCATCACAATTTTTTTCTTTTGTAAGTGCAAAATTGTATGCTTGCAAGTTTTCTTGCTCGTCTGTTGATTTGAAATTTGCCTTAGTTCTTTAGTACTCTGGGAAGCCTTTCCAATACAATCATGTATTCGGTATTCCAAAATTACAAAAATCCCTGTTTGGTTCAAACCTTACCACATAGCAGAATCAGCCGGTTTGGGCAAAGCGAACAATTGGTCGGCAAAGCGAAGAATTGGTCGGCACAAGAAATAAGGATTTCAAGAAGTGTTCCTAAAACTTTTCACGAACTTGGTGTTTCGAGCAACGCAAGCTATTACATTTATTTTTTCACGGAAAGGTATTTTTATACTTCCAAATTGTTGCGTAACAGATCGTCAAAGTCTCCACGGAGTTCTTTCACAGAGTGAACTCAAAGTGACTAATTTTTGGGAAGTCAAAGAAATCTTCCTATTGCACAGTAGGTCAGCTTTGTCGCTGTGTTAATTGTGTAGGTCACTCACCTCGGCGAATAAAGACGATGTAGACAATCAAAATCATCACTATTCCTACAACGAATTTGAAGCACCAAGCCTTGCAGTCACAGCCCAGATGTTCCTTTTCCATCACCCTGCACAAAAAGGTATTGTCGCAGTTCGGTCTGGGGACCCGTCGCGGTGGCTCAATGGCTAAGGCGTTGCGCTGCTGGGGCCAAGGACGCTGCATGGTTAAATCCAGGCCGCGATGGCTGCGTTTCTGACGGAGGCAAAAAGCGAAAATGCCGCTGTTTCCAGATGACGGCGCAAGTTAAGTATATCCAGGTGGTGAGAATTAATCTGTAGCCGTCGACTACGGCGCCCCTTATACACGTTAAACCCAAGGAGGTTGTATAGAACTTCTGGAGTGGAGATGGTGCTCGAAAACTGACGCCGACGGCCGCCATCTTGCCGTGGGTAGAAAACTCGTTCCGCGGTAGCAGACGCATTGCATTCGTCGCATAATGTACTTGTTTTTGCGGCGGGTTACGTTATATTTTTTGCTTCCGTTCTTTTTCGTTTTCTTTTGTTTTGTTTTGCAAGTTGATTCTCTCATGCGGCTACCTTCAAGCGCACCGAGCTTTTCTTGCGCGCGTTCATTTCGCCGCATGTGGTTTCGGTTATGCTCCCCTCTCCGTGTTTCTAGTTAAGCGCTTCGCAAGTCGCCCGTGCGTGCGCCGGGGGCGCACACATCTGGTAATTATTTACATTCTTGGGCGCTAACAACTAAAATAAACAGTAGACACAATGACATTTTTTTCTGCCCCATGTGTCGTTCTTCCGAGTTCTCTCTTGCCAAAGAGCAGAACTCGTGTTCGTTCGATCCTCGTTCGCGGATGGATGCTCCAAAGGTGTAGAAAGCAGAAATGGTCTGCTCGTGCGTCGCGTTCGGCTGCGCTAATCGCGCGAAGAAGGCGTCGGAAATCACCTTTCATCTGTAAGTACTGAGGGTATCTGTTTGTTTTGGGTTTCGAGGGCATTACTAGTATTATAACGTTATGAGTGCACATTTGCCCGCCGTTTGTGCGTGATGTAAAGGGAAAATTTGCCGTAGCACCTGCCGTCCGGTTACTGAGCATACCGTACGCGCTTGTTTACGCAGATATGTTTTCGCTCGTAGTTGTGGTGGTCCTGTAGTCGCTTGACTGCGCGAAATCACATGTTTGTAACTATGTGGGGCGCAAATTGTTTTTCCGCACTAATTTAAATGCAGAGTATTGCTAAGGCAGTTACGGTCAAAAATCAAGGCACTCTTGTTTAATACGTTTCCTTTACATCCGGCCATACGTGAATACACTGACGTTTCTCGTTAGCGCTGTTTCGTAGAAGTCTTAGCTGCACCGCAATGCTCTCCCGCGTTCTTCGTCCGCGTGATTTTCTTATCAATAGCACGCTGCTCGCGTCCGAACTTGCGCGGTCAACGAGGTTGTGAATGTGATTGAGTAACCTCCTGCGAGTAGTTTTCTTATCAATAGCACGCTACTCTCGTGCCAACGTGCGCGGTTAATGTAGTCCTGCATCCAATTCAGTAACCATCTGGATTTGAAAAATAAAGTCAATGGGAGTCCCATGCCTTCTGTAAAATGCACGCGGAATAAAAAAAAAACCTGCTTTAATGTGCTTCAGTGTGTGTCAAGTCCATTTCGCAAAATACGATTGAAAAGCTGGAAATAGACCCGCCGCGTTGGCTCAGTGGCTAATGCACTGTGCTGCTCACCCCTAGAACGCGGGTTTGATTCCCTGCCAGACAAAAAAACGGTTTCCCACGTGTCATTCTCTACAACTTCTTGTATCTATTCATGCATTGCTGGTAATTTTGGTTGATAGTTGATTTCCATTGTTCTCAAAAGCAATGAAGATTTTTTTTATTAACTCTGAAAACTAAATACCTTACATTAAAACTACTTAAATGTTTAAGTCAGCTAAAAAAACTGTACAAGCCCAAAACTTTTACTCAAGATTGGCTGGCAAGCAAAAAATAAGTCACTAAGACCAGTGTGCCCCCTTAAGAACGGCTTCCCCGTCTTTATTTTATGTTCACTATAATAGGTACAGTGATACAGTAGGAAACAACGCAGCACCTGGTATTTTTTCGGTACCGATAGCACAGCAATGAAGATTGTGAGGTCGCTTAAACCGGTGCCGTACCTGATCCAGCGATTCTTTTCCGCCGCGCTCACGCGCGTACCGTCGGGCATGACGAGAACCTTCTCCTCGCCGTGCTTTCGGCGCTGTTCCTTCTCCTCGATGCTCCCTTCTTCCAGGGGCCTCAGCGACCGCTTGGACGATCCGGCGCTCCCGCGACTGCCTCCGGCCAGGGAACTCAGCGAGGCTCCGCTGACATCCGGTTCGCCCTCCAGCTCCCCACGCCGACCACCGTGCTTTCCACGGCGGTGTATGCTCCTTTTTCTGGACGAAGAGGGGCTGCGCTTGCTCGTTCGGCTTGCCCTCGACCGAAGCGAGCGCTTGTCAGCCGTCGCGGGGCTTCCTTTGTCCTCCCTCTGTGAAAGGAATTCCCGCGTCTTTATGACGAAAAATACCTAGAAAGGCTCTAATCTGTGCAGGTTGGTACGTATCGTGACGAAAAGCAGCTGGAACATTGACAAAAAACGAACGACAGGAAAAAGAGGAGACGCCAGAGCAGGAAAACAGGACAGCAGCCTGTCCTGTTCTTTTTTGTTTTCCGCTTATTGTTCATGTTAACACTGTTGCCTGCTTTTAAAATAGATTCTACAGTTTTTGTGTTATTTTACAGGTCCATGTATGCACGTCTTCTTTGTCATGTTCTATTTCTGAAATTACAAGGGTCTAGTTGGTGATAATGCTTTGCGTTACTCCTTATGAGTGCTGAAATCCTTAGGCTTTAAATTTCTGGTCTCCGTAAATGGCGTTAATTTAAATGAGGGCGCTATTTTCTGGAGGTTCGAGTCTACGTATAAGCAATTATGCGTGGTAGGTTATTCCAAATCTCCATCCGGAATCATAAAATGGATTAAAATAAGTTGCTTCGTTGTCGCTTAGGGTAGCTCATTCGTCCTTCTTACAGTGAAGTTGCACATCATCAATTCCACATTTAAATATAAACTACACAAGTTTAGTATTGTCAAAACATTGTGCCACGGGTGAAATGTTCGTGCAATGATTGTACTTCATTAAAGCTGCTACTGCCGCTTTCGCAGGCGTCTGGTCATTTTTCGGTTATGGCGGAAGCAGCAGTGGCGGGAACGCCGGCATAGAAAGGACGGCAGTGCGCCGTGCGGAACACCCTGGCTATCTCGTGACTACTGCGCCTCGGAGTAAGGTGGTGTCTAGCAGGGTTGGGTGGTGCTGAGGGGTTTGGAGTTGTGAAAGTGCAGTGGCAAAGAAAAGTGCAGACGTCGGCTGCAAGAGCCGTCGCCACTGCTGGACCAGCGGTCGTGCAAAACCTCCGTGCTCCCCTCTCCGAAAGCGCAGCGAATGACCTGTGTTCTACATTTTGTGAGCTACTTTGGTTCTGCCATTCCCGCCCGGTGCATCGTGCCGTTTTTATGACCATCCTTTATTCACGCCGTCCTCGTCGCGTCATGTCGTTGTGGGAAATGTAAGGCTTCCTCCTTGTATAATTTAAAGCTGTTTTATGGATCGCACGCCGTATACGATAGGCATATTTACAACGTTCTAATCAGAGACAAGCCACCGGATTAACATCCGTACTGCTGATCTTTTGTCTCGACCCTCCGCAACTAAATGTTTATATTCATGTAGTACCGAAGAGAGCAATAAAATAACTGACTTTCGCAAATTTTCTAGTTTCAGCAAGGTTGGTATGCCAGTGTGAAAAGAATGAATCGTTCTAACTCGGTTTTCATCCTGCGAAGTGCTCCTCACTCTTTGGTTGAACGTTTAAGTTGTTATTTTAATTTGATAACAATTGTCTTTTCATAACTCCCCATAAATCGAGACAGGTAAAGTTATTACCGGGTTGCTTATCTACCTGCTCAATACTGGCAACTTATGATACAGACGTGCTTCCCAATCCTGCAAGCGTCCGCCCTTAGCGTATGAAAACCTAGTTAAATTGTCACGTTTTCTCACATTGCTGAGAACGCAAAATAGTGGGTCAATTCTGATACAAGCTTCGTGGTTTGGATTTAGACGTTTGAACTTCGCGTGATAACAAAGCGATAGTTAAAACAAATATAAGAATTATTCAAGCACCTTTGCTGGTGAGGCTAGTTTGCTGGAGGCGCGGCTGACTCGACTTCGTTCTGCAGAGGAATGGCTGGTCGACGGTCCGCGTCGCTTCCCGGCGCCTTGACAGGTTTCTCGAGCAAGCAGTTTTCTGCCCCTTTCCAGGTAGGCTTGACCGAGATGTTTCCCGGTGTGGCATCCTTGGGGCTTTCCCGAGAGTGGGCTCTCGACTTCCTCCACAAAGGGTCCTTTGCCGGCTGCGCAAAATACGGGGCCGGTGTGGTCCTTTCATCAAATGTCACCGTTGTCATCATCATCATTAGTTTATCTAGGCCCACTCCACGGTGAAGGCGTCTCCCAAGCACTTCTATCCCGTGTTGCCCAAGAACAGGTCTTGAGCAGCCAGAAATATCTGCCAGCATGAGTGCGCGGATGTATTACCATATCGCTTCTGATTTGGCACCGTGAAGCATAAGCGTCGCCCCGGAGGCGAAGTTTTGAATTTTGTTACTTTTCTAAATGGTCCGCTCTGTACTGCTGTAGCTGAAGCAACAAGATGACCGTTCCATTTTAACGGTCCAACGCAGTCATGCATCTTCTATATCCAAAACCCATTCTACAGAAATGGACCTCCATTTGGGTTTACTCTGTTTTTATTCTGCTTGCATTCAGTCTACTTTTTCCCACTTTTAAGCCCCGCGGGCAAATGGGAACTACCATGCGTTGCATGCTGTGTTGTTGTTACTGCTGGTTCTATTTTTATGTTCGGTTGCCTTCAGAAACAGCAGCATTCATATTCTTGTGAAATGCTTCCCGAAGCTCACCTTGGCCGGAGTGTCTTGATTGAGGTAACCTTCTGGGCTGGGGTCAATTGTGGGGAAGAGCGAAGCGGCCCCGCTGGGTGTGGCAGCAGATGAACCCTTCTGAGGGGGATATGTTTTCTGGCTTTTGGATGCAATCAAGTCTGCCCTGGAGGAGGCCCTGGACAAGCTGGCTTTGCTGCCGGAACTTCGCTTGGATGCCTTGGTGGCGTTCGAGTGCATCTCGCGTTGCTCTTAAGAAACAAACACATTAGAGAAATTCAGGTCAATTGAGTTATGGGCTTCCGTGAGCTTTCGTTTGCTGTATTTTTTCTTCCGGTCGATCTGTTTCCGAGCTTTGTCAAAAGTTAAAAACTATTATGGCGAAGACTCGTACATATTAGAAAACCAGTCCTTTGTGGATTCATCATCCGGAACACATGCAACTCCGAAAGTGGCCAGCCATTATTTCTTTGCTCTGTTTTCTTCGTCGTGGAGGGACGTATTTGCTGACATATATCATTAACATTGAATCAAGTTCGCTGTATAAAAGCATAAATTTTAACTACCCTAATAGTTTTCAGTATGAGTGTACTGTTAGTGTATAAGTAGTTCTTGCTTATTAAAAATTGCCTGCTGTATGAGCAGACAGAAAAATAAACAATTTTTCACCACTGGAACCACCGCCCGAAGGGAGGCAGGCAGGTCAGCGGAGAGAAAACCAGACATACGAAAAGTATTGTTTTGTTACTCAATGTGACCAAAACTGCTGCCTGCAGGGAAATGTTTTTGTTCTATCTTCTTTAGCATATGATTCCTTCCCCTGCACTTGCTTTACATTACAAATATGACCCTCTTTTTGGACGAGGCGTTCACTAGAGTCAGGCATAAAAGAAATCATTCCCTAAACCAAAGCTTCAGATTATCCGAACGTCCAGAGCATGTTTGCTCAACTGTAGCGTTGTATTTCACGGAAATAAGGCGCATTGAGTTTTCTAGTAACTGTAAAAAACCGGGTATTTTGTGTGCAATGGCTAATACCCGAACAAACGCGCGTTGATTCATAATTAGTGGTAATTAGTGCTTCTATAGATGAACGTTTAATAAATCCAGCTAGTACATGTAAAAATACCACCGAAACAATCATTCGAATGATCCGCATGTGGTGCAGTTTCTATTTAGGAGTGTAAAAAGTTGGAGGGATCGTTGGAATGCTGAATGGGGGGCCCCTTCTGCTGTCGCATTCATGTTTGCGGCACGCGGTCATGCGCCTTTTGCTCCCAGTATGGTGCCTATTGTATCTGTAGAACACGTGGAACTTACCTGCGGCGGCCTTCTGCTTTCTTCCGCCGCTGTGCCGAGGTGCCGAAGCTGGACCAAGACCGGGGGGGCTCTGCTTTTTTGCCTTAGCGCCATGCTGCGAAAAAATAGTGCGCTAAAATATCATACGACTCTCACAAAACAAAAGCAAAAGGAGGGAGTCTTTTGTTGCCAAGGTACCATGATTGCTATACAAAGGGTAAAGGTTATTTGCTTCGCTTGGGTTTGTCAGCCCTCTCAAATATTATCATTGAGTATTTAGCTTCACAGCTACGTAGTCCATATACAATTACCACGCAGGAACGTGTAATGAAATTCTTCAGTTTTAAATGCAGCCTAGCTCAAGCGTAAGATATAGCAAACAATATTTAACACAGAGGTACCTAAACTAAAGGGAGGAATTTCGTGAATTTCGAATGCGAATCCCAGTCTTGCGAGATAGAGCCAAAGAGAGAGAGAGGGTGTGTGCGTGTGTGTGTGCGTTTCTGCGTGCGTGTGCTCGTCCGTAAATGCGCGTGCGTGTGTGTGTGCGTGTGTGAGTGTGCGGGTCCGCATGCGTGCGCGTATATGTCAATCTGCCACCAGTTGGGTAGGTTTGATGTTTTGGATGGGTTTGAAGTTGAGTGGATCTGAAGATGTAATCTATCTGCCACCTATATGCTTAAGGTTTGGGGAAATTAGTTTTATTTCACTATCCAAGTGTTACTAAAACTAAAATGTGAACGAACCACAAGCGTTTTTTCTCAAGTAATAAAGTGTCTAAATGACTACAAAAATGCAAGGTTTGTATGTATGACATTTCGGTGAGTTGATGTAAATATGCTTCCATTGTTAAAACACTCAGCCCTCTGTACTCCCAAACAGTCTCAAACCGTAGTCTACAGGAACGAACTGTCCATAAAGCATACGTGTTGTCATTTTCACAGCCTTAGCCTGGCGATTAAAATAAGGTTGGCTATGGTATATCTGTTAACGCGTCACCTGTTAAAAAATTCCTTGGCAGAAAGCACAGCATCTCCCAACTAACAATCCTTTTACCGTTTTTCCGTGAGATCGCATGGTCAAATACCAATTACTGTACCTTTTCGGGTGATGTAACCGAGTCTTCGGTAGTCCTTGATTCACTGGTGGAACCTCCCATCGAGCTGTGGCGTTCGTTATTTCCGTTCAAAGACGACTTAGCTCAACGAACTGTAAATAATTGGGGTTTTCGTCACGTTACTCGCAAACCCTAAGAGAAGCTCACGTACAAAACTTGCCTGCTCGAAAAAAGACTCTCACCGATGAATCTGGCCTCTTTCTGCTGAAGCGACGAGACGAATACAAGCGCAGTTGTATTCGGAATCGGGCGTTGGTGGGTCTGTGACGGACGAAAATGCAGATGATGCTGATGACTGACGATGGCGATGATGACGACGATGATAATCGCGGTGATGAGGACGACCACGATAATGGCGGCAAGAACGATGATGATGACGATAGCATTGCTGACGACTGTTTCATTCATCAAACCGTTTAATTTCATTAAGGTTGATACCAAGGACCCGTGACAACTTAATCGCAACATGTAATTATCTGAGGGATGTCTTGGGAATTTAATGCCGCTATTGGCTTCACTTTTTCTATCACGAACAGTATGATTGATTGCCTAAGTAAACTTGTTATATTTGGGCTCAAAACCTGCTTCGTTGCTTTTACTGCCTTTATTTCCAACTTATTTATGGTCAACCATTTATTATTTTTGAAGTAAAAGATAGCCTCAACTTTTTATTGGGGAAGAGTATAACGCTTAGAAAAAAATTCTAGCATCACTCGCATAAAAAATATACTTGGCCTTGTAGTGAGTGTCCACTAAATCGTTTATACAAACGTTGAAAAGAGAAGGCCCTGTGATACACCTTTTTGGATGTGCTTCAGGCTAGAACAGTGTATGTTGACTTGAACAAATAGTTGTCCTAAGTAGGACTAATACGTTTTGATGCATATCCTCGAATCCAGTATTACTCAGGCTTTGAAGTAACAAATAAAATTGAATATCACCATATGATTTCGCAAAGCACACCTACACGAAGAACAAGCCCTTTCTTCTCGAAGCTGGATAACGTACACATTTTCTTCTCAAGTGGGGCAACTTTCGGGAGATGTGGGTTTCCTGAAACCACGTTGACTAGTCGAAAATTATGTCGCGGTTTCAAAAAAACATAGACACACGGCGATGTATAATTTTATGTTATCCCTCTGATACGAAGAAAATGAGTTTGAAATTGTCGATTTCAGCCTTATCCCTGTATAATCATAAATATTCCCGTTACTGTGTAGAACACTGACCTCTGCAATATGCATGCCCTCTATGAAAGAGACACTTGATATAAAAGGAGAAAAAATAGGAGTGAATTAAGATACGCACTTAGGCGGACGAGTCTGTCCTATTCTTACCGACCAGGTAAGGATAGGCAGACTCGTTTATGCTATTCTTTATGGTCGGGAAGAGTGCCAGAAGTCCACGTTTGTCTATAGGCTCAAGAAAAAAGGCTCCAGAAGAGAGGTGCGTCACATCAACTGTCACTGATCAAAGCGGGGCACTCACAGAACGCTCCTTAGCGACACAAGCTGTCCGAGAAACGAGACAGCGACGTCGGAGGGCCGATTCGTCTGCGCGAGAACCTGAAGCAGAAAGCAAGCGTCAACGAAGGCAACCAAATCCGTAACTGAGTTAGTCAGCAGTCAAGGTTCAACAACAGCAAATGAAAGTGAATCATTGAGTAGAAGTTCAAGAAGCTCAAGCAAAATTTCACTCCTCCGCACTTACGACAGCCTACACGTACAATGCAACTGCAATTCATTTGTTTGTGACAAGCCTGTGGTCTCTCACGCCCCCCTTTTCACTGTGTGCTTAATTTTTAAAGTGGAAGTTCAACTTTCATGTGGTGCTATTTTCTAACCTGAATGCAATGAATTTTCTTCGTTTGTGTGAGTTCGTGTTATGCTGTTGTAAGGAATCTGAACTTAATCGTTAAAGGAGCCATGAAGAGAAAATACAACTTCGTTTAATTTGAAAGAACGAGGATTCAGTATCTCACTCAGCTCCATTAGAGCCACAAAAGATGTTTTTTAACGAAAAAAAAGCAAGAAGTATGTAAAAACTTTCAAATTTTGCGCCACAGTGACGTGTTATGAGCAAGAATGACGTCATACGGGCCAACAATAAAACATAATTTTCAGCGTTAACTGCACGTTAGCGTGATGCGGTAAAATGGAACTTTACAGACGTCCAGTCATGTGTCGTCGCGACAGGTCTCTTAGGCGGCCGCCAATCGCACAAACAAGGTTCCGTGACGTCATAGAAAAGTTGCGGGAAATTTATCGCGACTGCTTCAAACGTTTTCTTAGGTTCGAAGATTACGATGATATTGGTATCATTGTTATCGGGACTAAGCAGTCTTTCTACCCAACTTGTTTTTGTCTTCATGGCTCCTTTAACGAAAGGAATGCGGCCGAGTAATGCGCGCGTTACTTTACAGCCGGCGCAGTTTTTTGCCGTCTCTTCGGAAGGCGTTCCTTTATCGCTCCTTGCTTAGGAAACATTTGCACGGGTCGACAGTTGCAAAGAAACTTCGCATTTATCAACCTTACATGCATAAATCTTTGCTCTCATCAGCACAACACATGATTCCTGTAACATTATGGTTCCGTGGCCGGAAGGTGCCTATTTTTGACACTTTGTTTCAGTGAAATCTTTTAAGTCTGAATACAGCGAGCTTCACACGCTGGAACAGCAGCCCTAAGTCGGAGAGGCCATAAACATCTGGGGTCGTCAAGGTATTCTTGCCCGACAAAGCCCGTCAAATGGCTTTACACTTACTCGTAATAAGTCAGAATACCTTACATTTGATAATCAGCAACTTTGTGTTTATTTTGAGTTTCAAAGGCATCTCGTGAGTCGCGCAAAGATGGCGTGCCTCCTTACTTCAGGGGATTATTTCAACTGTCATACTCTCACTTGTGGGCTCCCGTCGCGCAAATTGTGATACAGAAGGACCAATAAAAATTTAAGTATTTGTTTTAAACAAGCGTGCCGTTTTCTCTTCCATTTTTGTTACAAAGTACAAAATAATAAAAAAAAACAGTTCTACCTAATCAGAAATCTTAACAGCGGAGCTGTGGATCTCTTGTAGGGTCTCGAACATGAACGGGCGCTCGCCCGAAAAGGCAGCGCCGTTGCCGCGGACATTCTACTGTTCCCGCAAAGGAATCGAAAGTTAACATCAGCGGCGAGAAGCTCCATCCCCTATCCCTCCCATATCAGGAGGGTGATGAACGAGTCAGCGAAACGACTGCACCCTCTATCGGTGGATCTGGAAATCGGTGTCTGCGAGCCGATTGCGTGATTCACTATCTACAACAGACTTACGAAAAGGCTCGACCTACAGGAGCTCCAGTATTTGAACATCTGCAATGTGATATTGATCAACGCTTTTTATGTACGCCACTTTCGGACAACGTGTTGTGCTTGGCGAAACCAAATCCTCTAATTAAATCAGTTAAAACGCATTCCTTACGCTTGTGCGGAGGCAGTAGTCACGATATGGGAAACGTCACCAACATTTTTCGCACCATCACGCTGTTCCCAACGCACTGAGCAGGCGCGAAATGACTATTTACTTCGTTGGTGATAAGCCTCTGTTCTTCTGCTCTGTGCTTGTGCCGGATAGTGTCAAGTCCGAACAGCTCTATAATCACTACACAACCACGGCTTTCCATACACAAGAAATGACAGAGCCGAAGAAGTGGGATATTACAAAACGAACAACGAGAAAGAATTGTTTGTGTGGGTATTGCATGAAACTTTTAAATTCCTGATGTAGGCGTATTTTAGAGCGAAGCTTTATGCATAAGAGCGATCGCATAAGGGCCGCGTCAAGGCGAAACATTGTCGTCCCCAGTCTGTCGCGGATGCTCTGTAGCTGTCAATCTGATGTAGGCATCTTTAAATATCTCAGGCCATTCCGCCCTTCTGAGGTGGATGGCCTACGGTAGTAGCCAGGCACAGCAGGAGGCAGCGACTGGTTCCGTTATCGTCGCCGTGGGGGGCCGTCGAAGCGGAGGTTAGTGCTGCTATGGCACTATGCGAAGGCACTCGCCCGTCGTTCTTGGATCCGCCAAAGCGCAGGTTGGTCATGCGACAAGGAGGCTCACACCACCGAGGCGCCGATCCGCTCCCACCCTGGCTTCACTTGCGACGCCGACGGCCTGGCAGCGGCACCCCTGGCTTGCAATCCCTGGAAGCTGGCCGTCTTTTCATGTCTCTCCTCTTCGTTGTCTTCCTCCGCCTCCCCAGTCCTCCGGTCGTACTTTCACCGCGTGCCATCGCGTCACTTCCAGATTGGACTCCTTGCATTGGACCCCTGGACTTGTCCATTACACATGAATTCTGCAGCTTCCACTGATGGGCAATACTTGATTTGGTCATTTCGTGGCGCGAAGCTTGATTCGAGTGTCTTTCTCGTCTTTTGGGCCCTTGTTTTCTGCTCCCTCTACAGTGACCGCCCGCGACTCATGACAGTGCGGAGCTGTGTAGCACCCAGAGGGGGGATTAACGTATCAATCTTTCCTACAGAGCCGAGGCACAGCACCACGCAGTAAAGGATCCTTGACTATCCCGGGCACTTTAAATGGTGCCACATCAGCCTTTGTAGTGGTTGTGGGCTAATTTTAAAGCAAAGCTTTAATAATATCCATAGTTTCTTAAAAGGTATATTAGAGAGGACCCGGAGCCCAGGAACTCATGTCAGCATGGGGGGTTATGGCCTTAAGGAAGACCACAGCTGATGGCTTGACATGTCTATCGGCTTATTAAGCGTCTTCTTCGGATTGCTTCCTTCATTATGCAGGGCTATTTTCACGAGGTAGACGCTCCCATAGAGTTTTATACTAATATATACCAGAGGGGTATCCGGCGCCACTGTCTAGGCGATCCGTAATTCAGCGAGCGTTCCGTCATGTTCCGGGCAGGCACGTTCCACATTTCTCTGGCATGACTCATAACTGGCCGGAAAGGTGCCTCTGGCTGCAGAAAAGCAGCAACATTACTATAAACTAATAATAAAACTTGCCTTGTTCCTATGAAATTGCCGCTCCAAAGAATTCATTGGTCAGGGATTATTTAGAAGCTTCATACAAGATGGACAAAGGAAAGATATTACTATTTTCGTTGGTTTTGGCTTCGAGACAAAACACATGGCCAGCCAAGCCAGGTAGCGAAGAACGTTGCTAGCTGAAATGGCGGGGCTCACGACGGCCCGCCGTGATTACAGCGCCAGATTACCCTTTAGTATATACTAGCATGAAACTCCATGGCTGCGCTGGCCGAAATGGCCGAAACTCGCTTCATTTGGAAACTCGAAATTCGTTTGATCAGTTCATGCTAAGACAGCTGTGCTTCATTGTAACAAGGTGGGAGGTCCAGTGCCAGTGAGCGGCCATCAATTCATATTTACATAAGTACAAGCCCCGAATGAAGAGACGTTTCATTGTGGTAAGATACAGAGCGCTTTTTTTGCAGTAGCAATACCGAAAAAAAAAATCCGCAGTTGCCCAGGGGTAGAAATACGGGTTTGGGAGCGAAAGTACCTGCTTTCAGATCCGGGAATGCCAATGTTTTTTTTTCCAGGACCTGTGATATCATTCTTTTGTAAGATGTTTCCCTAGCTCGAATCTGCGCATTCTTTTCGTAAATAAAAGTGTAGTATCCGGGGGTTTTCAGTTTTGGTTTCGGTTTTGACATCAACTGATTCTACCACCAGGGGGCTAGCCCTGGGTATATATTTCACGTGACTAAATAAATTGTTTTTTTTTTTTTTGGCTTGACTCTTCGACGCGACCGTCCGTCTCGTGCTTCGTCTTTCGGGGCCGTCGCCGACGCGACACCACAAAAAGTAGTATGATATCGTTTACGTCCTTAGGTTTATCGGTATTCTTAGGTTTATCAGTATTCCGTCCGGGCCCACTGCTGTCTGTTGGGAAACGTTTTGCTCTGCTTTTTTCCAAACAAGGTTGGTCAAACTTATTTCCCTTTCCGCAGTCTTCTGTGGCGCTGATGTTATCAGTGCAGGCTTCCGTACCACTATTGCCCTAAAATTCTCACTAATCACTCGATGAATAGGCGCCAACGGGTGCTCTCCTTCTAAATGTTTAACCTCTTCATTAATCAAGAATTTTTGATGGATATCGTTTGTTGAGCTTAGTAATTTTACATGGCGCCAAAACTTCTTGGATGAGCTTTTGTCCTACTTTAGTATTTTTCCCATCCATTGTTCTCTTTTCTGCCTGGTCTTTGCTTGATTAATGCAAAATGGTGGCTTCCCCGCATCACATGTAGGCTTAGTTTCTGCGCGTAGCATCTACCAACGGTTCTTTCGTGGCGTGCGGGACAACAAACTCGCAACGGGGCGAAAGCGACGGGGGGGGGAGCATGAGGAGGAGGGGGAGGGGATGAGGGTTTCACTAATGGAGCACGTACACTTTAGACAGAGTTACTGGTATATATCCAGTAACTCTGCTTTACATTGCGCGCAGTGAATTAACCCAGCGCTCCCCGCGTGGACGTGCCTGCTCGCCGGCAGCGGCGTTGGAGGGCCGGCTTTGCCGTCTTCTTTAGCGCAGGTTGTTTTTGGCCTGTTCTGGCGTGTTCCGCGTCCATTGCGCGATTCCTTCGCACGGCTTGATTACCTTGTTTAACAGCGCCTCCTGGGTAACCCGGACCGGACGGAATTAAGTGGTCGAACGGCAAAGATACGTTAAGGAGTGGTTTGCAGGGCAGGAAAACAAAATGTAGACAACAGATACAGGCATCTGGCCGCTAGAGAAACGCTACTTTTTGCGCACTGCTTGCCACGAAAGGGTCTCCATTTTCTAAATTGATGAATACCAATGCAGTTGTATTTTAAGAGGTATTACAAAAGGTGAAAGGAGCAACTGGTTCTGATAAATAACGATTATAAAAGTTCCCTCAGCTTTCTCGGATTTCTCAAACTTACTGAACTAATTTAAATCGGAATAAATGGGAATCACTCAGCTCACATGCCGAATTGTTTTGGTGTCTGCGCTTGCGTAGCCGCAAGCTAGCACATCGAGACGGCTAGGTTCCGCTGCCTCACCCTTCGAAAGACGCTCCTCTCCGTTTTGTTTCTCCCGCCTCACGTCGGGGCTACAGCGGCGCCGTCCGCCGCCCTAGCCCGGCCGTGGCAGATGCTGCTGCTGCTGCGTTCGGGACGCCGCCCCCGCGAATTATAGGTAGCGGCTGGCAGTTTCACTCTTTTTAGAGCCACATGTGTGGCTTCATGTGACGTCGCATAGGCAATTGTAGTGGGTGTCGTTTACAGCCTTGCTTTCCACGCGCCTTCACAGCGTGAATTGGAGCCATATTTTGCGCAACTCGCCAGCTATGACAAGAAAAGAAACACACCGAGAAAAGGCAGCATATAGGAGTTTAAAACACTTATAGATTCAAGTAAAAGATGTTTGACTTTATGACACCCATCAAGACATGCTCCATCGTGGGGTCCCCCATCACTTTCGCAAGCCGAAAAGGGGGTCCCTTGGGCAGTCATGGCTGAGAAGCACTGTCCTAGTTTGTTGAGGGTTGCAAGTTCATTCCAGTAAACTTCACTGCTTCAACGACCAGGCGCCTTCTTTACCTATGTCACAATATTCCTTCCGTTACCGTTTGTCATATATTGGACGCACAGCTGCTAAGGATAGCTTGCTGCCGCAGTTAATTTATCCCGACATACGGTCATTTTGGGTGTAAGTGGTGGGGAAGGCGAACCTGGTGTCTTCATCGCGGGAGGTTTTATCATCTGTTTGCAGTGTAAATTGGGACTAGATCAGTATATCGATAGTCCCCGTTCATGTCTCAACGTCCTATTTTTCAGGCCCACCAGCACGTGAACACCATGGTCCAGGCAGCAGGCGGCCCGGGTCCGAACACCGGCAACGCGGCGGACACCTCGGAGAGCACCGACCGGAGTGGTGGGGACCATCCAGTGGCCGATAACACCGCGGGTGCCGCTGTTGGCTGCTCGGTGCACGGCAGGGACATGGACAAAGGGGTACCACGCTTCGGCCGCCCTTCAAACCCGCGGGATAGCCGCAATAAGAAGGAGCGTATGCGAAGGTACGCCGTTCAGCGCCCGCGTTGCGCACTGGAGGAGACGCGGGTGTTCTTTTTATATATAACGGTCTTCATTTCTTTCAACCACGAGGCTGAAAAGAATAATCGCAAACGTACCTGCACGGCCTTGTTTATGAAGCGAAAGACCTGCCTCTAAAGCAACAACAAAGCACAAGAATTGGCTTCGGTGAAGTACTGCTCGTATGGATGCCAACCCGTTTCTACGGGTTACGTCAAATCGAAGCGGTCGCACACCGTCTCGGCGCAATACCCCGTACCCAGAAAGGCTCAAGCCGGACACTTCCGTTATGGCGCGGGAAATTAATTAAACGTATTCATATGCAGCGCCACACCCATAAATATACTTAAAAGGAACCACACCGCGCTTATTAGCGAAAAGAATGCTGAGAAATTAAGCTACGGAAACATTTCACAGTCAACGATAATCACGGGCCTTTGGAAAAAAAATTAAATTTGCTGGGCGAAACCAATGCCGTTCGCGCCAAAAAAAACGTGATTCGACCCCCACGGTACTAAGGCTGAGCCACGGAGTTTTTTTTTCAGACGCACAGTCTATTGGAAGGTTTCGAGTGAAGCAGGAGATGGCTATGGGTGCCAACAGGACGGGCAGTTCTTGTTAGATACGTTGAAACGGGATGTGACCGTCTAGACGCACCTCGCCAACGCTTGTACACATTCTAAAATGAAGCGTGCAGAGAGTCCAGGGCCGAGTAGGCGGCGAGGAGGATCGAATACGTCGAAATTCCGACACTGGTTGACACCAAAAAGACTGACAGGCACCCGATGCCACTGCTAGGCATAGCAAACGTGTCCGCTGAGATGCTGCAACACAACGCACCATTGGCGCGGTGTGCGAGGAGGGTGTAAGAAATGGCGTAATGCAGGCTTCCAAAGCCGGGAACATGTCTTGCATATCGAGCCCAGCATCACCACCAATATATCTATTACAATTTTTTTAATAGCGGAGCTGTTCTATGGCTGAGCTTGACGACAGTCGGGTGTGGTCTCGCGTTGCGCTCCCTCGGAGATTTTCGCCACCCGCAAAAAGCGGCACTCTGAATACAGAAAATTCACAAAATAAAGGTCCTGGGGCCTTCATATATTATAATAGGGCGGCTTAGTAGTTACAGTCTTGAGAAAGTATATCCCTCGTAATGCATTAGTCTCTAGAAGTAAGCCGACTTTTAAGGAGGTGGTGTAAGTGTTGTTGTCGTAAGCTGGCTTCCCCGCACTGTCTGCAGCGTATTGAAACACAGCCATCAACGGAGGGAGAAGGATTACTGTTGATAAAGTTGCTTTCTTTCTCTCGTGACCTTACTTTCATCATCATCAGGAGTTCATACGATTAAAGGAAGCTGTGGGAGGGGTCCCGGGAGCTCGTCTTTTTGCCAATAATTACAGAAAACTGCCCTCACTCTTGTTTTATCAAAAGGTCCCATTAGCCGCTAGGAAGACTCTGCCAATATGCCGAGTTTTATTTACTACTCATTAATAGTAAGTTCACAGTGCACGTGTAAACTTTATAGAATTACTGTATGCTGTCAATACATGGCTGGCTGTAACTGTTTTTCTTACCGAAACTTATCTTGAAACAAATTATGACAATTAGGCGCTCAGACGACAGCGATGCTAACGCACCACAGCTCTGCACTGTAGAAGAGCACTGATTTTTTTTTCTTTTCTTCTTTTAGAAGGCGGCAAATAAAACCCTCCAGTGATTTCTTGAAGATTAAACCACGGAGCGCCAAGACTGCACCTGGCCGGCAACTCGTGGTCTGGACATGACGAGCACGAAGAGAATTCGAACGAGCCTTGCGATTCGAGCTCGTCGCTTTTTGCTAATAAATTTTTCCCGTCTACCAGTGTTCTTTAACGGCCCCCATCGCTCATTTGCGATTCACGTTATCTGTTTTATGAATCATCTTAATTCTACGTAATTTCCTTTAGAATTTGTTTTTTTGGTTGTGGTATTTATTGCCTGCGCGTCGTGAAATCAAATTTATTTTATCATTGGGCTCCGCTGCATTCCAGGGTACGCTCAAGGGTTGCTTGAAAACAGAGCACTTGAGTAAGCAAATCTGGCGGATGAAGGGCGATGTTTTATGCTTATATCTTAAACATGGCTTTTGAAACTCGACCCTGTAATGGCTTCACCGCGCAGGAATATGGGTCATTAAATAATAAATGTCACACGAATGAGTGACGTGTACGATCTTCATCAAAAATGGTATGGACATATCTCTGACATTTTTGTACACTTCCGATTTCTGACAGTTCTGCACTGTGCAGAGAGATGGAAACGTTTATTAGAAGCACCAAAAGGCGTGTCGCCATTGTCCTAGGAATGGTGCCCTCCTTCCAAGGACCCGGACTGTTTTGCTTCGCTCCGAGCTCGAGGAATCCAGTCCTGAATTCCAAAGCCGTAGCTGGCCAGAGCTACCTCGCATAGCGCGAACTGGTATGTGTGGTGGTGCTTGGTGAAGGCCAGATGACATGAACAGGCCATCTTTATCAAATAAGTCAGAAGGGTTTCCGCATTTATTTCGTATGTTTGTGTGTGTTTGAGGAAACATTTTGGTTAGTGGCGGTATGTTTGGGTAAGTGTTTGTATTTGTCTCGGTGTTTGAGCTCCCGCGCCAGAGAGGATCTTGTCTGCATTGGGGCAAAAGGCTGGTGCACCTCTTTCGACGGTGAGGCATTGTCCAAGAGCCCTTGGCAGAGGCTGCAGGAGGCTAGGACGGTTAGCCCCGCGGTTTGTAAGATCTCGCGCAGCCTGGTCGGCCCTGTCGTTTCCCTCCAGCTCCTCGTGTCGTGGAGTCCAGACAATGTGGCGGAACTGATTCGGTGTTTTTGGCTGTATAGTTTTTCTAGACGTTTGTGAGTACTTCCATTTACGATATTCTGCGGAGCCTTTTTAGAATCCGTGAATATTTTAAGGCATTCGTTTTTGTGCTGCCCAGTATCTTATCGCCAGGAGGAGAGCACCAGTTTCGGCTTCGTCGGCCGTGGTGCGTGTAAGCGTGAAGCTATCTTTGTTGGCTCCTTCGTGATAGAGTATAACGACGGAGGCATTGTTGCCGTTGTAGAAAGCAGCGTCGGCGTGGACGACGTTTTCATAGTTTTTAAGTTATTTCTGTAGAAAAGAGCTGATACGAATCCTAGGATACGGAAATCTTCGGGTCATGTTACGTGTGCAGCAATCGAACTCGACGTTAATTTTCTTGCAAACTTAGGTGAGCTTAGGCCAAGCAGAGCCACAGGAGAGAATGATGTATGGTTGGCAGCGCATGAGACTAGAAGCGTCCATTGACAACAAGTATAGGCAAAGCCAATTACAGGTCATGTGTCTCGAAGCAATCATTCCACTTGGAAAATATTTAAGAAAACTCAACCCCAGTTCCAGCCACCGTGAAATCTGCTGAAAGAATGGAGCTCTGCTTCTCTTTTGTCGGCTCCAGCTTCAATGGGCACTCGCCCGACAATGGAAACGCCGACGCAGCGCGAATTCTACGGTTCGCGCAAAAGAATCGGCAGCTAAACGTCAGTGGTGGGAGGCTCCCTCCCTTTCCCGCTAGGAAGAGGAACCCATCCCTGCTGGAGTTCCTGTGTGCTTACCAGAGTTGCGCATCTAACTTCCACGAGCTACCGTGCTTCTAAAGCATACCGTACACACCATACGGCATGTACGGTGAGCTTGCGCAGTGCGGCAGGTGCGCGTGTGCGTACGGGTGGGCTTGACCACACCGTAATTTTCAAGCATTGGTTAATTTATTTACCCTCACTGAAACGCAGACCACTTATAAGCGCATCTGATGTAATAAAGTGAAAATAGTATTTGAGTCATGAAGCAAAACACCAGCGTTGCGAACAGCATGTGGCCCCTGAAATTTCACGTGCCTTCAACTAAACAAAAGAAACAGTGCCGCTGCAGTAGCCGGCATGGAGAGAGAGAGAGAGAGAGAGAGAGAGAGAATAAATTTTATTTAATTCAAAGAAATGGTTTTGAGAGGCGTCCTCATTCCAGGATGCCCTGGGTTGGGACCGCGTCGACAGCCCTTTCGATCAGGCGCAGCTGATCTTCGAGGCCGGAGCTGGCCAAGGCTCTCTCCCAAAGCTCCGTGGAAAGGTGGATGTTAGGGGGATCCAGGATAGACTTGTCGCTGCCGCCCGCTATGTGTCTGAGATCCCAGGCTCTCCACAGAAGAAGCAAAATGGAGAGGAGGAGGAGGAGGAATAAACGTCCCTATAAAGCAGTTCGCCTTGGGGAAGAGTCCTTATTCCAGGACCCCTTGAGACCGTCCGGCTTCTTGAGCCCTCTTCACCAACCAAAGCTGGTCATCAGGGTCCGAGCTGGTCAGAGAGAAGTGTGCCTCGTTAAAGAACCCAGGACGGCGCGGTGAAAGGCAAGTTCCCCTACAACTATGCACCTATGCCGTGCACAGCACGCCTTTCGAGGTACACTTTCTGCTTGAGTGCTTTCAATGCGAAAGCGCTATGGATTCCCGTGGCGATACTTCAATGCCACATTGCCTGTGTGTCATGCTGGCTTCATGAAGCTCCTGTAGTACAGGATAGGACAGTATCTCTGTTCGGAGCTCCGAATGCTCATCGAACCCGTGCCGTACCTACTCAAAGGAATTGGCCGATGATGGCGACAGCCGCAGTTAGTTTCAGGAACAGGCACCGAACACAGGGACGCGCGGTGACCGGAAGCGGACTCAAACACACAACTTTATTCCGACGCCACACGCAACAGGGCTCTCGGGGTACACTTAATTACGCTTACGTGTTTAGAATAGGAAGTGGCATCAAAAACATTCTGACTTATCCTGGCGACCCATCCAGCACATCCGAGCTTTGGGAACGCGCCCTCGCCACCCAACTACAGCCAGTAGAGCGAGAGGTTGCGGCAGTGGGAAGCAATGACGTCCCGAAGTGAGGAAACCACCTCGAAAAACCCTTTAAAATGACAGAAAACCGATTTTTGTGAAATGCATGTCCTCTAGTTCGAAATAGACAGGCGGAATAATTTTATTTAGCGCTAAAATTTCCGAAGTCTGAAAGGTGCGGACACGTAGCGTCTCAACGTAACACTACGTTACTTGTTTAAGCAACTCCGTCTCGTCCACAGGATTAGAACTGGATCGGCAAGAACCCCACACTTTCGCGCCACAAGATTCGGCAGCCTAGATGACCCCGAGTGTTCGCGGTGCTCTGGTGATAATGACATTGCACACATCCTGTGGGACTGTCCTCGTTTTGCTGACTGTCGCGAAGAAGCCATCAAAACCGTAGGATTGGATATCCCACCGAGCCTTAATGATTGGCTTTATCCAAGCAGTTCCAATGAGAGCGAAGAACGGCGCCTGCTCGCCGCTGTACGAAACTTCGTCGAGAACTCTGGCCTTCACCATTTCCTTTAATTCCACACCCAATTGGATGTACCATTGCATGTATCCTACTTTTCCCCCAACTCCCATTACCTAATCCCTCTCCCCTAGACACCAAAATTCGCTAAAGCGTTACATGGCGTCTTTGTATCCCTTGTAGAAAAAATAAATGCGTGTTACCACCACCGTCGATTTCTGCGCGTGATTCAATAACCGCAAGAGGAACAGAAAAGGTATCACTTTATTGTTTAAGCCGGGAACAAGTTTTTAAAAACCTTGCTTACTGTATGGTTGCCAGCAATCGTTTTGGTGGGAGCACGTATGGCTGGTTAGATCTCAAAATTCCGATTTCGAAAGTGTAGGGCGCTATCGGCAAAACGTTTTCGGGTTAAGGTGTTTTAAGTAATGTCTGTACATATGGGATAGAGGAAATATACAAGATAGAAATTGGTCGCCTGTCCGTTTAATGATACCCCACTAAACTTGTTTGTTCTCTCTACCCGTGTCACGTCCATGTACATTCTTTTTCAGGCGCGAACTTAAAGAAATACACTAACGAAATTCTCGTGTATGTTTTTTTTCGCTGCTTCGCGTGCCTACCAGCCCACTAATCATAGAATGACACATTAGACGGTCGAGCACAGCGTAAACATTCATTTATGGCGTCGTTTATTTGTGTCAGTTTCGTCTCGAAAAACCGAACGCCGAGCGGCCGCCATGACAGGAGGTATCATGTGACCTCACCATTCTTGCCATATCGCTGCATAGAGTTTCTTAGTGGGTATACTAGAGTGGAAACTGAAGCTGGGAATCCATGCCGTCATGGGGGTTATGGGCTTGGCATGACAACTGGATTCTTCAGCAGTTTTTTGGATTTGCTTCCTTTACTATGCTTTAACACGTCTACGAGCTATAAGGTAGCCGAAATGCTCCCTTTTCTGTGGAAGCCGCGAGCCGTGCAACTGCGTGCTTGGTGAAAGAGCAGGCAGTGCGTGATCGTACCTAACGTGGGTCATGCGGAGTAGAAGGAACCTATGACTGAGTGGGTAATATGCCACCGCAAAAGTTGTAGCTGACGAAAAAAAGAAACCAAATGTACTTCGACGAAAACCAGATACGACATATACGGGCAGCCTGCGGCCTTCCATATCTTGTCTTCGATCACGACTGATTAACGCCACGTTTTCCTTTTTTTTTCAAGTATGAGCCAACTCCCTTAGCACCAAGTTTTGTTAAACTGTAGCTGGCGGTCTGTGCACGGGTTCACCACGAATGGCCCGCTCAATGGCACGCTCAAAAACGTTTCCAAGCTTTTCAAACAACGTATTTGAAATAATGGGAAAATAATAAAATGAGAGTTTCGAATGAGTATCCCCCAAATATTAACATTGTTGTGAACTACCAGCTTGGACTACAGAATAGTAGGCAGAAGTGTTCCGGCAAAAATGCGCCTTACTTCCTTTTTTCTTAGATTTAAAATGGCGTGTTTTATTTTCCACTTATATAATAACACACCATTATTTGCGCTTTTGTGGCACTGTGTTCGAATATACGGCCACTAAAACGTTTCAGTCCAAGCCAATGATGAAACTAAGGCGAGCGCATGGCGGCACATGGCGACACAGACGGCCTTGATATGAGCCGCATAGACGCTAGCGCCACATTCCTCTGTAGTGTATACAGTAAGAAACTCTTATCGCTGCCGCTCTGGACGCGTACGCGAGCGCGCGCGCGCGCCCAGACCGGCCGAGGACTTCACTGTCCTCACGCGCTCGGGCAGCATGACGTCAGTCCCAAAGCCATGACGTGTACACACGCCGGAGCAGCGCGCGCCAAACCCAGCCAGCGCGTCGACTTCGTCACGGGAGCCCCGACGTCGGCAGGCTGGGCCAAGCACCCGACGATGTCATGTTCGGCCCGATCTGGGCTTTCTCGTGCGGGCGAAGATTAAAATGGAATTTAAAATATGTTACGTCAGAGCGGTTGCTGTTGAAACTTGCTGGGAGATATCTCCTGACAAAAAGGAAGCATTTTCTGAGCTCTGAAATTTCGTGTCAGTACTCCTTTAAAGCAAATTCGCCAACGTGTTTATACAGGTGATATTCATTAAGTTTTCTAGAGGTGCGCCATACCGTTCGGATTTTGGAAAGCAGTTTTTTTCGGGCTGTGAACGGGCTTCACAAGAGAAGTTAGCCACGTAAGTTGCTGTTTCATGATTTTAATCCGCGTGCTGCACTTTTAGTTCACGGAAGCACACTGGAAGCGTGGGGAATGTATGCGGGCACAATTTGTAAGACTAATGCTATATCGCGTTAGCTTCGCTTGATTTTCAATTCGACATGGAAGGCCACATTTCCGCGTTTTCAACGCTTGAGTGACGCTCACGGAGGAAACACCGCGGTACGCCATGGAAATGCCGGCGACAACTCAAACTCAACAGGCCTGAAACCGTATCGGTTCGAACGCCGATAGCTGGCCTGTTTTTACATGTTTCCCAACATGGGGTGGGTTAGTTGATCCCTTAGATGTAGGTTCACGAGGGCATTCGATTCAGTAAACCTGACGGCTTTGTGGAGAGTATAAACCTTTTGAAAGCAGTTATGTGTCTCAATAAACAGTGTAGCAGAATGCATCAGCGTATGCCCATACTAATGCGAATCGCGTCCTTAATTGTTCGCGCCCGCCGCAGAACAAATGGAAATGAATTGAGGTTATTAAAATATTCAGTCTACAGCATCAAACATGCAGCTTATAAGGAATTCCGAAGAAGTAAAAAACCAGAAATTTGGGCAGCTATGAACAAATCCTGTCAGGCTGTAATACGATAATAAAAAAATCAGTACAATCAAAGTAAACAGAAAAACATTTTGCTTTTAAATGTGATGATGGGCTGGTAAAAATACCCGTAAAAAATTAGAGCACATCAGCGAATACCGTTTCGGGGAGAATGTAAGATGGTCAGCGGCTTTCGCAGCACCATTTCCTTGTCCGCAGCAAGCATCCGAGTGCACGGGCAGTAACTCAAGAAAATGATTTCCCGCTGCGTTTGGTGCATGTTGTTACTGCTCCGGAACGCGTTTATTAAGGTCCCCTGCCTGTCTGCTGGATTGTTCGCTCTAAAATTACGACCGACTGCGGAAATTCCGGCCTTGTTTTTTACAGTGGGCACCTGGGTACAGTTGTCCTACCTGTAGAGGTTGAATTGAATAGGCATCGCTGCCAAGTGCAAACTGTTTGATAGCTAAGTCCGAGAGGTCGAGCAGCGAATTATTGGACAACACTGGAGCATCAAGATTTCCGAATAATGATGCAGTCACCTAGGAAGCCGAGCGATCGCTAAGCTCCGTATTGCCGCGAACCATGCTTCTGATTTCTTCACTTGTGTTCTCGTGCTAGAACCGGGCCACACCCAGCTATCTTATGTGTGTTTGAAGCGCAGTGTGTCACCTCCTTACGTGAGTCTCACCGGTAATTTTATGTCGTAGGGAAAGGGTGCTGATTTGCGATCACTATCCTGGACTGTTCCTGTTTGATGGAAAATATTGCCGCTCTAAATTACCAGAAACGAGAGCGCTCTAGATAAATGCACGCAGAGCAGATGCCGCAGCATTCTGTTCACCGACGATCGCCACCGAACGTCACCCCGTCGACTCTTCTCCGCGCTTGTGTGTTTCAAGTTAATGATTGGCACATGTTCGCTGCAGTAGGACTCGTGCCTTAATCAACCCGGCGTCATCTTTGGCTACGTGCCAATACAAACATAATTACCGATCTTGAAGAGGTAAACACGGAACCGTTTGGACAGCTAGTGACCTTGAACGGCCCACGCTGCCATCTCGCGGACCGTGTTTCCGCCCCGCCGCCCCCTGCCGTGCCGCGCGTGCAAGACGTGCTGCGTTGGGCGCGGCACGTCGTCACGCGGGCCAGCCACACCGGACGACAACACTGACACGTGGCATTCTATACCACTCTGAGAAGGCAACACCCACGAGACAAACAGGCCTCTAGAATCGCCGTTGACAGAATGGATTACTGCCTTTCTGGCTAACAGCCGGAAACGATAAAGAAGGCCAGCATCACGATATGGTGCTCGCTATCCGCCTAACGAAGCAGAATTTGATACCTGTCGCTATGGTGGCCGTTTTCTACGTTGGAGGTGTCATTGGAGGGCACGCTCTCTGCTCGGACGCGCTCCAGTGAGCTCGCGAGGTTTCACGCGCGCGCTACTTATCTGCAGCGGCACGCCAGTTGAAGTATAAAGTGAGTCGCGCTTTGAAAACATACGCGACCACAAAACCCTATGCGTATACATACACACTCCCGTCTGTCGCTAGATGTGCATCTCCTCTTTGTGTTTTTTATATTCTGCTCTGGAGAGTTTTCAGAGCACACAAAACCGGGTTAGTGCGTTCTCCGGCTCTAGCGATAACATTGTGCTTGAGAAACTTTTCCGAGCAGGACCTGGCTCGCGTGCGATTTTTTCCCCTTGATGTTAAAAAGAGAGAAATGCGTTCATCTCTTGCAACTTGTTCGCACAATCTGAACGTGTTCGTTTGAAGCACTCGCCGTGAAATAGAGTATCCGCGAAGCACTCTTTTGGTCTTTATCCGTGACATGCATCTCTGTATTGAGTTGAAACACCACCACCACCAACAACAACAACGTTGTTGTTGTTAGTGTCGTTTTTGCTTTATATAAACGACATCAGTGAAGCTTAACACTTTAACTGATCTCGTTTTGAACATTTGGAGATGATTGTATAATTTATAGAGGAAAAAACTGTTGAGCACGAGGACGCGGGTTCGATTCCCGGCCACGGCGGCCGCTTTTATGATGGAGTGGTAAAGCAAAAACGCCCGTGCGTACAAGATTTCGGCGCACGTTAAAGACTCCCAGGTTGTCAAAATTAATCCGGAGCCCTCCACTACGGCGCGCCTAATCGCCGGCGTTGCGTCGGCACGTTAAACCCTACAATCAATCAACCAATACAGAAATAACAGGTGAAAAAGATGCCATCAAATTGAGAGCGATTTAGACAAAATTCAAGCGTGGTGCAAAAACTGGGAAAGGAAGTTGAACCTGGACAAAACTGTGTGCACCTCCCATGCACCGCTGCCGAACTGTTAGTTCAGCAGCGGTGCATGGAAGGAGCAGCAAGAGACTAAGCTCGTATTTTCAAACCCGCAGGCCATCCATCCCATTGCCAATCAAGCCTTCACCGAAAATTTCTCCCAAGCAACGGAACTGCTGCCTGATGTGGTCCAGAACACCCGATCTCGGGAAGCCACTCTGCGCACGCCCAGGCCATCAACGGGCGATAAAAGCGGGCAGCGCGGCAATGCTCGGCTTAGTTCGGTAGCGGTGCACGGGAGGAGCAATAAGAGTCTGAGCTCGTATTTTCGAACTCGCAGGTTAGCGCACTCTTCCTGCCAACTTGTGTGTCCCACTGCGCCGCTGTCGAACATAGCAAGCGTTCTTTTGAAACTGTGCAAAGATGGGAAATGACTCTAAAGACATAACAAAACAACTTGATGACTTTCGAAGGGAACTAAGGCTGGATATCCGCACTCTCAAAGATAGCGTTAAGTCTTCTTCGGACATTGCCAGCACGATTTTCGAAAATTTGTTCGTTATCTTACTCTCGTGGCCGTTGCGTATACTTTGAAAAAGCTTTCCGGGCGCGCGTTGAGTTTTGGGCCCCGTAGGCTGCATAAAAGCTAATTTCTTGGGCGCCCTGTTCTGCGAGAAACCGCCGCCATTGTTCTTTTCTATTTCTGTGGCGTTTATACATATTGTGTATAGTTCTTTCGATCAACCACCTGTCTGGTTCCTTTTTTGAACGCATATGTGTGGTCGCCGGAATTTGGTGTATTTGTGCTCGCCCTAACTTCAATGTATTATCTTGTTTGCTTGCTATGTCTGAGTGTCCTGGTACTGGCGTTATGTTTGAGCGTATTCTCCCGTGCGAGAAAGAAATGAAATGCGCTACCTGCGCATGCTGACAGCGGCAGAACAGAAGTTGTTGTCGTTGCTGTTGTTGTTTTCTTATTGGCACATTCGAACATGGTGTATTGGTCAGGAATCGAGAGCTAGGAGGAGCTAATGTGCCCGCTTAACAAAATGCACAAAACTAGAAATTGGCAACGCAAAATTTGTAGAATTGTTCATACCGCTTGACACCTCAACGTGATGGCGCGTGAACACGACAGGTGCACGCTATCCGCGCAGAACCCTGATTAGTGCGCTAGTCTGCTTTGTAAAGTAATTTGTGTCGTAGTACGAAGAAATGAAGGCGAAGAAACAAACATAAATGCGGGGTAGCAAAAAACACCATCTTCCCGTAGGGGAACCCTGATTAGTAAAGCGAAGCAGCCATGGGGTCGACTGAAGTTCTTATCAGTTTTCAGTTCGTCGTTTCCGCTGACGTTCAGCTTCGCGTGCCTTCGTTGTATCAGTAGCTTCTTGACGTAGTTTCAATGAGTGAAGGACATAAGGCGCGTTCGTAGGTTATTCTCCCCTTCTCGGTTTGTAGCGCAGTGGGAAGAGCGCCACGTACCTCCCGTTGCGGCCAGAGAGTCCTGGGATCGAAACAGGGCGCCGCCAAAGTAATTTCTTTTTATAGTGGACTGCGCTGACGTCAGCCCAAACGCTGACGGGGCTGAAGGGACGCGCATGCGCAGTAGAGTGCGGACGGCGGACAATGACAACGAAGGAGGGAGGGACACAGCCCCGAGCATGAGATGCTTCGCTTCTAAAAGAAAAAGCCTAGTCGAAGTAATTCACGCTATAAGACAAAGACACCAAAGTGAAAAAAATATTAGCCCCATCTTCCCGAAGGGAACGCTGAGTAAATGTGGAGCATCTAGGGGTTCTTTTGTGTTTCCGTTGTGTTGTTTGTGGGGTGGGGCTGACGCTTGTTTGCGCCAACCCATTAACTGACGGGACTGTTGCTTCCATCACACTTCATTCGAAGAACGGAGTGAAGTGGAGTCAACCGCAGCAAGCGCTGAACTGAACGCGCGCAGCGCGCTACCCGATTTACATTCAAGGTTGAAGGAGAGGAGACGAGAGGAGGAGAGATGCGCAAGCGCTGAGCATGCGCCACGAAAGCAGAAGCGAGAACGCGGGAGAAGCGAAAGCGAAGTGCACGCAGCTGGTACGAGAGAAGAAGTGGCGGGAGTATCGCGCAGCTGTGGGAGAGAGGGAAGGAGGAGAGTTGCGCATGCGCAGTGTGAGTGCGGACGCCGACGCGGGACATGCCCAGACTATAAGCTGCTCCGCATCTAAAAGAGGCTCAAAGCGATTTTGCAGTAAAGGCGGTGTTAATACGCACCGCCAACCTTTCGCTTTCAAAGCACCTAACCACACTTAATTGCCCAGTCGAATTTTCATTCACTCTGAATATGGAATGCAAACACACCTCAACCTATGAAATCTGGGAGCACGTTTAAGATCGCAGATTATCCCCACCATTTTGCTGCGCGCATCGTAAAGCAAGTGTAGCTTCGGGGCGTTAAACCAAGATTGAATGCCTAATTTGAGCTACAAAGAACTACACTTGGACCTTTTCTTAGAAGTTTTTCACTAACCTATTGCTATAAACACTAAGACAGGATAAATACTGAGAAACAGATGATAAAACGGTACAGGAGAAAACGAGGCTACTGGAAATCATTGTGGAGAAGAATATACGGAATAACAAGGGTACAGACACGAGCGAAAACATCACACTTTATTCCTTACAGTGTGCTTTAATGTGACACCAACGTTTTAAAGAATTCGTATTTGTGGACTTTATATACCAGCTATAATTTAGAAATATATATCATGGTACCAACTACACAAAATACTCGACGGAGGACTTGACAGAACTTAAACAAAGCAAAATCTGGGACGAATTTCTAAGGTTTAACTGACTAAATTTCTGGTTGTACAGGCTGGACATTTATGAGGGTTCCCACGCGAACTTCTGTCGTCGGGTGGCGAAAATGATACCTACCTTTAGACACCAGCGAAAGGAGAGCTCTTCGACGGCTCCTGCAGACAGACACATTACCTAATACCGCTATACTCCTCCGAATCCACCCTTCCCCACAGTGTCCAGCATGTGGCGCCCTCGCTACCCTTCCCAACATCTTTTGGGGGTGTTTTAAAGATTCCTTTCCCATAATTTCCTATGATGAGCAGTGGGAGGAGGCGCCGGGGAGCTCAGAACTTTACAAACCCCATTGGTCACCAGAGCTGGCGATGTCCTCGCCCGGCACAAGCCAGCGGGCACAACCCCCCCCCCCCCCCCACAGGCACATAAAGCTGAATAAAAATGGTTTTAAAGACGATAGTCTTTCTTGGGCTACTTACACGCTGAAATTTTGGTCTGTCTGAGTGAGTGAGTGAAACACTTTATTAAAGACGAGAGGCCATAAGGCCGTGCGGGGAAGGGAGGATGGGAAGGGAGAGGAGAAAGGAAAAGGTCACAATTAACACAATGCACACAGTTCTAGTCTTGGGGTCCAATTCACAGAAGGCACAGTTGACTATGTCATGACTGGCAATGTCGCTGTTGACATCGGACGTGTCTGTCTGTCTGTCTGTCTGTATGTCTGTGACTCGATTTAGCCACCCGGCCAAAGTAAAGTAGATATTGCGCAATAGTCTTATATACTCACAGCCAAATGTAAACGTCTAAGCCCGGTTTATATGTTCATACTTGTCAACTTTGTTGAACAAGGGCAAGACAGTACCCTAATATAAGACCGGAAATTAGTACACAAGGGATATTTACAGGGTTCCTTTATTAAAAAAATCATAGATGCTCGGTTTTTTTATAGCAAAGGATATTCTACATCTAATGCAGACAACCACAACCTGCTGTTGCCCGTGCCATCTCTCCTGGCGGCATATGACAAACCACGCGGCAACAGTAACGAAAGGTTCCACTAGCTAGGTTCCACGTTCTGCTTGGAACGCACGTGGAACACGGCCACGGGGTTCTATAAAACTTCTAGTCGTCCGCCTCGATTCACGCGCGTTTCCGCTGTACTGCCGCGCTGGCATCGAGGAACCCGGCCTGTAGCAGTGGAACGCGGTAAATTCAAACGGCCTTGAGCAAACCTTCAGTGTGTTTACCTTGGGATGAGCGCTACGGTACAGGAACAGCATGAGAGGTGAGCGGGAAAGCAAACGGGGGCATTTCCTTGGCAAATGTCTACAAAGACTACCGTCTTTTGACGACATTTGCAACGAAAGGAGCAGATACGTGGCCAATTTTTTTCTCTTTCTCTCTGTGAGGAAAATTGCACGGACAGCTGCAGATCACTGGTGCGTATAATCTTGCACTCCTTGCTGGTACCTAGCGGTAAATGTCGCGGGGAGAATCCTTCTGTGACAGCTCACGTGTTCACACTATTAGAAATGATTCACAAGCGGGCGTCTTAGCAGGCGAAGGGTTTAAACGAATCATGTTTTTAAAGCAACCTCCCAGTTAACGCGTAAATAAATGTTGGTGAACTTAAAAATAGCGATAGTAAGTATGAAGGTTACAATGAGCAGTAAACAAACTCCTGGTACGTAATTCAAGGTTGGTTACAATCAACAGAATGCCTGGTTAAAAATAAACCGCCATAATAAAACGAGCTTCTAGTCCTAAATACAAATTTATGCGCAGTTTGCATGATTTTATTTATATTATTTCACTTGCCTGTGTGGCTGCAGGAAAGAATATGTCAAGCCAGAAATGCTTGCATGCGAAATAACAAGTTCTTTTTCAAGGACAAAGACAAACTTAAGAAATGCACATAGGCAAGCATCGGAATAGCGGGGTGGAAGGGGTGCAGTTTTGAGCCTATGGCCTGTTTTCGACCAGTTCGGGAGCACTGGAGCATTGCAATGCCGTTACCTTTACGACGGATGGCGTTGCTGTATGGCGGCCTCCGCATTCAGCTTCCCTCTGAAGCCTGTAATTGTTATCCTTCGTGGGCACAGCACCTGGGTCTCTCGGTCGAGGAGACCTCTTCGATTCCGTCCAGTCATTTAATGACAACATGCCCCGGAGTTAAGGAGTTGGAAGCTGCTTGATATGTCAGATTGGACCTTCGCGGCACTGCGATTGCTTCCTGATACCACAGAGAATGCGACTTGTTAGAACGTTGAACAACTGCATCAAAACAGCAGGAGTGGAGGAAGTAGATCGTGCACGCTTCAACTCTGCCCCACCAGTGTCGTCGGTGCCGTTACACATGTGAATGCTTGCATGCATTCAGCATCTTGCCTTTGTGGTAGCTCACAGGAGCAATTAACTTTGTCTGAAACGGAGTGGTATCACTTTCGGGGCTTATGTTCTTATGCATGTGTCCAGAGAAGGCTGCAAAACTGAACCTTGTTTTATTTGCAGCGGCTTCTTTAGAGAACCATGACAAAATGTTTTATCCGTAGCGTCCTAAGGCGAGCAAGCAAGGCAGGCGTGTTTAGGCATAAACGCATGATGAGTACAGTGTTATAGCCAGGCTTGAAAAATGACGCGTCGTGCGCACAAAAGTGGTATGCGACTTGCAGCTGGCCGTGAACCGATGTGACACTCTGGAGAGCACTGCGGCCACTTTGGAAAACGACAGGAAGTGACAGAAGAGCAGAGGCTAACAAACACGGCTGCGTACAGAATCAACAGCTAAACTCGTTGCGTTTAAGGCTCTTGAACTGTGATTGTAACACGACCAGCTGTCATCAGGCCGAAAATGGCGTTGGAAAAGGCACGAAGTGCAGCCGAGGATTGATTGATTTATGTACTTTAATGAGAAAGAATCAAGACGCCCAGGTGGGGAAAAGGTAGAAAAGGGGACAGGGAGTTCCGTGTGTCGGATTTTTTCCATGCGACCTCCTTCTGTAAAACCCAGTCTTTGTAAAGACTGTACCGAACTACTTAATAAAACAATGTCAATGTCAAAAAAGGGGCGGGGAAAAGAGCACATGAACCATTGAAAATTCATCATCAGTTCTTGTACACTGCGCTTGAGTTCATAAAAACGCCGAGGGGCAAAATGCGAGGGATATGGGCCTAGGAAGGCACGGTGCTCGGCCACACTAATAGAGACGTCACAGCCACGAGATTTAAAGACGATAGCCTTTCTTGGACTACCTAAAACCGAAAGTTAGGGTCGGTCTGTCTGTTTGTCTGTCCCTCGAATCAGCCACCGGGCCGTAGCTGAACAGAATTCCTGAACTGGAACTTTATACAGGGAAACATTTCCACACCACTAAAGCAGGAGATGTGGGAAGCGGAGAAAAGACAAGCGTTTACGTGGCAGTGGCGGAAGAAGGCTATCGTCTTTCGCAGACATTTGCAGCGAAGGAAGCAGATACACGGCCAATTTTCTGTTAGTGACATATGGTTAGCCAGCCGATGAACCAGCAACGCCTCGACCTCGATGATCCTGAAACTTTTGCATCAAGTTGAGGCAACTATAGTTGACGCCACTAGAGAACTCTGCAACGAAATGCGCTGAATGTCTCCTCATAATAACAGGACGAAATTACCACAACGAAGCCTCGGCGCTGCAATTAGCTGAAAGTTTTGGGATAATGAGCCAGGAATACTCAAAGTTCGCTCTCATGTACCGACTCCGGAATGATAATAACAACAGCAAAAAATGCGGTTCACGATCACCTCAGAAAGTCGTTGAGTGCATTAAATATAAAAATGAACGTTGCCACTGAGGCAGCACGCAGGAGAGTGGGTGTTACACTCTCATTCCGGTAATTCGTGGACATATGCGCACACGGTGGTGTGTGTCTGGTGCGGATGAACCTCCACAATTGTCTACGCTTGCCTTTTTCGGCCCTGTGCTCCGCAATGGTTTGTCATGTGGGCGAATAGCTCTAGAGAAGAAACGACACGTTTTCGCGGGGGTTGCAATTTTCAAGTGGCACCGAGGTCTACAAGACAGGATTTTTTTACCACTCCTGCACATTATGTCCCATAAACTTTCACTGAAAACCCAAGAGTTCTTGGCGGGAGAAGTGAAACATCCGCCGGTGGTGAACAGCTCAAAACTGCTTGGATTGACCGTATCGATGCCGGTCCAGAACGCAAGTAAAAAGAAACTGATTACCCGCGCGGACTCTAGGCTGTGCCGTGTGGCCATGAATTAGTTGTTGTAGTTACACAGTAGCGGGAGTTTAGTTTTTCTATTTAACAGCTTGCGGTTCAGCGCACCAAATCATATTTGGGCACTAAGGGGAATCAAGGCTGGTGCCCTGCGCTAATTTGGGACAGCAGAAGTTTTATACCAAAGTTGTGCTCATGGATACTGTGTTCATTTTGCTTCAATTGGAAGAGTTGCTACCTGAGCCCCAGAACCGAAACTGTTAATTCTACCCTGTTTTGTTTTTTATTCTTTTGACTGTCTCCTTTAGTTGCAGCGCCCAACGGCAATCGGGCAATGGTGACACTCGCTAAGGCGTATAGGTACAAACCTGTCGCCCGCTTCTAGTTCGCATCGCGAACAGTGACAATTATAGTGAAATAGAACAAGTATTCTAGTTCACTATAGTGACAAGCACACTCGTGTGTCTTCTGCTCAAGAACACCACGTCGTCCGGAGCGTCAAGCCATATTACCCGTGCAAATATATTTCAGTGTACAGCTCAGAGACTCTTAAAGCATGCGACCGAGCTTCGCTGTCGGCCTACTTCTGCATACACTGCCTCTTAGCGAGCTCCCACTTGTCAACCCCCGCTGTTGTGAGCGGCGGATCGAGTTCACGACCAACTCGACTCCTCGTCGTCTCCGCGCGCATAGTCGATGACGTGAGGGCACGCGACGCGCCACGGATACGTCCGACCACGGCACGGCGGCCCTGCACGCGCGTCGCTACAGTCGGGGAAGCACCAGCGCGTGCACGTCTTCAGCCGGCCGGGAAGGGAGGGATGTCACCCTGGAGGCGCGGACAGGCGGCCCGGAACGGACAGGCGTCGCTGGCCGAGCGCGTCTCACGCCGCCATGCTACGCAGGCTGGCCCGAGGGAGGACGAAACTTATATAAAGGCTACGCCTCCTCCTCCTTCTCCTCCATAGGTCGGTCCGTGTCCGCACAACAGTCCGGAGAACGCCCTTGACGTGTGAGGACCTTATTCGTGCTTGTGCCGGCATCTGGCCGCCGGACGGGAGTTGGCTGCCCCAGAGACTCTTACTCAGCCGTTCGCTGCAGCACCTGGTTTGCAACAGGTACGGAAAACCTCACGTAATTTTTGAAGCGCCTGTTGTGTGGCAATATTTCTGCTCCGCTTTCGTGTAGCACGGAATCAGTAACGGGGTGGGGTGTGCCTAAGATGTGGAATGCTTTGTAGGCACAAAAACTTGGTACCTACTACCCTAACGGAGTAATCACCATAATTCTCAAGGAAAACTAAAACTAAAACGCGGTGCGTCGACGGAGCTGTGCGATGGAATCACTAGCTTCGCTGAACCAGTTTCTACGCAATGCTGGCAAATAATTCATTAATTAGAGTTCAAGTACTCGCCCACAGAAAATGAAAATTGATCAGCTATCGTGGCTAGGAGGGCCGCAGCGATGTAAAATTGCACATCGGGCATTAGGCATGCGGAGAATCAATATGGAGCGGTCCGATATTCTCACTGTCTAAGGGGCTGACAAATAATTAGAACGTCTAGGCTGAATAATTATTCAGCCGTTGTGGATCGGAGCACGCGGAAATAAAGGGAATACGGACGTATCTATCACATGTATATCTGATGTGGTTATGCAATGGAAAAAGTTCACTGCCGTTAGAAATGACCGGCACGACATGTACAAGTAGAAGCTTGGGCGAGTTGGTATGGCACCGCTGTGATTATGTCGTCCTCCATCTCGTGCATTGGTCTGGCGGTGGTGTTTTAGAGTTATAGCACGTACAGCAACAATGCTGCTTTGGTCGCCATGCTTTGGTCGCCTGTACAATCATAGCTTAGGCTTAGCTCTGCACCGAACCAGGTGCAAGCCATTGGGCGCGGACTTATGGAGGCTGCCGTGGTAGCCAGTCTTCAGTGGAATACGTCGTCCTCTGATAATACATAAATATACTCGCGCCTTTTAAATTCGCTTTGACAAAACGATGTTCATACTTACATCCGTCACTAACCATGTCGTCCCCGCTGCAAGCTGAAAAGCGACGGTAACGTATTTGCACCTAAACTGCCGCACAATACGAACAATCGACTGTACGACATGATCTGCTTGAGAGTGTCTTGGTGAAACCCTGTGAGTGGTAGACGTGAAAATAAGTCATGTCTCATGATCAGCCTCCCTTCATTGCTTTTGAGCTTAGTTAAGTCTTCAGCGCAATTGTCACTCCATGTGAGAAGTACAATGTTGTTGAATCCTTTTCACAGTATTTTTGCACTGTCATTATTCTAGACTGAAAATGGCCGTGTGCTAAATATTAGCTGCGAAATTGTTCTGCTTGGCCATGTGATTTGTTTGCCGTTTTGATACATTTTTGCACTCGAGCTGCACCCATGTTTAAAGTTGTTGCGTTCTAATAATGTTAACGTGCGGTACTTCTTACACCGACTGGCTGGTAATGGATTGGCCCAGCTAAAAAGTGGCCGGTAAGAAGCGCAAAGGCTCATGGGTACATTGTCTACTCCGCGGAGTCCCGCCACTTCCGGTACGGGAGCTCTCCTCACCTCCCGCACGCCGGTTGCTTTCACGCGCGCGTGTTCTTGTTGCTTGTCTGTTTCCACCGAAAAAGAAACACTCATGCATTCTCTCTCTCTCTCAATGTATAACAACAAGCCTTTTGGAGTCGCCTTACAAGGAGTCGCCTTACAACAAGCCTTTTGGAGTCTCCTAACAAGCCTTTTGGAGTCGCTGTGAGCGTTTTCGAGCTTACGTCGTCTTCAGTAGTTCGCTGATTTCCATGCACGAGCCGAGAAATCGCACTTCAAGAATGGCACCTCAGCTGGCGCGACCGCGCTATCTGCCTGCAAGTCTTCAGCTGATATTTCTTCTTGATGTTCAGGTTTTTAAACGCAGAGCATTTCTTTAACTCACGATGTCACCCGGCGTTGGCGTGCCTCGGCATCCGCAACAGCCGTTCCAGGTGCGCCCTTTCCCCCACTCCTCATCGCCTGCTCTCCTCTGCTCCTCGCGTGTTCTCTGCGTGCTCGGATCGCGTTCAGCAACAGGTGGGGCGCGCATGCGTCGTAGTTTGGCGCGGGAGCAACAACAGTTGTGGCGTGATCGTGACGTAATCGTGGCGCGGTCGTGCCGTGATGGGGCGGTTCTCGGCGTTCGCTCTCGCTGTCAATTTTAAATGCAGAGCATTTCTTTAACTCACGATGTCACCCGGCGTTGTCCTCGTCGTCCGCAACAGCCGTTCCAGGTGCGCCCTCTCCCCCACTCCTCCTCTCCCGCATCACGCTACCCTCCTCGCTCTCAACAACAGGTCCGCACCCCTCCCCTACACTATATAAAAAAATAATACTTACCGGCGCCTGGTTTCAACCCCACGACCCTGCGGGCGGAACGCAAGGTACATGGTGCTCTACCCACTACGCCACAAAGCCAACACAGAATGAAAGGCTACGAACGCGCCTTATATCCTTGACTCATTCAAACTACGTCAAGAAGCTGCTGATACAACGCATTCACTACCTGTGGGCGGAACGCGAGGTACATGGTGCTCTTCCCACTGCGCCACAAAACCGACACAGAATGAAAGGCTACGAACGCGCCTTATATCCTTGACTCATTCAAACTACGTCAAGAAGCTGCTGGTACAACGTATTCACTTCCACCAACTCCCCAAACACTAAACGTTAACGCAATACACCCACCCCTATGCGACGCATTTACTCGAGTCCCCCTCGCGGGGAGATGGGCCCTTTTTTTTTCTCGAGAAAATGCGTACATCTTTATTTCTAGGGCATCAAAAACACCGAATAAAAAACATAACCGTGCCCTTCGTGTGCTGTTTGTCGCCGGACTTGGAAAATGCACTCGGCCGCTTGTGTAGGCTGGGCTTCAGTTGGGAAAATTTTGCTGGATGATGAAGGCTGGCGGGCACGCGCGCTGCGGCGCTAGCGGTGTTAGTTTTTTATTGCTTTCTTGGGACCTTATTCGTTGGCGGTTTCTGGACGGACGACTGGTTGTTGAAGCTTTCTCTAATTTCGGAATCACTAACGACAAATACACTCAGTTATTTATGAATAATTGTGAATAATACAATATTTATTATTATTAAAATATTACGAATAATACTAGTACTATTAGGAAGAATATATAAAATTATAAATAATAACTGAAAACGCAAGTTTGCTGCGAGTGAAGCAGTCTTTAATGTGGGTTTTCTGGTTATACGAATAGAAGCGCAGCCCATACATATGTGTGGGTTTTGCTTTCTGTGTTGTGTATTCCATTATAGCTGTTCAAACCATTATCAGAAAGGGGGTAAATACTCATCATTCAGCGACAGCTCTCCATTTTTCTTCAAATATATAGTGGGGCAGGAAAGAGATAGAAAACAAAAAGGGTATCACAAGATGTAGCGTCTGATGTATATCACCATCATCATCACCATCACCATCATCATCTCTACGCCCAATGCAGGGCAAAGGCCCCTCCCATAGATCTCAAATTATCACGGTCCTGTGCTCACTGACCATGATAATTAGCCCTGACTGTGATAGTTAGCACAGCACCGATGTAGCTATCTGTACATAAATGTCATTTTGATGTATTTATGTCAGGATATTTATATACACAAAAATGATATCTAAATTCTCGATATATATTGTTACGCGCTTGCAGAACAACTGAGCGAGAGAGAAGCACGAGAGACTTAAGGGTGGGTAGGAGGAGGGGACGGCGGGGGCCCAGAGGGCCTGCGCGACCTCTTGGACACTGGAGGCAAGGGTGGTCTGGGTCTCCAGGGTCGAGCTTCGCAGGGCCTGCTCCCAGCGGGTTCGAAATGAGGGAAGGGGGAATGCGGGAACTCGCAGTTGGAGGGTAGTTAAGTGTCACGGGCGCCGCAGAGTGTGGAGGTGTTGCGAGTGGGAGAGGGTGGCTCTGCGGGAGGAGTGAGGCTAAAGGAGGCGCCAGGTTCTGGCCTCCTCCTGTGTGAGGGTGGAGTGCGGGGGTGGGTGGGGGAGGCGCAAGGATGTCTGATCTCCCGGTACGAGATCAAAACGGCGAACCGTGGTAGATAAAGCTATGATTTAGTGTGCGGCCACGAGAACGAGAGCACGAGGACAGGGCTACGCGCTGGTCGCCACTTCGTGTTCGAAAGAATACGGCCTGGAGGTGTGCACCACTACCTGCTTCTGCTTCTGCTCGTCACAATATCAAGAGGGCGAAATAGCAGCGCCAAGTGCACATGGCGGCTGCTTATTTTTGTGTTCTTTTTTGCATTAGGGAGAACTGTATTGGATTGATACATGTGTTTTGGTTCTTTATAACATGCATTTTTTTCTTCTTGTGTGTGCTGTGCAATGCGCCGTGTTAACCACCTCCTCTGCAACGTCCAATGAGATTTGAGGGTAATCTAAATAAATAAATAAATAAATAGATAAATAAATAAATAAACTTTGTTAACATAATGATGACGACTCGGCCTACGTGGGGGTGGGTGGGGAGAGTGTTGTCAAGGAAGTCGAAACAAGTTTAAATGCGCAAATGGACGCCGGTGGCGAAAGCGAAGTCCCAGAACGAAAGGACACCTGCTTGGCTGTGGCTGTGGCTGCGGGTGGGTAAAGCCAGTCCTGCAAGCACGTCACACTGCTTGCTTCGCAAGAGATGCGCTCTACGCGCAGTCCCGTGCACTTCAAGAGTAGATGGTCTATGTTTGGTACTATTATGAGCAATATGAAAGGAAACCCAGGAACGCGTAGAAAACACCCTCGGACCCAGATATGAGTGATACGCAGCGGCCACCGCCGGAAACAAAGTGGAAAGGGGGACGCTGTTCTAACAACTGTTCCCATTCCCGCCGTACGTCTTATCGGCTGTCGGACGATACCATACTATTGGGGAAATGACGTAAGCTGCTGCTTTGTAGAAATGTCAGCGTGGTAGGGGTGTCAGCAGTTAGTGGAAGAGCGCCCGCCTTTCCCCCTTTGTTTTTACAGCACCATCCGCGTATCGCTCCGAGTCTGTTTCGAGGTTGTTTGCCAGGCGTTCCTGTGTTCCCTTTCATATTGCTCATAATAGTACGTCTCCTGCAGAGCACGTAACGCACGTGGGTGGTGTCATAGTTGGGGTGAGTGGTTAGCGGTATTTCTAGTGAGGATAATGGCTGACCGCCCTTTCTTAGGAATGTAAGACTGAAAAGGACGTCCTCTGTAAGCGCCGCTTTAGCACGAGCCCTGTAGATGAGGACCTGGTGGACATGTGGCAGTACTGAAGGTAAAGGGTAGTCGCTGGTAAGGATGTGGTTGCGGAGTCGAGCTCTAACAGATTGCTGGTCGGTGGCACGGTCTTCGAATGGGTCCAAGTTGGGATTGTGACGAGGAAAACCTGGGTGGGAGTGGGTGCAAATAACTTCGCTCGCCAGGGCGCCCGCCCCCTGTTTGGCAATGTTTACGCAGTGTCCTGGCATCCAGTCTGCACGAATTTGCATTCCATTTGTACGATGTAGCCTCCGGGAAAGCATCTTTTTGGAAGCACAGATAGAATTCTGGTAAGGCACCCGGTATAGTACACGGAATGCCTCCTGGCCCGCTGGGAAAATAGTTGAGGGAGGCTGGTGGGAAGACGAGGTCAGGAAATTCAAGTTGACGGACAGCGAGTAATATCGCTTCGAGTTGGAGGTGGGTAGATGAAGGCGCTGGTATAGTAAGGCATCGGTATAGTAAACGGCGCTATGCGCAAGCCGCTCGGTAACTTGGGGCGTGCGTAGGCGTTGGTTAGAGCGGGAAAATTTAGGAAACTTAGCCGGGAGTGTCTTTGGATTAGCGACGATGAAGTAGTCCCATGGCGGAAGCGGCAAAGGGATGGGATGTTGTGGTGGAGCGATATGTGGCAGAAGCTCAAGTAGCGCACGACCGGCGAGAGTGGATGCTCGTCGGAAGTCGTGTCCTTCCTGACAAGTTCGAATGATTTCTGTATATACAAGAGGTAGGAGCTGGGCGTATTTGTATAGCTCCTCAAACTTTGTATGTTTGGGAAGGCCAGTGATAACTCGAAGGCTCTCGCGATGTAACACCTCCAGCTTCTGCAGCTCGGTCTGCGTGAAGTTGAAGCATATTGCGCCATATGCCACATTGTTCATGAGGGCAGTCTGGGTCAAAAGTCTGAGTGTTTCCGTCGTAGCTCCTCCGACTCGGTCGTTGATGCGTTTTATTATGTGGAGCTGTTGATGCCATGCTTTCCTGATTTGCTCAAGCCACACACTGCATACTCCATCCTCAGGGACAGCGATGCGAAACTTTTAACCCACCTTTCCGGGGACGGCTTTGGCTGAGAAAGTGCATATTGAAAAGTGTAGTCGTTCTGCTATTGTTGAGTGGAGCCAAGCGCCACATATGTGGTTTTGTCACGCGAAGGTTGCATCCTAGTATGCTGGAGGGTTTCGCCGAGAGTATCGAGTGCAGCTGGTATATTTACCTGAACTTGCTGTTGGATTAAATTCGTATTCCGAGGGTCAAGCTAATCGTAATATCGTCCGCATATATAGTGCTTTAAATTGCTAGGTATTTGTTGGAGTTGCTTGGCAATTATTGACACGACAAGATTGAAAAGAGTAGGAGCAAAATAGCGCCCTGCGGAACACCTCTGTGGTTTTGGAAGATATGGGGTGCTCCTTACCCGTGCGGATTTAAAAAGTGTGGTCACATAGAATATTTTTGACAAAATTATTGAGTCTGTGAACGATCTTAAATTCATTCGAAATCGCAATGATCAAGGCGTGGGAAACAGCGTCGAAGGCTTTCTTGAGGTCAATAGTAACAAGGGATTTTGCAGCTGACTTGATATTCTTTCGGCACCTCTTTCTTATCATTGGTCGTAATAAGTGCAGGCTGTCATGAGTGGTGAAACCTGGCCGAAAACCAGTTTGTGCGGGGTAATAGATGGGGTTGTTCGCCGTCTCGAGTAGATAGGTATTATCGAATAAATAAATAAATAAATAAATAAATAAATAAATAAATAAATAAATAAGTAAATAAAGATAAATAAATAAATAAAAATAAAAAATAAAAAAGACACTACCTTCGTAAGGTCACTACTTTCGCTAAGCTATTCCTTCGCTAGAGTACTTCCTTATATTGCGCATGATACCACCGTTTTCACATCGTTGCTGCAGAGTGAACAACTTGACGAGAGTGATCACGGGTAAGCTACACAGAAAAGTGCGTCACACTGGAACCGCATTTAAACCGACACAATAAACCGAACTTAGAAATTGTGCATGACTTAGATGCGTTCCGTATCCGGATAAATATGTGCGATTTCGGGAATAGTTGTATGCACCCGCGATTTTCGCGAATTTAATACGAGTCCGCGCGGAACATGGTGGGTGCATGCCAGAATAACTGAGTCTGTTTTTCGTCCTGATCCGCGGGATTATATTGTGTAAACGTGTTTATGTAAAGCCAGGTACATAGCTGTTTCTTTATTGAATTATTTATGGATTTTAACACACGGATGAACCTCACAACGCAACATAAGGCAATCGAGAATTATGAGAGATCCCATCGATGCTCGCTCAAACCACGCGAATCGTGATGTCCTTTGTTTCTCGCTTTTTTCTGACAGGTCTGATGATTAAGAGCAGTTCGTATTTTTTGCCCACAAAGTTTCTACTACAAGAGTAGTTCCTAGTTCCTGACTGCCCACGAACTGCTCAAAACTGCTGTGGACTGACAAGTAAAAGAGACGATCGTAGAAGCTCATTCCATGGTCTAAAGGTACTCGCCCTCAGTGACGGTTTGTCTCGCTAGATGTACGGAGGCATGCCTAGAGCTAGTTTGTTTCCGAGATGCTCAACTTCCGTCGAAGCATTTGTGGACCAAGCGAATGAAGACACACTGCGAAGTGGAATGGAATGGATGCATATTTAATAAAAAAAGGAGATAAGATTTCTTAACATGGCACGAGGTCTGGGTGAATAGTCGGAAATGGTATGGAAAAAGATGGAGGAGGACGGCACAAAGCTTAAAGCAGACAATGTCTGCTGCTCTGATGATCATTACAGTGCAAGTAAGCGAGGTACTTTCTGTGAGGTGGTAGTAGTAGTATTATTAAGTATTGCTGAATGAGGCGTACTTAGCCTTGCATAGCTGCCGGCAATTGCTCCGCCTAATCGTCCCCAATACAATATCAGAGACTCTCAAAGTCATCACACCTCATTTAGTTCTGTGGACTGCAAGAATCCGAGTAGGAGATGAGACACCTCTCTTCGCACAATCCAGTGGTCCCTAGGAAAAATATTGTCCTCTGATGTAGCATGGGGCACTCCTTACTTCTGGAGATCACGAAAAAAGTTCGTCCGCTCAGGGTTGGTTTTGGAGCAGTTCATAGGGAAGTGATCAATGTCACCAGTGACACTGCACGAGGGGCACAAAGGGGATGAAACAATGTTGATTTTATGTATCCAAGCTGGTGTACGGGCTGAGTCTGTTCTTACTCGGTGGAGCAGGCAGGCTTCGGCTCTCTTCAGGCCTTTCGTCACGACTGCTTGGTGTACTGGTCGCCAGGGCTGCCTAAAGTGCTCGCGAACGGTCTGTTTCTGTATGCTTTGGAAATAGCACCGCGTTTGCACCATCCTTGGAGATGATAAGGCGTCCTCGGCTAAGCTGTCAACATGTTCGTTTCCGCTACACTGACGTGCGACGGGATCCACTGGAATTGCACGGTGAAGCCTTCATGCTTGAGCCGCTTTAGTAGAACTAGGGATCGCTGCCAGGTCTTTTCAACAGGTATACCCCAATGAAACAGGTGAACGGCTGACTTTTAATCACTGAATATTGCGACTTTCTGCCTTTCAAACGATGACAGTTGGCGGAACGCAGCTTCTATGGCAACACACTCACTCCCTGTAGATAAAACCAAAGGCGTCACCCTGGCAGCCCACGAAATATTCAAACTGGGTATGAAAAAAGCCACCGCGCAGACCCCACTTTTTGCCTCAACCGATCCATCAGTGCATATGTGCAGAGAGTCCCCGTATTCCTGCTCCAAATGATCCAGCACCAGGGATCGTGCTTCAGCAATAGGTGTACAACGCTTCGAGCGCATATATGAGGGATGGTACTCCGGGTAAATTGACCAGAGGTTCGCAGTCGGCCGGTCGTAGCGAGCCCAGTGTGCTCAGGCAGCGTCCTCTGTGAACAATGAGCGCCGAACATTCCTACAGGATGCGTGGCGCACTGCACAGAGGCCCAGTACCACATTTTTGACAGCACGGAGTGCTGTACCGGGGTTGCCACGCCTGCAAAAATGAGGAGGTGTAATGGGAGTAATGGCCGTGCCTCATCTTATGCGCCTTAGAGTTAGCGGGACAGACTCGAGTGTGTAGGCAAGCGGCTGAAAGAGCCGAGAGTTGTGTCGCAGTTAGTGCATATATAGCATTTGTGTCGTGGACCACGTGACAGGGCGCAGGCTACGCAAGCTAGGTGGGTCTTGCTGGGAGAGTTTTCGCACACCTAATTTCACCCCCACTGGTGCTCACGCACCGCGCATTGTTCCAAGGAACAGTCCTTGTTGACGTTCGCCTAACTATATAAACCACTGCTCAGTGACTGGCCGGGCACTTGTATCGCCACGTGTGGACGAAATCATCAGCCAATGGCTAATTATCGGCAGACCAGTGGGACATTTGGGAAAGGAACAGCGGCCCACCACGAGCGCTGGTGTGGCGTTCTTCCTTTGTCGTCCGTGTGTATGCGCTGTAAATTGTTGACATGAACTATCAAGGCCAAAAGGTTCTTTGGAAGTCTGGCGTACCTTTTGCGACAGGGCAGACTCAGTTAGCAGACTTTTGGAAAATTGCAGGAGGCATGCGCAGAGTGCGTTCGGAGCAAATTTGATGTGCGAAAAACGCGTCTCCCTGCTGGAGGCGCCGCACAACCTCCCCTTTTTCCAAAAGAGGGGAGGACACAGGGTCCACGTCAGCGTTGTCGCTGCTGCAAATGGCGCGTAACATACTATATGTTTGTCAGTTCTGTCGCCTCTTTATGCTGCAGTTTTTAAAACTTATATTCGGTGGTTCACTTTTTTTTCTAAAAAATAAAATCAGTGAGTAGTTTTAGTTACAAGAACGCCTGTTGCACTTGTTATGCGCTTGTGTTCTGCTTGAAGTTTGCCAAAGGTTAGCTCCGGGATCATTAAGGTTGGCATTCACGAACCATGCCAGCAGCGCTGGCTGCTGGGAGAGTTGTTTGCCTGTTCGTTTACTTGTTTGCTTGTTCGTCGTTGTAGTGGAAGTATTTTTTGGAACGAAATTGGCTCCAAGAGCTGAAACGAGCTCGAAAAAAGTGGCGCATAAAAACTTATTAACGCCAAAAAAGTGACACTATTAAAAACCATCTGCGCACCCATACAAAATATATATAATAATAATTTCTCATTCCGACGATTGAGTTCATTGTTGCCGGTCATGTTCCGTTGGCACGTGTCGCGTGTTGGCAGAGAACGTTTACTTACACCGTCTTCAGCCCGTTAACAATGCTCTGCCTCTCTCCTGCGCACACAGGGACGGAGAATGCGTCACCGACGATCGACGTCGAAGTGTCCCTCTGCCGTAGCGGTGGCGGGCACCTTTTCGCTGTTCCTCTTCATGTCGCCGTGCACAGAAGCCACTGTGACTGCCCAGGCGGCCACGTCATCGGCGACGCCCTACAGCAACCGGACGCTCGCAGCGCCGCCTGGAATCCCACCACAGCCGGCGAACAGGGCCACCCTGGTGGCCTCGGCACTTCCGGCCACCCTTGGCCTGGGAGGCCTGCTTTACGGACTGACCGTGCTGCCGGCTCTGCTGGCTCTCTTCGGTAGCTCCGGTGCCTTCCCTCTGACCGGGTTTCTGGGAAGCCTCTTTAGGGACAAGAGGTAGGCGCACAGGAGTGTCCAGAAGGCGTCAGAACTTCATCCATTCTCAAATACAGCTTTTCGGTGGAAGGCACCAAAGCTGTTCTTGGGCTTTTTAGTCGTTGTGGTGTGGGGGCCTTGGAGAGAGAGAGAGAGAAAAAAAACACTCTAATGAGTTCAAATGTGAGAGTGGAATCCCAGTGCGGGAATCCATGCGTTGGCCTAGCCGTCTTGGTTCATGTCACCAGGAGAGTCTGGTCTTCCAGTTGACAGCTGGGCAGCAGTGCCTCCCACAGCTCAGGAAGGGAACTGGACGCATTGGTTCAGCACTTCGAGTGCGTAAAACGCGTGACGTTACGTACTATATGTATACAAGCAGCCACAGCTGCCTGTGACTGCATCTGCGGTGTTACGGGAAATATTCTAATTACGGTATATAGTTTTTCCTTGGAAATACTGGGAAGTCCGACTTTATACCTTTCGTCAGCATAGTGATTCAAAGATTTCAAGCGGACACAGCTTCCATAAAACCTAGGAAATGTTTTGTGCAAGCAGTGCACGACACCTGCTAAACGGGCTCGCACCGAGCAGTGCGCCACGAGATCTGCCGTTTATAGCGAGACATTTTTGGCAAAATACAGCGGGGTGGGCCTTGCTGATTGCAAAATGACAGTTGGACACTATCTCAAAGAGCAATCCAGAACTTTAATGGCAAAAGTGTACATTCGACTTCAGGAGGCCGCACGAAAGCCGCCAAGTAAGCAAGATAAGGTATTTATGAATGCAGTGAAATTTCGCACGTCCGCGGGGATTTGAATACAAATCCCCGCGGGCGTACCAAATATAACAGCGGAAATGTAAGATTTCCTCGCCGGAATAGGTTCACCCGGAACGAATCCACTCTAACAGCGCTTGATTTTTTTCCTCAGCTTTGAGCACAGGCCTGCATGAAAATTAAGAAATAATATTATGGCTGAAAAAAATTCCAGAAAGTGTGTGATAATGCGTAAGCATACACCGCTCTTCTTTGCGACGAGCCAAATTGAAGTTGGCTTTTCTACAGTACTCGAACGCATTCCTGAGAGCACACGTTTTAAAATTCCAGTATACGCAGCCTGATATAAAATTATAAACACCCTCGGGACTTTTTAAATGTTTCTTTAAGAGCACATGTATCGCCACGGAGCACTATTCACCGTGCCCCTGTAAGGTCGTCTTCTCTATTAAGCGCAAGCAGACGGCTCCGAGGACATTTTTGGTGGCTGTATAAGTGTTATTATATAAACATTTGAATGCTCTAGGGCCTTTTATTAATATTACTGAGTATGAGATAGTATGAGATATCAAGCCGCCCCTTTTATTATACAAGGAAGATGTAATCGCGAAATCCCATGTCACCCTCTATCGCACGGAATAGTTATGCGGTATTGTTATTGCATTGAGTTTAACATATTAAAGACCGGGCAGGATATTACTTCGCGGCAATCAAGGTGTTTTTATAGGATGTTTGTACCGCAGCTATTACGAGTAACGCAAGTGTAAACGACGGGTACAGTGCTAGCGCACGACGAGCGCCGCGCTCTTCAGTGTTTTTTTTTTTTTTTTGAAAACGCAGCCCATCGCCGCAAGAGAAAGAGTGAGAGAAAGAGTGAGTGAGTGAGTGAGTGAGTGAGAGAGAGGGAGAGAGAGAGAGAGAGAGAGAGAGAGATTTTATTTCTGGACAGGCAGAAGAACGATTTTGAAGTAAGCGGCGTGTGAAAGGGTGTTTAACAGCACGCCGCGTTCGTTGTGTATGACGACGTCGTATGTCCGCTGCCGCTTTTTAGCGTAAGCGTCAGGAGGGGAAGCGAGCTTCGTTCTGCTGTGGTTACTCGTTTCGGTCGCAGCCATTTCAGCGTATTTCCAATCACGGTGCCGCTGACGTAGTAAAAGGCCACCTGGGTCGCCCGGCAGGCGCGAAGCGGAAAAAAAAATTAAAACCGTTCCACTCAACGTGAAAGCTGTCGCAAGTCCAGAGCAATGATTCGCCATAATGGGCTATGGCGCTGTTATCTGCACACTGCTACCAACCGTCACGTTCTTCGGCTCCCTGTCGGGTACCTCACCTCTTGATAAATTGAACGGAGGTTTTTCCAATGCTATTCAAACTCGACGCCTTCGCAGTGCCCCCCCCGCCCCCCCCCCCCCTTCCCCAAGCTGCTTAAAACAGCGCGGGCTACTTCATCTCGCACGTGCTGGAGCCTTACTGTGCAGTTTGGAACGCGCCGTTTCTGGCGGTCACTTTTTTCGCTTGTTATCGTAAAAACAAACCCAGTGGGCGTTCCTAACTAATTGGACGCGGGGCTGCCGGTTATAGGCACAGATTTTGCCTCAGATATACCTGCGGTTTTCTTCGCTCTAAACAACGGGTAGATGTATGAGAAGCGCCAGCGGTTCAGGTATTTCCGACGGTTATGACTGTATAAAGCGCTTGTTTTACGAAGCCTCTGTTTGGGTACGTTACGCCTATTTGGGCCCGTTATCTCGCTGCGCTGCCTCATTCCGGCAGTAGCAAACGAGCTACGACGAGAGGGGCCCCTGAAGGGCTCTGCACTTTAAACGCCACCAGTCCACACGTGGCCAATGCCGTGCCTGTCTTCAGCGATCACACGATTGCCTCGTGCAAACTGGCAAACACAGAAATACCGGCCAGGATGACCGCGAATGGTCCTAAGGTGAGCTTTCGGCACTGACATAGGAAAATTTAAAGTTGCGGTGAGAAGGTACGTCCGGACACCCTTCTGAAGCCAAACTAATGAGACACTGTGACGTATGGAGGAACACAACTGTCTTCAACAAGCAGCCAGTGTTGGCCCAAACAACGAGAAAAAGAAGACGCATCGAATTCGTATGGGCTGGGATGTTTTCGGCAAGCTTTCTCAATTAATGGACTGTATGCTTGAAAACATTGTCTCCCTGTTACTGCGTCCAACCTACCGAATGGCCGAGGCAACGGCGGCTAAAAGTGAACGGCTTCGCTGCAGAGAGGCTTTGCAATACACCAGATGCCTTCACCATGTGCTCATGGGGCCAACTTCCCTGTGGTGTTGAGAGAAGGATGTCAGCACTCCGCACATCCCGCCTGCAAAGTTTGGCTCAGGGAGCATGCCCACCAATGATGGCGGATAGACAAGCAGGATGCTTGGCCGTGGACTCCATTTCCGCTGCCCATTCTTCCATTATTGCTAAATGAGGCTTATGGTGTTTAAGCGTCGGAGTTTGGAGGTTGGCAAAGGTGCGAAAGTAATTAAGGCTATTCGAAAAACAATAGGCTGATGCGGTAAATATTTTGAATTATTTCATAGCAAAACTTCAATCGACACTTTCGTGGTGAGGACGTACGAGGTGTCATAGACGTCACAGGTACCGCTGCCACTTTAAGGATGGAATACGGCAATAAGCATATTAATCATTTCCATTAATTTTTCGCTCTACTCTTTCGCACTTCTTCGTGTGGACCTGCATTTAGGTCAGCCCGTGGAAATATTTCTTGTCGACAATTTATTACGTCATGCTGCTTCTTTCGCGTTTAGTGTCTTCTTCGTCCTAGCCTTATTGCGTGGTCTTAGCATCCGGCCCTGCATTTAGGTGAGCCTGTTAAAGAGGTTCTTGCTGAAGTCTAACCAAGCCTGCCGAAGCGAGTGCCCGCGTACGCCCTCAGCTGACAGGGTCGTGCCGCTATGGCCCCCGGAGTGCGCGCAGGTCCTCGGGGGACGGCAAAGAGTCCAAGCGGGATGCCAGCCACCTGCTGGCCGTGGTGCAGGAGGCGCTGCAGCGCTGGGACGGTGCTCCGGAGGCCTGTCGGAGCATGTTCGTCTGCCAGGTGGCCAAGGAGGCCCTCCAGGCCGGATACCTGCCCGACATGAGGCCCTTCGACCCTCTCTTCGCGCTCTTTCTCGGGTAAGGGCGCACCCACCTGCCGGTGCTCGAATCCTAAAGCATTCTTTAAAAATTCAGTGCCCTTCCGCTGTGTAAAGAAGGATGCCCAACGGAGCTGCGTGCTGTGCTTCTTTGTGTTTTCGCGAGGTAGATCTTTGTGTTCTTTTGATGCTTAAGCAGATTTCACTCTGTTGAACTGGGTTAACATTTCACTCACGCATGCACATCACAAGGCTACGGAACTCACGCTCATATTTCACGCATTTGCTTCACTCGAGGCACACATCTGTGTGGTCTTTGACGCAGATTACGTGCTACGTAAGACGTTTCTGCGCTTTCACAATCACCGGCTTGTTGTGACTAGAATGCTCTGACGAGAGGCAGTGATCGTCATCACGTAGAAGTTTGCAAACATCAGGTTGATGCAAGTGCCTCTCAATGTCGGGATAGGTTCCAGTCCTTAGAGGTGTACCATAGACCATACCGGCTTAGATAGAGCTGAACTAACCACGGTTCCTGAATGATGTTAACGTCGAAATCGCCCAGTAGCTTGACGAACGTCTCTGCTTAGCATTTGGATTTGAACCATTTGCACGTCGTCAACGCTGCATTCTCTGGCGAGCTCTCGTTGACGCTCGCGCATAGGAACATAGGACACGTGTAGCCGAAATGACTCTGTCCTCCGTCGGTGCTAGCTCAGACTGTGGCGCCATCTGTTGGCTGGTTCGCGAACAGTTTTCAGCATTGATGCAAGGCTTGAGAAGCAGCGGAGGTGGGGTCGACCTAGCTTCTTCCGGTTTTCGTAACTTTTATATGCTCATGTACACAGGGCCTCTTTTGAGACATATCCGCACACGGTGGCTGAGCCCCGCTATTTCGCTTCTTGCGCCAGCCGAACTTTTTTTATGACGCACGCTCTCCGAGTGGAGTTGAGCCCGTCAGCAACGCCAGGTCTCGACGCTGCTGGAAGCCGGGTCCGACCAGACTTGAGCCCTGCTCGCAGGCGAGACTGACAGGTCAAGCGGAGGCGAAGCAGCTGTTTAACCATAGCCTAGTAACGTGGTTCGCTTGAGGTGAAGCCCACGCACAGGCTGCCAAGCCGCTCCTGCGCGATCAAGCGCAGGCCAAGCAGCTATCTTACCCTCGCGCTGTCACGTGGTACAAAAGCGGCGGGGGTCAGAGTGAGCGAAGCGATAGAAAGGCGCGGCTTGCACACTGGCGGCTGAAGGTCTCTTGAGATTCGAGAAATGACCTTTGAAAACTGTAGGGTAGTGAAACTTTCGCTCTAACAAATGCTAAGCAGACACTGTACATCTATGCAGTGACTCCGGCGGCAAGCCGTCGCCTGGCAAGGACTCCAAGGCGCTGTTCCCCCACCAGACGTTCTTCCACGCGATGCGGGATGGCTTCCGAGGTTGCAAGGCCAAGTACGACTGCGACGCGCCGCTCCAGCCACCGCGCTACCCACGAACCCGGAAAACGTGACCGCCTGCCTGCCTACCTGCGCCATCCTTCCGAGCTGGGCCGTACCGCCGAGTATAGTTTGAATGTGTGCGTGCACGCTATATTTATTTTTTAAAATCCAATGAATGTCCGTTTTTTCTTCCCACCAACATCAAAACATCTTCCATCAATAACACAGCAGGTGCGCTGACTCAGACGTACCACTTTTTTTAATAGGAAGGGGGGGGGGTAATTATGATGGTCACCGTTTTTGTATGCACATGCAAGTTCCTTAGCGGACGGTGTAACGCTCTATATAGACAAGCATGCCTTAGCGGCAAGCTGTTGCTACTAATGTTTGTTTTTTGTATCAAAGCGACCAAGGCGTGTACGTTGAGTGTTTATTACTGATGATATCAGTTACTGTGCATCACCTCAATAAACTCTTGAAACTGCTGAATCGAAGTGCAACGTCACAAGCTCTAAATTGTGCAACTGGAAGTCCCAATTGAAGTTCAGTGAATTCGTAAAAAATAGTATGTAAGTCTCCTTGCAAGAATTTGCGGAAGAGGCAATGAAGGCTTTTTTCCCCAATTATGACACGCCTCCTCCTTCCTTTGGGGGACCTTCACCCCTTTCCCCCTTGAGGCAGGCCGACCCCTTACCATGGAAGAGGCAGCTGGTCTTGTTTCCCCCTTCACCATGGCGGAATTATTGGCAGCTATCGACTCAGCAGGAACACATAAGGCACCGGGCCCCGATGGCATACAGTACGAAGTGTATAAGAACTGCACAGAGAAGTATCTTCAGGTCATACTGACCACTATAAACGAAGCTTGGGCCTCTGGATGCGTACCCACTTTCTGGAAGCACGGAGAAATCATAGGCGTCCCGAAAGCAGGAAAACCACCGGATAGACTCAGCAATCTACGGCCGATTGCTCTGACGTGTACCTTATGCAAGCTGGCTGAGCGTATGCTAGCATCAAGGCTCACATGGTGGCTTGAGGGCATGGGTCGGTACCATCCCTCTCAGATCGGCTTTCGGCCCCACATCGGCACAGAGGACGGCCTTGAAGCGTTCTCTACTTCCGTACTCATAGGAGGACGCACTTGTCGTATTCGTTCTGTTCTTGCCCTAGATGTGAAGAAAGCGTACGACAATGTGAGCCATCAAGCAATCCTACATATACTGCGTTGGCTTGGGTGCCCGGCGCCTGTGGTGTTCTTTATAGAGTCGTTTTTAACACACCGCACATTTTCAATTAGAGTCTCAGGACAGGTGGTTGGCTCCTTTTCAACATGCCGCGGGGTACCACAAGGATCGGTCCTGGCACCCATACTGTTCAACCTTGCCCTTCTCCCGCTCGCTTGGACAGTAGGGGCATTGAAAGATCTAAAATGCCTCATCTATGCGGATGATATCACGCTCTGGTCGACACTTCCAGACATTGCGGATCAAGAACACGCTCTTCAGAGTGCTTTAAATATGGTTGACACGTGGTGCAAACGCGTGGGACTCATGCTATCCCGAGATAAGACAGTGTTACTTATCGTCGCCAATCGAAGGGCTCGACAAAAACTGCAAAACCGACCCATTTTACTAAATCTTGATGGCGAGCCAGTGACGAAAGGTACTTGTCACTGCATCCTTGGCCTGGACGTTGCGGCCTCCGGCTCAGCTACGCCATGGCTCCGGGAAGCTCGCCGGCGCGCCCTTCAACTGCTACATCTAGTTCGCCGGATTTCCATGAAATCGGGAGGAGCTCGCACAGAGATGGCTCGGCTTCTCGTACGTGCAATCCTGCAGCCACGTATCACGTACCAGGCTCAGTTTCAGTATATGACAAGGGCGGAATGGGATCGTCTAGAGGCCATCAATAGAGAAGCCATGAGAACTATTACCTGCCTTCCTCGCTTAACGCGCATCTCCACACTACAGGAAGAAGCTGGCCTTAACACGATAGATGAGTTGGTTCACCAGCGGCGACAGGCACGATCTCTTAAAGCGCAGGTGTACACATCTGTGGCTGCTTTAAGGTGGTATATGGGCCTCCAAACTAACACGCCGCCAGATCCCTCTCCAGAACCCCCTCCTTGGACCCGAATATTAATTACTGACTGCAAGCCTCTGGGTCGGTCAAGCCGTGTTGCGCCGAAACTCTCATCCAGTGCTGGCCAAGATACGTTTTACGTCGACGCCAGTATTTCAGGAAGCCTTATTACCACAGCCGTCTTAAACCCAGCCATGCAGTTTTGCCAAACCTGCCATTACTACGCCCCTCAGAGGCCCCCGTCAACACTTGCTGAGCTCAAAGCGATTTTCGACGCCTTGAAGACTATAGAGTTGCTGAGGCCAGATCAATCGCAACCTGTCAACATCTTTACAGATTCAATGCAAGCAGTCCGAGACCTCCGGAAAGTACTTCATCAAGTGCCCATGTCCCAAACCATCCACGCGAAGGCTGCGGCCCTAATCTTCAGAGTGAAGATTACTTGGGCCCAGAGGACATCGACCCCTGGACAGCAACAGGCGGATGTGGCGCCCGTATACCTCCAACGACGCATCCACTGCCCTTATTTCCAGTTGACGCAATGTCAAAGTTGGCCACCGACAAAGAAGACCTTCGGCGCTCCACACGCGCACTTATTCCACCGTGTGGATCAAACCTCCCTGGTGGGCTCACCCGCCGTGAGGAGGTGGCGCTACGAAGGATTCGCGTCGGGGCTGCTCTTACACCAGCTGTCACCCACACCTGGCCCCCGGATCGACGGGCTCCGTTTGGCCGGACATGCCCATTTTGCACCACGTCGGCATCGACCGCAGACATTCATCATCTTCTGTGGACTTGCCGTGGCCTCCAATGTTCCCGACAGCAAGTACTACATAGTGTGGGACTCAACCCAGGCCTACCTCCCGACTACAGACGCTGGCTCTTTGGGCCATATCACCGGAGCTTTTTAGACTTTCTTAGTGAAAACTTCCTGTTTACGTACATTTAAACACACTCGCCTCCACCGTTTTATGCTGCAGAGCAAACTTTCGCAATTAAAAAAAAAAGAGTACTTAACAGTGAAATAGGGTGTAGGTATGGGGAAATTTTGATGGAGGTGTTTTTTTACATCCAAGTTTCAATATCACACATTTTACGGTGAGGACCGCTTCAAGCACACTCTTGCTGGTGCTGGGATGCATAGTTGCAACGTGGGACCACAGGCGAGCAAAAGGACTCAAAGAATCTCCTTGCGGGCGTCCACCTTGTCTTCACCATAGGCCTACTTGGTTCGTGTGCTTTGGATCTTCACGACACTGGCGCAGGGTAACGCTGACCGGTGCACCGGTGCCGACGGGAGCTGCTCAGCAGGTATTTGGCTGCCCTTGAAGACACTACGTTGATCCATTTCGCCTGAAGTTTGGGAATCTTCTGCTCAATAACAAGCTCCTGGTCATTTTACGGTGGGAAGTTGTCTCCACAAGGCGGCCGAACATCGGTTAATGGTGGGGTTTACTCCCCGAGATAAATGTCATACGCTGATGTAGGGCACTGAAACGGAATTAAGCGACAGCGACCGAAGCTAACAGAGTGGTCGCCACGTCAATTCGCCCAAATGATGTCTCCTTTGCAATCCTTAAAGTCATGGGGACCTGCACAGCGCTGTCATCGCTGTTCACCTTTGCAAATATTTGGGACGTGACCGAAACGTTGACACTTATAGCAGCGAGAAGGCAATTCAGTATATTCAAAAACTTCATGCCTCATCAATTCAAGGTTTACCTTATCGGCTCGTTCACTTTTGGACGCTAACGACAAAACTACACGGTCTGTGGACTTTCCTTTCTACTCCTTAAACTCACGATCAATATGATGGAGGACTCTTCTTACATGAAGTATTCCTTGCGTCTTCAGGTATGCAGGTAGCGCCTCCTCCATGCACCAAGTCGGGACTCCTCCGATAATGCAAGTATTTTGTACGTATGAGTGACGGAGCACCACGACAATTCCTCCAATTTGATCGCATTTTAAAGATGGGAGGGGTGCTCGAGACGCTCGTGTAGGAACGTGTCTCCCATGAGTTCCACGTTTTTTGACTTAAGCCTGCAGAAATTCTACATCTTGTGAAATTCCCAGTGCACCATCATGCAAATCTCGTCGAAGGGCATCAGCGGACACCAGGCTAAGTCCGGTGGGTGCTTGTTTTCAAGAAATAGAACCTTTCTTCCCGAACGAGCGAGCTAAGCCTAACCCTGCCGAAGTAGGCTTAGGCACAACTACGGCAATGAACCAAAACTCGCCCGGCGGAACCGGGGCCTGCATCGGCGGTGGCGTCGCCGCGGCCATCCCGATTGTCACTTTGGACTCGGAGGAAACGAAATGCTTCATGACACAAGCGATGAAGAAAGTCGTCAGGTTTCAGCGCAAGAGCATGACACTCAGTGGACCGACGTGATTTCCAAGGCGCAGCGTCGACGGAACCGAAAGGCCGAGGTCGCACTAGGCCTAACTCCAACCACGCCCGACAACAAGTCCCTGTCAGCATCAAAATCAAGACCGGCGCCCCGCAATTAAGCACCCAGGCCCGCTCCCAGGCCCCGCGACAACTTCAAGCTAGTCCTGAGACCCCAGAACAGGCTGAATGTAAGCAAAGTACAGCTTTAAACTCTGTCGCTCGCTCTCCTTCAAGCAACGAACACAACATGGAGGCAGGCCAACCTCTGTCTTCAGATTGACTCAACTCAAAACACCGACACGTGGAGCACCCGTTTGAATGAAGCAGCCAAGTTATTATTCAAGCTAAAGCAGGTTCGTCTAAACAACGCAATCCACGCTGTCATGGTGTACGGGCTAGCGCCGGACGACGCGGTAAAGGGAGTCACCCGAGAAGTCCCCGTCGAAAAATCATAGATGAACAAATAATTCAGAACATTGACCAAGACGGATTCGAGGTATACTCGTGCAGAAGAATAGGCAAGGAATCCTCGACGGTTATTCAGACATTCGCGGGACCTAAGGTTCCTTATTACGTGAGACTGTACGGCGGAGAACACCGCTGTACTTTATATAAGAAGACTGTTGCGGTTTGCACCGGCTGCCACGAGTTAGGTCATCGCAACACTGCCTGCCCTCAACCAAGCGTCGCGGTCTGCCATCAGTGCGGCACCAGGGACCCGGTTCAAAACCACACCTGCGTAGCAAAGTGCACCCTCTGCTCGGGCCCCCATCTCGCGGCATCCAAGGAGTGCCCAGAGCGCATCATCACACCCCACATTATCCGGCAACGCAAGTTCAAAAAGCAGCAGCAGTCGTCTGCTCAAAAATCATGGCGGGACCGGACCACCGGCAGTGACCGGGCCCGGTCTTCCACCCCCCGTGGACGGAGCCATGATCATTCCAGAGGCAGTTCTACAGGCCGGTCCACTACCTCAGCCAAAAGAAGAGGCTCTCGAGCCCGAAGCTATCGTCCGATATCGGGGACAGAGCAGCCGTCCCAACACAGACTCCAAGAAAGCGACGCAACCAAAATAGTGAGTTGGACGGCAAAGAATCTACCATTGCTCTCGATTTTGCAAAAGACTTTCCCCCGTTTGCTAAAGAACCAAGCAGTCCGTGGCACGATTGCAACCAATTACGCACTCTCCTTAAGCAACAGGCAGAGCACATCTCTAAGCAAGCTCAGCAAATCGAAAAGCAAAATGAACTAATCCAAGCACTCCACGCCCGGCTGGAAGTGGAAGAAAGGGCGCAACCGCACGGGTCCGGTGATAAACGCAAGAAAGCTCGCTGGGAAAACACGGCCGCACAACAAAACTGCACTCCCGAACGAGGAGCTGACAGGACACCGAAATTGCAGCACAAACCACGGAGGGGCTCGAATGTGGAAAGAACAAACTCCAAACAATTCTGGATGCCGTCCAACTCATGGCAGAAAAGATGAACGCCTTTCAAAAGTCTTTGCTTGAGGATAGAGCCGCCAGCGCACTGCGGATAACCAACCTCGAAGCTAGCGTTATTCAAGTTGTCCTCACCCAGCGTGCAGCCAAAAGGGCGACTCCTTACAATAAGCCCGGTACCGACGGCAAGTTGTCAACCGGTAACAATTCCCTTTCGCAAGATGAGGCCGACCTCTGAACGAGTCGAAACAACGACCATTTTGCAGTGGCACTGTCGCGGCTTTAAAGACAAGGCAGAAGCATTACAGCAATATATACAAAGCCTAGAAGTGAAACCAGACGTCATTGCATTAAAGGAAACAAACTACAAACCCAAAATCCCGGGATACGCCTCGTACACAGACCCATCGGGCAGGGCTACTGCCATTCGTGTTCGCCAAAATATAGCGGCAACGCAGCATCTCACGGCCTAGAAAGAGTGGGAGCACACGCTGGTGGAAATCCACAACCATCAAATCGGCAACACAGAAAACATTTTTATTCTCGACTCTTATTGCCGCCCTTCTAATCGGAAGCCCGAAATTATGGAAACCTTTCAAGACACCATGCGCGTTGCTAAAGACAGGCCAACCTTTCTATCGGGAGACTTCAACGCCCCCCACCCATTATGGGGATACAAGTTCTGCTCCAAAAGAGGCAAAGAAATTGCCAACTTTATTGATCAATACAACTCAGTTCTCCTTAACGACACCCAAACCCCCACTCCCCAAGGTACAAGCACGGCCAAAGACACTACCCCCGATCTTTGACTGCTGGCTGGCTCGCTAGATGTGGTATGGACAAACACAATAGTAAACCTCGTCTCCGATCAACTCACCGTACGGAGGAACACCTTCTGGGCCAAGACAGGGAACTGGGACAAGTTCAGAGAAGACCAACTGAAAACATCATTCCCAGAGAGGGATACCTATGAGCAGTGGGCTGTGGAACACGTAGAGCACATTAAAATTTAAAAAACATACCCAATCTATTGTCACGACGCACCATACTCGCTGTGTAGACGCCCGTCCACTCCACCTGTTGGAAGCGAGGCGATGTCTCCCAAAAAGATGGCAAAGACAGAGACATAACCGTAAACTTCGCATAAAAAAATTAACGAAATCAACAGGGAAGCAGCGGAATACGCCTCCCCTCTTTGCAGAGACAACTGGCTCCATCTGTGCGACGGCCTCTAAGGCACTCAGTCCACTATGAGGACATGGCAGCTGCTGAGGTATCTAATCGATCTACTCACGAGTAAGGGCGAGATCAACCGCAGCATGGTTCGCAGGCTTAACAAATACCAAGGCGACACCGAGAAGCTAACGCAGTACCTCCGAGACAGGCATCTCAAAACGGAACCTGGGAAAAACTCCGACCCTATTCGGGCAAGCCCAACGAAGAGCTCGATCGACGTATTTTTCTCAATGAACTCCGTGGAGCAATAGCCAAAACCCGGAAGTCCAGTGCCCCGGAACCAGATTCCATCACCTACAGACTACTAAAAACCTTGGAGACTACTCCTTAGTGAATTCGTTGGAACATCTCAACACTGTTCGGGAGACGGGACAGCTCCGCGCTCAATGGAAAACGGCCGAGATAAGATTCATACCCAAACCTGGAAAATCTCCCCACATTGATATTTTAGGCCGATACCCCTGGCCTCCTGTGTTGGGAAAGTTATGGAGCGGATTGTGCTCAGCCGCCTTCATAAACATTTGGACGACACAGAGCAAATGCCCACGACAATGTTTTGGATTCCGCAAACATCTCGGAACCCAGAGCGTACTCCTTCAAATCAAGGAGGGGGTAGTTACTCAAGTAAGCTACGCGCCACTCCCCCCCGAGCCATCCTGGCCCTCGATCTCAAGGGCGCGTTTGACAACGTGACTGACGCAAGTATATTGACGAACCTCAATGCCAGGGACTGCGGAACGCGAACGTACGAGTACATCCGCAAATTCCTTTCGGACCGCACTGCTGCCCTCAGTGTAGGAGATGCCACATCCGACCCCATAACCGTTGTTATTTAATGTCGCCTTGCTTGGCCTCCCCTGAAGACTCGACGCCATAGATAACCTGGGGCGTGGTCTCTATGGTGACGATATCACCGTCTGGACGGGAACCGGCTCCCTCGGCGATATTGAGGACACACTCCAGAGGGCAACGGATGTCATAAATCAATACGTCAAGGCCTGGGGCCTCCTGTGTTCGCCACAAGAGTCCGAACTCCTCGTTGTCCGCCCGAAAGCCAAGAAGAACATCAAGGAAGACATCAAAGTTAAGCTAGAGGGACATGCGATAATTCCTAGTCCCAGCATTAAAATCCTAGGAGTTCACTTACAAGCAGATACCAATAGTGACATCTCCCTAAAAAAACTGAAGCAAACTACCGATCAAATCATGCACATGATTAGGAGGGCGTCAACTAGGAAGAGAGAAATGAAAGAGGCGGATACCCTGCGTTCGGTCGAGGCATTCGTCATTTCAAGGATAACCTACATGAGGCCGTACCTCTTACTGACCAAAAGCGACATAAATATCCTCAAATACTCATACGGAAGTCAGTCAAGCATGCCATAGGACTACCCATGCGTGCGTCCACAGACAAGCTGCTCAGGATGGGCCTACACAACACCACAGAAGAATTTATTGAAGGTCATCTATCCAGCCGAAAGGCCAGGCTCAGTCGAACTCAAGATGCACGAAAAATTGTCCTCAAGATAGGGTGGGCAGCCTTCCACGCAATCCTGAAGGTGCAGATTCCAACCCCCTGGCGCCAGTCTTTAATTATTCACCCACTGCAAAGAAACATGCACCCGACCCATCACGGGGCCAGAAGAGCAGCGAGAGCCCGATCGCTCAACACGAGCTTTGGAAAAGACCCCGGAGTCGTACACACGGACGCCTTCCACTGCAGAGGCAAGCCATACGCAATGACAGTGGTATCGATCAAGAACAGACTCCTTGTAAGCGCAACAGTCAAGACCACGGACATCACTGAAGCGGAGGAGATGGCAATTGTTCTGGCCCTCACACAGACGCCGACACAAACGATTGTCACCGACTCGCAGCAAGCATATCAGAACTATCAATCAGGATGGGTGTCTCCAGGGACCCTTAGATTGCTGCAGAACAAAATAGAAACAGAAAAATTAAATTGGTGTGGACGCCTGCTCACGCCTCCATGAATGGTAACGAGTTTGCCCACCAACAAGCCTGCGCACTCGCACCCCAGGCTGAGGATGAAGGCGTCGAGTGCTGCCCGCTCATCAATGTCAGGGAAATCACGCAGCACTATCGGCTAGAAAAACAGACACTCCCTCCACCTCATCCTAGCCTCTCTAAGGAGCAGCAGACAATCTTTCACCTCATTCAACCTGGATCCTTCCCCCACCCAACAAGGCTACACCTGATGTTCCCGGAGCAATCCTCGGCCAAATGCAAATTTTGTAAAAAACCAGTATCACTCTACCACAATAATTGGGGAGTGCGACTTCAGCTCAGAAAATCCCCCCCTCCTCCAACCCCCCACTTCCTCTTTTAGAGGGCAATGGGAGAGTTTGATGTCGAGCTCCTCACTGGCGACCCAGCTTGCGCTGGTCGACCGGGCACAGGCGGCCATCACGTCATGTGGGCTCCAGTGAATAAGATAAGGAACCACTATCAATTGAGACGCTCAATAAATGTGTTATCTCTCTCGCGCGCGCACGCATTTTAAATGTGTTCACCTCGCTTTCGGTTCCCAAGTCGAGAAGTAAAGCTCTCTGTGCTGTGAAACGGCACGTAGTGGTGCCTTGCCCAGTCAGTTCTAGAGTCATCATCATCACCATCATCACCAGCCTATCTACGCCAACTGCAGGGAAAAGGCCTCTCCCATTATTCTCCAATTACCTCGGACTTGTGCCTACTGTTACCAATTTATCCCCGCAAACTTCTTGATCTCATCTGCCCATCTAACTTTCTGCCACCCCCTGCAACGCTTGCCTTTTCTAGGGATCCACTCTGTTACCCTTAATGACCAGCGGTTATCTTGCCTTCGCATCACATGCCCTGCCCACGTCCATTTCTTCGTATTAGTTTCTACTAATATGTCTTTAACACCAGTTTGCTCCCTGACCCGCTCCGCTCTCTTCTTGTCCCTTAATGTTACACCTATCATTTTCCGCTCCATTGCCCGCTGAGTCGTTCTCAATTTATTTTGAACCCTCTTAGTGAGCCTCCAAGTTTCTGCCCCGTAGGTGAGTACCGGTAAGATGCAGCTGTCATACACTTTCTTCTTCAGCGACAATGGTAGGCTGCTATTCATTATCTGAGAATACTTGCAGAATGCACTGAAGCTTATTCTCATCCTTTCAATTATCTCTGCATCATATTTGGGATACGGGGTCACTACTTGGACTAACTAGATATATTCTCTTGCCACTTCCACTGCCTCGCACACTACCTCAAACCGCTGTCCTCTTGCGAGACTATTGAGCATTACTTCTCAATTTAAGTTGAACCCTCTTAGTGAGCCTCCAGGTTTCTGCCCCGTAGGTAAGTACCGGTAAGATGCAGCTGTCGTACACTTTCTTCTTCAGCGACAATGGTAGGCTGCTATTCATTATCTGAGAATGTCTGCCATATGCACCCCACCCCATTCTGATCCTTCTAATTATCTCTGCCTCATGGTTGGGATCAGGGGGTCACAACTTGGCCTAAGTAGATATATTCGCTTACCAGTTCCACTGCCTCGCCACCTATCTCAAACCGCTGTGCTGTCCCGAGGTTATTGATCATTACTTTAGTTTTCTGAATATTAATTTTCAGGCCCACGGTTCTACTCTGTTCACCCAGTGCGGAAAGCATGCTTTGCAATTCGTCCCCCGAGTTACTTAGCAAGGCAACGTCATCAGCAAATCTGAGGTTACTGAGGTATTCTCCATTAACCCTTACTCCCACCTGTTCCCAATCCAATGTTCTGAATACTTCTTGTAAACATGCTGTGAATAACATTCGAGAGATTGTGTCTCCTTGTCTGACACCCTTCCTTATAGGTATTTTACTGTTCTCCCTATGGAGGATGATGGTAGTTGTAGACCCATTGTAGATATCCTCTAGTATTCTTACATAATGCTCATCTACCCCCTGGTTCCGTAATGCCTGAATGACTGCTAGGTTTTCGACCGAGTGAAATGCTTTCTCATAATCTATGAAGGCTATATATAGGGGTTCAGTATACTCAGCGCACTTCTCTATCACCTGATTGATCGTGCTAGAGTTCTAGAGTGCTGAATAACAAAGCAATAGGATTTGCTGTCCTCGAGTTTTTATCACCTCCAATATCAGAGATTACGACAGGAATGCCAACAGTTCGCGTTTTGCGCTGACTCTCCACCTTGAAGTCCTGGTCATCAAGGTCCGTCATCTCTGCCAAAACTTCGCCGTCTCCTATAATTGCGAATTCTCCGTCCGCACATGGAACGCCGTCCGAAGTGCGCTCGGTGTCGGCCTTAACTGCGTGTCGTCCTGGTGAGTCCTCCACGGTAACGGCCACCCGTTTCTCGCGCGCAGCGGCCAAGTCGGGATATATGGCTGTACCATCGCGTGATCTTCGATGCTCTCTCATCGAATTGGCCATTGGAGTGCGGCCCACGGGGCGCATACGGAGAAAGTCTTCTTGAATACGTTGCCGTCTTTCAAGAAATGATCGTGGGAAGCATTAAAAACAATCGAAATGGAAGACCCGAAAGCGACAGCAGCTATTCAGTACTGATCTTTGTCATCGTGTCATCGTGCTTATAGCGTCCTTCGATGCAGCGAAAGCCTCCTGAGAACAAAACTCGCTCTTCAAAAGTGCCCTTGATTTTACAGTGGAAGTGTGCCGGCCTACATAGCCGTCTATGTGAACTAAACTTGTTTTTGAAGGAATATCGTATGCCGATATTACCTTCGTCAGAAACAGGATTACCCATGAAAAGGTTACTATCAGGCTACGTAGGTCATAGGAACGTTATAGGCCATAGGAGCGACCTGTATACTGAAACCATCGAGGTTGTGGCTGCTTGAATCAAGCTGGGCACCCGGAAAATTAGCTTCGCATCTGTGTACATCTCCCCACGATCGCACATGAACATGGGGTATTTGTTGGAGAAGCGGCGTGCCGTTGTCGAGCACCGCTGACCATTTGTGGTGGCATCAATGCACACCATCCGCTGTGGGGTGAGAAGTCAACAGATATTCGGGGGAAGCACCTCGCTGAAGCTGTCAACTAGCTGGAGTTGTGTATTGCAAAAAATGGGTCACACCTTTCTTCCGGCCTCCCTCGTCTACGAGCGTCATAGATTTATCACTACATACTAGTGGTATGAATGTGAACATCTTCGACAGAACTCTGTCTGGTTGGGTTCAACTTGAAGAGGCAAATACACCAACCAAGGGTGTTTATTCAAAGCGGTCCCAACGTTTCGGAGCCAACTCGGCTCCATGAGGGGTGACTGTGTACGACAAGAAGCAGCGGTTATATAGGTGCATTCTTTTTCTTTTTTCTTACTCGAATCTTGCCCTTGCGCGTCGGAGGACGTGGGCGTAGACGGTGGAAGGGCTCCGAGGGATCTGTTCAGGCTTTGCCGGTGCCCTTTTATGTGCCAGGACTCAAGGAGTATTCTTTGTGAGTAATGGGCTTCGGTGCCAATCACCTCCGCGCCGTCAAAGTTAATCCTGTGGTCAGATTTTTCGCAGTGCTCGTCCAATGAACTGCGCTGAGTGTCGGACTTGCGAACGTCGTTTTTGTGTTGGCGGAGGCGTTCCGGGAAGTTCCTCCCCAATATAACTAGCGGGGCATTGTGCGCAAGCAATTTTGTAGACGACCCCTTGGGATTTTTCTTTTGGCGGCCGCTCTTTAGGTCGAGGTATGAGCCCTCCAAGAGTTGACACTGGCTTGTGCGAGATGACAATGCCTTCCTTGCGAAGAATGCGGGATATTGTTTCACTCGTTCCTTTAACATAGGGGAGGGAAATACGGGTGGGTCGGCGTGCGGAGAGGGGGGGGGGGGGGGTCGCAGACGGCGGAGACAGGAGAGGGGTTGTTGACCGGCGGCGTCAGTACAGAGGAATTTTCTTCGTGGGCGCCCGTTTGAGGGAGACGGCGTTTGACGAGTCGTATGAAGTTGCTCGTGCATCCATTTTTCTTTAGGTCAGCGATTACGGCTTTTTCTTCTCTCTTCCGGTCCTCTTCTGTTGAGCATATAGTTGTGGCTCTAAGTAAGAGTGCTGAGACCACAGATGATTTCTGGGAATTTGGGTGGCAGGAATCGAATTGCAGGTAGCGGCCGGTATGGGTGGGTTTCCTGTACACTGTGAAATTTAGTCCGTGTGGCTGTCTTTTTATCAAAACGTCGAGAAGTGGTAAGGTGCTGTTCGTTTCTTTTTCCTTGGTGAATTGAATGGCTGGTTCAATCGAATTTAGCTGCGACACGAAGTTGTCCGCTGTTGTTTTTTTGATGACACAAAAGCAGTCGTCCACGTACCGGAGAAACACCTTGGGCTTTTTGGGGGAAATTTTCCACAGCGGTCCTTTCAATTTTTTTTCATTACAAGATTTGCTACTCAGCGCAGTGCATTGGCCGAGCACTGCGAAAAAGCTGACCACAGGATTAACTTTGACGGCGCACAGGTCATTCGCACCGAAGCCCATTACTCACAAAGATTACTCCTTGAGTCCTGGCACATACAAGTGAACCGGCAAGGCCTGAATAGATCCCTCAGAGCCCTTCCCACCATCTACGCCCACGGCCTCCGACGCACAAGGGCAAGCTTCCAGTAAAAAAAAAGGAAAAGAAGAAGACACCTACATACCGCTACTTCTTGTCGTACACAGTCACCCCTGATGGAGCCGAGTTGGCTCCGAAACGTAGGGACCCTCTTTGAATAAACGCCCTTGGTTGGGGTATTTGCCTCTTCATACTAGTGGTATGCACATCACCTGTAACACTGCTCCAGATCTAATGGGCAGCGATAATTTTCCCACTTCTATTGGTGCGACCATTTTTCAACAAAGTCAGAACAAGGTCAGAAATGTCGTCAACTGGGACCGGTGTACAGACGAAGTGAGCACTTCTGACAATGATATGTTTGATGCCATGCTCGCTGGAAAGACAGCAGCAACTACTATGCTCAGGCTACCGGCCCACTTTCCAGCACCGGACCTCATGTTTAGGAACTTGTGTGCCGCTCGGCGAAGGGCTGAATGTCAGATAGCACGACACAAAGATGGCATGTCACCTAAGACTTGTTTTACGGTTTACATTCGCTGATTAGGCATTACACAAAGGAATTACAGAGATCGCAATGGGTTGAGTTTTGCGATTCGCGAATTTACCTCGGCAACCTGCATTTTGAGCCTTGTCAATGGGATTTCCGAAAAGCAGTGGATGTAGAAGCCCTTCTTGTACGTGAGAAGGGGGGTATACTGTCGTTTCCTCTTCTTATAACGGTGCTGGGCTGACCAAATCTCGAGCGAAGGCGTGCGCCGCCTGGGTTCCGCAGAGACAAGAGTGGGCTGGGGTACAGATTATTCTGATGTTTCCCCGAGGTGGGCGTTGAATGATGATGCCGAGAGCGATCGTATAAATTCTTCTTGCCGTAAATTTCTGTATGCCGCTTGCAGACCGCGATGATGGTACATGCTCGGGTTTGGGCGATTGTGAGGGCGATTGCCATGTCTTCTACTTGCAGCGTCGTTGCCTTCAGTAATGTTAAGCTACTGAGGAGGCAGTGGTGTGTGACGGTTACCGCAGCGTTTACTTTATACCGGGCATAGTCCGCGGCGTCAGTGTGTGCCACTTACTAGGATTTTCCGTATTGACGTTAAAGAGCTTCTGCCCTAGACGCTCTTCGTGCTTGACGGTGTTCGGGGTGCATGTTCCTCGGCAAGGGCTGAAGTTTCCGTCTTGTTCTGATTTCAAGAGGCACTATGGCCGCATCTTCCGTCTCCGTGAGTGCGTTAAGCCTTAAAGACGCCTAAACTGATCGACCGGTGCTCGTGAGGCCGAGCCGAACTTGCTGTGCGATTTCTTCTGTGGTGTTGTGTATCCCTAGTGCTGCAAGACGTTTGGTGGACGTTGTCGCTGGAAGGGCCAAGGCTTGTTTCTAAGCTTTCCTGATACAGGTGTTGGGCTTTTGTTTGTGTGCTGCTTGGAGGGTCGTATAGGTGGTTACGTAGGCGAGCCGTAAAATCATAAATGCTTGAACGAGCTTTATCGTATCTTGTTCTTTCATGCCATACTTCTGAGTTGATACTCTGTGGATCATTCTCGTTATCTGAGCAGTGGATGTGTTCAGTTTTTGAAGTAGGCGGGTGTTCTGGCAGTCTTCTTGATAAGTCTAGACGAGAATTTTAATGTGATCGGTGGGTTCGGTTCTATGCATGCCCCGTCCACCGTTATGTAGAACGAGGTAGCTGGGTCATGACGACGTTTTTGCAGCAGCAGGAGTTCGAATTTCTGGGAAGCGCAGGCGAGTCCGCGATTCTTTCGCGTACGTGTGTACAGTATCTGCAGCCTGTTGAAATCTCTCCTGAATTTCCCCTTCCGACCCTTTGGCTATCGATATTGTGATGTCATCTGTACAAAGAGCATTTTTTGTGTCTGGAATGCTTCCACGTTTTCGGGGCACGTTCATCATTGCGATGTTGAACAGTATCGGAGATAATACAGCGCCTTGCGGCATGCCTCTGTTTCTATATTTCTGGGGGTCGGACTGCAGGTCGCCCACTTTGACGATCGCCTATCTGGCTGTTAAAAAATCTCTAACGTAGCCGTATGTCCGTTCTCCGCAGTCTAAGGAGGCGAGCTTTCTGAGTATGGCTGTGTGGGCTACATTATCAAACGCTCCCTTTTGATGAAGTGCGAGAATTGCCTTCGGTGCATGTTTGCTTGAGGTCTAAAATATTTCTTTTTTTAATTGTAATAATATGTCCTGCGTAGATAGCATAGCTTCGGCCAGAATCCAAACATTGCCTGTGGTATGCGATCGGTGTTCTCGAGGAAGTTTCGACGTCTCTGTAGAACGACGGGCTCCATGAGTTTCCCTACGCAAGATGAAGAACTTGGGCGTAGGTTATTTAAACATGGTGTTTCCCCCGGTTTTGGCAAGAGCCTCACTTCTGCCTCTTTCCATTCTTTGGAAAGCTTGCTGTCGGCCCAACACTTTTTCACATAGTTAGTGAGCTTTCTCAAGGTTGATGAGTGTTTTATGATGATCTTGTCTTTGCCAGGAGTGGTGTTTCTGCGGAGTTTGAGAAGTGCTGCGCGTACCTCTGCCGGAGTGATGGGCTTGGCTAGTCCCAAGTTCGGTACTCCTGTGTAATCAGGGAGCTGATCCTATTGTAGTCCAGGGAGGTATCGATCCCTGAGCGCAATGATGAGTGACTGCTCGCTTCCTTGAAATTTATGCATTATAGTTGGCCCTGTCTTGCAAGTTTCAGTTTTACTTCAGGCAGGATCTATGAGGTAGCGAAGGTGGTTCCCCGTTTTGGGGGTGCTACTCTGCCACTGAGGCCATCGCACGTGTGGGCCCAGTTTTGGTGACATAATTTCGCCAAATTTTTTGCTGCCTCAGTGTTGATTTGCGGAATACGTCGTCGGAGCTTTTTGTTATAACGTTGGCGTTTCCACCTCCGCAGTAAAATGTTTCTCGCCTCCTATAAGTGTGCGAGGTGGTTGTCAATTGCTGGCGTTTCGATGCTTCTCTGAATATACTTGGTGTAGGTGTTGACATGTGCGGCAAGCGTTAGTGTCCCTTGTTCGATGCCCTTGATTTCTTCTTGCGGCGCCTGGCTTCTGGCCTTTCTGAAGCTATGCCAGTCGGTTAATTTGACTGCGCCTAGATTTCTCCTATATCGAGGTCCCGGAAACAGAGTTTCTATAATAATATGATCACTTCCGAGATTATCCTCTCTGTTATGCCATGTGGATCTCATAGCGTTGGCTGCGAGCCGGGGCATGCGTCCCTCACCGTGCTCGTGCCGATTCTGGTCGGTAGGTGGTGTTCGGTGACCAGAATAAGTTGCTCTTCATCCAAGATGGTCAAGAGTTCGCGTCCCCTCTTTGTTTGGTATGTGTACCGCCAGACGGTGTGTGCCGCTTTGAAATCCCCTGTAACTATGAAAGGGTTGTCTCCTGCAATACGCTTAGCCTGTCGAATAATGTCCGCCAATCCAACGGCATGGTTTTTAGGGCGACAATATTCGTTGAGGACAAAAGTTCTCTTTTTCTTCTTGGCCTTCTGAGAAATTCATTCAGCGAGAATGTTATCATGGCTATGACTGATTAGTTGATGCAGTATGGCTGTGATGTCCCTTTTAATGAGCATACACACGTCTCTCCGGTCCTGCGCGGTGATAGTTAAGTAGCCGGGCAGTTTAGCGGTTGAGGTCGTTTCCTGAAGGTCTATGACATCTGCAGGATCAGAGAGGAGGGCAACGTACTGTTGGAATTCGCCTCTCTCTTTTTTAAATCTGCGGCGATTCCACTGCCAAATAGTTAGTTTTGGTGGCTGCTTGGTTTTAGAGGGAGTCGTCAGCAGCGTGGTTTTAGAGTGAGTCGTCCTATACGGTGTTTTTACTGTCCGCAGGTGTCGCGTCGTTCGTTTCTGGCAGGCCGTACGGCTTTTCTCTTCGAGCAAAGCAATTTGTGGGCGCTTGCTGCTGTCGTTTCAAGCGTTCTACCCGGGCGATCAGATTTTGATTTTGTTCTGTCAGTTGGGTCAACTGACTGCTGATTTGACTCTTTTGGGAAACTACTTCAGGCAGCATATTTCGCACCGTTTCTTGCATTTCTGTCAGGTCATTCTGCAATCCTTCTTTCGTAATAAAATTATTTTGGTCTCTGATATCCAGGGGTTGGGTTGTCTCTACCTTTAGTTTCTTTTCACTGGCTGGTTGTAGAGGTGCGAGGGGCTGTTGCTGTTCTTCCCGTGGTTTAATTGTTTGGAGCGCAACTGTTTGTGCTTGTTGGGGAGCCGATTGCTGCGGAGCTTGCTTTGTTATCAAAGTTCTGAGGCTTTGGATTTCCGCTCGAAGAGTTTGTACCTGATGTTGTAGCTTCTCGCATTCATTACACCGGGGTTTAGATTTGGCGAGGGGAGCAGTGGGAGAGAATTGACGCCCAGCTCACCTGGTGTAGCTTTGTCACCTCGTCCTTCGTCGGCGGTGGCAAGTTTCTAGTCCGGGATCTGGACCTTAAGCGGCTCTTTCCACCTCGGGGTCGATATTTCCGACCGGCTGCTGCCTGGGGGTCCCCTGGTCGTGCTTCTATATCATTGGATGGTGTCGAGTTGTTCCCGTTGTCGGCGCCTTTGACGTGTAAGGTACGGGTCTTTAAACCTCGAGGGGTAGCCCTTGGTAGCCGTGACACGATCTCCTTGACAAAGTTCACACTTGGGGTTGCACAAATGATTCGGTTGCGGATCGCGCACTCCACACTTCTCGCACACTTTTACTTCCGGTGTGGGGCAAACACTAACTGATGTCCGTTTTGTAGCACTAGTAACTGTAAAGTGTTGTCTTGTATAGGTAGCATCGTGTCTCTGCGCCTCTGAAGTAAACGTAGAAGGGCACTTTTGGGCCGAGGATAGTGACGAATACGGAGCTTGACTGTCCTAGGTGCCGGCATGCTCCGAATTCGTGCTGCGAATTCGTTGCACAATTTCTTCTGAAGTGTGGTGGGTAGGGATGCCGTGAATGACTCCCTTACTTGAGTCGTCTGGGAAGAGGCCGTAATGACTGACGCGGTAGTACCTGCCTTGTAGCTTTAACTTTTCTATACCGTCCAGTTTTCTTGCAGCCACCTCGTTCGGCATACTGACGGTGGCAATGTTCTGTGCCGGGTCTATTCTGATTTTGATATCCGCTTGTGTTCACGTGAGTTGCGCTTCTTTCAAAATACTGTCCGCGACAGTACAGGCTTGGAACTTGCGCATATTGAGGCCATCCAATGGAAGTCACCATTTTGAAGTCACGCCTAAGGAGCGGTGGATGTTTGAGTGCGTAACGTCGCTTGGCGTCGTTGGTTTCCTTGGCTGAAGTCTTCGAGATGCTCACCTCGTTTCCTGTCGCTGCGCTCGTCTTTTTCTGCTTCCTCCTTTCAGATTTACTCACTACGTCCGTCCAGTTTTCCTTGGAAGTTTTCTCGTCCTCGTTGTCGAAGTCGTAGTCATTCGGTTCTTCAGTTACAGGAGGCTGTACGGAGGTGTCCATCGCCGATCCCGCTTTCACGGCAGCCGTAGCAGCCGTAGCTGACGTGGGCATCAGCGAAGCAGCGCCGGTGGTCCCGCCGTTCCAAGTAGGCTTAGCTACGGCTCGCTGCATCGGAAGTTCCAATGGCTGTAGAAATCAAAACATAAACTTACGGCGAAAAAAACTGTGGCCTTCGTAGTCCACTTGTCGTTAGGAAGATGGTCGCTCTAGGGCTTCATCCGGTTCCAATGAGTTTTTGGCCGATTTGAACTTTTTCTGGGGAGCCGAAGTGAAGTATGACAGCGACAATCTCGTCTAGTTGGGAAAGACAAGATAGGGAGGGGTTAAGTCTGGCTCCCTATGGAATCCTCGGAGACGAAAGTGCATAGTGAGCTAAGTATCGCTTTGGTGTCAGTTCGTAGATGTATGTTGTGTTCGAAGGACACGACACGTGCCGATGTTTGTCGCGGATTGAACTGAGGCCGTCGCGCTACAAAATGAGTGGCGCACGTCAGCAGTTACGGCACTTGGACAATTCCAGAACTGTATTGATGCTGGTGATGGCGGGCTGTCGGGGTCGCTTCGTTTCCCGCTTTACTGCCAGAGCGCGAATATGTCTTTTGTCGTGGCATGGCCAGAGCGGGCATTATTGACTAAAAGTTAGGCTTCTTGAGGCAGTCCTTCAGGTAAGGGGTCATCGGCTTCGGTGACGGCAGCTGGAAGGTTGTATCCGCGACGTTGTGTCCATTTCTGGCTTTCGTATTCTGGGCTTCGCAGGGCTTTAGTGGGTCACGTCACTGGACCAACAGCTGCTGATTACCCGTCCTGCCGGGCTTTGTGGCTTGACGCGTACGGTCGGCAGGTTAGGTAGTTTTCATTCTTTAGGGAACATTATTTTTCCCCTTTTTTCCCTCTCTGCCACAGGACTACGCGTGTCATACCAGGGGTGGTTGTTGTGCGATGGAAAACCCGGAATTACACCCAGTTCTGAGGAATTACTTCGCCTCCTCGGAGTGACTTCACACGTGCGGGGGGGGGGCGCCGCCTCTGCCGTATACAGCTTGTCTCGTTCAAACCCATGGGGGGAACCTTGGCAGCCTGTGCTGCATCGCACAGCGAGGGATAGCTTGTTGCTGGGCGTGTTGGTTTTGATCGAAGTACATGCTGAGTAGCGCAAAAAACACACACAAGAAAGAGAACACTGTACAGGCGCTACTCGCCTGTCCCGTGTCCTCCTTCTTGTGCGTGTTTCTGCGCAATACTCAATATGTGCAGGTACAGCGTCACGGCGTCGCGGAGGTCCCTTGACATCTCAAATTGCCATATTGCCGTAGCAATAAATTGTAATTTCCTGTGAATTGGCCGTGCTCTATGCCACTTAGGTTTGGGCGAAGCAGGGTATATTCCAGGATGGCATAAAGCTCTCGCTCTATTGTTACTGGCTCCTCTCGTAGTTAGAGAACATTGGTACTGTGTGTGCTGGTATTTTCACAGTAGGCGGAGATCGCCGGAGCGCCCGGATTCATCCACAAATATACGGATCTCCTTGTTGTCGCCGCTGCCTTTCTGAACTTCTGCTGGAAATGCTTGGGGTTGCTGTATATGCTCTTCCTGACAGTGACGATCGACGTCAACGCGCCCCACACAGACTGGGGCTACCCCAAGACAAACGCCAAAGGTCGCAGCCTGCTTGAGAACGCCATGGACGCCGGTTACCAACTGCTCAACGATCCTGCAGAAAACACTCGTCACGGCTCATCTGTACAACGTGATACAAACCCCGATCTCACCTTCTGCAAAACGGCCGGCATTGAGGCGAGGATACGATGGCGAAATACCGGCGAAACTCTCGGCAGCGACCACTGCATCTTTGAAATCACCATACCGCTACGATCTAAGGCGACAACACCTAAAACACAAGGCATAACAGACTGGAATGCCTATCGCAGGGCTCTGGAAGAGATCCCAGAGCACATAAAAGACATCGAGAAATGGACGCAAGCCCTCAACGAGGCACCCCAAGCAGCCACTACCGAAGTCGAGCTAGACGACTCCACTCCCCAAGCCGACAGTCGACTCGCACATCTCCTCGAAGCAAGGAAATCCATACAGAATAGATGGAAGAAACAAAGGCACAACCGGAAGCTCCGCAAGAAAGTGGCGTTGCTTAATCGAGAGATAGAGAAGCACTGCGCTGTCCTCTGCCGCCAACAATGGCATGCGGTATGCCAAGAAGCTGATGGACAGATGCATAAGAGTCGCACCTGGCAGCTCCTCCGCCACCTGCTAGACGAAACCAAAGCTAAGGGAACGCAACGCCACGCCTTTGCCCGCACCCTTCACAAAGCCCAGCAAGAACTTGGCGGGCTCGAAGTCCGCCGACGCCTGAACGAAACATACCTGCCCTCCACCCCCCCTGAACCCCTCCCAAGCTATACAGGTGCCGTCAATACCCACCTCGATAGAGACATCGAGGAATGGGAGGTTAAGGCAGTTCTGCAGATGGTCAACTGTAGATCGGCGGCAGGACCCGACAGAACGACGAACAAAGTTCTTCGCAACTTGAATGACGCGGCCATCTCCGCCCTCACACGTTTCTACAACGAGTGCTGGCGCTGCGGTCGACTACCCAAACAATGGAAGGAGACAAAAACGGTACTTATCCCCAAGCCGGGCAAGCCTCCCCATATCGACAATTTACGCCCGATCTCACTCACATCTTGCGTAGGCAAAATCCTTGAGCATGTACTGCTCAACCGGTGGAAATCATACCTGGAAAGCGAGGAGCTATATCCGAACACGATCCTTGGCTTCCGAGCAAAGCTAAGCACCCAAGACGCCATGCTGCTACTCAAACATGAAGTAATAGACCAGACAACTCACTCTCTTGACAATAGAGTGGTTCTGGGCCTAGATCTACAGAGTGCATTCGACCGAATTCATCACTCGGCCATTCTCAAGCAAGTATCCCTCCTCAATATGGGACAGAGAACCTTTACATACATCAAAGACTTCCTAACCGACCGATCGACAACGATCAATGTTGGGGACATACAACTCCCCACAAAATCACTGGGCAGCACTGGGACGCCACAGGGGTCGGTGATATCTCCCATGCTATTCAACTAGCTAATGAATCGATCGATTTGGCGAACAAGCTCGCTAACCTTCCGGACGTCAAGCACACTATCTACGCTGACGACATTACCCTGTGGATGACGGGAGGCAGCGACGGCCACATTGAGACCACGTTACAGCAAGCGATCGAGGTAATAGAGGACCAACTGCAAGGAACAGGACTAATCTGCCCTCCTACAAAGTCGGAGCTCCTCATCCTACCACCTCGTGGAAGACGCACAAGTACCTCTACCACCCCAAGCATCACCCTTTCGGACGAAGGACGGAACTACAATCCCGCACGTCAAAACCATGTGAGTCCTTGGCCTCCACCTAGACGCGCTCAGGCAAAATGGTCTCACCATCAGCAAGCTGGACGCTAAGGTGTCTGCATCTACCCGACTCATCCGAAGAGTTTCCAACCGCCACGCGGGAATGAAAGAGACGAGCCTCCTCCGACTTGTACAATCTTTCGCGATAAGCCACATTGCCTACGTCACGGCATTCCATAATTGGAAAGCAGCCGAACGACAGAAGACTGACGCCATCATCTGCAGGACATACAAGGCAGCACTTGGACTATACGTGCACACCAATACGGACAGCCTTTTCGAACTTGGCGTCCACAACACGCTGGACGAAATAGCTGAGGCCCAACGTACGGCGCAGCTTGAACGATTGTCACAAACAAGAACGGGATGCTACATCCTACGACGACTCGGCCTCCGAAGACAGGAGATGCAGGACAACAAGGTCCCAACATCGCTCCCACAAGATCTGCTGCACAGCCTCCACGTGCCTCCAGTTCCCCGGCACATGAACCCAGAACACAACCGGGAAAGGAGACTCGCAAGAGCAAAGACACTCACAACAATGCACGCCACGGATAAGGGCGCTTTTTACGTCGATGTAGCCCAATACCCGGACCGACCAAACGCGTACGTTGCAGTTGTAATAGCCGCCGTCTCTGGTGTCGTATAAACTGCGAGCAGCATCAAAGCCAGAAGCGCACACCACGCTGAAGAAATGGCCATTGCACTTGCAATCACCGATCCAAGATGAACCACTGTGCTTAGTGACTCGAAGACGGCGATCATGCATTACGCTACAAACTGTGTCTCCCCCAGTGTTGTGATGGTGTGCGGGGCCCTACCCCCCAGAACGACACCAGTGACTTTAAGATTGTTTCCGGCACACGTGGGTCCACTGGACTCACGCGATGGACACGGCAACCGCAATGAGGAGGCGGACCGGGCAGCGCACGCGCTCACCAGCCGCGGCGCTCCTGAGTGTCCAAGCCCCCGATTTGCGACGCAAGTACCCGAAGAAACGGAGCCACTCACTGCATATAGAGACATTCTCGAGTGGTACCGCATCAATCGCCGAACTTTCCCACCACCACACCTTAACCTAATTAGACAAGAAGCAGTGATTTATAGACAATTGACAATTACAGACTTGTTCATTAATGACTCCAGTGGTAGCCAAACACATCTGCCCAGAGGTGTATGTTAGTGATATGTGTACACTATGCAACAGAGAGACAGCCACCATGGCCCATATCCTATGGGATTGTGAAAATCACCCGCAAGAAGCCAGAAACACTACAATTCCGCCAAGATTCATTGACGCCATGAGGAATGAAAACCACGAAGACCAACTCCAGGCTGTCCAGCTGGCAATGGCTGGCCTCGAACGCCAACGGCCTCCAAGCGCCGCCTCCACGGAGGTTGGGTGAGCAGGCCTGGCAGGGGCTCAGCTATTGCGACGTACTAGCTGCGTCTTCACAGCAGGCTCTAATAAAGGTTGTTTCTCTCTCTCTCTCTTGTTGTCGCCGCTCGTGTCTACCGTAGCCTGAGCAAGAGTGTGGTGCTGGTGCCCGTGCTTTCTTCGGTTCTTCTTATTTGATAAGTCTTGCTTCCTTCACTAGTTTATCCTCCCAGGGTGCCACGAACATTGGTATGCTCCGCAAGTTGGGTTGCTTCTCAAAGTTATCTTCTAAAAGCAAGCGCTATCCTTGGTGAGCAGGATTGCGGGGCTCCTACGCGCCTGCGCGTAGGAGCCCTTGGTGATAGCATCGAGAGTACCGGTACATCTCTTCGATTCTCATGTGAAGGGGGAGACCAGTACTATGCGCTACACAGCCTTGTACATCGCATAATCTGCGGCGTTTCGTTTTTTGGAGGCAAATAACGTACATTGCACCATACGCGTCCCGCGACATTAAGACGGCCTGCACTGTGGAGCGCATTCTGGATAGTGGCGCCTCCAAACTTATTTTATATCCTGCCGATAAGATACAGGAGTTCGGCCACTTTGGTTTAACCCGTTCGGCCCTGGTGGCGTCAGTTGGCGTCATCACATTGTAGTTCCTCTAGCGCATAGAGAACAGAACCAAAACTGCTAGTTTTTAGGGCGATTGTCCTTCAATGATGTCTATTGCGATATATATTTCAGTGATGTTTGATTTTAGTGGAGCTAGTCGCTACAAAAGAGAAAAACCTCCGGTGAAGTCGAAATTACGACACTGAGGCTGAAAAAAAATGGCGGTCACAGTTTTATTCCCAAGCATGTAAATCTATATATACGTGCACTACGAAGCTGAATTTTTGTTTGTAGGTTCATTTAGTAACAACGTTTAGTAAAATGCGCAAAGAGGATGTCAATGCTCTGCACAACATTTTCAACTACCAGATGTCTTAACTGCCTCATCAATAAATCTGTTATTACTGTTACTTCCAGCTCTATTTTTCGTTTGTGCGCTTATGGGAACCTAAAATTTAGGAAAACACACAGAAAACACTGTTTTGTTTGAAATTAAAAAAATCAGAGCCGAAAGGGTTGAACGGTTTAAGCCATTCCTACGCACCTCATTTCTCGCTGACTGGACCCCAAGGTGCGGATCCATCGCTCTTCTTACCGCATTAAGGGTTGGGCACCCGTGCACAGTCGTACCTTTGCTCTCTCCGTCGACGTCATTTTAATCGATATTTACTTGCTTTTGTCTGGGGAAGCATACAAGCCCTTGGTGGCTAGTTGCTGCTCAAACGCCGACAGTGTCTGCTACAACCAGGAAACATCTTTGTCTGAATAGCAGTGCTCTCTCACTTCAGCCCAAAGGGGGACGTAGTGGGCGTAAGCTGTGCAGTGTGCTCCATCAACTTCCACTAGGTGCTCAGATAGTCGGGTCATGACCGCGTTAAACAGCAGCCGCGATGTTATTGATCCTTATAGTACTCCTGTTAGGTTGGGGAAAATCGTCGCGTCGAGACGTCGGGAACGGATCTCATAAATACCTACATAAAGCATACCATGGCAGTGGGCTTGAATGAATAGTGTGGGCCGGGATGACTATTTCAATATCAATTTCAGCTCAACATTTGAATGTTAAAATGCGAACCCTACACATTTTGGATGCAACGCATCTCTTTAACTCGCCTTGTCGCGCGTTGTCGCGGCGTAGTCCGCATCTCTCCCCCATTCTCCTCGCCGCGGCAGCTGCGCGCTCCGCTGCTCTCACCCCAGCGCCATCTGTGCGTGAGCACGGTCAGCGCGCAGCTTGCGCTCGGCTGCGCTCGCTCCCATCGCCATGCCAGCTGTGGGTTAGTGCGCAGCTTGCGCTCTGTTAAAAATTTACACCATCTTCCCGCGAGGTGAACCATGGAGTAGATGCGACGCATCGGGGGGTGAACATGCTGCGTAAATAGGATACACAACAACAGCGATCCACACGCTGACATCGCTAACATAACAGAAACGCAACGACAACCCCCGATGCGTCGCATCTACCCCATGGTTCCCCTCGCGGGAAGATGGTGTAAATCTTTTTACAACCGCATGGGAGTTAGCTGATGGAATAATTTAGGCCAACTTTTGTCCTTAGCAACTGTTTTGACGTTTTTCTGGTACATAATTCCTAAAGCTCCATTAAGAATGCAGAGGGGGAAAGAGAGAGAAATGAAGTTTATTGCAATTTGTAGTTAGGAGGGGTCGGTGACCGGTAGCTGCAGCTTGTCAGTCACGATGGCAGCCCGTTCTGTCAAACTTTTCTGCATTTCCGGATCGGAGCTACCCAGTGCCGCAATTGCTGTTTAATACAGATGTTTGGGAAGGGATCTTGGTAACATGCCAACATGGTAAGACTGGTGGTTGTTGTAATGGGAAAGCGCTTATTTCAAGTAGAAGAGGTTCGCGCTTGAAAGCGGAATAAGCCTTAAGTCCAGGGCACCAGCGGCGGCTGCGGTCCTGCGTGCCCGGTCCACCAACTGTTGCTTTTCCTCAGTGTCCTGCCTACACAGCGCCGCCTCCCACTGCCCGAGGGTGGGGTTGCGAATAATGGGGGCTGCTGTACCACACCACTTGTTCTTGCCAAAACACATGGTATGAATGATGGTGTCCTACAAGCCACATGCGGGACAGTTCGGGGATTGAGGCAGGGTGGGGTGAATTAGGTGGAGTTTGGCACGACAGAGCAAAACGGGTTAGTCGTTATTACATCTAACCAGATTTTATCAACTGCCAGTACTGGGCGGCACTTTGACACTAGAGGATCAGCACCACATTTCGCGGGGCTCCGCTAAGCCGTGTGGGCAAGCTAAGTTCCGCTGAAGAAAGTGCCTGTCGTCCGAAACTGTTTGAGCATTTTGGACTAGTGTAATCTTCTGGGACACGTTCCGCATGCTGCTTGCCTCAATGATAGCCGGAGTAGAAGTATTCATCTTAGTACACGTCTGTGCGACCGGCTGCAGTCTAGCACTTAGCCGCTACACTCAGAAGGAATTACGCTTTCACTCCAATGACCTGAGTGTCAAGAAACCTTTATTGAATTTTTCGTAGTCAGTTATGAAGTGAAACTCGCTCCTTTTTACTTATGTTTGACAGCAAGCTGTCCGTCGCCGGTAGGTCTCTAAAGCATACCTGGAAGTACGAATGCGCCCCGAAGACTTGTGGCTAAGAAAGAAGAGTGGAGAGAGAGAGAAAATGACATTTATTGAAAATTTCCGGCGGGGAGGCGGGTCAGGCCACGCAGGTCTTCGCCACCCCCTGTCTATGTACTAAGCAGACCCCGAAGCTATGCCTGGGCACTGGTTCAGGCTACTCGGCGAGTCCCCTCCCGAAGGAGGGTCTCCTTTTCGCCTTTGCCGGGCCAGAGCAGCCTCGAGCCGCTGGACTGCCAGCAGTTGCCGCTCGTATTCGGGCGAGCTCACGAGTCCTATAATGTCCGGTGGTAGCTCTTTTGGGCTCCCCACTGCACTGTGTCTTTCACATCCCCACATGATGTGGGCCAGGTCTGCAGTCACCAACGCGCACACACTGCACACTGCACTTTCGTAAGTTCCAGGGCACACGTGGCGCGCGAGCGCTGGAGTAAGGTGGATCCCTGCGCACGCGGGTGAGTGCTCTCCGAATACACCCAACCACAACGAGACGGCCCACAGGGAGGCGCGCGCTATTACTCACCGCGCTCCCAATCTGGAGAGTCGTCCTGAGTGCGAATGTTGTTCGGAGACCAAGGACCGAGCGAGAGGCTATGGCGAAACACTCAAGAACATGCGGCTTTCGAGACGGGCGTACCCGCCGCCACATCGGTCTCTGGGTCGCGAGGAAGCGGTGTGGCTAAGAAGACTCCAGAGAGCGTCGGTCACATCACCGGCAGCGTTACTTCAGATGTTCCCGGACGAATACCCTGAGGCCCTGTGCAGTGTGTGCAAGAAGGGACCGGCCAACCGGTGGCACGTTATGTGGAACTGTGCCACGGAACCGGAGAGTGCCAGTTTCGAGAAGTATCCAGCGAAACCTCAAGGATCCATCGAGTCAGCCAGCAAGATAGATCAAAATTTGGCCATCCATCAGATCTTCACCGAGCTTGAAAGGCATGGGCTCCTAAAAGAAGCTAGTGCTCAGTAGAGCTGCGAAAGGAGATGCAACGTTAGGCGGCGTTGAGGCGGAGCCATAAATTGGCCCCCGCATACTGCAGGATCTCTGTCAATAAAGCCTTTTCCAATCCAATCTAATCTAATCCACTTGACATTCGCAATTTTTGTGGTTTGGCGACATATTCGGGCGTGCTAAAACAAAATGAACGAAGTTCACACTAACGCGTAAGTCTTGAAGGTAGCGAAGCTGTACGCAACTTTTACGACCATCACGACGGTTTAAGTCCACGATTGCAGCTGATTTGCTTCTTCTTCGCTGCCGTAACGAACTTTATGGAGTCACTGCTGCTATAAGTGCGTCCTTCACGTTCCGAGTAAGTGTTGCCACGATTACGGCGAACGCTGGAGTCTTTTTCTTGCAAGTCCTGGCCAATATCCCGAAGCTGGTATGCTTGGCTTGACAAACGTTCGCCGCGGACGCTTGGCGGTCATCGCGAGGCATGCACACACGAGCGCTCCGAATTTTCTTGGTTTTTAAAACTTCCGTGTGGTCGCCGCAATCTTTTGCCAATCTCCCTAAGTGGGTATGCGTGGTCTGACAAACTTGTGGCTGGGACACTGGGCGGTCGCCGCAAAGCACACGTTTACGTGCGCTCGGCATTTTTTTTGGTATTTTAACTGGGTACACCAAACGCTGACGATATGGTAAACAGCTGGGCACTTAAAAATATCTAGTCTTCCAACGGCTACTGGACGTGATTAGCACCTCCCACTTTTGGCCAGAGGATGAGTATGCTTGCTTTGCACGTGTGGCATAGAAAGACAGGCCTCGCTAGCGTGAAACTGCGCTCTTTATTGAAACCAGGTGATACTGGCAGTAGTGAAAAGTTTATGGGGTATATTTTTTCTTAGGTGGCCGTATTCTAGGAACCTCTATTCGAAACTGCGATGGGTACGTTGCGCAGCAGTGAAGTAGGTATGTGTTATGCCATATTTCCAAGTAGTGATGAGGGGCGTTACGTTGCGAGACTCTGGATGCTCGCAAACCGCTTTGTCCGCCCCGACCGCTTTTATGGCACTGGCTCATGTGGTGCCAACCATACAGCACTCCTGGGTTTTCTTTCCCCTAATGTTCGTCGGAGCAACGAAAAATCTAGAGCGCATTCGAGTGCCGAACACGGACCACTTGCATACTGTTAGATTGCTGTGAGCTGTTTTCTGAGTTTGTCGTTAACAATACCTGATTAAACTGTGTACCCCGAGCCCACTTCTAATGAAGATCAAGCATAAAGTTGGTTGTTGGGACAGTTGCTTCATGCTGTCTGAAAAGTAAAAACCACTCCAAGGACACTGTACAAAAACCACGGGCAGCCACTGCAAGTCCGTCGTGCGTGACACTCACATCATGTATGTCAGTAGGTGTCATTCGTTCAACTTGTACCATCGGCAGTAATGTTCGCCCAACCATGCGTAATCTTTGCGAAGTGAACTCGGCGTATTTTCTCTAGCAGGGAACAAGCCCCTAGAGTTACCAATATAAATGTTATTTCGCACCGGCAGGCTATAAACACAGCAACGAAAAATTTTGATTCTTAAGGCATTGACGTTGAATGAAATTTATTCCAAAATATGCATTCAGGGGTAATAAAATAGGTATTCCCTAAAAATATTGTAAAATGGGGAAAACAGCGGCAAAACGCCAGCAGCAGGAAGCCAACAGCTTCTTGAAGTTCGCTCGGTGGTCGTCATGCTCATACCACAGGTAGCAGACCAAGTGCTGCTGGGATGCTGAAGTAGAATCCGCACATCCGGAACTCCGAAAATTTGTTCTCCGCATTCTGAAACGGGGATAAGAAAGGATTATTCAGCGTGTGCCGGTATTCGGTCCTGTTAATGCGTCCGAGACAGCGTCAGAAACTGACTGACTACACTATACTACTGTGATACTGTGATACGGAAGTTGTGGTTTGAAGCGTCACTAGTCTTCCTGGATAAATAATTCGTACCAACGGAAGATGCAGTGGAAGCGAAAAAGGATACGGCAGCTCATGTAGCACCAAGGAAGTCTTTGATAAGTACAAAGCACGTAAACAAATTTATGTCGGTACATAAAGAATATTTTTGCGTGCGTTCGTTACCGACAAAATATTCAACTTTGCGCTTTCCTGTGCCCCTTCTGCGATTGTGTCTTTCAGAATGTTGCGCCTCAGATCTCCTGTGGCGCCTGTGAGTATACCTTCTGTGAGTATAATGGGCACGCGATGTTTGTATTCGGAGAATTTACTTGGAGGATATCACAAACACGTCGCATAATCAGCGAGACCAGAGGGCGTGAGCGGTTACTTGTAATGTCTGTGGTCAACCCCTGGCAAACACGTTGTCCCACGACTATAGTTACGTTTTTTTTATTTTCAATGGCGCCAGGCTAGTCTGGAGCTTTGCAAGAATGCTGGGAGAAGTTTTGAACGCGTGGGTAATGGTTTGGGAAACGCGTTGCCTCGGCCACTACTACACTCACCTGCGGTGAGACTATGGGCGCAGGGTCCAAGAGGCTGTTGGTCGCCGCCCTCGCCGCATGGGGCGCTGCACGATGTGGGGATGCGGCCAGGCCGCAACTTGAGCTGGGTACGGCTGGTGGTACACTGGGCCGTACGTGGAACCCAAATGCGGCTGTGTGGTAAAGAAACGGTTGGTTGAGTTGCGGCGCTTTGTACAGGAAGTTAGATAACTGATTGATATGCACGGAAAGATGCTCTCCAGTCGACCTTTGTGTTCTGTGGGCCTGTTTGACTACACTACTACTCCGACATTCTCAGATGCTGGTGCCGATGTAAGGGAACACTCGGCGCCATACTTCGTCCAGAGCAACGACATTCGGAAGCCCCAGCTACCTAGAGTCATGTTCAAAGAAAACTAACATGGAGGATCTTGGCAACAGGACGAGAGAGGGAGCAGGATAAAATTAATCATCGTCCGCACTTGACCGAACACCAATAAAAAATCTTGCTTGCCTCTCCGTCGGCGCTTTCGCTTTTTCGTGCTTTGGCGCGCCACACCCAAATGCAGCCAGTGAGAGCTATACACGGCAGGGAAACTTGCCGTGTACTGTTATCGTCATGCACCCCTCTCGTCAGTGATCAGAATAGTGCAATGTCAGCCCCCGTGCAATGTCGCACTTAGGAGGACACTGGGCGGTTGGCAGGCACGACGGTCGACGGGAGCGACTCCTCGGGGTCCCGATAGTGGGAAAGGGACAGCTCGGCCACCGTGAGGTGGAAGAAGCCTGGCTTTCGTACCAGGCAGCCAGCACCGTTCCCGCAGCTCGACCGCGCCAAGCGCCCCAGCCGGGGCCCAGGATAACGTAGACGTCCTCTTCCTGTGAGGGGCCCTTGGCCCAGAGGTAGTCGCGTGCACTCCTGCACAACCAACGTCTGTTAGACCAGCCATTCAGTACGGCGTCTCCGTAGCGAAGCTCACACTGCACGCTGTCTGTTGGGCCATGCATTTATCTCACATTGTCGGCAATATCGGACTCCATTAGGGGCGCAAAATGTCAGTGTCTCCTGGTCGGCTGCCGCCCTGCGAAGTACACACATCCCCCGCACGCGAGAGAAACAATTTGTGCACAGAGCTTACAAAAATGCCCCACAGGGAGGACAGACGCTCTACAGCAACGAGCAAAGCACTTCCTCAAGGTCGCGTGGGCACTACATAAAGGGTACGTGTAGCAGCAGTAGCTAACCATGCTGGCGCCGCACACAGCCGCGGTACAGACTTTGTTTCAACTGCACACATTGTTTAACACTCCCGGTTGAGTGCACCCACGCGAACGAAACCCTCTCTCTCCCCGTGGAGGTTCATCGTTAGGGAGAGAATACAGATGATTTATAGAATTGCATGAATTACATGGAGTGCTGGGATAACTTCTAGTGCCGCAACTATGTTGAAATTTTGTAGAGTTTGTGAAAACGGTCTGTATCTCACCGCACGCGCAGCGTCGGTTCAAAACTTCGCATACCTGCTCCAGCTACAGATATTTCGTGGGTTCTTCCCACAATGCTCTTCAGAATTTGTATTCTCTCGAACTTCCTCCATACTTTTACCACGTCTAAATGTACACACTAACGCGTATAAAAGCTGGGTGCAACAAATAGCTCCCATTTGGTTACGCTAACCAAGCGGAAGGCGTATTCGGTGTACGCAATTGCGTCGTAGTAGATGTACAAAGACCTGAAAGAGGCAGATAACGAAGGGCAGTTACCCATCGCTGTGAGAGCATCCGCTCTCCTCCTTGTGAACAATTTTTTCCTGTTGAAATAAAGGTTGGTTAAACTGAAAGATCACGCCTATTGTAGTTCTGTTGCCTTTTTCGATAGCACTTGAACTCTGGCTGTTTTGTAAATATTATATTATAAACTTCTATGTTTTTCTCCCACTTTTTACAGACCATCCTCAAGTCCACGTCTCCAGGAACAGCTTGGAAGCTCTAAAATAATAAGCGACCCAAATGACGAGACTAAATTAACCATGTAACAGAGTGAAGCAAAGCCCTTCGCTATAACCACAATTTTCTAGTGCAAATCATGTAGTTTCCGAACCACAGCGGCAGTACATGCAATGAGGCGACAGCCACCTCCATGAGGTAGTTGAGGTGTTGCCATGAGGTGTCCCACAGACTAGCGAGAGAGGCACTTTTGGTATGGGAGTGTTCAGAAAACCCCAAATTCAATGAATCTCGCATACTTCCAGTGAGAAGTGGGAGAAGGAGCTGACCAGCTGCTGTCTCGATTCCCAGCTCAGACTGGTGGAAAGGGGCGTCGTGGCAGGGTTCTCCAAGGGAGTCTTGGGCTGAGGACCTCACACCCCAATACGATGCACTTATAGAGTTTATTCTCTCTCTCTCTCTCTCTCTGTCTCTCGCAACCCTCAGTGACACCAGAACCTTGTCAAAACCATAAGAAAAAGGTAAACCCAGGAATATCCAGTGGGAAATGTACAGAAACGGCGGAGCTGTGTGTTTTCTTAACAAAGATTCCCTTTAGCTTCCCTCCTGCTAGTACGTGGGGTTAGGGTCTTAGGGGCTAATTGTCACGAGCAACTATGCTCTCTTTGTCGATGACAATCTATCGTCCCAAATCCGTCTATTCCCGGACGAGTGCGTGATTTATCGCTCTATTAACACCCCTAATGACTCCCAGATCCTTCAAAATTATCTAATAAATATTTAAACCTGGTGCGAAATCGGCTCATGACTCTGAACATTAGGAAAACATCCGTCGTTTCTTTTCATCGCAGGAAATCCCCCCCGGCTCCTTCAGACTTTTTTTCTGGGTCCGAAATATTCTCCGTGAATTCCTACAAATATTTAGGTGTAAACATTACGCCAGATCTTACTTGGTCCTCCCAGATAAGAAACATTTCTAACGAACCAAACAAAGCCCTTGGATGCCTCAGAAGAAATATACGACTTGCTCCTCCTTCTGTTAAACTTTTAGCATATCAAACACTAGTCCGTCCGAAACTTGAATATGCTTGCCCCGTCTGGGATCCCCACCAATCTAATCTATCCTAAACAAGAGAATCTGTCGAAAATGGAGCATCTAGGTTTAAATATGCAGATTACGCGCGCCACTGAAGCGTTACTAACTTAAAGATCAAAGCCAATCTTCCCAACCTTGAACTGCGACGCAAAGCCGCTAGATTAGCTGTTTTTGATAAATTTTTTTCACTCTCTGTCCGACGCATCTGTTATCATTCCCGCGCACGGCATATCTTCCTGCACTAACCACAACCGCCCAGTTTACCCTGCGCATACCCGTACAGCTGCTCACCTTCGGTCATTCTTTGTTCAGACAGCGAAGGATTGGAATGACCTTCCGCCCCACGTCGTGCATCCCTCCAGCCCGATACTTTCCTGTAGAGAAATCCTGTATAAAATGCCCACCCCTGATGTAACACATCCCCCGGGGTTTTTGAGGTATAATAAATAAATAAATAAATAAATGAATAAATAAATAAATAAATAAATAAATATAAAAATAAATGTATTGACTGCAAATAGCAATTCTGTAACGTTTAGAAACTAACTTCGAACTAAGTAGGACAAGTAAATGAAATGCGGATTCATGATAGGGTAGCCTTAACGGCCAATGGTAACACAATGTGATTCTTGATAGTTTGGATTACACAGCGGTCAGAGCGGTTTTCTGTAATCGTATAAGTCCTCCGTAAATGGCCACACTTTACTGCGCAACAGGGAATGTGAAAAAGCCAGCTAACAAATACCCACCCTTAAAGTGGTCTTCCCCTCAGCACGAATGCATTGCTGCTAGGATATTTTTTCCAGGGCAATATAAGTGGTCCTATATATCAAACCATGAAGGCCCTATGATATTATCTAATTTCTTTATGCCGTTTTCTATACTGGAAACGGGTTTTTTCGGGTGGGAGAAATACGGAGGGAGCGTGTACGATAGCAGCAGAGACTAGCATCCCTAAATAAGCCACGCTTAAGAGTACCGCAAATCTTTCTAGGGACCATAGTACCGCCACTTCGTGCACCCGTAAGCGTTTGGGGGCCATTTTGTTTCTGGCTTGCAGTGTGGCAATCTCTCTCAACGAAACTGCCGCCGGTTGTGACGGGCAGAGTGTGACCGGCCGCTCTAGCGTCCGCGCAGCAAAGACAAGACGCCTGCGCCGATATCTAAACAAATATCCCGTGGCGCCGACCAACCAATGAAAATCCTGCCGGCACACAACAATGAGAGAAAAGAGTGCCGATACTCTAAAAGCCTTTATTTAGTGACGCTAGCAGATACTGCCGTCAAGGCCAGCGCAAGAACAGCTCCGGAGGTAAAACACCTTGTGAGCGCCCGCAGCCCGCCCCGCAAATGCACTCCTCCAGGCAGCTGCGATAGACAATGCAAGGCACGACAAAAAAAAAACGGACGTGGTGGAAGCCCATTAGGCCGAACGTTGTGTTTGGACGACGACTAGCGACTGTTTACACGACGTCGATCGCGTAGTGCAGGCTGGTTCCCTTAGTTCTGAAGCATCCAGACGCATATTGACCTCACACACCATGGTGCTTACCTTGAAGACTCGCGGAGGACGAGGGCAGAGCGACTTCATCTGCAGGAGTCACGACCGGTGGGGTCGTGTTCGAATGCTACGAAGGTACCTGGCCACGTGCACGGGTCCTCGTGCTCTTTTTGCACTAGAAATATATATTGACGATGATGATAGTGATATTGATGATGATGATAGTGATTTTTTAAATGCGGAGCATTTCCTGGGCTCGCCTGGTCCTCCGTCGTTGATGGCGGCGCCGTCCACACGCTCACTGCGCATGCGCAACTCTCCTCCTTACACCCACAGCTCCGCGATACTACACTATAAAAAAAGGAATAGTTAACGGCGCCCGGTTTAAATCCCACGACTCTCTGGCCGCAACGGGAGGTACGCGGTGCTCTTCCCACTACGCTACAAATCCGGGACAGGAACAAGTGCTACGAACGCGCCTTGTGTCCTTGACTCATTCGAACTACGTCAAGAAGCTACTGATACAACGAAGGCACGCGAAGCTGAACGTCAACGGAAACGACGAACTGAAAACTTTAGAGGGGGATGCTGAATTTCCCGTGGGAAAGCTGTGGCGGGAAGCGCCACGCGCCTTGCAGCTCAACCAGCCCTGTCCGCAGCGCCTCTGATGCTGATTGGGGCAGGATGCACCTAGAGATTGGCAAACCAAAGAATCCATCACGAGATAGGTTCGCGTTCAACCACCGTCGTCATCTCCCCGTAGGAGAACCGCCGAAGAAGAAGAAGAACGAGAAGACAAAGCTGCGAAGAAGAGGGCGTGTACATTGCTCTCAGCCGGTGCACCAATGTCAACAACTGTTACCTCACCAAAGCTAACGGAGACTACCGATTCTACCACAGAGACAACATCGTCAAGAACATGATGGACGAGTTTCGGCGCCTCGAGAACCACCGCCTACTTACCGTAACACAACAGCACTTGCGTGCCTTTGCTACCGGTGTGGATCCGGATGCGGAATTCCCTCTGGCGCTAGTAAAAACCAGATCACTCAACATAACGGCAACACAATGGAACCACACGGAACCGCCACGATGCTTCGCATCCTCATCAGGGTTCCCCTCGGGAAGATGGTGTAATTTTTTATTTCTGGTTTTATCCGCACTCTTTATACCTACACCGTTATAGTGCACCATGGCAATTTTTCATTGCGGCTTTTATTGCAATTTGTTCTGTGGCAGCAGCCGAACGCGCCAACCCACACCCAGAAGCGGTGGCTTGTGCACCTTATTTAATTCAATATCATAGGGTATGTGGCGCTTTGAGCAGAAACCCGGGTCACGGGATATCCCGCCGTCTTCTGGCGATCGGATGTCTTCCAGTTTAATTTTAATTTTACTTCTAATTTTGTTTAAACTGCGAGTCAATGAATACTCTGAAAACGTTCCTTGTTTACTTCTTCACCGCGATGTATGCGCGTTAGAAAAAAAACATTACATGTTTTAAGGAATTTAAAAGATTTTATTGTTTTATTTCCTGATAAGTAAAGGTTGGGGACAGGCTGGTACTAAAGAATTTAATAGCCTGGCAGAGGCCCCAGCCCCCTTTCGCACAGGATGCATATTATCATGAGTTTCAAAGTCGTAACCGATAGCTTCTGCGTTGTGAACTACAGCATGATTACCTACCTCAAGAAATCGGGGCTGCTGAGGCAATGCAGGACTAATATATCAATATAACCATCTAGACGTTTCACGCGACACCCTCAAACCTATCTGCTAACTCTATTTCTTACTTTCTCCTTTATTTAAACTCGTGTTATCTCTTCCGCATTACTTCCTATAATGAATGTCTCCTCCTATAATGCCTCCTCCCAATCATGGCACAGTCGCAAGCAGGCGACAGCGACCCGGCAGACTTTTCTGGTTTCTTCAAAAAAAGAGCCCTGTCTCTCTCTTTCTCTCATGCCAGATTATGCCTCGGCGTCATCTACGGCTTTGTAGACCAGCAGGGAGGCATATATCGGGGTCCGCGCTCGAGATAAAACGCACATGTAGAAATGGCCGTTTGTTTTGCTGTAATGCCACTTTTTTATTTTATGCGTAGGGAGAAGGTGCCGGCTGCTCGAGAACTACATTGTAGCTTCGGCAAGTGACGTGTACCGACCAGCACGCCGTAAGGCTCCCCTTGTACCTTGCCTGGGGTCTAGAGACAACAAATCTACCACACGCTATCAGAGAAGCAACCTACGTAGGCCGACGACGAATTCAAGACTGATCTAGAGATGCTCGGTACCTGGGCTACCTATTGGACCACAGATATCTGCAGGACGTCCGTTTTACAACCGAACATCCGAGTTGTGCACTCGACGTCAGGCGGAGGCACTTCGGGGGTATTTTCCTGGGAAACGTGAACGTCCGTTCAATTTGGTCCGATAGACGTCCGAGCTACGTTTGTGCATGGACGTTTGCTATGGTGCAATCAATGAAATTCGCTGCAGGCCCGTCATACGTCCATATTGTTGAAGCAATATTTCTCGATGATGTTTGTCACTTACTGTAATTAGCCTCGAGTTAATTATAGTATTTACACCCTTGCTTGTCTCGGTTCAGAAAACAACTCTATTAGAGGTAACCCTTGCGCCTTTCTGGCGCACGCATAGAACTCCCATTGCACTCTGGTGGAGTCAACTTCAAAAAAAAGAAAAGAAAAAGGAGATCACGTCAAGTTTTGTAAGAACCATTGGGTTGATACGTGGTGTTGTATTGTTTATTTGCTGCTAATTAGGTTTAAAGTTTTTTTGTAACAAAAGGTTTTCACTTTTTGTTGCGCGACGCAAAGCCAAGACTGGTACAGCAACGTCAAGCCGCAGTGCTATAGCCATTCGCTTTTGTGTGCGAGTTCCGAAGCGGCAACGAACTCCGATTATCGTGGAGAAAGAAGCCCTGCTATTGTCTTGCAGCCACCTTTTTGCATCCCGAAAGAAAGTTAAAACATTTTTAAAGTTCCGTTCAGTGGTGAAGGGGCGCATAACCGTCTTAGGCTTTCCGTGTACGGTACGGTAGTGGAGGGTGGAGGGAGGTGAATAGGGGACTTAAGTGAAGTGCACTCCGTCAGAATGTGTGCAATAGTGCCTATGTTATTTGTGCAAAATGGACAAGTGTCCTCTTCGGTTTCTGGATAGAATTTATTCATCAGGACAGGGTGTGTAAGTGAACCCACCTGAATGCGGCTGATTGCTTGTTGTTCCCTGCTCAGGGTGCGGTGCGGCTCGGGGGAAGGTGCGCCGATCCTCCCTATACTCGGAGGTAATCTCTCTGTACGTGAGCACCTGCTTGGTGGTGTCGGTGTCCGGCCCTGCCCCGAGGGTCATCGCTCGGGCATGATAATCGGCTATGACGTTGTCGGCTACCTCTGTGTGGGCAGGCATCCATACGAGCTCTACGGCTCGCTCCGGTGGTCTGTGTAGAAAACCAAGGAGAAGAAGTGAAGAAGAATAAGTGAAGAAGTCACCACATACACGTTCCAGTTCTAGTGATCACCACGCTTTTCTACAAAAAATTTGTGTTCGTCGCAACGCGCCACGGCCTCTGCTACTCCTTCGTCTCAATGGTGACGTGACCACCATTCGGGGAAGACTACGTCATCAACGCTACCAGCCTCCTCAGCGTCAACGGGCTGGCTGCAATTTAACGTTGATCGGGCAATCATCGCTGGAAGGATCAAGGCCGTAGAGCAGCATCGCAGAATCACGACAACAGGCGAGTCCTCAGTGCGGTATTCCGTAGAAACATGAACAGAGACATACTCGTGAAGAAGCGCAAAGCACTGCGAGGGCCGCTTGTTAATGAGGTTGATCAGAAGATTGTGACACAAGTAGATCGGAGCGCGTTGGTAACGCTACGTAACCCATTGACAAGAATCTCGGAGGCTCTAGAGCAAGTGGACAGCCAAATAGAGCAAGTTCTGACAGTAGAAAATACAGAAGCCGAGTTTGAAAGTGTGCTCGAATATGAAATGAAGATGGTGGAAACCTTATCCAAGATTAACTTGAAACTCGAGGAATACGAGCTGAGTTCTCGCACAGCCCATCGTGCTCAAGAAAATAATGCCAATATTGACATGCAAGGTAGTAACCGCACGGAACCAAGTGACATAGTGAAGCTACCAAGGCTCGAAATGATCAAGTTTGACGGAACCAGGAAGCTCTGGCCCCGGTTTTGGAATCAATTCGAAACGACAATACACGGCAGAAAGGGCGTGCGAAAGACGCAAAAATTTATTTACTTGCTGGCATCGCTAACAGGGGAAGCTGCGTCACTAGTTGAAGGATTGCAGTTCTCAGAAGAAAACTATGACCACGCCTTAGAACCGCTCCGGAAAGTTTCAGCAAAGAGGAGAATCTGCGAGAGGTTTATATGAAGGTGCTTACAAGTCTCGAAGCTGTCAAGAGCAAGAAAGACATAACCGGAGCCAAGCGGCTTTATAACAAGGTACAGCTCAACAAACGAGGACTCGAATGATTGGGAGTAAAACTGGAAAGCTACGCGCCAATGCTACTGACATTGATGAAGAAAGCTTTGCGTTCCGATATCATGGTGGACTTCAAGGTGAAGGAAGCCACCAAAAAAACAAACAAATTTACGGGATCACCGCTATCTGCATCGGACGCCAGTGTTCAAACAATCCAGAGGCTGTTAGATTTTCTGCGAATTCACATTACAGGAGAGGATGAGAATTTGACGACCGAAGCAACAACCAAACGGATGACCATTGCGCACCCAGGACGAACGTCAGACCTACGTGCAGGACGTCAAGTTTCCAGAGCATCGTGAGCAAAAAGTGCGTATTCTGTGAAAAACAAGGACATTATGCGGAATACTGCCGACGAACCATTACGCTGGAAAAAAAGAAGGCTGTGCTGGACAAAAAGAAGGCGACCTTGAGGGCGCACGTGATTGGCCGTGTGCAAAATGTCGTCACACCTTGCGTCATCCGGAAAAGTACCGCGGAGCAGTCGCTCATAGCTCGTGACCTACTTATTACGCCATTTTATATGGTTTGGGGCCCTATTCTCGACTGGACAAATTGCCGGCATTTCGCCCATGTTTTTTTGCGTAAGCACGACGTAAGCAATCAGTGACGTGCTGCACCTATAGACGGTATTCATTCAAAAGTTTAGCGGGCGATTTTCTTCGCTTGGCCACACTGAAAGCCGCCATGTCTGTGGCCACTGTGCTAGCGCATGCGCTGTGCGCCCACATCTCGAGAAAAAAAAAAAAACACCGGTGTCCCGTTTGTCGTCTGCCGCGTTTCAACCCAATTATCGGTAGTGGCGTCAAGAGATATATTATTAATCGCATTCACATTACGTGGTTGCGCTCTACCTGCCATCGATAACTTCGCATCACCGGAGGATGAAACCGCGGCAGCGAACGGCCGGAACGGCGCGCAAAAGTCCGACACTGCTGTTGGCTGCCGCCGTGGATGCCGACGCAAGTGCACCCGCACCGTATCCACGACTTTGTCTGGTAAGTTCCCTCTAATACATGGTTGATTACAAAAACCGAATAATTTCTTTGGAGAGCTGTTTCACGCGTACGCCGAGTTAGCGATGGTAGCGAATGCGAGGCCGCTTCCCGAGCCGTGCTGTAACGCGAGCGCTGACGGATCGCAAGCGCCCTTTGAACAAATCCCTCGAGTTTGGCTTCCGTACGGCAACATTTTCTGCATATGCCTTCGGGCGATCGCTTTTCCGCGAGCATACGCGTGACTCATCGCGACGCAGTCGCACGCATACGTGGGCTCTAACGTTTTTATCGCTCTACCTACTCGTGCACGCCCCCGTGTGCCAACGTGTTTTCAAATAAATTGGAATGAAAACTTAGGCAGGCAGCAATGCGCCACCATCAGCTTCGCAGTCACCAGTCGCGGTCGCACGCTGGATGCCTTGTCGGTTGTTCGTACGAGGGATAAAAACAGGCGCGCTCTTGCTTTTTATTTAAATCGCGGCACTGACACTGACAATCACTGACATCACTGAGATTTTCTTCAGACTCCAATTCCAGAGAAAATCTGCTGTTGCAGTGACCAACCCGTTCCGCCGGTGTCGGGTAGATTCAATGCGCAAGTCTTGACGCAGAAAAATTACTAGGACCCAGATTTCGGAAGTGTATTGGACGCGCATTTCACGGCGCGCTGAAGGTGCGTTTCTCACGCTCGCTCGGGCGGCGGTTCGCGTTACCGGACCCGCCGGATGTGTGACGCGTGAGCTATCGTGTTCCACGCCTGCGCCGCCGCGTCATCGGGGACCGGGGGGGGGGGGTTATTTCTCTTCGCTTAATAAGGCACTTGAGTTCCAGCAACCAGTCGGTGTGGTCGCTTTCATCGTCGCTCGTCAGCCGACGAGACATGGTGTCAGAAGTGGGATAAAGTTAGCGACACATCGATCAATTATTAATAGCAATCAGGCTAAGGTGCATAGCCTGCAAAACACGCTATGGCGGATGGAGATCCTTCTATCCAGTTCAGCGGCACCGGGCTTCAACCGCCACCGAAATTCGATTTTGGGAACCCAAGCTCTTAGAAAGAATGGGTCTACCAGTTCGACGACTATTGCTATGCATCTGGGCTCTACCAAGCGCCGGGAGAAGTACGGGTCAGAACGCTTCTTTACGACATGGGCTCCCAAGACGCCTGCCGCGTTCTCTACACTCTAGCATTGTCCAGCGAAGACTGGAGCTCGCTAGAAGAAGTTCACCGATCACTTCATCCACCCGGTCAACGAGGTCTACGAAAGTGTCCGCTTCCACCGTCGAACCCAGGGCGAAGGCGAGACCGTAGATGAGTTCTACACTGCGCTGCGTACACTTGTCAAAAAGTGCAACTACGCCTCAGCGGAAGTGGAAGAACGACTCGTTCGAGACAGGTTCGTCGTGGGTCTCCGGGACTCTAACCTTGTGGACAAACTGTGCCGAACACAAAAGCTTACCCTTGAAGAAGCAAGACTACAGGCTCGCATCAACGAAGATGCCGTGAAAGCCCGTGCAGCAGTGTTCCAAAAAGAGCCGAATCCTGCTCACGTTGTGGCCGAGGCCAAAGTTCAAAAGCGCTTCCAAAAGCCGCGACATGGCTCGAATTCTCAAGGGAGCTCCGGCAAGCGTGTTACGAAGTCCAACACAAGCGACGCTACCACGAGCTGCAGATACTGCGGTCGACCAACGCATCCTCGAGCAGATTGCCCAGCTAGGCAAGCCAAGTGCAAAGGGTGTAATCGGATTGGACACTTCGAAGCAGTCTGCGAAAAGAAAAGCAAGAAGAACATGGGAGCTCTCACACTGCACTCCGTAGCAGCCATCACCAGAGCCAAGTTCATAAAAGTGGCCGTCAACGGACTACGCTAACTTCAAGGTCGACTCGGGTGCGGAGGTCACAGTGGTACCGGACTCGTTTCCAGGCATACCGAAACAGCTGCAAAAGCCAGAAGGTGAGCTTACGGGCCCAGGAAATTACTCCCTCACCGTTCTCGGAACATTCCAAGCGAAACTGAGCTGGAAAGGCAGGTCTACAGTGCAAACAGTGTATGTTGTGCCTTCGCAAGACCCGCCGCTTCTTGGATTCCCTGCGATACAGGCTCTCGGAGTTATACGGTTCGTGGACAGTGTAACGGATTCTACCGTCACTTTGAAGGACAGTCTCTTCGATGGCTTGGGCGAGCTGCAAGACGAAGACGTGATACGTCTCCAACCAGGCGCCAAACCGTTCTCACTCAGCGTGCCGAGAAGAGTACCGATTCCGCTTCACAAACCAGTTCGAGAGTAGCTCACCAAGCTCGAATCCCAGGGAGTCATCCAACGGGTGGACCGTCCCACACCATGGTGTTCCGGTATGGTGGCTGTTCCAAAAGCAGGAGGAGGCTACCGAATATGCGTTGACCTCACCCGACTCAACGAAGTCGTGCTTCGGGAGCGTCACATACTACCCTCAGTCGAGAACATCCTGGGACGCCTCGGATCAGCAAAGGTATTCTCTAAGCTCGATGCTACCGCTAGCTTTCACCAGGTGAAGCTTTCAGAAGAAAGTTCAAGAATCACTACGTCATAACACCAATGGGAAGATTCTGTTTTCCAAAGGCTACCTTTGGAATCTGCTCAGCGCCAGAATATTTTGAGCGACAGATGAGCAGAATTCTGGAAGGCCTCGAAGGAGTTGTGAGCATGATTGACGACATTCTTGTCTTCGGAGCACCGCAGCAAGAGCATGACCAACGTCTCAAGCAGGTTTTATAGCGCTTGGAAGAAGCAGGAATCAAGCTGAACCGCAAGAAATGCACGTTCTCTGCAAACCAAGTCAAGTATCTTGTAGTCGTGGTTAGCGCACAAGGAATCAGTCCCGATCCAGAAAAGGTCGAGGCCTTGGCCAAGCTACCAACCCCATCGGATGTCAGCGGTGTCCGAAGACTGCTGGGAATGGTGAACCATGTGGGCCGCTTCATTCCTCATCTTTCCGACATCACAGCACCGATCAGGGCATTGCTTCAAAAGAGAAACTCGTGGCTTTGGGGACCATGCCAGCAAGCTGCTTTCGACAAGTTCAAAAGCTTGCTCAGTTCAGAGGTCTGCATGGCTAAATATGACCCATCGTACCCCACGGTTGTGTCAGCTGATGCAAGCTCATACGGTCTCGGAGCTGTATTGCTTCAAGATCAACCATCGGGAGAACGACGAGCGGTTGCTTACGCCTCACGATCCCTAACGGACACTGAAAGCCGCTACAGTCAAACAGAAAAAGAAGCTTTGGCTGTGACGTGGGCTGTCAAGAGGTTCGACCAGTTTCTGAGGGGCATCGCATTTCAAGTCGAAACGGATCATCGTCCTTTAGTCACGCTCCTGGGATCAGCAGAACTCGACATGATTCCGCCCAGAATCCAGCGCTTGCGAATCCGTCTTATGCGCTATCAGTTCACTGTTCTCTACGTCCCTGGCAAGCTGATTGCCACGGCAGACACGCTGTCAAGGGCTCCTATTCAGGGACACGATCCTGAGCGAAGTCAATGGCAGACAGACTCCATCGAGTTATTCATCGGGGAAGTCGTTACAGCAGCTGCCAACCTCATGTCCTCCCGCATGGATGCCTTACGCAAGCACCAAGCGGAAGACGGCATCTGTTCTGGGCTACTCCGCTTCTGTGAGAAAGGATGGCCAGAAAACGTCTCAAAGGTTCCAGTTCATCTAAGGGAGTACTGGAAGGAAAGAGGCAACATCACAGTGTGCGATGGCTTCTTGCTCAAAGATCGCCGCATCATTATTCCAAGCCTGATGCGCCGTGAGGTACTTCAGCAAATCCACGAAGGCCACCAGGGCATTGAACGGTGCAAGGCAAGGGCAAGGGACGCAGTATGGTGGCCTACCCTTAACAGCGAAATTGAGCAGCTCGTAACATCGTGTGAGAAATGCGCTCAGACGAGAGTTCAGCGTTTGGAGCCACTAATCGCAACACCGACTCCAAATCGGCCATGGCAGCGTGTAGGCGCCGACTTGTTTGAACTTGATGGAACTCACTACATAATCGTGGTGGACTACTACTCTCGTTTTCCGGAAGTAATCAGCTTGTCGTCGACCACCTCCACAGCTGTCATTCCGGCTGTCAAGAGCACGTTCGCGCGACATGGAATACCTGATGTGTTCGTGTCCGACAACGGCCCGCAATTTTCGTCACGGGTGTTCGCCGAGTTCGCGCAGACCTACGGATTTCATCACATCACGAGCAGCCCGGGCTACCCACAGTCAAACGGCGAGGCAGAACACATGGTGCGGACCATGAAGGATCTTTTCACAAAATCCAAGGACCCACACATGGCGCTTCTGGTGTACCGCGACACGCCAGGAGCGAGCGGATACAGCCCGTCGCAGCTCCTAATGGGCCGACGTCTGCAAACGCCAGTGCCGAAGATGCCAGACACCCTGCAACCGGAGTGGCCCCCACACGACGAAGTTGCAGCTAAGGATAAAGCTAACCAAACAAAACAAAGTCAAGACTTCAACCGTCGTCACGCCGCCCACCAACTCCGCCCACTCGCTGACGGGGAGGATGTGTGGGTGCAGGATATGTCATGCGCAGCAAAGGTGCTCAGCCCAGCAAGAAGACCACGCTCATATGTGGTGGAAACACCGACATGCATCATTCAGCGCAACCGTCGGCATTTGGTGCCGTTCAACGGTGCAGGCATGCCTGATGGCCTTGCGTCTGACAGTTATTCAAGCACAGACGAAACACCAGCAGTGACGGTTGAAAGCTCCGCGGATCAAACCCGCCGGATGTGTGACGCGTGAGCTATCGTGTTCCACGCCTGCGCCGCCGCGCCATCGGGGACCGGGGGGGTTTATAGAGAGTTTTAGCAGAGCGGGCCAGCGGCCAGCGGAACGGAGCGGACGAGCGGAGGCGCCACTGCGCATGCGTCAGTACGCTGATGCGGCCAGCGGCTTTACGACGCTGCGAGCTCGCCCGCTCGTTCGGTCATCCCAGCGCAGCGCGCCAGCGGCCCGGCGAGCGAGCGTCGGCATTCAAAATGGCTGCCTGTAGCGCGAGCGGCGGTGCGTCGTCATCGCGCACAGACGCAACCGAAATGCGGCAAGTCAAGAAGCCCCGCAGTGCTTCACGGCGTACGAAGACCTGTGCATTTTGCGGGAGGCGGCCGCGACGAGGCCTTTTGGCGAAGACCACAAATGGGTTCGCGTCGTCGCCACGGTGAATCGGGCGGTGGGCCGAGAATTGACACTCCGCGGAGTTCAATATTCCTATCAGACTAGTTCAATTTTTAACGGACAGATGGCGCAGTACAACGCTTCGCTGGAGGCGGCAGCCGATCGCTCAGCTAAAACTCTTTTTTTTCGCGCGTCGTTCCGCTGGCGCTGCGCTCTTCCGCTCCGTTCCGCTGGCCGCTGGCCCGCTCTGCTAAAACTCTCTTATTTCTCTTCGCTTAATAAAGGCACTTGAGTTCCATCAACCGGTCGGTGTGGTCGCTTTCATCGTCACTCGTCAGCCGACGAGACAGGAAGTACCTTAATTTGAGGAATGAAAAAAAATTGGGCGTTTTAATTAGTGAACAAAGCGGAGTAACGCTAGTTCCATCTTTGGCTCGTTCCTTTTAACTGCGCTATTTTTACTGTGCACCTTAAAACACCCGGTTATTCCTCCCTCCCCCTCTGTGGTTTTACTACATAGCTGCATTTATTACATGGAATGGCGAGTTGATTTTTAAGCATTGCCTTGGGCACACATGGTATCTAGCAGGTTATTTTATGCACCATTCTTTTTTTAAGCAACCAACCTTCCCAACCGGCAAGCAGACTATTCATATGCTTGCAGGCTCTGTTCTCACCATCCTTGCGTCTGCACATATGTATATTTGTTAAACGTTGCCTGCATACCTTCTAGTCCAGACTTCATATTTGAAAAGCGGCAACTGGCCACAGTTGCCGCTTTTTAATGGAGGCGAAAAGCAGAAATGCCCATGTTCGAGATTTTGGCACACGTTAAAACATCCCCAAGTGGTCAAAATTAACCTTAGTCCCTCACTATGGTGTGCCCCATCGCCTGTGTAGTGTCAGTGTGTTACACCTCATAGTCAATCAAAGTGTTCGTACAAACCTTCTACAAAGCAAGCACAAGCCGTTTTCAACTTTATGTGGTCACTGGTGAACTGACTGTTGTAAAACTGTGCATCGCAGCATGTTTAAGTTCACATGTTACTACTCACTCTTGCAGGTCTGAAGCATGAGATCAACCACTGGCTCTCAACAGCCACTCCCCCAGTCCGGCGAAGTCAACAAAAAGCCATCCAGCCACCACTAGGCACACAAGGCTGCAGAAAAAACTTGGCATAGCGTATGCATGTTTCTGGCCTATTTTTGCTTCTCTTAAGAAGGTAAAGTTTATGCAGCCTGTGTTGCTTTTCAGTTTCAGTTGTACAACTTTTTTTTTGTTGATTATGCATTTTCGTGTTGAAACGTATAAAAATGTGCAGTGCCAAAGAGACACTGCACCTCCAAGGCAAACTTCATTTTAGATTTTTTATCCTTCTCCTCCGTAAATGCTGGCATCATTACAGGAGTACTTGTCGAACGTTTTGATGTGTGGGTGTTTGCGTCTGTCCCGAATGCAAGATGGTGTGCCACGGTCCCTTAAAGGGGCTGGACCTACCCCACTTCTGATAGTGATGAAAAGCATGTCATAGTCTTCACATAAGCCATATTATGGCCAATTCTTTAAATACGTGTGAACATCCACTGCCTGACTACTCTTTATGTCCCAACTTTCAGCCTCTCATCAGTGCTAGTAAACATCCTACGCGAGGCTGACCCCTTTGCTAAGCTGCACAGAAAAAAGGTCAACCCAACAGCTCAGCCATTATCAGCAGCTGACAATCCTTGTGAATCCTCAGGTGCTGTCAAGTGCACAAATAACTCCGCCATGTGCTCACCTTTGTGAGAGAGAAACGAGCCAAGAATGCCCCAGCAACACATCAGTGATGGCCTCCCAGATGGCCGATAGGATTCTCCAGGTACAGCGCGGAGGGGTTTTGAACCCCCAACATTTTACTATGCTGCACATAAGCAAGTGCTAGCATTCATTTTGGCAAGGCTCCTTCCATTCTCCCATACCTCCATACACCCCCAACCCCTAAAAGTATTTCTGGCTGTACCAACAGTTTATGGACTGTGAAGAATGAGCACCCTGGAAAGAACTAAAGGAGGTGTTTCAGGTGTGCATTTGGAGGTTGTCAGGTGACACACTGTTGAGTCGAGTTGATACGTGCAGCATACCACGGTAGCAATGCACCAAGCATGTGTGATCCTGCATTCAAGGCCAGTGCACTGCAGGCGTATTAGTAACTGCACTTGCATTGGGCCAAATTAAACTACGCAGCTGTTGAGAAAAACAATGGGGTGTACTCACGGGAGCAAAACTCTAGATTGATGCAAGCAGCAGCTGAAAGGCATTACATGCTGCCACATGAATAAGTGCCTCCTGCCAAGAAGACACTGGCTGTACGGCCTAGTTTAACAGTACGATGTTCATTTCGTGCTTGTTGCTTTGGCTACATGTGGCTTCGGCCTTGTTGAAGCGTTTTAGCGATTAGCGGTCAGTAATGCATTGAACGTTTTTTCTTGACCTCTGATTGGGAGCTTAAGCACGCGACAGGCTTCATTAAAATCAAGTCCTAGCACTTCGGGATTTACACTCTATGCGCAGATTGTGACTATTCGTGAAGGACGAGGACAATAGAAAGGAGCAGTAAAAAATTCTTTAGGGCCTCATCTGGGGAGAGTGACCATTTGGGCTCCTTTCCTTGGTTGCAGCAAAGCCAAGGGAATGCGAGCTGTGGACCGGCGACCAAGGACAACTCCACCCGGAGCTGGGATTGTGTGCGCTGGACGTTGCGTCGTCGGCTGTCGAGCACTGAGGGCCAAACCCATCGAGAACTGGCGGCCATATCCATGCCAACAGAATCAACCTAAACAACAAGGCGAGCTGGGCAGCTACGGTCTCCCACGGCAAACACACTCAGAGACACATGGTCCCCCAGAGTCAATACACTCACGGCAGACATTCCGATTCATGCTCAGAAATTAACAAAATCCATCACATGCTTGAGTCCATTATCGTTGGAAAAAAAAAGTTCTAAAAGCAGCCGTAACTGAACTTAAGGGAGTCGACACCACTGTGAACCCCGCCTCTTCCAAAACGTCAGACCAGCATCTCAGGCCATCGTTGACTCCAGCCACAGCAGGTTACCGACCTTGGGGTCCTCAGAAATTGGGTCCGCAGATGCAATGGACAATTCTCCATCTGGCTCTACTCAGTTAAAACACTGGGACAAGAAAATTGGCCTTGGCAATCCCCCCTTGCTTCGGGGTCGGATGATTAGTACGTTACGGAAGGTGTGCTTCAAAAGTTTGGAGAACAGATCATGGAAACTCTCGTGCGACATTCAAAGCCATGTTAGTGCAATTTGAGGATAAGTGTGGTGCTGAAATCACCGGTCTCAACATTTGCATCACCGGTTCTTTGAGGACGCTGCGTGAAGGGGAATAGGCCCCATAAAATCGACTGCACGTGCGTCTGGCCTCCGTCAGCGGACAGTTCGAAAGTGCTCACCAATCGTCTAAAGGCACATTCCCACTGGCGACTTGGCACATTGCGTGACGTCGCAAGTGATGAGCCAGGCATCGCTTTTTCTCGCTTTGCGAGGGAGGACAAGATCGCTCTAGGACTGAATTCCCTCGTTGCGCCTCGGCAATGCAAAACCGGATAGCCAATCATGGCTAAGGAGTCAGCTGACGTAGCTGCAAAGGAAAGATTTGTTTACATCCAGCAATGCAAACAATGGTGAGCCGCTGCTGCCGCACAGGGCTGACTGTGCCTGTCGGGTCAGGGGTCAGGCCGGCAAGGAATTTTTCATGCGCTTCAGTTCTTAGGTCAGTGACTTCAGGGTATGTGTGTACTAATCAACAAACAGTGTAGAACTCATCAGTGTGGAAAGTCTTTTCAAATGGCAAACACGGTGTAGAACTTGGAGCGTTCGGAGGCGTCAAAACTTCTGCGTCTGTGAAAAGAAGTGAAATTTGCCGGCCGGGATGCGAGTATTGTTGCATCGAATTAATTACTAAATGCAAAACATGGCTGACCGGCACGTTTCTCCTAAACGTATGGAGCCCTTCTCGCAACACCTCCAAATTGACCAAGCTTTTTTAGAAAACTCTTGAAATTTTCCATTTCGACACATTACTCATTGTCGGTGATTTTAATGCACATCACACTAAGTGGGGATTGCAAGCATGACACCATTAAAAAGCGAAAACCTTTGGCTTGATGCCCAACAAGAAGGCCTCACCCTTACCACTGACCATACGCAACTCCGCAAGAACAAAGTCAGTTGCAACGTGTTTTGTCGCCTGGATTGGCTTGACCAACACATTGAAGAATACTCAGTTATTGCGACAAAATTGGCATGCAGCTTGCGATTGCACCGTGAGAAGCAACTACCCAAGACATGAAACGTCGTCTGATGCTTAATCGATCTCGGTAAGAGCCAAGCCATACATTGATGCAACCTAATGGGGAATTCCATTGAGAGAACAGGAGCAGTGGCATCGTGCAGTGAGGAGTAGGTGACAGAACACTTGGGGGCACGCGGGAGCAGGGCCACTGCACGTGCCATGAGTGCGGCACGCACCCGGAGAGCAGGTGGGAGAGGAAAAAACGACGAGGGGAAAACACGGTCCCGACCGGCTGTATGGGCATACATGATAGCATTTATCAGGTTAAATAAGGGCGATCCGGCTACATTACTTGCAGTAGCAGCAATATGAGGCCTGTCTGCAAGATTGGTGAGTGAGGAACAGGCGGTATCACTACGAGGGCGTCTCAAATACGACAAAAACCAGTAACAGAGGCTATTTTGCTCATATGCACCATCTCTAGGGGTGAAGTAGAGGTTAAACTGCCGGCTGCTTGTTCTTGTAGTCGTTCTGCGAACTCGAATCTCCCGTGCCGTTCGTTTTTTCTCTCTCTCTCTCTCTCTCTCTCTTTAGTCCTTTAGCGTTTTTGAGAACTGAGAACGATATTTCAGTAGAAGAAACACCCCCGCCCCACGCAGAATCGTTAAATGATGTACAACCAAAGTGGGAAGCTCCTTCACTGGGTCGGTTTACTGAACAGCACCGTTGATTCTGGGCATGGAGTTCAGTGAGAGTAAAGCCCCTCCTATGGGCAGGGCCGCGGCGGAGGGGCTTTAATTTAGAGCAGTCCCCACGCGGCGCGCGGCGCGCGCCCATGTCGTCGCTCCATGTACCGTAATTACCCGATTCTAACACGCGCCCTTTTTCCGGAAAAATAGGCCGAAAAATCACATGCGCGTTAGCATCGGATTCGAAACCGAAACCGAAACAGCAGAAATTTCGTCCCACCCATCGCCATCACCATGTCAAGATGGCGCTAAAGCTTTTAGCAACGATTTTTCGCGGACGCAGGAACCATATGTGCCTAGACTTTTCTATCGGCGTTCACACAATCGTCCAATTGTTCCACTTGCGCGCTTGATAACACAAATGGCAGCAGCGGCTCTCCGCGTTCAAAACGAGCGGTCGGCTGAAGCGTGCGGCTCTGGAGAAGCTCGCGGGATGGGCGTGTGAGGCGTGGGCCACGATCCCATCGACCATGGTTGAATGTTCGTTCAGAAGTGTGGCATCGCGCGAAGGCTCTTGGTGGCACCGAGGACGAGATGTTCTGGTCAGCGGAAAGCGACGGAGTGAGATGAGCGAAATTACTTTGGGGAATAAATCGCCCATTTCTCCCGCATTCGTTTGTCTGGGTTATAAAGTTCCGTGCGCGTTACAAACGGAGGTGCAAGTTTTTTGTTTTTTTTTGTCAGAAAATCGGGTGCGCGTTAGAATCGGGGGCGCGTTAGAATTGGATAAGCACGGTAGCTCAGAGATTTCCCGCCGCGCGAACTTTGTCGTGAAAGTTCGCTCCACGTATTCCAGCCTTTAGGCATCCCAGCAATCTCTGCGGAAAAGCATGTGTGAGCAAAGCCGGGCAAAGCACGTGTGGCGGTGTGAAGCATTCGTCGCTGCTCGTAGGGCTCGCTGCCCATTCCACAAAGTTGCAAATCCACGATGGATACTGCCGCGCTCCCCGATACAAGGGGAGCAAAACACCACACAACACACACACACACACCACACACACACACACACACACACACACACACACAACACACACACACACACACACACACACACACCACACACACACACACACACACAAGGGGAGGATATGACGTTAAAGGTCATGTGACTTCCTTCGTATCGTACTGTGCTCACTCCGACTTTTCAAGCGGGAGCAGATCGAACTGCTCCCAACTGCTCTCAGAGCACCGTAAGTGGTCTCGCACTACCACTGGATGACAGTGCTCCTACTCCTGTTCGACCACTGAAACACGCCTGCTCAGGAGAGAGCACTTTCAGAGTGCTTTTGAGTGCTCCTGCTCTCCCAATGGAAGTCGCCATAAGTGTCATTCCCTATCAGTTTGGTAGCACGGACAAAGAACTACTGAAGGTTATTCAGGATCTTCATGTTGCAAGCTGTGCTGCCAAGGTACTGCCCCCCTACTCGAGCCGGAATAATGCCCTCCTCAACATTACTTCGGTCAAGGTACGCGGCTGCCATTACGGGCCTTTGCACAAAACAAAATGCGCTTTTAGGCAAAAAACGACATCAGGAACAAATGCTTGTAATCTAGGTTATGACTTTTTGGAAGCCCTCACTCATTAGCTCAATATGTGTTGGGATAGAGGCCACATTCTGAAACAGTGGAAAAGAGCCAAAAATATTTTAATCCCTAAACCTGAAAAAAAGCTTACGATTGAAACTCCAGCCATTATCTCTCATTCCATGCATGGGAAAGGTTCTTGAACATGGAGGAAAACTCTTTCTGCATACCATGATCAGTTTCAGACGTACACTTTCTACAAAGGTTAAGGCAGCATGAGCTTTAGCTAACAGCCAAACAAGGAGTCGCATTTTAAGCACATTGGACATTAACCTTCCTTGCAGCACGACTTTACAAGTAGCTATTCCAACAACGCGGAGATTGCATCCTCATTCCCCCTCTTCTCGTGAAACGCACCCCAATTACAACGACGAGCGACGATAGGCCAGGGCGCAAGCTCTGCGCAAACGCTAAGCTAAATGTGAGGACGTGGTTTACAGGGACGCAGCCAACTATTTTCGTCTCGACGTAATATTAGTTGCTGTAGTCAATAACCAGGGAAACTCCATTGCCTCTGGCCCGCTTCATACCCCAGTGGTGTATGAAGCAGCAGCCATTGCACTGGCAATGGTGGCCTTCACAAAAATCAGAACAGTAAAAAAATTCAGGGAAGCTTGTGCTCACGTGCAAGACTTGATCATTGACGGACACAAAGTTGAGTTTTATTGTCGTTGTGGTGCCGTGGTTGACGTCGGCGGGATGGCATTTCATTACCTTACGTTGAGCAACGCCAGAGTGAGCTCGTCGTTTTGGTCGACGTTTTCTTGTGCCGCCCTGTAAGCATGACTTGTCTCTAGCAGATGCTTTGCACGCCGAGCCTGTCGAAGCACACCGGCCTCTTCCTTTCCTCGGCCATGCCAACTATCTGTGGCCTATCCACTATCCGCGACAAACTATGCACACGTATCAAGGCACGCGAGCATGAATGGTGTGCATTTTCGTAGTATTTTAAAAGCTGCGGACACCATACAGAAATGATTTGCTCAACAGCATCGCTGTTAATTAAAACCTCCAAGTCTGCAATCCTAAATTTCTCCCGAGGGCAGATCTCCGAAGAGGTGTCCGTACCTCTAACTTTTGGCTTCGACCCCGAAAACGAACCGGCAAGTTCTGGACCGCTAATTCTGGATCTAATCTGGACCGCTGCCCTCTTTGGCATGGCCAGGAGTGAATCCGCACACAACGCCGCTTGCGGCTTCACCGACCTAGCGCACGTCAATCTGGACGGTGGCTTCATCTCACTGTCAGGCAGGAACAGAGTAGTGTCCTACACGGATATCCCCAACCACTGTCGGCTGACCTGAGCCTGTATCCCTCCCGGAATCTGTGGTTTGGAGACACCTCCAGACAAATTCGTGTCGGAGCTTAACAGTAGCTGTCCCCCCACCCCCCCTGCAGAGTGCCACAGGTGCCAGGAAGGAGCAGGCCTAGCACACATGCTATGTCAGCGTCCTCACACAGCCACACCAAGTTGCAGTGTTAATAGCAGTGGGAGACCGTACTGCACAGCTCCTACTTGGGGAGAGTAGAACAAGGGTAGGAGCAGTAAGCACCCTGGAACTATCATCACATCTGTCTCTGGCCCTCCAACACCTTTCACCATATGAATTGTTCCAATTTTTACTGCCCCATTTGCTCAATTCTTAGTTCCTACCCCATTTTAATAAAAGGTGTATTGAATGTTAAATACTCCAAATCTTTGTGCATCAACCGTAAGTGCATCTATCGCAAGTGCAAGGGGCATGAATAAAAGGGGATGCTTAGAATAAAAAAAAATTACAATGTAGCAGTGAGTGTGAATTTTAGCATGTTTTAGCTATGATGGGCATGTAAATTGCTTTTCAGTGATGCTGTGTGCCAGATACTAAGTTCCCTTCTATGTACACAATGACGAGTTTTTCCCAGCAGAGTCCTGGGTATCGCGTTTACAATAGTGAAAATTCACTATCTGCTACTTATTTTTTTTTGTAGGTCTTTAAGCAAAGCCTGCAAAGCTGTTAGTAGGCAACAGGTTAGTGGGCAACAACAGAAAAAGTTTATTCAGCACACAGTATGTCATTTGTGATGTCACTGCTTAAAATGATATTTGCATTTTCCTCGTGTTAAAAAATCACAGCAACTGGACAGTATCATACACAGAAAAGTGTTGAAACAGTTCAAAGAAATAGGGATTTAAAGGCATTATACAGACAGTTAATAGTTTTCTGGTAAATAAATACACAAAGTAATGCCACACTCATAAACTAAAAAGATAATTGAGATTGATGTGATTTCTCTAACATAGCACGTTAATAACAACTGAACAAGACGACGAGCTGCAGGCTTACAAAATTGCTTCACCGATGCAGTTGTTGGAGTCAGAAAAGAATCTGTAAATACAGGATGTGTTGAGGACAAATGACCATCAATACCAGACGTGCCCAGTAAGTGCAGTCTTCTGCTGAATGGCAAACACGCAAAAAAATGACTTGATACACTTAATTTACAACTAAAAACAAACTGCAAAAAAGAGTATAATCAGATTGCAAGGTAAAACTGAAAGGACTAAATTCCTTGGCAAGTTGCAGTATTCCAAAATGGTTTTACCAATGCTGCAAATATAACCCGCCGCGGTGTCTCAGTGGCTAAGGCGTTGCGCTGCAAAGCACGAGGTGCAGTCACTTTCATTTCCGAGGGTTGGGGTGGTCGGACCAGCGACAAGCGCCTTACCGAGTCTTGCGGCATCTTAAATAACCTTGTACCAGGTGACACAGTGTTGGCTGACAGAGGATTCACAATAGGTGATGCTGTTGGCATCCACTCAGCCAAGCTAGAAATGCCGGCTTTCACTAGGGGGAAATCGCAGTTATCGGCTTGGGACGTCCAAAAAACTCGAAAATTGGCTAATGTCCGCATTCATGTAGAACGGGTGATTGGGCTACTTAGAGGACCATACTGAATCCTGTCAAGCCACTATTCCAATTGATCTTGCGACTGTGAAGCACAACGAGAGGCTCACCCAGCTAGACAAAATTGTAGCTGTCTGCGC
>CM023450.1:216673751-216881061 GCA_013339765.2 Haemaphysalis longicornis | reverse complement strand
GATATTTCAGTAGAAGAAACACCCCCGCCCCACGCAGAATCGTTAAATGATGTACAACCAAAGTGGGAAGCTCCTTCACTGGGTCGGTTTACTGAACAGCACCGTTGATTCTGGGCATGGAGTTCAGTGAGAGTAAAGCCCCTCCTATGGGCAGGGCCGCGGCGGAGGGGCTTTAATTTAGAGCAGTCCAGCGGCAGCGCGGCGGCGCGCGCCATGTCGTCGCTCCATGTACCGTAATTACCCGATTCTAACAAGCGCCCTTTTTCCGGAAAAATAGGCCGAAAAATCACATGCGCGTTAGCATCGGATTCGAAACCGAAACCGAAACAGCAGAAATTTCGTCCCACCCATCGCCATCACCATGTCAAGATGGCGCTAAAGCTTTTAGCAACGATTTTTCGGACGCAGGAACCATATGTGCCTAGACTTTTCTATCGGCGTTCACACAAATCGTCAAATTGTTCCACTTGCGCGCTTGATAACAGCAATGGCAGCAGCGGCTCTCACGCGTTCAAAACGAGCGGTCGGCTGAAGCGTGCGGCTCTGGAGAAGCTCGCGGGATGGGCGTGTGAGGCGTGGGCCACGATCCCATCGACCATGGTTGAATGTTCGTTCAGAAGTGTGGCATCGCGAAGGCTCTTGGTGGCACCGAGGACGAGATGTTCTGGTCAGCAGAAAGCGACGAGGAGTGAGATGAGCGAAATTACTTTGGGGAATAAATCGCCCATTTCTCCCGCATTCGTTTGTCTGGGTTATAAAGTTCCGTGCGGGTTACAAACGGAGGTGCAAGTTTTTTGGTTTTTTTTGTCAGAAAAATCGGGTGCGCGTTAGAATCGGGGGCGCGTTAGAATTGGATAAGCACGGTAGCTCAGAGATTTCCCGCCGCGCGAACTTTGTCGTGAAAGTTCGCTCCACGTATTCCAGCCTTTAGGCATCCCAGCAATCTCTGCGGAAAAGCATGTGTGAGCAAAGCCGGGCAAAGCACGTGTGGCGGTGTGAAGCATTCGCATGCTCGTAGGGCTCGCTGCCCATTCCACAAAGTTGCAAATGCACGATGGATACTGCCGCGCTCCCCGATACAAGGGAGCACACACACACACACACACACACACACACACACACACACACACACACACACACACACACACACACACACACACACACACACACACACACACACACACACACACACACACACACACACACACACACACACACACACAAAGGGGAGGATATGACGTTAAAGGTCATGTGACTTCCTTCGTATCGTACTGTGCTCACTCCGACTTTTCAAGCGGGAGCAGATCGAACTGCTCCCAACTGCTCTCAGAGCACCGAAAGTGGTCTCGCACTACCACTGGATGACAGTGCTCCTACTTCTGTTCGACCACTGAAACACGCCTGCTCAGGAGAGAGCACTTTCAGAGTGCTTTTGAGTGCTCCTGCTCTCCCAATGGAATTCGCCATAAGTGTCATTCCCTATCAGTTTGGTAGCACGGACAAAGAACTACTGAAGGTTATTCAGGATCTTCATATTGCAAGCTGTGCTGCCAAGGTACTGCCCCCCTACTCGAGCCGGAATAATGCCCTCCTCAACATTACTTCGGGCAAGGTACGCGGCTGCCATTACGGCCCTTTGCACAAAACAAAATGTGCTTTTAGGCAAAACGACATCAGGAACAAATGCTTGTAATCTAGGTTATGACTTTTTGGAAGCCCTCACTCATTAGCTCAATATGTGTTGGGATAGAGGCCACATTCCGAAACAGTGGAAAAGAGCCAAAAATATTTTAATCCCTAAACCTGAAAAAAAGCTTACGATTGAAATTCTCCAGCCATTATCTCTCATTCCATGCATGGAAAAGGTTCTTGAACATGGAGGAAAACTCTTTTTCTGCATACCATGATCAGTTTCAGACGTACACTTTCTACAAAGGTTAAGGCAGCATGAGCTTTAGCTAACAGCCAAACAAGGAGTCGCATTTTAAGCACATTGGACATTAACCTTCCTTGCAGCACGACTTTACAAGTAGCTATTCCAACAACGCGGAGATTGCATCCTGATTCCCCCTCTTCTCGTGAAACGCACCCCAATTACAACGACGAGCGACGATAGGCCAGGGCGCAAGCTCTGCGCAGACGCTAAGCTAAATGTGAGGACGTGGTTTACAGGGACGCAGCAAACTATTTTCGTCTCGACGTAATATTAGTTGCTGTAGTCAATAACCAGGGAAACTCCATTGCCTCTGGCCCGCTTCATACCCCAGTGGTGTATGAAGCAGCAGCCATTGCACTGGCAATGGTGGCCTTCACAAAAATCAGAACAGTAAAAAAATTCAGGGAAGCTTGTGCTCACGTGCAAGGCTTGATCATTGACGGACACAAAGTTGAGTTTTATTGTCGTGGTGCCGTGGTTGACGTCGGCGGGATGGCATTTCATTACCTTACGTTGAGCAACGCCAAAGTGACCTCGTCGTTTTGGTCGACGTTTTCTTGTGCCGCCCTGTAAGCATGACTTGTCTCTAGCAGATGCTTTGCACGCCGAGCCTGTCGAAGCACACCGGCCTCTTCCTTTCCTCGGCCATGCCAACTATCTGTGGCCTATCCACTATCCGCGACAAACTATGCACACGTATCAAGGCACGCGAGCATGAATGGTGTGCATTTTCGTAGTATTTTAAAAGCTGCGGACACCATACAGAAATGATTTGCTCAACAGCATCGCTGTTAATTAAAACCTCCAAGTCTGCAATCCTAAATTTCTCCCGAGGGCAGATCTCCGAAGAGGTGTTCGTACCTCTAACTTTTGGCTTCGACCCCGAAAAATGAACCGGCAAGTTCTGGACCGCTAATTCTGGATCTAATCTAGACCGCTGCCCTCTTTGGCATGGCCAGGAGTGAATCCGCACACAACGCCGCTTGCGGCTTCACCGACCTAGCGCACGTCAATCTGGACGGTGGCTTCATCTCACTGTCAGGCAGGAACAGAGTAGTGTCCTACACGGATATCCCCAACCACTGTCAGCTGACCTGAGCCTGTATCCCTCCCAGGAATCTGTGGTTTGGAGACACCTCCAGACAAATTCGTGTCGGTAACAGTAGCTGTCCCCCCACCCCCCCTGCAGAGTGCCACAGGTGCCAGGAAGGAGCAGGCCTAGCACACATGCTATGTCAGCGTCCTCACACAGCCACACCAAGTTGCAGTGTTAATAGCAGTGGGAGACCGTACTGCACAGCTCCTACTTGGGGAGAGTAGAACAAGGGTAGGAGCAGTAAGCACCCTGGAACTATCATCACATCTGTCTCTGGCCCTCCAACACCTTTCACCATATGAATTGTTCCAATTTTTACTGCCCCATTTGCTCAATTCTTAGTTCCTACCCCATTTTAATAAAAGGTGTATTGAATGTTAAATACTCCAAATCTTTGTGCATCAACCATAAGTGCATCTATCGCAAGTGCAAGGGGCATGAATAAAAGGGGGTGCTTAGAATAAAAAAAAATTACAATGTAGCAGTGAGTGTGAATTTTAGCATGTTTTAGCTATGATGGGCATGTAAATTGCTTTTCAGTGATGCTGTGTGCCAGCTACTAAGTTCCCTTCTATGTACACAATGACGAGTTTTTCCCAGCAGAGTCCTGGGTATCGCGTTTACAATAGTGAAAATTCACTATCTGCTACTTATTTTTTTTTTGTAGGTCTTTAAGCAAAGCCTGCAAAGCTGTTAGTAGGCAACAGGTTAGTGGGCAACAACAGAAAAAGTTTATTCAGCACACAGTATGTCATTTGTGATGTCACTGCTTAAAATGATATTTGCATTTTCCTCGTGTTAAAAAATCACAGCAACTCGACAGTATCATACACAGAAAAGTGTTGAAACAGTTCAAAGAAATAGGGATTTAAAGGCATTATACAGACAGGTAATAGTTTTCTGGTAAATACACAAAGTAATGCCACACTCTTAAACTAAAAAGATAATTGAGATTGATGTGATTTCTCTAACATAGCACGTTAATAACAACTGAACAAGACGACGAGCTGCAGGCTTACAAAATTGCTTCACCGATGCAGTTGTTGGAGTCAGAAAAGAAATCTGTAAATACAGGATGTGTTGAGTACAAATGACCATCAATACCAGACGTGTCCAGTAAGTGCAGTCTTCTGCTGAATGGCAAACACGCAAAAAAAATGACTTGATACACTTAATTTACAACTAAAAACAAACTGCAAAAAATGTGAGTATAATCAGATTGCAAGGTAAAACTGACAGGACTAAATTCCTTGGCAAGTTGCAGTATTCCAAAATGGTTTTACCAATGCTGCAAATATAACCCGCCGCGGTGTCTCAGTGGCTAAAGCGTTGCGCTGCAAAGCACGAGGTGCAGTCACTTTCATTTCCGAGGGTTGGGGTGGTCGGACCAGCGACAAGCGCCTTACCGAGTCTTGCGGCATCTTAAATAACCTTGTACCAGGTGACACAGTGTTGGCTGACAGAGGATTCACAATAGGTGATGCTGTTGGCATCCACTCAGCCAAGCTAGAAATGCCGGCTTTCACTAGGGGGAAATCGCAGTTATCGGCTTGGGACGTCCAAAAAACTCGAAAATTGGCTAATGTCCGCATTCATGTAGAACGGGTGATTGGGCTACTTAGAGGACGATACTGAATCGTGTCAAGCACTATTCCAATTGATCTTGGGACTGTGAAGCACAACGAGAGGCTCACCCAGCTAGACAAAATTGTAGCTGTCTGCGCAGCTCTAGCAAATCTGAGCCAGTCAGTTGTGCCATTCGAATAGGCATTTTCCAGCAAGCCGTGTGCTTCAGTTTGGCTGAGACAACAATATCTAGCAGTTTCCCTTATTGTGTGGGAAATAGGTGGGTGAGGCACGCCGTAGTGGAAGGCTCCGGATTAATTTTGGCCACCTGGGGCAAGAAGGGGGGGGATCTTTAACATGCGCCGAAATCTCGCAGACACGGGCGTTTTTGCTTTTCGCCTCTGTCAGAAAAGTGGCTGGGAATCGAACATGCAATGTCCTTGGGCCAAGCAGCACAACTCCTTAGCCACACATAAGAAGATGGAATGGGAATGGCCGCAATGAAATGCCAATACTGGGCAACAGTGAAAAGAGCAGCAGGCATCCAATGCCACTGGTTAGAAGGCGAACATGACCATTAAGACAGCCAGGATGCAACGCATGGTTCGTGTGGTGTGTAAGGGTGTGCAAAAAATGTTGTGTGATGGGCATCTAAAATCGCCGCAAACCATGTGTATTTATTGGAAGTATGATTTAGGGACTACCCAGCGATGGGCATAACAGCACAATGCACAGGCTACTGTACCAGGTAGTGCAATTCCTGATGATTGACTTATTGATGCAATTTTTTGTTTCGCTGTAGTATCTAAATGCATAGATGTTTTGGTTTTCATTGTGTGATTTGCAGTTATGTTCTGTCATGAAGATTTTAGCCCTGGTCATTTGTATGAATGCACTCTTCTGTTCAAACAGAACATTATGAGGATTTTGCTCCTGTAGACATGAAAAGCTGTTTCCTGGACTGTTGACCGACGATTTACCTAATTTCTTGGCGCTGAAAGTTTTGATGTGCCGTAATGTGTAAAATAAGCCCTCCGAATTTTCCATAATGTGAAATGCTATTCCACGCAGTGAATGGCAGCACCCATTGCGAGCCTAAAGCAATGGGAGTCTAGATGAAGACATCAAGCCCAATTTTGAACTGTTACGCTCGTGATTTTGATTCCAATGGTTTAGGTAGGTTATTTTTTGTCAGTTGTTACACCACTGTCCATTTTATGCTGCTGCTGCTGCTCTAGTAAACGTTCTTCAGCTTAGTTCTGTGTCTTCACAAAAAATACAGGGTGTTTGTAATGCTGCCCAATGTCAGTATTTCTTTCCCTTTTTTTTGTCCAAGCTGACATTCATGATTGTCGTCGTAGTATGCAAGTTTTAAAGAGTTGTTAATGTTTTGTGCAAAAAAAATTGTCCATCTTAGTTTGTGACATGAGGGGTCTCAAACTCACATCAGTGAGCAAGCAAGCCACAGTCAAGAAGTTCAGTCCCGCATGGGAAGGTTGCAATGCAAGAAAGGCTGGGGGGAGGGGGGTGTAACAAATTGTCACCTAATGCTGCCGTTCAAACGAAACAAGTCCTTTCCCACACATTGTAAATATGCTTGGTCATTTCTGTATGGAATTTGGTGTCACCATTCGAGAAACATATCAGTCTGATCTCCAGGATGACTAAAATATAGGCACTGATATTTGTTTTACGGTGATCCTTTAATACATCAAAAGGTCAAAAAAAAATCAAAAGGTCTGCAGGCCACATGTGGCCCAGGTGTTTCACACCCTTGCTTAGAATAACTGTGCACAATAGGACATGGCTATGTGTATCAATCGTAACACAAAGAATGGAAGGTTACAAGTGGAAGCACCCACACACAAAAACCGAATGGAATGGGAAAAAATGGGTGTTTCCGTGTTCTAGATGCGGAGGGTCTTATGCTCGGGGTATGTCACTTGTGACCGGTGGCGACCGTCCGCACACCATCTGTGCATGCGCTCCTCTCCCTCCTTTCCAAACAGCTGCGTACTCTCCTCTCCTCTCCTACCGTCTGCGCGCGCTCCTCCTCCGTTCGCTTCAGGTCTCTCGCGCGCATGGGCGGCTCTTCCTTCATAGTCCTTCATTCACTCTCACCCTATAAATCCAAGGAAAGCGTATATATTCCGGGAAAATGTATGTCTCCAGTTCACTGACGTTGATTTCTGTGTTGCAATTTTTTTTTAAATCCATCCCAGTGAAAGCATGTTGCCTGATTGATCCCCGTAATGCATTTATTGTGTAATAATATTTTACAATAATTCTGCTTTCATGCTCTGTTTTCTTTATGAAGGCTGAACAAATCAGCCTAGGCTGTTTTGCCACAATTAAACTGTTTTGTTCTATATTTCGACACTGTTGATGTCCAGTGAAGCGCCATTTTTTTTTTACTCCGCTCTGATATTTTGGCCTAATCAGTAATGAACGATCATCGCAATTGTTCATTATACCGTTATACCGTGTCCATTTGGTTTGTGTATAAATCTACATTATATTTCTGCTTATCTCTTCTGACTGCTCTTGTTTTACCGTTTTTTTATGTATTTTTTAACAAGAGGTCCCCCCACAGTGATAAACTATGGGACCTCTTTTTGTATTCTTTACCAATGTATGTCCTGTATTATATGCAATCTTCCTAATAAACTTCAAACTTCTCTCTCGTAGTCTCCTCTCCTACAGCTGTGAATATAAAGGAAACTAGCAGAGCGCCCGTTCAGTGCTGCGCTTGCTTCGCTTGACTCCGAGCTTCTTCAGTTGAAGTAGGATGGAAGCAACAGTCCCGTCAGCGGGTGCGCTGACGCAATTAAACATAACGGAAACGCAAACGGAACCCCCATGACACTCCGCATCCTACTCATGGTTCCCTTCGGGGAGATGGGTGTAATTTTTTTTTTACCCCAGCAAGGCTCCTTCCTTGTCTCTGTTTAGCTCCAAGTAGTAGTGCAGAAGTGACAACAAAAGAGAATCGGCAGACTGCATCGGTGCTCCTGTGACCTACTGCAAACTATCACTAATATTTAACTGATGGGTAATTACATTGTGAACTGTTGGTTGGGTGGTGTTTTATTGATGTGTAATAAAATGTTTCTTGATAGACATGTTCTCATCATGCCATTTTTAATAGTGTCCCAAGCTGCTGTTAGCAGTTACCCTAGGTGTAAGTAAGACAAGTTAACTTAAGCCTTGCTGCTGATGCCCGGAAACACCAATGTTAAGCTTTGGTGGTGCACAAAGAACATGGGTTGGTAAGCTAGTTGGTATTGCATAATGAAAAGTGGGTCTTACAAAGCAATATGAACAAAGGCAGGACAAAGCACTGAACTGTGACTGATTGTTTATTCACGGAATAAACATACCAATGCGATTACAACCAATGAAAAGGCTAAAAGCACATCGAAACCAACACGTCATCTCGCCCCTTCCCTGCTACATAGCAAGGTTTTGATACACGATTTCTTTTTTTGGGAGTGCAACTGAAGGGTCTCCTAATGCACACATTATTAAACATTCAATTTTAAGTACGCCTATCAATGCATGTGTGAACTTTCCTTTTCTAAGCAATGAACGCACTTCCCAAAAAGTGGAACACAAGCGTAACTTTTCGCAGTGTGACAAAATGTGGCCCGATAATTCAATGAAGTCCTTGTGCTCACTGTACAGATCACCATTTCATAACAGTTGAGTTAGCCAAAATGAAGGCGATAGCCATGAGTTATCATTTCCTGGCCAGAAACCACTGTCTTGCAAAAATATTCTAGCACATGAAGAGTATGACTAAAATGTTTTTTTTTATATTCTAGCACATGAGAGCATGACCAAAATGTGTTTCTTTTTTTTTTTTTTCATTTTCCACAGTCATTGTAATTCAAATAGCAGTAGCTGGAAAGGCACCTAAATGCACATAAAAGGGCACCAGTCGACCTCGCTATTTATTTCTGAATATTTCTGTAGATCAGTTTCGAAGTGTGCTAAACACCATCACTGTATTTAAACCTGCTGCTGCTCACAGGATTGCCGCAAAAAACGGCACTCTTGAGGCTTGCCCCGCAGGACGCACACCAGCTCTGTGAGGGCGGCCGTATTTCTTTTCTAGCAGCTGCATACGCCTGCAATGAAAGAGAAAGAAAAAAAACGGGCTAAAGTTCGGGGTGAAGCAGAAAGGCACAATTACTTCCATTATGTGCACAATTAGTTTTTCTAAACCAAGCAGGAGCTACAAGTTTTGTACGGAGACTGAAATGGCAGTTCTGCTGCCCCTAAAACACATAATAGTAAATTTCGCTAAGCGCTGCTGGCGCAAAACAACAGCTTGAGACGACGTTCGTTTCCGGACGGCGTGATCGAACAGCAATTTCTTTAAAAGATAGATCGGCCTCAAAAGTGCGCAGGATAGAAGTACCCGAGGTTTTGACCTTTAACTGATGCTCGCCGGTTTCCTCACTCCACCCAAGGACAATCGAAACACAGGGCTTCATGTAATTGATCGCTGCATGCGATCCAATCACCGCACGAGAAAAAACAAGAAGAAAACACGTTGCTGCTTATGTTCGAGTTATTATCAAAAAAGCAGCCCTAAAACGGCTTCCCTCAAGATGGCACGGGCGACACATTGGCACTGGGTTTCTCGTGCGCTAAATGTTTCACACTCAGCAAAACAACTCACCTGTGACATTAGAGCGCGGCGGCTGGCCATCAGCTGATCTGCGGCGGCGACTTGATACGCGTCTGGCGATAGGTATATCGCACTGTACTCAACAGTACTTAGCGTCGAGTTATTACTTTGCGTTCAGTGGGCATCAGTTTGGAAATGATGCAGTTCATGCTGACAAACGACCAATGCGCTAACGATGCAACCTTTGCGCCCCGACCGGCTCGCACTCGCTCGTAGGTGTGCGCAGAGGCTGGGGTTGAATTGCAGATAAGGTTGTCGCACTCATGAGCGGAACCATGAATTTTCGCGTAACCAACGCTATCGCGGTGCAACAGACTATCAAGCCACTCGCACACGCCTTGCACGAAAACACAAGCTGATATCGCGGACCGCGACCTGCCTGGCCGCCATGAAGGCACGGAGGAGAAGAGGAGGGCCTGATCTGCGGGCCGTGCGCACACGTCGCCTAGCAACAGACGCTTGGCCACAGATATGGCGGCGCACGCATGGTTGCCTGTATGTATGTGAATACGCTCTATAGCTATGACGACGTGCAGTGTAATTTGACGAGTCACTCATAAAGATCGCTACCAATGTATCAAATATTGTGCAAGAAAGATATAAAAACACTTGGCATGTACTATAAATATTGACATGGTAGCTGAGGCTGACAAGAAAAACACAATTCTGGAGGCCAAATTTGACGTCAACACCACAAGGCGATCGAGTAACGTTGATCCAAAAGCGAGCGAAAGGCGGATGTCGAGCTAAAGAGGATCACACAATTTTATTACCGTATCTATTTATTTCTTTCAATCGCTTTTATTAACATAGCTGGGCTCTCTGCTTCAATGCAAGCTTTGTTGCGTTATCACCTTCCCTGCCGCCACCGCCGCCACGCCATCGTCTGCTGCTATGTTACAAGTTTATGGCGTGATCACAGAAAAAGACGGCCGCGACCATCGCTTCTATGACACATAAGAGCAGCGAAGCGCTACGCCTGATAACCGCGGAGCGCACCGATGTCACGGATTCACTGATTCGTCAAGCTCGACTGCAATAAGCGCTGTAATGAACTAAATAGTCACTTTTCTTTGTTATTTTTCTCTTGAGTTCGGTCATGTGACCCAACAGCTTACTAGGACGAGTGTGGACAAATGCCATGCATTGGGTTCTCTTTGTCATGGAGAGGCTTGTACTGCCCTCTTATGTTGCGGTTAGGCCACACAAATAATTTTTATTTCATTGCCAAACATAAAAGCAAAATACTGCATGTTATTTGTATGCTCCATGATCGCTGACTTGGAAGCAGTTGAAACTATAATTTGTTTCGGTAGGAAACATGCATTAAACAGCGCGCATGCGAAACTGCGCCTGTTGCAAATTGCCGCACATTTCGCGGCGCCGTAAGCCGGGGCAATTTTTTGCCCTATTTTGCTTGTATTTTGCGACAAAAACAGCCGCCATTTTCAAGCTGTTACGTAGCATTACGTCACTTTTACGCAGGCTGAAGTTGCCAATGCAAGAAGTAATCGTTCCCGCCAACTGTTTAAAATACGTCACGCCTTCTCAGCCAATCACAGAGAGGGTGTGTATTACAAGCATTATTGTTGTTGCATAGCAAAGACAGGCCTACGTTGTCATGTCTAGCACTTGTAGTCTGGTTTTTCATTGCCGGCCAAGAATATGCGCCTTTAGTAACGAGAAATAAAGCAAACTTTAGAATTGATGTTCGTAAACTACATGAAACGTCAAAATGACGAAAGCACACACAACCGCTTTGTCAACCGGAAGCACGTGACAAAAATTAAAAGCCAATCAGAAAAGACTTCCGGAAAATTGCCTGAATTGCCGGCAATTGGTGCAGTCGAGAATAGGGCCCTTGAAAGACAAAAAGGCCGTAATTGATTACGTCACCTGTCCATCAACCGCACGCCGAAAGGCGGCCAGAAACAATGCGGGGGGAAGTGCGTCGTTTCAAACGGCGCTCCCTTCACGGCGAAAGCGTGCGAGGCTCCTGTGCGGTGCAGAGGCGGTTGCGTTCGCGCCTTGTCGTCTGCTAATTGTTTTACCCCTGTTTTTTGTAAAACTCGAAGCTCGTTCGCGCCAAATCGTTCGGCGACGTAGCTTAGCGTGATTTCAACGAACATTTTCACGCTGTTGCCGATGGATGTACCCGTCTGTCGAATCCGACGCCCCAATAACAGCGCCAGCGCACGGAACAAACATGCCGCACTTTTTTCCGCCAGGCGCACTTAAGCTGCCCCAGCGCCCGTACACGGTAAATAGAACGCTGCCGTAAACCGCGCCTAAAATGGTGTATATCTCGACATGGCGGGGCTTCGCTCATTAGTGGCACAGCAATCTCCGCAAGCTCCGAGACGACAAATGCGATGGCCAAGGCGACAACACAGGCCGCGCGACGCGTTCGCCTTGAGCGACGAGGAGTTTGCGCGCAAATTTCGCCTTTCCAAGGTCGTGGCGCGCACCCTCTGCGGCGAGTTGCGGCTCCGTCTCGAACCTCAACGGGCAACGTTCCCTCGAAGTCTCAAAAGGGACAACGCTAGGGAACGTAGCTTGCTCCTTGATTGGCTAGTTCCTCTCCTTCGTTCTTCCCGACACCTTGGAAGGCCGGGGTCTTGCTCCAATTTTACGTCAAAATGACGTCACACGCGAAACGACGGCGCCATTTTGGAGAATTGGGCCATGATAAGAGCGATGCAGAAACCATGCCTAAGGGCCAGGAAGAGACAATTCAAGCTGCATCCAGCCGGGCGTGCAATACGCACACTCAACAGACAAACATCTCTTCGTGCATCATGCTACAAACTGCTCTCTCTTGGACGGAAGGGCAGAAATCGGGCAGCTATGCAAGAATAATGCTCGACACGGGGAGCCAACGATCCTTCATTCTTCAAAGCTTTTCACAAAAACTATGATGCAAGGAGAAAAGGATGGAGAGAGTAACCATTGGGTTGTTCAGTGGTGGCGAGAAAGAAATGGAAATGAGGGTTGTGGAGGTGAAAATTAAGAGGCATCCGTCCGAAGCAAAGATTATAATTGATGCACTGTAAATGGACATGATCTCTAAAGACACGTTGCCATTACTCCCAAAGATAGTAGTGCTGGAAGGGAAAGATCTAGGAATGACATTGGCAGATGACCTGACGAAGTATCACAAGACAAGAGCCCCATTAACAACATCGTTGTTCATGGGAGCGGAATATTATTGGGCGATCGTTACGGGACGAACACAACGGCTTCAAGAGAAAGTAAGGCCGCGGAACGATTTTAGGGGGGACGTTACATGGGCCACAATTTCGAGCCCAACCAATGAATTCGTCAACACTGATGGTACTGAAGGTAACCAGAATGAATGAAGACATAAACGAAGAAGTAAAAAGGTTTTTGGAGCTAGAATCAATAGGCATCAGCGACAACATAGCTCACACCAAGACAACAGACAACGATGGAGTACATACGTACATCAAAGACGCCATGGTTTTCCAGGATGGACGTTACGAAGTCATGCTTCCTTGGAAGGAACACGTCACGTTGGACGAAAACAAGTCGGTCGCCGAAAAGAGACTTTTACAAGTAACCAAAATAACTACTTAAGGACCCTAAAAATCTTCAAGCATACGATAAGGCATTACGACAGTATACAGAATCAGGTACAGCTGGGAAAGTGAGCACGGAAGAAGACAAAAAAAGGAAAAACTTCGTTTACTACATGCCACATCAATCTGTGATTAAAGAAGACAAAGCGACAACCAACATTCGAATCGTGTTTGATGCATCTTCGAGTCGCACGGCAGGTTGGTCGTCGAATGACAACTTAGAGACTGGACCAAACCTTAACCCTGACATCGCATCCTTATTGATGAATTTGAGGCAACACGAAATAGTGACGGCTGCAGACGTGGAGAAAGCTTTTCTTGAAATAGCCATCCACGAAGACGATCGGGACGCACTTCGTTTCTTGTGGTGGAAGAAACTACAGAAAAAAGGCTCACAGCTCCGGACAGTTGAGACCTGGAGGATGAAGAGAGTTTCATTCGGCACGAAGCCCAGTGGTTTTTTGTTAGCTGCAGCAATTCATCATCATCTAGATGCAGTAAGAGAAGAGTTCCCAAACACAGTGGGTGGACTAAAGAAAGGAATTGGCGTCGATGATGTGTTGTTAGGGGCTGAAGATATGTCAACAGCAGGAACCATGTACAACCAGGCACGAGATATATTTGCTGCAGCCGGAATGAATTTAAGAAAGTGGACATCTGCGATCCCACCCGACGAAGTGTCTTTGACAAGGAAGGGGAAGACCTAGACCAGCGACTGAGAGAAGAAGGAAAAAACTAAAGTGCTGGAAATGAAGTGGAATTTCATAGAGGACCAAATTACCTCTCCTAGTATGGCCTGGCGTTCGGAGATGGATGTCGCAAAGATAACAAAGCGTCAGATCTCTTACCCGATGAGTATCGAACAGCTTGTATGGAGTGGATTTCAGAGCTGGAGCTGCTAGACGGGTTTTCGTTACCAAGATGCTCACACTCCTGTGGAAAAGCGGAAGAGTTATCGACTCTGCGCGTATTTTCTGAGGCACGCCCAAGAGCATACACAGCAGCTGCATATATTGTGACCACATACACTGACGGAAGCAAGAACACCCAGCTTCTAATGAGTAAAGGAAGAGTTGCACCGCTTAAGGACTTAACACTCGCAAGAGTAGAACTTCTGGCAGCAACGGTAGCAGCACGGCCAGCCCGATACATCGTGGACAACTTTGTCGGAAAAAAATTCCCCCGCACCTCCCCGAGGGGGATTGTGAAGATGCAGAAATACGAACGTCGAACGCAACGTCCTCGGGTACCATGCGAGGAAGGCGCCGCACAACCCTCGATACGTCGATGGGCACGTTCACCGCCTGTCCCTTGATTCCAAACTGCCCGTTGCCTTGATTCAGCCGCGTGATGCTCATGAAGGGGAGTCGAGGCGCGATGAGCCGCTCTTCGACCGGGTTCAGATCGGGAAGATGCGCCGGCCGAGGAGGATAACGGTAGCCAAAACTCACGCAGCCCTCCTCTTCGCAGCTTTGTCTTCTTCTCCTTCGTCTTCTTCAACGGTTCCCCTACGGGAAGATGACGATGGTGGTTGAACGCGAAGCTATCTCGTGATGGATTGTTTGGTTGGCCAATCCCTAGGAGCATCATGCCACAATCATCATCAGACTCGCTGCGGACGCCGGCCAAGGGACGCACGAGAACCCCCGACTATAATGCATTTCTGCATAAAATCAAAGACGTCAAGCTCTGAACAGACTCACAAATAGTGCTTTGCTGGGTCAAAGCAAGCCAAATCAAGGACGTTTTCGTTCAAAATCGAGTAAATGAAATCAAGAGGAATTCACGTGCAAACCAATGGGGCTACGCAAAAAGTGAGGAAAACCCTGCCGACCTGATGACGAGAGGGATAAAAATGAAACACCTGCTTACGTCAGAAGCTTGGTGAAAAGTCAAGTTGCGTTTATAGGATCTCGTAAAGGACCGGCATATAAAGCACAGATAGAAAATGCGGAAGAAAAGGATGTCGCGAACATGGAGAATTGTATGCTTACGCCGCGCGATAATCCAGAAAGAGTTATTGACGTGAGCAGGTTCGGATCTTATACTAAGAGCACTAAAGATCGCCGAATGGGTGCTACGTCGTGCTGAGAAGATACGAAAGAATAAAACATCAGGTCCTATAACAGAAGAACAACTCAACAAATCGGAATTATTTCGCATCAGGCAAGAGCAAAAAGAAGTCGTGCGTCCATGCCAGATGGTCAGGAACGGCGCGACGGAATGAAAAGGCGCATCCCAATTACATGGCATCGGAATTTCCACGGACACTGAAGGTGTAATCAGAGTGAAAGGACGGTTGGAGCGAAGCGACATGAGTTTCTATGAGAAGCACCCAGTCGTACTGCCGAAAAACAGTAAGCTTTCTGAGATTTTGGTACGACATGTGCATCATCAGACAACGCATGGCGGCGTCTGTGTAACGCTGACGAGATTAGGAACAAAGTTTTGGGTAGTTCAAGGCCGATAGTTAGTCCGAATGATCATTAGGATCTACATTACATGCAGGAGGTTCAACGCTCGACCGATGACTCAGGAAATGGCGCCATTGCGATCCGACAGAATCACCCAATGAAGTCCTTTTGAAGTCATAGGAGCGGATTTCACTGGACCGCTGTACGCTAGAGAGGAAAGAGGACACACTGAGCAAAAGATGTACATTGTCATTTTCACGTGTGTGGTGACGCGAGCGGTACATCTTGAGCTGATGAAGAGCACATCCTCTGAGTGCTTTACACACGCTTTTAGGAGATTCGTGGCCAGAAGGGGCATGCGCAAGACCATCTACAGCGATAATGCCAGATCATTCAAAAGGTAGGAAACAGAAATCAATAAAATACCGAAGATGGAAGTACATAGCCGAGTTAGCACACTGGCGGGGCCGGTTTTATGAAAGACTGACAAGAAGCTTTAAGTCCGCTATCAGAAAGACCATTGGAAGACGGCTTATGACAGAAGAACAACTCCGCACAATCGTTGTGGAAGCTGAAGGGGTACTGGTTAACAGAGCGCTCACATATGTATACGACGACCCAAACGAACCGCTGCCAATTACCCCGGCCGACGTCGTAGGCGGTAGACAAAGACTTTATCAAGACCACACAGCCGCCGAAACATGCCTAGGAGCTTTATGGAAGAACTGCCGGGAAAGAACAGCAGCGTGGTGGGAAAGATGGCAGCTAGAATATCTTGCAGAAGTCAGAACCGCAAGCTTGAAGTCATCAAACAACACAACGATTAAGGAAGGGGACATCGTTTTACTGGGGGAAAAGCCACACCAAGCACATTGGAAGCTGTGTAAAGTGGAGAAGATATTTCCAGGCAGAGACCGCCTAGTCACGGCATGTTTTCGGAAGACACCTGACCGGCCGTTTATCAGGAGAGCGGTACAGCTTTTGTACTCCAAAGAGGGATGCTACAATTGGATCTCGCGAGAGGGAAGATGTATAAAAAAAACCCGCCCGCATCTTCCAACGGGGGGAACTCGAGTAAGGCGTCGCAGAGGGGGGGGGGGGGGTATCGCGTGAATGTTGCGTAATTTGGTATGGCTTGGGAATGCTTAATTGTTATTTCGTCTTTATTATTCTTATTTATTGAATGAAGGAGAAGCGAAGGCAAGGAGTGTAAAGTTACAGTCAGTCTTTATTGCTTGGTGCCGTCAAGCAAAGCGTCAAGTCAAGCGAAAGCCAAGCAAAGACGCCCTTGACTGAATTCCGCACGCGCGCTGCGCCGCTTATATACACACCGCCCGCGTTCGAGGGAGAGGAGTACGGGGAGAGACCCGCATGCGCACACTTCCGTACACAAGCGCGCGAACTTTCCACGCACCCACCACGCCGTTATCACGTGTACGCGCCCTGCCGCCGTTACTGTTGAGCGCGACGCAGCGCACGGGTAGCTACGACTTAACCGCGCACAGGCGCACTCCCCCCGCACCGCCGCAGCTGTTGTTGAGAGCGACGGAGCGCACGGGGTACACGCGCTCCTCCGGCACCGCCGCACCTGTTGTTGAGAGCGAGGAGGGTACGGGGGAGAGACGCGCACCTGCGCCTCGACGCGACGCGCATGCGCAGTGAGCGTGTGGACGGCGCTGACGCCGAAGCGCGACACCGTGCGACTAAGAAATGCTCCGCATTTAAAACAAGTAGAAGCAGCGAAGAAGAATAAGTGAAGAAGTCACCACATGCACTTTCCAGTTCTAGTCATCATCATGCTTTTCTAGAATAAATATGTGTTCGTCTCAACGTCAACACGGCCTCTGCGATTCCTTCTCTCACCCTGTTCTTCGTAATTATCACGGATGCGTCTGAAGAGATCACCCCCGTAACCTCTTTTGGAGTCACTGACCACCACCCTGGCGTCCGGTTGGACGAGCGCCAGGGCTATGGCCACTTCCTCCGCTGTCGGTGACTCGCTGGTATTGACTGCAGCGCTGTTTACCAACCGTTCCCCGTCGTTTACCACCGCCGATGCTCTGCTACTGCCCTTGACGAGGGGCGCATCCACGTATAAGACTCCCTAAATCCGTTGGAGTCTGGAATACATCTCCTGAGCTCTGGCTTCTCACCTGCCATCATTTTTTTCCGGCGTCATGTTCCGGGGTAAGGGCTTGGTGGACATTGTCGTCATACATTCAGTTGGGATGGACCTCTTGAGTGTTGCTCTCTCCTTGCGCCACCCTATCTTATCCAGCACCACGCGGCCATAGTTTTTCGGGCTCAGGCGGAGTCTCTGGTTAGATATGTGGGCTTCTATGAGTTCGTCGACTGCGTTGTGTGCCCCCATAGCTTGAAGGCGCTGGGTCAACGAATAGATGGGTAGGCCGAGGGCTTGCTTGGTGGCCTTTGTGATGATGGTATCGAGTGTACTTTTTTCCGTCTTGTTTAGATTGAGATACGGGGCCGAATATGTTATTCTGGATGTAATAACTGCCTGTACCAGTCGGATAGCGTCGTCTTCAGTCTTCTGTTTCTAGTTGAAACCCTTCTCAGCGTGACTAGGACATTATCTGCGCGTGTCTTGATATTGTCGACGGCGGCGTATGCTTTGCCATTGCCTTGCATTAGGAGACCGAGGATTCTACATGTGTCCGTCGGCTTGACATTGGTGCCGTCAATGTGGATGCGGATGTCTGGTGGGGGCTGCTTTCGGGGCTTCCCTGGTTGGATTACGAGGAGTTCCGACTTCTTCGGCGCGTAACTGAGTCCACAGGTCTTCGCGTACTCTTGCACTGTGAGTGCTGCCGCTTGAAGTGTCTCCTCCATCCAGCCATCAGAACAGTCTCGCTCCGTCCATATCGTCCACGTAGAACGCGTGTTCGATCCCTGCGATATGGGCTAGCAAACGTGGAACTGGCAGTAAGGCCAGATTGAACAGGAGTGGTAATAACACTGCTCTCTGTGGGGTGCCCCGCTACCCTAATTCAATGGGCTCCGATCGCCCTTCACCCACTGAGATTCGTGCCCTGCGGGAGGACAGGAAGTCTCTTACATATCCGAAAGTGCGCTTCCTGCACCTCGTCTCATTTAGGTGAGTGAGTATACTAGCATGAGTAACATTGTCGAAAGCCCCTTTGAGGTCTAGGGCGAGGATTGTCCTGGGGCTGTTTCGCGTAGCTCTTTTGATTACAAGCTCTTGAAGCAGAAGCACGACGTCCTATGTTGGTAGATGCTTGCGGAACCCAAATATCGTCTTCGGACGTTGGTCGGTGACCTCAAGGTGTTCCTGAAGGTGACGTAGAACCATACGCTCCATCACGTTGCCAACACAGGATGTCAGCGGTATTGGCATCATGTTTTCGATCGCGGGGCCCTTGTCCGGTTTGGGAATGAATCGCACCTCAGCCTCTTTCCACTCCGGCGGGAGTTGTGATGTTTACCAAGCCTTATTTACATGTTCGAGCAGGGATTGTGCCGTCCCACCACTCATGTTGGCGAGCAACCTGTAGCTGAGGGTGTCTGTTGCTGGAGCGCTCTTCTTGTTGCTCTCTTCAATTGCTGTCCCCAACTCTGAGATCGCGGGCGGCCTGTCCAGGTCTTCATTGGTGGGTCCTGTGTATTCTCGCGAGGTCAGATGTTGCCCTCGATCCGTTTAAAGATAGTGGTCTTATAGGGCCTTCATAAGCCGCCCGCCGTCTCCGTCGTACGTGTTTAGTACATTCGTCACCAACCATTTGTTTGCTGTCTTCTTCCTACCTGCAGGGTCTATGACGTGCCTCAGCAGTTTCCATGTTGCCCACGGACTCTGGTTTCCATGTCTTGCCCACAAATGCTGGTATGCGACGGCCTCTGAAGGCCGTCGCATACCAGCATCCAGTTCTCGTTGCTGAGTTTGGCCACGTATTCCGAAATTTCGTTGTTAAGCTCGGCTATGCGACGCGCGAGCTTCATGTTGTGCCTGTGCCTCTTCCAGCGCTTCGTGAGCGAGCGCCGGCCCGCCCACATGTGAGGGAGCCTGCTGTCGACGAAAAGTACCTTCGTACTTTTTTGGGGTGAATTTGTCGAGGATCTTCTTATGCTTCTCGGCCCGCGTCTTGTACGAGGTATCTTGCGGCTCCCCTTCGTCCGCACCTTCACCGTCTTGTGTGTATGCACGTATCTTTTCTCAGTACATTATAGGAGCTGCTCCCAGCATGGCCCGGAAGTCTGGGCCCTGTATAGTGAGTGTGATGATACTGTTGTCAGAGCCCAAGTCCTCGTCCTCACAATTCCACGAGATATCCGGCATTCTGCTGAGCCAGGACAGATGCGGTGTTGTATCTCTGGAGACTCTATTGCCTCTTGTAGTGGGTACTCCGGGTTCGCTGATTAAAGAAATGCCAAGGTCTTCTATAGTCTTGACCAAAGCCTTTTGCCTCTTGGACTGAAATTTTTATCCCCATTAGGTGTGCGGCGCGTTGAAATCGCCCAAAATCAGGAGTGGCCTGTTCCCGGCCAATTTCTTCGCGTCCATCACAACTCAATCGAATTCATAGTGTCTTTACGATGGTATGCAGTAAAGCTGTTGGCGCCAGACGAGACCTGTGTAAGTACCTATTTAACTGGAGTACTCGACAAAGTAGGGCTGTAAAATTCTTTTCTAAGTTGCGCGAAGGGCACCATTCAGGTTTCTATGTGAATTTCAGACGAATAAAATCTCTTAGTGTTAACAAAAGTTTTTCTTGCTGTTCTTGGAGTTTCAGCATCTTACGGTTCCTAGCAGCGGTTATTAAAGGTGTCGGCTCAACGACGTCTACAAACAGGCCCAGAAAGTGCGATCCTTGCTAGAGAGTCGGCGGTCTCGTTGTGTGTGATGACCGCATGACCAGATACCCAAAGAAGGTTCATTTCAGTGAGGTGAGGTGGCAGGTGTGACCGAAACGCCCTCAGAAGGGGAGTGTTTTTAGGGGAACAAGGGGCTAAACGTACAGATAAAGAATCTGAAATTATGACTGGAGATATAATTGATGCATCCAGCTTTCGTAGTGCCAGGGCAATTGCCGGGAACTCCACGAAAAATATGGGGATAACATCAACCAGACGAACCGAAAAGGTCCAGTTAAGGGAAAGGGAAAAATACCTATACCGGATTTTTCTTCTCGTTGAGAGGCATCTGTATATATTATAGCACCTGGCTGCATATGTAAAGGCCAAATAATCTTCGAGAAGATTATTGAGCAGTCGGGCTGGTAAAAGGTTAGCATTTTTGGGGAAAATGTTCGGGAAATTGATAGAAAGAGGAGAACTCCTGTCGGTATATGGAATAACCTGATTTATTGCTGCACCCAATGGAGAAAGGAAGCTCTGTACAAAAGTGCATTGCGCACATAAGGACCTAGGCCATTGGTGCACCAGAAACGCAGCTGGTTCAGCAACAAAGGTAAACTGCTCCCTGTTCACCCCAGAGCTATTAGCTCTCAGAAAAGTTTCCACAGTAAGAATTCGAACCGATTGCGTAGAGGAGGAACGCGCGCTTCCAAGTAAACTACTGCGCTTCCAAAAAGAGAGAGAAAACTTTAATGAATACTGAAGAGGTTAGCCCCACAAACGGCGGGGCTTGCTACTTCAGATGGGGGTGAACATAGCGAGGTGAAAAAAAAAAAGAAGAAGAGGGGAAGAAGTGCGCACCAACAATGAATAAGAGGGAAAAAAAATTACAGCACTAGGAGAAAAATGTAAGGATCCCAAGTTTAAAGAACATCGGTTAGTGCCGTGTCACACAGAAAAGTTAAGAGAGCCTTTGTCCCTCGCGCCGCGTCAGCGTGATTTTGCCACGGACCAAGAAAGTGACGCAGCTCTAAAGAGTGTCCTCGTAGCAGTCGCACTAGAGTTCTTTTAGCTGTTTCGCGTTGAGTTGTATGCTTCGAGCAGTAACACAAGACATGCTGTATGTCGTCTCTCACAGAGCACACAGAGCACAATGGCGAGTCCGCCCAGCCTATCTTAAAAAGAAAACTACCAGTGAAGGCAACGTTCAGGCATAGTCGGTGAAGGACACCCTCAGTTTTCTTTTGCAGACCTCGCGGAAACTGGAAATTGCACTGAGGGTCAATCGCGTGCAGAGGCAAGGGTATCTTAAAAGGGTCCTGCCAAGCTGATAACTGCAGTTTCCATCCAAGCGCATTCACGGCCGTACTTCCGTCTTGTCTGGAATACGGGATTCCAATAGACACAAGCAGATTGTGCGCCTCTTTCGCTGCTGCGTCAGAGATGACGTTCCCCTTGATACCGGAATGACCCGATAGCCATTGAAGCGAGATGCGGTGCCCGTCTCGTCGCCCTAGTGTGTGCAATGCGTTTAGCTCACGCACAAGTTTGCCGCATCGGTGGGATGGCTTCATCAGTGCTTGCAAGGCAGGCCGCGAGTCGGTAAAAATCACCCATTGTCGAGCGGGACTATTGGTGATGTGAAGGAGTGCCGCCCTAATAGCAGTTAACTCAGTGAAGGTGGACGACGTCTTGTGACTGAGTTTCTTTTTCATAGTTAGTCCCACCGACGGAATCCAAACTCCAATGGCTGACGAGTCAGACTTCACGGATCCGTCTGTATATACCTGAATGTGGCCAAGATAACGCGAACTGATATGCTCCAGCGTGTAGTATCGCAAGGCTGGCTCAGGCAGAGATGATTTCTTGCCTATACCTGGTATGGTGAGGCCTACATCCCATGGTGCAGCTTTCCATGGCGGAAAGGCAGGCTTGCTTGGGCGTTCGAAGTTGACCGGTAGGAGGCTCCGTACATGCGGGGAAGACACCTGTGCTAGAGGATGGTCAGCACACCGGGTTACGTGACGCAGGCTGGTGCGAAGGAACTCTTGGGCTTGGAGTGTCTGGGCGGACATACACCTTGCTTCGCAGAGAGTTCCATTCGTGGATGTGCACCTTGGAAGGCCCAGGCAGATGCGCAGAACTTGAGCCTGCGCACACTCTATCACTCTGAAGTTTGTCTTAGACAAACCAATCAGCGCTGGGAGGCTGTACCGCAGAAGGCCAAGGAATAGTGCCTTATAAAGTCGTAGTAGAAGCCACTGAGCAGCCCCATATTTTTCCTGTCAGCATCCGGAAAATGGGCACAAATGAATGCAGGCGTTCTCTAAGGATACGGATATGGGGGGCCCAAGATAGCGAGCGATCTAATGTAACTCCGAGAAATTTATGGTTGTGAACGTATGGTATTTCTGTTTCATTTATGACCAGAGGATAGCGGGATAAATCCCGCCTCGTAAAGGCGACCGCGGCACACTTTTCGGGTGAAATTAGCAAGCCGCAGGTGCTAAGGTACTTTTGAATTGCAAGAAGAGCTTTCTGCAGTTTTGATCGTATACTTCTGCGGTTTTTGCCAGAAGCCCAGATACAGATGTCATCAGCATAGAGAGATATGTTAACACCTTGGGGTAGCACTTTCGTGATCCGGATGAGACAGATGCTAAACAGCACCGGGCTTAGGACTCCGCCTTGAGGGACGCCTTGTGTAATCTCATGCCGCCTTGTGTCGCCTTCCTTGGTGGTCATATAGACGTACCGCTTATGCAAGTAGTTACAGAGCCAAGTGTGCATCCGCCCTCGTAGACCTACAAACGCCATTTCCCTTCGAAGAGCTTCATGAGAAACGCTATCGAAAGCCGCCTTGATGTCTAGGAACACAGCTACTGTGATCTTTTTCTCAGCCTTTTGCCGATGAATGTCCCTCACCAAAGCAATGACGTTGTCAACGCTGCTTCTTCCTTCTCTGAACCCTGACATCTCTGGGGAATACACTTCTCTGTCCTCAAGATACCAGACGAGTCGCTGCAGCACCATTTTCTCCATTACCTTCCCTATGCAGCTTAGTAAAGCAATAGGCCGGTAAGAGTTGATGTCGGTTGGCGGTTTTCCTGGTTTAAGGACCGGAACTAGGCGACCAAGTTTCCAGCTTGCTTCCACGCAGCCTGTCTCCCACGACTTGTTGTAGAAGGTAAGCAGTTGCCGGAGGGCGTTACCGCCGAGATGTCGTAAAGCCGAGTATGTAACGCCATCGGCGCCTGGCGAAGAAAGCAGGTTAACTGACGCTAACGCTGAGATAAGCTCGTGCATTGTGAATAATTCATCCATGAGCGTAGCATTCGTACTGGAGAGCCAATCGGTCAGGACTTCTGAAATCATTGCAGAGCTCCGGGGAGCTGTAACCTTGGCGCAAAATTCGTCAGCTACGTCCAGTTCACTGACGCCACGCTGGAGAGCTATTGATGAGAACGGATGAGCTTGACTCGGTGTTGCTCTCAGGCTGCGGAAAACTTGCCAAATGCGAGTTATCGGTTTGCGGGGATCAAGCTTGGAACAAAATTCTCTCTAACGTTGTCTTGCAAGCTTATTCAGGTGCTTCTGAATGCGCTTCTGGGCATGTGTTGAAGCTCGAATGTCATCTGGTGACAGCGTTTTTCTCGCACGGCGCTCTGCTCTCCTGCGAATCGCGCGAAGGCGTTCATACTCTCCGTCCACTGGTGCCCACGCCTTTGGCGCCAAGCTCCGCCGTGTTGACTGTGACTGGGCCCTGGCAATAGATTCCGCCAGCTCTTCGCTCGTAGACAATGCAGCAGCATTATCCTCCAGCATGTCTCGGAAAGTCGACCAGTTTACAGTCGACAGTGGCCGCTTGATGGTACCGCCGCGAACTCCATCAATCATGGTGTACGTTGGGATATGGTCGCTGCCGAAGCTTTCAATGTCTGGGTACCAGGATACGACAGTCAGCAGAGAAGTGGACACCATAGTCACATCCAACACGCTTGAAGCCCTGCCCCGAAAAAACGTGGGACAACCACTGTTCAGCACTGATAGTCCTGCTTGGCTGGCCACATCGAGCAGACGGTTTCCCCTTGTTGTCGTCTTAACACTGCCCCAAGCTGGATGGTGCGCGTTGAAGTCCCCCGTAAGCAAGTGCGGCGGCGGTGTAGTGTCCAAGAGGGCTTGCAGGCGCTTAACGCTGAACTTTGCCTTAGGTGCAATGTATCCTGTGATTACAGTGAAAGCCACCTGATTATGCTTCACTGTTGCCGCGACATACTCATTCGAGTCATCTGGCTCAACATTATGCACCAGAAAAGTTAAGTCATTACGAATTGCAAGGAGCACTCTGCTGTTTTCTGAGCTCGTCAAAGACCGATGCAGACAGTATCCCGAAAGGCGGACATCCCGACGCAGTCTCGATTCTGAAATGGCGACGACTGGGAACCTGTGCTTATTGATGAGTTGCCTAAAGTCAGACAACCGAGATGATAGTCCACAGGCATTCCACTGAAATACTGTTTCCTGATTCCGAAGAGTTTGCATCGGCACCGTCATAGCACTCCCAATAGAAGTTACAGCCAGTTTCGAAGGAAGGGGGTAATGGTGTCAAGTAGAGTAAGGATAGCACGAGTCACAGGAGACGTGAAAGGTGCTAGACTGACCGTACGGCGTCAATGAGAAAGAGTATTGATGAGCCAGAGTTCGTAGATGGTTGCACGCTCTGCCGGCTCATGCGGTCTTGGCTGGCACGAGTCCAGGCGTGCTGCCGTGGAGCAGCAGGAGCGGTGGGAGGGGTTGCAACTTGCGGAAGGTGATCAGGCGTCTGAGGTGGTAGCGGCGGGACTCGGAGAAGTCAAAATCGGTGTTCTGACTTCGCCTCTCTTTTGTGGTTCTGGTGGTGTCGCGACGCGTGGAGCGTTTCTTCGATGAGACCGCCGCCTTCGCTGCCTTGTAGTCCACTTTGTTTTGGCTCTTGTACCTATAGATGCTTCTCTCTTGTCGAAACGTCGGACAAAAGTTGAAGTCAGCCTCATGAGTCCGGCCACAGTTTGGACAGCGCTTCTCAGTTGAAGTACAGGCCTTCAGCTCATGGTCGTCTCCACAGCGGGGGCAGCGCAATTTGCGCTTGCACGTTCCAGCGATATGACCAAAACGCTGACATCGCGTACACTGCACCGGCTTCTCTCCGTAGTCGTACACCTGGTGTCGAGTGTATCCCAGGATGACATATTCAGGTCTCGTGTCAGTGGTGAAAATAATTTGTATGACCTCTGATGTCCCCATTCGTCGCGCCGATCGTGCTGGTGTTCTCTGCCGCACGCTCTCAAGTATTTCAATGTCAGTGATGCCCTGAGGTACTCCTCTGATGACTTCAACAGCGCAGCTTGCTGGGCGAGGTTCATAGGCACACACGGGAATGTCCCCGATCGCTGTTATTTGCAGGAGGCGTTCAGTAGCGTCGGCATTCCTTGTGTCTATAGCCATGAGATTGAGCCTGTAATTTGGTCGCAGCTGCAGCACCCCGTCTGGTGCCTTGCCTTCCGGGGGCTTTCTTTCAGCAACAGTGGATTAAAGCGAGTAATAATTTTTTTTGAATCCAGCGGCTTTAAGATCACAGTAAGCCCATGCTTTGGGGCACTTGCAGCTGCGTTGCCTGCCGCGACAGACAGAGATCTTTTAGATCCTCGACGTCGTTTGGGAGGCACAACAAGTTGAAACTTGTCGTCGGAGGGGAGTGTGCCGTCTTTGGCGTACTCATAGGTCATGGTGGTCGAAGACTCGGAAGAGATTGAGCTGATGTCGTGATCCATACCTTCAGTGGTGATGTCAGCGCGTGTGGCCGCAATCACATCATTTGGTGCAATCCCCGTAGACAGCAATGTTGCAGGAGGTTGGAGAGGCACACTCTGTGGAGCATCAGAAGTGGACGGTAGGCCTAGCGCCCCAGGGGCAGCCGCAGCCATCGAGCCAAGATGTGTAGCGGGCGGATTGGGAGTAAACTACAGCAGCTGCGAAGAGCCTGAGGGTGTAGCTTATACGCCGCAGACCCAGCGATTAGCAGACACTCAAATTGTAAAATGGGTCGAACGTACATTTTGTATATCATAAGGAGGGTTTCTCTGCACATACCCTTTTTTCTATGACTGAGACACTCAACATCTCAACAGCACGTGCACCGTTGGCCTCTATGACGGCTATATGTGGGGTCCAGTCAAGCTCACTGGTGTATAGTATCCCAAAATACTTTAAAGAAGGAACCTGAGGAATTATGCACTGTCGGTAACTGAGAGTAATGTTAACAGGTGTTGAGGTCAGAAAAACTAACAAGGAACATTTGTTGACATTTATAGAAAGACAAATACTGTCCAACCAGGAGGCAATAACGTTCAGATATGCCTGCATTAATGAGTAAAGTGCTTGAATATGAGGTGCTGATTCAAAAAACGCAATATCGTCGGCATAGACATATTTAGAGACACCAAAACCACCGAAATAGCACTTACAAGGGTGTTAAAAAGAATAGGGGAAAGTACCGCCCCTTGCGGTACACTCCTAGACTGTGGCCGCTGTGAGGAAGTAACATTAAATTTTACACAACTGAACTGCCTGTCTCTCAGAAATTCGCAAATTCAAGCTGTAATGTACCTTGGGAAGTTTAAGACATGTAACCGGGACAACAACACAAGGTATCCCACTCTACCAAAAGCTTTTGCTACATCTAGGGTCACTAGGGCCGAAAACTGGTTAGTGCAGCGGGCTAGTTTAATCAGGCTTCCGGCGCCTTCCAAATCGAACACAAAGGGCGCAAACCAATTTGTCTCGGGCTAACGATTCTATAACTGGATACCAACTGCATTACGCGCTGCTACAATATACACACACGAGTTTCTTCTTCTTTCACTTCCATGCGCGAGAACACATGCATATATGGTGAGATTGACGGCACGGACAGTCATCACTGTAGAGCTCCTTTCTGAGCTGTCACCGAATCGATAATCCGTGGCAGTATTTCTGTTAAGCTATATGAATGAGAAGAACGCCAAACTGAGCGAGTTGGTACTGGTTCATAGCGAAAAACTCCGCAGAAGCACACAGAACAGAAGAAAAAAACTTACGACACTGGCGCAGACTGTCAAGTGCGGTTTTATTGAAAACGAACAGAATATATATACGAAGGGTGAAAATAAACGCAGCTTAAACAATAACCCACACGCGGAAAAACAACAAACGAACATAAACATTCCACACCCTCTTCCCTGATCATCATTTTGTGCTAGACCACGAAGCAGCAATCTCCCTTCTTTAGCTCTCAGTGAGCGCAACAGACGTCTGGCTCACGCAGGTATAATCTCCCCTAATACACGTATGGAAAGCTTCCACTATCTCCCGCGCCTGCGCATCTCTGTTACGTTAAAGCCATGTTCTATCCGTCAACTTTGGATAACAGTTCAGACCCGTGTGACAAGGCATACGAATATACATAGCTTGCACTGACGTCACGATAGCTGCCATGTTGTTGAACCGCGTGGACGGGTAAAGGCAGTAAACATATCAGGCGCTCTTTTCTCGAGCAGCGTTAGGGAAGCTGCGACCATGCACACGACAGGGTGGTGGTGCGGTCACACGCAAGCTATGTTGTACCCATTACTGAGCGAAAAACTGGGTTTTTCTTCCAACACCCATTCCCTCCTGCTGCAAAACTTCTCCCACACTATCTATTAACCGCTATTTTAAATGAGTATCTATCCAAGCATCCTGCTTCTTCTAGATGCATACAGATGCATCTCGACATTTCGAGAAAACTGGAATTGGTATTTTTCTACAATCTCTAGACTGGAGTTATTCGCTACGAATCCCGGACTACATACCATTTTTATGGCAGACTTTTTAGCAATAGCTACCGCAACTACCGCAACATGTATCACAAATCATCATATTATGCGATTCGATGTCAGTTAATTCGGCATTAACTTCTTATTCCGACTCTCCATTGTACCACAAACTATTGTTGTTTTTTTTTGTTCTAAGGCACGTGAATGAGGTAATTTTGGCTTGGGCCCCTGGCCATACGGGCATCAGGGGCAACGATCTGGTGGACCATTGATCTAACATCGCTGTCGCAGGTCCCGTTCAATTCGGCATACCTAATGTGGCTCTTTTTCTGTCTTTACGATTAAGACAATACTGACATTTAGACGCTACTCGTTCAGAAGCAGTCCTGTTTTTTAAAGAGTATCAACATTTAAATTTCGGGTGGAATGTTCGTTTTTGTGGTTCGCAGCTATGTCAAGTGATTTTCACCTAGCGGCGCTGCAGGATTCCGAGGCTAAATTTCCATCTGTTTAGAACAGGGCTTTCACGTACTGAACTATGTGTCCGGTGCCAGGTCCCGGAAACATTCGAACATTTTTTTTATCGCCTGTTGCCGCTTCTCGGCCGCTAGACAAGTGCTTTTGAAGGAACCAATTGAGGGTTTGGGGATTACTATCTGTTCCACTTATATTATCTATTGGAGCAACAAATTTGGGGTATGCAAAAAGGGATATATATATAATTGTATTCAAGCTTTTCTTTATGCTTCAGGTCGCGGGTTAGCGGGTGATTAGGGTTTTAATCCTAACAAACTTTCATTTCGGCCTCTGGCTTCCCGACAATAAATTAGTATTTTGAGGTCCTCACGAATTTCGATAAGTCAGTTAGCCCTGGCCAATACCTCTTGTGGGTACGCTCCAAAAACTTTGAGGATATAATCATCATCATCGTTGTCATCATGATCATCATCAGGCTTTCGCTGAAGCCAACTGCGACGACGGCGACAAGCTGAGCATGCAACGCATTTGCCGGGCGACTGGGGGGGGAAGGCATCTTCCGCAGAGAAATGGTGAGCCCTTGCGTTTTTCTACTTTGCCGTGGTTTTGATTCGGTGATGGCGTAACTTTTCATCTCACTGCGTCGCCGCTAGCGCGCGTGCTGGTTTTTGGGCGACCAGAACTGGGCAGCATGTTGTAGTCTCTGTTAGCTCTTCTCTAGCCCGCGCCTTTCTGTCCTTGGAGCTTGGCGACGTGTCTTGCGGCCTGCCCCAAGTACGTGCCTCTGCAAATGACTTCGCGCGAGTGCGATGCGCTGTTAACTCAACTCATACTGGAGCTTTGGAACGCTTCTCTGTGGCGGTGATTATAAATAAATCTTCATTTATCAAGCTTGCATGCGGTCAGAGTACCCACACGGTGGGTGGCGTCTCTGTAGTGCTGGAAGCCCCGGTCTATCTCGGCTGGCGGTTGAGCCCCCCGTCGCCAGTTCACACTAGACTCAATTGTCCGAGTTGCGGGGCGGATCCGCCCACTACTCGTAGGAGGAGGGGGGTATTTGTCCAAGGTGGGGGGTGTATGGGCGCTGCCTTGACTGCTAGTGGGATGTGCAGGGTGCATCGCTGAACTTTAAGGTACGGGGGTATTGGGTGGGGTGAATTGCACGTATTAGGGTGCATCGGGTCTTTGAAGGGTGTCGGCTTTGACTCTGGGGTGTAAATTCAGCGTGGTGGCATTGCCAATGAATACGTGTTTTGAATCAAAGCTTTCTACCTCTCCCAGACAACGAATCTTTCACGGCGTGCGGGACAATAAACTCCCAACGCAGCAGAGGCGGTGGTTGGCGGGGGGGCGGACGAATTCTCTCACGGAGTACACTGTAGATGGCCCAGCAAATTTACCCAGCGTTCCTCGCGCGGAGGTGCCTGGTTGCCGGCAGGCGCCTCTTCGGTACGGCTAAAGTACGGTTCTGTCGCCTGCCTTACCGACGGTGGTTTTGGGCTGGTTTTGGCGCAGCTTCACGTCCATTGTGCTCTCCCTTCGCACGGCTTAACTTGTTCGACAGCAACACCTTGTTAACCCGGACCCAATGGAATTAGGTGGTCGTAGAGCAAAGATACGTTAAGGATTGGTTTGAAGGACGGGAAAACAAAATGTTCAGACCACATACAGACATCTGGCTGCTAGAGAAACGCTACCTTTTTGCGCAATGCTTGCCACGAATGGGACTCCGTTTTCTAAATTGATGAATTACAATTCGGATGTGTTTTAAAAGGTATTGCGAAAGGCGGAAGGAGCAACTGGTTCTGATGAATTGCGATTATAAAAAATTCCCTCAGCTTTCTCGCAATTCTCAGACTTACTAAACTAACTAGTTTAAATCGGTATAAATTGGAATCACTAAGCTCACATGCCGAATTGTTTCGGTGTCTACGCGTTGTGTCCCGTGGTAGTGTAGCCCCGAGCTAGCACATCAGTATGGCTAGGTTCCGCTGTCTCACCCTTTGGAAGACGCTCCTCTCCGTTTTCTTTATGGCGACGCACGGCCGGGCTACGGCGGCGGCGTCCACCGCTCTAGCCCGGCCGTGACCGTCGGCGGTGCTGCGTTCGGGACACCGCCCCCGCGAATTCCAAGTAAAGGCTGGCAGAATCTCCCACTTCACTCTTTGTAGAACTACGTGTGTAAATTCAAGTGGCGTCGCATGGGAAATTGTTGTGGGTGTCGTTTAAAGCGTTGCTTTCCAACTACATTACAGCGTGGATTGGAGCCATTCTTTTTCGCGAGGTCACAGAGGACCTCCCTACCGCGGTAATCTTTTCACGAAGGATTTGCGCTGCACTCGCGTCATAGGTATTGCGATGACGCCTCGGTAATAACGTAAGCAGTCACTTGAAGATCCAAAATCCAGCACTGCAATTACAGCAGTGGCAGGCTAATCACAAAAACTCTGCTGCCTTAAAGACTCGGTGACAGGGTCAAAAATCTGTTCTGCACCTGGACGCGGTAGTTCAGTGAATCAGTTACCAAACACAGCTGTTTTCTTCAAACGCCCAGAAGTTTTCGTGTCTACGCACTTTTGTCGCGCGTTAAACGTCCCCGCGTAATCGAAATTAGTCTTTCGAGGCCCTTCTATTTGCCGCACGTCTTTGCCGAGCTGTTCATCAGACGGGCAAGGAGCTGACCTAATGGTGTTCATCTTATTTCGTAATTATGCCCTTTACATAAACTTATTTTAAATAACTTTATCCAGCGACTTGTTTATAATGCCGTTCATGAGCTGAAGGTTTCACCGATGTCCGTGATATTTGTTTGTAATTGTTACATTTCAATGAAAGCGACTTTAATGCGCTTAATTAAACATAATTCGATGCCAGTTTTTCGTGCATCGGGCAGATTGGCGAACACGGCTTGATTGATTGTGGGGTTAATGTGCCGAAATTTATACCTGGTTTAAAAGCAGCGCAGTAGTGCAGGGCTCCGTACTAACTTTGACCACCTGCAGGGGATGTTTAACGTGCGCCGAAATCTCAAACACACGGGCGTTTTCGCCTCCATCAGAAAAGCGTCCGCCATTGCCTCTTGAAAGTGGAATGGCTGGTCCTCCTCGATTATCAGTCCCGGTGCCATGTATCCGTAAGAGACCTTTGGTCCCAAGGTAGTCCTTGGACAGCCCGCGGACCATCTGCTACTGGTAAATCGAGGAGGGCCGCTATGGGTATGTGTATAGGATGAGGGCAGATCCCGATATGCAGCAAGTGTAGAGCGGGAGAGGAGCCTGGTTGGAGCCCCTAAGTACTGAGTGTGCGGATCTTTTCGCGCACTGTAGGCGTCAATGTAGTGCGGCGGCTGGGCCGAAAGGAGCTGACAGGCCATCTATCTCCGTGGCTGTAGCGGCAAGCCAAGCACGAGTCACGTGAAGAAGGATAAGACCAGGGTACCTAAGTCGGGTGGTATATGGGGAGCCCGGTTTTTAAAGGGGCAGTGCATCAAGACAATATACAAATTTGGCTCGTTAAATAAGACTCATTTGTCCCCAAAATAGCGATACGAATTTTATCGCAAATTGCAACCATATAATAGAGATACTAAACAAAACATGTGACGCAATGGTGACACTGCGCCAATTTCAGGCGATTTTATATGACGTCACAGAATCATTTTGTGCGATTGGCGCTCACCGACCTAGGCCACCGCAAAGAAAAATTACAGGGCGATTGTAGTGGGGCGCTATAGTTCGGTTTGAGAGCCCCAATTGAAGGCGAACGCGCAGTGAAAACACTGATAAAAATATGACTGGCTATATTACATCATTGCTGTTCAAAATGTCCGAGTGGTAGATGGATCAGCTGTTTACTAACCACGAAACCATGGTGTAACTCAATAAAAAATGGGTAGTATACATTATTATCATGAACCTTTACGATAGTGCGCACTGATTATTTGTGAACGTGGCTTGGCTTGACAACGCAGGCTTTTTACAACCACCGTTCCACCGTCGGTTGTGCACCAGCCAGCTACTCGGATGGTGCCCTCCACGACCTGTCCCAAGTGATGAACGCCGCAGACGCCGTTTGCACTGTACATTGTTAATAACTGTGAGTAGATTGACGAATGCGTTCTTGGGCCACGTACACTAATCGTCAATAGTTTGTGCCGCATTTAAGAAGGAGATATTCCGTTCCCCGACAGTTAAAATCGTAGCACTACAGCTGCGATAGATGACGTTAATCAAACGTGTAGATACGACACGCGCAGTCTCTAACCCAACCGAAAACTACCGAACCACCCTCATCTACGAAAAGAAGGTATATAATGGCCATCCTCCATTTACCAGTCCTGGACGGTCCACGGGCAGTCCGAGGACTGCCTTCGGACCGGAGGTCCAATAGGAATACATTGGATAATCGAGCGCTGGATCGCGTCTCGGGCAGTCCGCGGACGATCCAGGTCTCAAAATCGAGGAAGCCCAATATGTGGACTAACATACGGGATAACAGCGGACCCTGGCTAGCTTTGTTAGAGAAAGTGTTAGCGGCCGAACACTAGCCCCAGCAGAATCCGAAGACTCACACACGGCCGGGTTCGGGTATTCACATGCGGTAGACAGACTCCGGATGTCCAGAGTAAGGCTTTATTACCCGGAAAATACAGAGCATACACCAGACAACACGACGGTCACTTGCAGGGAGACAGTGGTTCCGTTCGCTCTCTCAAGCCGCGAGGACTCGGACTCCGATATCCGCCATCGCAAAGGAGAGAGGGGGAGTGGGGGGCTTCCCTTACGACCGGTCAGGATCGAATCTGTCAGCAGAGCCCCAGCGGAACGCTCCCGCGGGCCGCTCATCGGCTCGGGGGAAGGTCTCCTCCGACCAACACGAACCCGCCCGCCTCCTCATGCAGCCGCCGCATTAGCGGAAGCAGTGCGAGTGGAAAGGGCGCAGAACTGAGGCCTTTTCCTCGTCCAGTTGGTGTTGGCCTGGCGCGTCCGCTCCTTTGCCTTGACGGCGCTTTGTAGGCTAATGGGGACGGGGTTTCCACTGATTTCCGCATTATTTTAATGAAAAGTTGCTAATAAATGAGCCAGACGGCGAGATTGTGAGTTGCGCACTTCGAAGGACACATGATGTTTGGCAATTTTGCGCTGCTCAACTCTCTGTACATAGTGGCAGAAAATTGTGCAAAATGTAATGGTATCTGTGCCTGAGACAGCAGGTCGCTTTGCCACAGGTTGTCGTCACGATGGGGCAGGGAGGCGAGAGAGGAGTAAAATCTTTTAAGGCGAGCCTTAGGTGCTGATGTCTGGGCACCCGCCTGGTGGGGGCTTACCTGTAGTCAGGGATGCCCTGGCCTGCGCTGGCCACTACAGACCTCTCCACCAGGCTACGCTGGGAGGAGAGGTCGCAACTGGTCAGCCGTGCCAGCCACTGCTCGTGGGGAAGAAAATAGAAACTTGACCGACCGTTCCCTGCCGAAATGCCAACGGGATCTCGCGCACACCGAATCCTGATTTGTCGCTGGCGGTAAAAATGTTGGCGAGCTCTGCGATTGGTGGAGTCCGGAAAAAAGCAAACTCAAATTAGGCAGAACTTATAGGCTTGTCGAACGAGCTATTTGCGCTTAAATGTGGGGCGCATTCTTTTTATATCAGCAAGAATGGTGGGACAAACAGTGGACGTTAAGAAATCGCACGTAAACATACAAGTACCGATGCGTACGGCTCTTGGTACTGCGCGCACTATGTTACGTTTACATAGATGCACAGCACTGCGGGGCTTTGGGGCTAGCTCAGATGACACTGGCCGATTGACGCGAGCGACGGTGTCTTACGTGACCATATTTGTCGAGCGAACACAATGTTTCACGAGACAATTATTTTCTCCATGAACAAAAACAAGCCGGGCTTAAATACGGTCAAAAAAACCAAATGCATAAAACGGTTTGCCGCGGTGTGGTGGCGCCATCTAGGTTGACTAACAGTAAGAAATTCCCCGCGCTACACCAGGTTTAGCTGAAAGACCTGTTCTTATGATGTGATTGCAAACGTCGTTTAAACACATGTTTTGGTGTGAGAATCAAAGTTCTCACTTAAATTGATTAATTTCGCCGTGAATAAATCATCGTTTGTTTCCCGACGAGCGCTAGGGGCACTATAAAACACGAAATCATTCGAACAAAACAAGCTTTTGTTTTGTCTTCATGACCCCTTAAAGGGGCCCTGAAAGGCGTTTTGAGCACACTAAATGAAGTAGCGCAATCGTTGGATTGGGTCGTCAAGGTCATCTAGGCCAAGTATTACTCTTTTACGCGCAGCGGAAAGCTTACACTTTTGTTGCAAAGTTTGTCGCTTTTTCCTCACCCTTTCCTTCGTGTTTTTGGACGCCGCCATCTTCACATGTCTACATCATCGATTAACAGATGTTCGTCATGAGCTAGACATCCTGCTATTGGGCGGCTTTTTCACGCACTTCCGGCAAAGAGATGAGTCGTCTGCTCAGCGTCGGCTCACCGGCTGATCTGCCAGCGGAGTGTCGGAGTGCTTGGACATTTTACGACAAACGAAACAAGTGTAAACAAACGCTTAACCGTTCGTATTGAATGCAACACGCCATAACACGACATGGATATTCTCTTACCTGAGTACGTTCTGTAAAGAAAGCGTTGAAGCCCCGTGGCACTTCTTTCGTGCAATCGCAGAGAACGCCCTGAGTCGAATGCCCGGGTTTGACGGATACATTTTATTCCACTTCAAAACAATCCAGAGATTCGTTTCGAACGAACACAACGTCACAATATGCGTTGCAAGTCTGAACCGCGATTGACAGACGATAGGTTGCCTCCTCCTGCCCGTCGTAAATTCGGCACTCACCTCGCGCGCGGTTTGCGGGGACGAACAGCAAGTCACTTAACTCTGGCGCGCAAGCCGAGATGGCTTTTAGCCACGCACACTGCACATACCCCATGCAAGGTTGAGTCGTACGTCGCTCTAGAAAGATAATCCAGACCATGGGAAGCACTATCCACCCGCAGAAGCACAACGTTGCATTTCATCGCGAAACAAAGGCGTCCACAACACACACACCATCGCCTCCTGTAATGCCAAACGCATCTCACACTTCCCAATGGGAGTGAGTGGTCACGGCCTCCGCGATCGGCTTCTGGCGGCGCGCAGCAACGGCGCGCCGCCCGCAGCCGATCACGGAGGCCATGGAGTGGTACGCCTGCAGTGCCCACATGTCGCGAGGTGGGGCCCCGAGCTGAACCGGGATCACGCAACCATAACTGACTTCTGGGGAGGTTTGTGCCTTGTTGCCAAGGCAACCGATGTTTGAGATTGTCAAAGAAATGGCGCTCGCTCCAGCACTACAAAGCTCAGAGCCGCGCCGGAGCATGTTTTGCCAACGTTGCCGCTCTCCACCACGCATCGCCCCAAGCTTAACAGGTCACATGATTGAAGCGTTTTGTGCACGGGTTCTGTATCGGTTTAAAATGTCTTTTTCACATGCCGCCGGCAAGAATTACCACGACCGCAAAATAAGACCCGGCACCAGCGGGGCCGCATCTGATACGGCGCTTTTTGGATAAATAGTGCGCGGTGCATGAAAGGGACCGAGCGCACGATCCACCCCGAGCGGCTGCGAGTTCGCCGCCGATTAAAAGTCACGTGCTGCCCTGCAGCAACGCACACCGCGAAAGGGCAAGGCCAGGCCGCCACACAAATGCGGACAAATTTTTCGTTCGCTTTTCCAGCCTTGAGCGGAGTGCGGCATTCATGGTGTCAACAAAGCTTGCCCGTAGCCGCGGAGCAAGAATATATAGGAGATGAAACGCCCGTTGCGGCCGGCGCTATCGAGCGACTAGATAATGTCACAATGATAACTACGGTGACCTACGGAGCTCCGCAGCTGCGGCGGCGAACAATTTGACAGCGGCACCTGGTTGAATGTATTAAAAGCAATACTGTTGTTTGCAGCATTCGCCACAAGGCGTGAATCGCTACGCGCTCGAGCAGCTGCGCTACGCGGTGACGGAAACCGCGTTTATCTCGAACGTAGCGCGCGCGCGCGCGTGCGCGCGTCATAATTTGGCCGGTGCACTCAACTTGCTTCGAGCGCATCGCACGCTAGATAAGGCCATGCGTTTACAGGTTTTACATTTTTTTGGGGTTTACAGATTTGTATTTTGGGCTTGGTGCTCGCGCAAGATTGCTTACGCATGCCTCTTTTATTCGCTGGTACCTGCTGGTTTAAATTTGACCGAAAATTAATCGCGAAGGTGGGCTATTCAGCCAACATAAGCACAGAAGAGCGCACACACTCTCGCTTCGGCCACGGATTGTTTCGGCGGCCCGGCGAAATGTCGACGCGATGCCGCGGCCGGGTTGAACTGGGTGAGCGCGAACAGAACGTGCGCCGGCCGGTGCGATGACCGCGCAATTCCTTAACTTGCCGCCAGATGCCGGAAACTTGACGTTCGACAAGTGCTTGTGACGTTATCAGGCTGTCCCAGGAAGCTCACTTTCCCCTCCTATTTTATGCTTGCTCCGTGCCCGTAGCAGACGGCAGTATGAGGAGCGCCATAGCGGAAGTACGTCACCGCTGAAGAGCGCAGCATCATGGGAGGGAAGGCTCACGCGCCGTCAACAGCGAAAGGAGGAGGAAACGCGGCGCGCCGATAATGCGCGGTTTTTGATTTGCGATTTCTCAGCTAATACTCATCGCTTTAACAAAATTCTTGCGGGAGGAGATTGCTAATACATTGTCTTATTTGGTTACATGTACATTCATGCATCGGCGGAAGGTATTTCAGGACCCCTTTAAGGTCTGCTTGGCCCTGCCTTTTGTTATCTTCGCTGTCCTTCGTTCTCCACTTATTTTCACGCATTTCATCGTTGGCTCTCTAGTCTTGCTTACCCACTACGTGTCTACGCGCCCCATTTAGGGCTCCGAAAACATTTAGGCTGTCGACTTACGTGGATTGGTGGTTGTTAATTTCTTACAAAACATATCTTACTTTGAGCTTCTCGAACTCCAAATGATCTCCAGCTTATATCTAACTTCGCTGCTTCGTTCGTTGTTGACTGCACGCACCTGAAGCCAAACGCTCTACCGTTATCTAGTTTTATTTCGGGAGTGATAGCACTTGTGGTTGATTCAATGCTCACACTTTTTACAGCGCAGCTTTCTATCTCTAGGGTCCAGCAGATTATCGCTGGCAACTTGACTGATGCAGGCCAGAATCGCACGCGCACGTAATGGCGCCCACTTAAATCTGCGGGATGGTAAAAGTGTGCGCCACACCTTCAGCGTATGGAAAAAATCCATAAAAATATTCTTACACTTTTGCGTAAAAATATTTTTACGGTTTTACTTAACCTGTACCCTTTCCTTCTCCCTGCATAACCCGTGATCGCAAGACTTTGTAAGCAGCAACGAGGCAACCGCGGCTCAGCGACGGAGGTGAGTAGCAACATCACGTATTTGTGGCCTGTCTACAGGCTCTGGCTATGGCTTGAAATGTTCCCAAATTTGTGCGTCCCCTGGCATGCAAAGGGAGCCCCAACTGTTCGTGTCCAGCATTTCTTGTGCTGCTTTTATATGAGCCTGTGCTCAAGTGGGAGGGCGAAGCAGAGTGTGTTCGAGAAATTGCATGGACTCGACCAAGCCACGATAGCGGCGGTTGGAAACGGCGTGGAACTTGGTTGTTTGAGGAGTGGGCCCAAAATGTATGACGAAATAATAAGATGATGCAATAGCCAGTGAGCATCACATAACGCAAAATACTCTTTTCCCCGTTTGTGCAACGCATGCATTCGCATTTACTTTATCCTGCAGCAATTTCGGAAACCAAAACTGGGCTATCCTTGCCATTGACCGATGGAAGTTGTTATATTTCGTGCTGTCGGCTCTCATGCTCACGGCATCGTATGAGGCCTTCCGGGTGATAGCCCAGAATACGACCGGTAAGTCTTCATTTACCTAACTTTACGTTCGCGGAAAGTGAGATATCTACTATCCTGTCATCGTAGTGCGGAATTTGCGTTATGTGCCCCATGGGGTGAAGCACCTCGCTTTGTAAGCAATAGATGGCCCCAAAAATTCTGTGCGCATTTAACAAAAAAATAGAAGAAAGAATTCCTCCTGAAAACTCAGCCTGCTAACGTGGCTTACATTCAAAAGCACTATGCCTACTCCGACCGTACTTTCCATCTACAGCGCGTGTGTGTGAAGCTAGTACCTTGAAGCTACCATAATGCATATTCGCATCTTCTCAGTACGGACTTCGAATGGTCTACGCTCAGGGAACCAATGAGAGCGAAGAATGAGAAGCGAAGAAGAAAAAAATTGGCCGCGTATCTGCTCACTTTGTTGCTAATGTCAACGAAAGACGATAGTCGTCTGCCGTCCCTGCCAAGTAAATGCCTCCCTTCTCTTTCCCGCTCACTTCTCATGCTGCTCGCTCCTCCCAAGACAGACACGCTAGCGGTTCGCGTAAGTAAATTTAAATTTAGGCGTGCCACTGCTCCACGCCGATTGCCTCGATGCCAGCGCCGCTGTACGGCGGAGACGCGTTGGAATCAGGCACCCCACTTACTCCACGTGCGTTCCAAGCGGAACGTGAAAAATATCTAGTTGAACCTTTGCGTACTGCTGCCGTTTGATTTTTTGAAATGCTGATAGGGAAACCGCAGGCGACCGCTTTTGTATTTTTCTGGGCGTGTCTTTCAGTAAATCAACCATCCGTGCATTTTTAACAAAGGAAACATTGCGAGTATCACTTATGTGTTGATGTCTTGCCCCAAATAAGAGTAATACCATCTTGTTTTGGCTCAACAATGTTGACAAGTACGGACCGGACTTAACGTTTAGATGTGGCTGTGGGTTTCCCTTCGGCCGGTGACTGAACCGAGGGACCGACAGATAGACAGACCAACATTCCTGCGTTCAAGGAGCCCAAGAAAGGCTATCATTATTTAGAGGCGCACACGCGATGTATCAGCACAGAAGCCTTTGATAAGTATCCCCAGGTGAATCCTTACTGCTGTCGCGTTTAAATGGCGAAGGCAGACTCAAATTACTCGAGGATTCTTGGTGTTGTTCTGCATATATAAATACCGAGGAGACAAACATCGTCTGTTCATGGTACCTCGTGCAGCCGCCGCTGTGGCTCACTGCCCAAGGCATTGTGCCCAAGGTCGAGGGTTCAATCCAGACCGCTGTGGCCCCTTTTCTGGTGCGATGACGCGAAAACGTCCGTGTGCCGAGATTAGGTCCGAAGCAGGTGGTCAAAACGAATGTGGAGTCCTCCACTGCGGCGCGCCTCATTGCCCAGGTATAACGTGGGCGCGTTAAACTTCAAAAATCAATCACCTCGTGTCCGTCAACACGGTGGTCTTAGAGCTTTGTCGCACGGCATGCTGCCAACGATATCTTGAATTCTCTTGTATTATGCTGAGGGTTTCGGTGAAATGCGAAATGCAGTTTTCGGTGACGTTTTCGGTTGAAAGAGAAATGCTGCTTCTTTTTTTCGCTAATTCTTAGCAGACAGCTCAAAAGCTGCCGATAAGTGCCTATGCGATGGGCCGAATGACCGAGGATATAATGTTGACATCCAAAATACTGCGACGTTGAAGACGCCCGTGAAACGGATAGGTAAGACGTCGCACGCGATTACAGAAGATTTTCGGGCGAAAAATAACTGTTATCGACTGACTTTGTTGGATATAACTAGCGAACATCAGAATGCACGAATCGCTCTTCGTAGCCAACTAGCCTACACGACCCGTCGTAAACCACGATTCATATCTACGCATAGCCTGGAATACTACTTTGGCTTTGTTGCACGAGTGCCGAATGTTGCGTCTAAGCCAGACAAATAATGACTTGTATGAAATTCATGTGCAGTTAAAATCAATGTGACGAAGTTCACTGACAATCGCCTATTATTTCGTTAAATCGAGACCTTTGTGAAATCAGGACTGTCAGTTTGCAAGCATTAGATACCACAAATTCCATGTCCAAAGGGAGGCGCATCCCAGCAGCTTCCTTGACGTCGTATTTGCGGCGGCCGCGGCGCTCGCATTGCGATAATTAAGCAATGCCAAAAATATGCGCTGTGAAAAGAATATTAGTGAAACGCCAGCGCTTCAGGGCAAAGCGAATTTATTTCCTGGCAGGAAGGCGTGTGATTTTTGCCGGCGTACGCTTTTTTCGCATTGTGAGCGACTTCGTACCAGCCACCGCGTTCAACGCGCCACCGGTTCCTGTACAGGTTGGAATCTACCGAAATCCACTACTGCTTAGTAAGCTATACCCAGATAATCATCATCATCATCACCATCATCATCACAGTCTATCTACGCGCACTGCACGACAAAGGCCTCGCCCATTAACCCACAATTACCCCGGTCCTGTGCTAACTGCGACCAATTTATCCCCGCAAACTTCTTGATCTCATCTGCCCATCTAACTTTCTGCCGCCCCCTGCTGCCCAGATCACTTTGAACCCAAATGCAAACATTGCGAAAGCCTGGCAAGCATGCTTCAGATGATAGGGACGTGCCTACGGATATCAGACGGCGCACACACCCCAGACACTTGGGAGGCTCTGATGCTGAGCTCAGAATGTCGACTTTCGATGCAAAGCTCAAACACGCGACACTACTAATGAGGAAGTCACACAAAAGCGCGCTCCACAGCAAACCGCGTTACGTTCTGTAGATATCCTGGAGATGTCAGCAATCGACGTTGCAGATGTCCAGGAGACGTACCGTTCGGGTCGGACTTACATATACTCAACGTTCCTACAACTGCAAAAAACCCGTCCAAATCACACGAAGGATGACGTACTATAGACGTCTCATGGTACTTTTATACGCTGTTTACGGGACGTTACCTTAGTGGTACGTCTTATGGATATTGTAGTGGTACATATGCAAGACGTATTGGTACGTCTACTCTACATTGTCTTGCTGTCTTTGGAACAGACATTGCTTTGTTAAATCCCCATCTAGTCTACGTTAGTACGATATTGTCGAGATGAACCTGTATGCATTAAATTTACATTCTTTATACATTATTTAGGAGCTTGGCCAGCCCTCTTTGCGAGGTTGCCTACGTGTCGTGGGCACTTGTGCTTCAAATACATGCCTTCATTCAGCACTGTTTATTGTTACTTGGTGCCTGGTAACTAGAGTAATGTGATTACACTTTCAAAGTGTTGCATACTACTCGAAGTCTCATGTGAAGAGCTAAGCTGACATAAACTCCTTGCAGAAGCACACAAATCACAGCTCCAAACAAGAAATGTTGCATCGAAAACAAGTGGCACCAAGTAACAGCAAACCAGCCCTGATTAGCACAAGTGCCCTTGACACTAAGGGAACCTAGTGTCGTCGCATTCCAGGCACAGACCACACAGCACGGCTGCACTGGCCTTCTGTAAATAAACTATTAGAGAAACAATTAGAAACTAATTAAAATGCTGGTCTTGCCAAGCTAGCTGTAAAGCTCGGCCAAAAGAAAGCTTTCAAAGTACACATAAAACAAAACAGTTCAGGTAAAACAGTTTATATTTACTTCAAAATTATGCAATATGGTTTTGCAACACAACCAGTTTTGATGCTATATATTGTAGGGACGCAGCCCCTGCGTGCGCCCGCGGAGGGTGATTACACTGCAGTGAGTGCCGGACGAAGACTGATAGTGGCGTCAGTGCGTCATGGTGCCCGTGCGCGCGTGTGCGATGAACAGTGAGCCACAACGGACACGTGTAGTGCAACGGAACCCGGAGCATGCGCACAACCAACAGAGTGGCTTAAAAGCGGCGCTCACAGGAGCAGCTGGACAGTGCGCACCGAGGGACACGCGAGAGCAGCTGCGGCCGCGGGCGGCGGCGAGCGACGACCATGACGCCCGGACCGCGAGGAGCAACCAGCGTCCGAGGCGGACGCTCTTCACCCGACGTCGGCACAAGTGACTGAAGACGTCGTCGTGAGTGTACAGCACCATGGTGTACCTTTCTGGACAAGCAGGCTTTCAACCACCGCAATGTTTTCTTTACGCGCTTCCGGCGCTTGCTTGCCGTGCTCTCTTTTTGTTGCCTCCCAACCTGCCTTGTTTGTTTTTTCCTGTTTTGGTTTTCCCGGAATAAACCGGTGATTTGTTCTCATGCGGATCGGCGTTATTTCGTCGGGCAGGTTCGGGCTCGCGAACCCTTTACGCTCGAAGGGGGATCCTTCAATATATATCTGCCTTGGCTTAAAGAGTACAGATTTTATAACAAGAATAACACAAATTTGCATAACATTAAATAAGTCACACAGATTGCCAAAAAATAGTAAAGAAAGCAAACATCAACCCAGGTTACAAAAACAAGACAGTTATGTAACTTAAAATATCTCACACGAAGTGAAATGGTTAGAAAAGAAAGCAAAAAAAAGTATGTGGAACGACACAAATGATTGAATGGTACATGGTCACAAGAGCAAGACAAATTAATGTAACTAAATAATTCATAGCTAGTGAAAAAAATGAGAAGCAATAAAGCAATAGCAGGTAGAAAACAAAGCGATTGAGTGGTAATTGTGAGTGCCAGATAATATAAGTGACTTTAAATAAACTCACATCTAGGGAAATGGTTGTGAACACTAGAAAAAACTTGTATATACAGAAATGATTGTACGGTGGTTACAAGAGCAGTATAATTTACGTGACTAAATAATTTACACCTAGTGAACTAGCAGGACAACCAAAAAACTTTGGAAACAAAGAAATTATTGAGTAGTGGTTAGGAATTCAGCACAAAGTTACACTACTTCAATACTTTACACAAAGCGATATACTTTGGGAACAAAGAAAAAATGTGGCAACTCAGTTACGACATGAACATAACACCTAGTAATATGATTGAGGAACAATAAAAATGCTTGGAAGCACAGAAATGATTAAATGGTGGTTACTATTGGAACAGCAGAAATTTACGCTTTAAATAATTTACACCTTGTAAAATGGTAGGAGACCAATAAAACAATTTAAAAAAGCTTATAAACACACAAATGATTGAATCGTGGTTGGGAGTACAGTAAAAAGTTACACGACTTCAATATTTCACACAAAGTAGAATGCTGCAAAAACAATGCAAGAAAAAAATGTGCACACAGAAATGATCGAATGGTAGATACCAGAGAAATTTACACGACTAAAAATTCACACCTAGTGAAATGTTTGAAAACAAGAAAACAAAAAAAAGCTTCGAAGCACAGAGTGATTGAGTGATGGTTAGAAGAACAGCTGTGACCTTAAATAACAGAAATGATTGGGGAACTATAACACAAAAAAGCTGAGAAACACAAATGATTGAATGGTGGTTACGAGTGCACTCCAAATTTATACAATAAAATTCCACCTTGTTTATGATGGGGAAGAGTAGAAAAAGGTGATATATAGAAATGAGTGAACAGTGATTACAAAAAGAGCACAAATTTACGTGACTAAATAATTCCACTCAAGTGAATTGTTTAGGGCACCATGAAAACAAATGTATACAAAGGTGGGTTGTCTTGGGCTGTCTTTGCTTGGGCTGCCTTGGCTTGGGCTGTCTTTGCTTGGGCAGTCTTGGCTTGGGCAGTCTTGGCTTGGGCAGTCTTGTCTTGGGCAGTCTTTGCTCGGGGAGTCTTGGCTCGGGCAGTCTTGGCTTGGGCAGTCTTGGCTTGGGCAGTCTTGGCTTGGGCAGTCTTTGCTCGGGCAGTCTTGGCTTGGGCTGTCACACTGCAGCTCGTGTCTGAAGTGTGAAAGTAAAACAAATGGCCCCTTTCTAAAATGAATGCAACATATTTAAGAGCACTAATTTCTTTGCAGCATTAGCAATAATTATCCCTTGCAGAATTACAATAGCAGATGTCTTACCAACCCACAGAAAGTGTAATCACACTACGCAAAGCTCTTATCGTGAGGGAAAGCACTCAGGTGTGCCCCCAAAATCCTAGTACACCAGGGTCCCTCCCCATCAAATGTTTACAAGGAGTTCCTGACAATTGTAACCTTCCAGAAAAAAAGTGCGTGCCAATCCAACCTCTGAAGGTAAAGCGAAGCTGCAAATGACACCCACATGATTACCCATGCGACGTCACTTGAATTCACACACGTGGCTCTACAAGTGAAACCAGAGACAAGTGACATGCACTTAATCACAGCTCACGTGAGCTTCCTCCAATTTTTACTCGCACTTGGCGTATGCACAAGGCCCGCACACAGCTGTACATGTGCCATGGGCAGCGTACAGCGGCATGAGATGTCGCATGATGCTCTCACATGGCATTACCGTATTTTCTCGCATATAACCCCAACCCTAACTTTGAACTCCCCGAAAAAAGAAAAAAAATCCTCGCGTATAACCCGCATGCTTACCTAAAAAAAACTGGTCTAGGAAGTCACAATTGCACAGTCACAATCTCGTTTACAGGTGAACTTTATTTCGAAATGATCACCGCAACATTCTCAGTGCCGATTCCGGTTCAGGCAGTTCAGTCAATCATCGCCAGACTCGCCACTGTCGCTGCTGCCATCCGAGGCTTCGTCGCCACTCTCAAAGACGCAGTCGTCTTCGGTGCTATCTAAGGAATTGCTGATGGCGCACTTCTTGAAGCTTTTGTGCACCATGTCGGCCGGAATCGCCCCCCACGCATCCACGATCCACTGGCACAGCAGCGCAATGTCTGGCCTCCGCACGCGTCCCGTCGGTGTGAGGGCGTAAAGGCCGTCGGCCATCCATTCGGCATACAGCCGCTTCACGTGCGCCTTGAACGGCTTATTTAGGCACACGTCCAGTGGCTGGAGGATGGAAGTCATGCCACCGGGTATGATCACGAGGTCCGTGCGGTTGTCGGCGAGGCGCGCTTTCACTGCGTCAGTGCAGTGGCCTCGGAACGAGTCCAGCACCAGCATCGACCGCCGTGCCAACATGGCTCCTGGCCTTCTCTCCCAGATCGTGCGAAGCCAGTCACCGACGAGGTCACTATTCATCCAAGCGTTATCTTCGGCCCGCACAACAATCCCTGGTGGCAGTGGGGTACTGGGTAGCGTTTTTCGCTTGAAGATTACATACGGGCGCAGTTTGGTGCCGTCCGCCGAAGCGCACAACATTACGGTGCAGCGCAGCTTGGTGTTTCCGCCCGTCAGCACGCTCACAGATTTCGAGCCCTTTTTCTGCAAAGTGGTGTCCATGGGCATCTCGAAGTACACGGGCGTTTGGTCGGCATTTCCCACCTGGGAGAGCAAGTAGTTGTGCTCCTTCCTGAGCCCGATGACGTAACGTTGATAGTTCAACAGCTTCTCCTCGCAGGCGTTGGGAAGCCGCTGGCACATGGTCGTTCGCCGCCGCATCGAAAATCCGTGCCTGGCCATGAATCGGTGGAGCCATCCACGGCTCGCACGAAACTCGCGTGGGATGTTCATCTCCCGGGCCAACCTCAGAGCTTCCATCTGCGCCATCTCCGTGGACACAGCGTGGCCACGACTCCTCCGCTCCTCAATGAATTTGACAAGCTGCGTCTCAAGAAGGGGCTACGCGCCAGTCTTCGGGCCGCGAAATGCTCGCTTCTCCTTGTGTGCAGTTTCGAGAGAGGCCTTTTTTTTCCGCCAGTCGCGAATGCAGGACTCGTCGACGTCGTGCTTTCTCGCAGCAGCTCTGTTACCGATTTCCTCCGCAGCAGCTATGATCTTCAGCTTCTCTTTCGCGGTGAAAGATTGACGCCGAGACCCACTCATGGTGCCTCACCAGACAAGGCTGACCAACGGTGCAAACTGGCCACACCTGAGTTGGGGGCCCAACAACTTCGCTACAAAGCGCACGCAAATCACCGCAACAGACGCTGTTGACCAAACCAAACAAAGCATGTGAAAAGTCCGAATAAACACGCTATGTAGGGGATCTGTCTATGGCCTGTGTTGGCTTCATATTGGCTTTGCACCTGATGATGACGATCGAGATGCGGACTGCATGGCAGGCCGTGCATTGCCGTGAAGCCGACCTCTGCTTCCAGAATATTCGCAGATAACCCGCACCCCCACTTTTCGGACGATTTTTTTCAATTTTTGGTGCGGGTTATATGCGAGAAAATACGGTAAGCAAGAAGGCAGGGGAAGCCACAGATGTGCTCGGTGGGTGCCACTCACATCTGTCACCCTCATCTCCGCATGGGTTCGAAGCTCAATCGGTACGACAACGGGCTCTCTCTACATTTTTCTATTCATCCCAGGTTCGTTTCCTGGTGGTGCCAATAACTTCTTTTATTTGTTCGTGGCAGTTTTCTGTTGACACAAATGGGCATGAAAGAAACCTCGGGGGGTAGAGATACAAAGCTAAACATAGTTTATATATGCGCTTTACTGGGCCCTTTGTAAAGCTTGAGCTACAGCTTTACTAGCTAGCTACAAAGCTAGTAAAGTTTTGCAAAGTTAGTGTAGTGCTATTTTTAAGTGAACATGAGGTGTCACCTCGCAGTGGAGGCAAAGTTTCCTGCCCCCACCTAATTTAAGTATATGAGCACAGAAATTTCCAATACGGCCTAATCATTAATGAGGTCTTAAAATCACTTCAAAACAAAGCATATGCCTGTTTTTCCTTTTTTGTAATTGTACTGGATCTCAATAGATCCCATAATAGCTCTAAGTACCTCTTTATTCAGATATGCTGGAACATCCCTAGGTGTTTCTAAATACTTCTAATCAAAGGTACTTCCTTTACCTACGTACTATGCTACTGCGCACAATCCCTCAGCAAAAAAAAAAAATCTGAAGGATGTGTATTTCACAACACACTTGCTTGTGAGAGAGCTGCAAAAAATACCATGGATGCAACAAAATACCGGAATGCTTTTGTCAGGGGGGAAGGTTGCTGGGCTAAGCCAATTAGCCATGGCCAGACCGCGTTTTTTTCTGTCAAGACATGTTCTCTTGTTCTTGTGTTTTTTTTTTCTCTTTTTTTTCTCAGGTTTGTTTAATTACCGTTTGTAAATTTGTATCCTTCATTCAATGCTTTGTTTTGAATGTAACACACTTTGTACTTGCCAACCTGCTTGGTCTACGGACAGCAGTATCTTATAAATAAATAAATAAATAAATAAATAAATAAATAAATAAATAAACATTTGACATCTCACCCCACGATATCAGTGCCCTTCATGCTCTTCTTCAGGCCACATCACGTTTTTTCTTTCCCTTTTCTTTCTTTCATGGGTTCTCACTGTCATTCCTCCCAGTGCACCTCTGTTGCCATTGCCTTTTTTTATGTGACAGAAGCAATAAAAAAGGCCGAAAATCTGGCGTCACCGTGGCCAAGAGATGGCAGGCACAAGGAATGCCACAAAAGAAAGTAAAGCAATTGATTTTAAAATAATTGGTTACAAATGGCTGCAGGCATTCATTGGACATGGGCCCCTCCGAATCCAAGGCAAGCGCATGTATCCCCAACAAACTGAATGATTCAGGTCTTTACCTCACTAAAGGTGGCCCTAGTAGCACCAAAAAGGCACATAATCGGGGATACACTATAAACATGTAATTTTAGTTGTGCCCGTGATAGCTAGAGCTACGATCACACAGCAAGAAAGTTTGACATCCACCTCAATGCAGCATACGGCTACAAGGGAAAGCTATACAGATTCCTCAGAAACTTCGCAGTTGAAGAAAAATTCATCCTGGTCCAGGATGTGAACTTGGGACCACTGCTTGAATGGAGCAGTTGCTCTACCAACTGAGCTAACGAAACGGCTAGTCGTTTGTAGACAGAGAACAAATTGATCAACAGCTCGAAGTGATGTCACTTCAAGCTGTTGATTAATTCGTTCTCGCGCTACAAACCATAGTTTCTCACTAACTCACCTAGAGTGGAATCTGGCGCTAGCGTCAACGTGATTCGGCGAAGGCGCTCATGCCTACATGAGTGCCGCCTAGAGTGTACTAGAATAAGGGAGTGTCCCGAGCGGCAGCGCCGAGCCACTCCGGTTGGCGTCGACATTGCCAGGTGGCGCGACTGCACCCTTTCGCAGCTGGTCTGGCGCAGTGAGACTACGCGTCTGGCCATGCACTGCAATCTTCTCGCGTTCTCTTTTTGCTTTCAAAGACATTCAGAAGCTAAGCAAGATTCTAAGCGGCCAAACGCAACTTTTGCTTTACTTACTACTGCTCCAGGTCGTTCACGAGAACTGCGGCCTCGATGTGGTGAGCCATTCTGGTTGCAGGCACCTTAGTTCGATCCGCTATCCGCAATTTTGATTCACCTCGAGCTTTATATCTGGCGCGGGCGCTCCTGAATGTCAATGAACTGTCACCTGTGTTCTCCGCAACACGCTGTTAGGCAACACGCCTGACGAAAGATAATTACTTAGTTTTCCCGAACTGGCAGGTGTTCAGTCCCTACACAGGGAAGAGCATCGCAGTTCTAAAAACACATCATTGCTCGCATAGCAGCATTTAAGAGTGTCAAATTTTTTAGCCTAGGTGTCGCAGTCAATTCTGATGTATTATTCAGCGCATGTGCGCAAATAAGCACGTTGACACCCACCCCCATCTCCTAAAAGGAAGTTTAGACCCACCGCATAGCACAAAAACGGAACTAACTGCTGCTTACCAATATGGCAAGGAGTCCACCATTTTTCAGAGATCAGAGGGGCTATCATGGCAAAAGACAAATTATTTTGTGGTTTTTTTCTTGTTATAATTACTATCAAAAAAGAATAGTAACTAATGTTAACTAACAAATCTATCAACTATGCCATGTTACATGTTAAGCAAAGTTGTGTATAGCTAATGGCACAGCTTCACTTTTTTTCAAACCCGGTTGCAATATAAATAATATACATTATGTGAACGAGATAGAACAGATTACATTTTAGTGTGGGGGCACAGTTTATTTCGCACTTTTGTCCAGTTGTACGAGCATTTGCCTATAGTTTAGCATACTTTGCAGATTGCCGTCTTTTTGAATTGCTTCTGTTGATGCTTTTGATGTAGAAGTGAATGCGGGTCATGAGGTAAAACGCGCTCACCTCTGCCGCAACAGCCTTACAATGATCACTGCACCCAAGTTCGCACTGCTGCTTAGCCAACACCACACTCAAAATGTCAAGGAAGCTATCATAAACTCACATGCCAGTCCTTGACGAAATACACTGTTTCACTGTTTTGAAAAAAAAAAACACGTCAGAACGCACCCGATTTCACCGAACGCATGTGCACCCACTGCCTTCCACGTTTCGTCTAGTCTGAAGGCCGCGGCGACAGCGCGGGCACGGCTGACTAGCTGCGAGATCGCGCACCAGCGCCCCTAGCCATCCTAGCGGTGGTCGACGGCGCGCGGCACGCCGAAAGCAACGCTGTCTCAGCCCGCTCGGGCCACTCCCCTATTCTAGTTCACTCTAGTGCCGCCATAGTGTGTAGTTCGGCCGGAAGTTCGGTGTGGCATGGCCGGCAAAGACTTTGGGGCTACTCCAATTGAGTTTTTGTTTAAAAAATTGCTGCCAAAAGTGCCGCTGTTAACAAACTTTATTTTATATAAGACACTGTGTTAGAGGGCTTATGTTTCAAAACAAATTTGGGGGTTATGAAGAAAAAAAAAAGCAGAAGTGCTGCCTTCGGCTCACGCCACCAGATACAGCGGGCCATCCCGGATTTATTTTTAAATATTACATACTTCAAAATGAGTAAGGTTTGCTATGATTTTTTGTAATATCAAAGATTTAGCTAAAAAAATTGTTTAGATTGTTTTAAACTGTGTTCTTGCTTCCTCTCAATACAGTATTATTATCGTATGCTATGCGTTTTGGCAGGTGAAGCAGATGCAACATAGAGATGCAAGAATTATGTAATCGCGTCGTATTTGTTTTGTCCAAGCAGATATAAACAAACTCATAGGCGCTGCTATTACCACAAGTGAGTCTTCAAGCACGCGCGCAAAGCATTATGAAATTGAATGAACGCTTTAAATGGCAAATAAATACTGGCTTGTCGAGTAACTATGTATGTTGCCTCATTGAACCTGGCCAAGGCAGCGCATGCTTCCAGGGGTAAGTAAACGCAGCGGCGGCGACGAGCGATGCGAAAATTGTAACTGAATGTGTGCAGAAAACGGATAGTGTGGGCTAGCGTAGCTTATTTAGTGGCTGTAGTGTGGGCGACGGCGTCGGCAAGCAGTATTAAGCGGCATATAACAGGCCGCTGGGACCTTCGTTCGCTTTTTGCCGTCCAGAAGCAGCCCACAAGCGAGCGGCAGCGGTGATACAGTGAACTGTAGCGACAAGCAACGACGACAGAGGACATTGGCGGCAGTGTATTAATTTTTTTTCGCTTGTCGCTGTCACCCAGTACACACTGCTGTTGTACCTTTTGAGTTACATTTTTGGCATCGCTTATCGCCGTCACAGCATGTGGTCACCCCTTCATCTTAAGAAGCTCGCCGCTAACGCGAGCATGCGTTAAGTGCTAATCACGCTGTTATTTAGACATATCTGTGATAGCCATTGAATGCCAGAAATTGGCACCCCAAAAACGGAAAAGCACACCGCAAAACAGAACTAACAAGCACTTCAGAGCCGAGAAGCCTTATCCATAGCCCTTTGTACTAGTCACTTGGTGCCAATCCGATTCGCACACTACTCACAATTCCCATGGCGGAGTGCGATCGCAGCGACACTTTCCGCTCTAGGTGATATTGAGAAACTCTATGCTACAAACAACTAGCCTCCTGGTTAGCTTAGTTGGTAGAGCAACTGCTCCGGTCAAGCAGTGGTTCAAATTCACATCCTGGAACAGGACGAATTTTTCTTCAACTGCGATGTTTCTGAGGAATCTGTATAGCTTTCCCTTGTAGCTGTACACCGCATTGAGGTGGATGTCAAACTTTCCTTTGCAGAAACTTACTCCACCTTCGGGATTCTCCCTAAATCTGGTCGATGGTGGAAATGTGCTGGGAGAAAAAAATGGCTCCAGTCCACGGTGTGAAGGTGGTTGTAAAGCAAAGCTTTAAACGACACCCAAAACAATTGCCCATCTCACGTCACTTGAATTCACACACGTGGCTCTACAAAGAGTGAAACCAGAGATTCTGCCAGCCATTACTCGATGAAATTTTTGAAGGTGGCGTCCCGAACTCAGCAGCAGCATCGGCCAAGGGCGGGCTACAGCGGCGGACGCCACCGCTGTAGCCTGGCCGTGAGTCGGGAGAAAGAAGACGGATAGGAGCGTCTTTCGAAGGGTGAGACAGCGGAACCTAGCCATCCTGAAGCGCTAGCTAGAGGCTACACCACTGCACACAACAAGCACACACACCGAAACAATTCGGCATGTGGGCTTAGTGATTCCCATTTATACCGATGTAAACAACAGTTAGTTTAGTAAGTTTGAGAATAGCGAGAAAGCTGAGGAAACTTTTATATCCTCTATTTACCAGAACCAGTTGCTCCTTTTGCCTTTCGTACTACCTCTTAGAACACAACCAAATTGGTATTCAGCAATAGAGAATACACAGTCCTATTCTCCCATTCGTGGCAAGCAGTGCGCAAAAGGTGGTGTTTTTATAGCGCCAGATGTCTGTATGTGGCCTCTACATTTCGTTTTTCACCCTGCAAACCAATCCTTAATGCATCTTTGCCGTACGACCACTTAATTCAGTCGTGTAAAGGTTACCCAGGAGGTGCTGTCGAACAAGTTATTCAAGCCGTGCAAAGGAAGTGTGCAATGGACGCAAAGCTGGACCAAAACAGGCCCAAAATAACGGTCAGTTAAGCAGATGACAAAACCATACAAAGCCATGCCAGCCACCTCTGCGCGGGAATGCTGGGTAAATTCGCCGCCTCATCTACAGTGTGCTCCGTGAGTGAAACCCTCCGCACCCCCTTTCCCTTTGCTGCGTTGGGAATTTATTGTCCTGCAAGCCGCAAAAGAACCCTTGGCTAGTAGAGCTAAAATTGTTACCTTTTCTGACGCAAGCCTGTGCCTGGCAGGAGCATGACGCAGCCATTCCCGTATAGCTGCTTCAACTTCAAAGTCAGTTGCACCATGCGAAGACTTCACAGCAGCTGTGCAAAAAGATACATTAGTGCTCATTAGTGCCACAGCAACATCAAAATCTTCACTTACAGTTGAAACATAGCCCTGGAAATTTCTCAGATCAAAACCACAAATTGACCACATGGCCACAGTGTCGCCACACTTTTAAAAGGGCCATGGACCCTAAGATTCGTTCTATTTACAAGAACTAGTCTCCAGTGACCCATTCAGTTCTATTTCAGCCACAATACACCTTTTTGAAAAGACAAAATGCAAGAAATATTGAAGAACTTTTAAATTTTGGGCTACACGAAGTTAGCATAAGGCGAGTGGGGGGGGGGAGGGGGGGATACATTAAGAACATATCAGTGTGTTAACTGCCCATTATCATTTAATTGACTAGCTCAAACCCGCCCCAGTCCAATGCGCAGTAATGTGCCTTGGTGCTGGCTTGGGCTGGCCCCTATTGCACAAACACAATTCCCTGACGTCACAACGAAATCGCTGGAGAGTGGCTGGGGAGTTCCCACCAGCTCTTCTGTTCCCATTAACATCGCAATTTCCTCGAAGTTGATATAAATTGGTATCCAACTTGATGCCAGTTTTCCTGTTGAACAAAACTTGTATTTTGTCTTCATGGCCCCTCTAAAAAGTTATTTTGCATTCAGTAGCGCTCAGTGCAAAATACGTCAGTTGCTGTACACACAATGACTGCATCTAGGTTGCAATAAATTGCGTGCTTCTAAAGCCTAAAGTGTTTAAACTAGATGAACCTCCAAATTCTAGAAGTTTACCAAGGCAATAACACCCACCTAAAAAATTGAGCCAACGTCTAAAAAAATGACTGCAGAAATTCACGATATTTAAGTAGTTGCTTGAATCCATTCTCAAGATCAGATTGATTGATTGATTGATTTGACTGCAGGCTTTAATGTGCCGATGCAACACAGGCAATGAGGCCCGCCGTAGTGTAGAGCTCCAGACTAATTTTGAGCACCTGGGGATCTTTAACGTACGCCGAAATCTCGTGCACACGGGCGTTTTTGCTTTTTGCCTCCATCGGAAAAAGGCGCCGCGGCGGCCAGGAATCGAACCCGCGTCCTCGTGCTTAGCAGCGCTGCACCTTATAACCACTGAGCCATTTGCGTTGGGTATTCTCAAGATCAGTGGGGCGGCGTCAAAGAAGGAAGGTGAGAAGGCGTAAATAAGGTGAGGCTTGGGCAGCCTCACCTTCTTTAGGCAGCTTTACCACTGATGGCTGTTACAGCAACAGCTTCTGCTGCAGCATGCAACTTATCATGCCACATTGCAATGCCAAACTGTTCAGCAAATAAGGAGCACAAATTAATATGTAAACAGGCCATGCAGACAAAATACAACTTTGCTGACTTTGAAAGAACTAGCCTTCGGTAGCTCACACCACTCCATTCCAGCCCAAAAAAGACGTTTTCTTTAACCAAAACAATGCAACAAATATTGAAAAGCTTTGCAAGGCACTGACGTAATTTGGGCAGGAGTGATGTATTATGGGCTGCCACTATCAACATAGTGATCAGTATGTTAACTGCCTGTTAGCATTGAAGTAGTACAGTTAAAGGAATTACCGTATTTATTCAAATATAAGGCGAGGGTTTTTCTCAAAATCCGTAGTATCAAAGTCATACCCCGTCTTATATTCCAAGCTCAGTATATATGGTGATGTTGGTGTGAAAGTTTTGGTTTCCACATTATGACCAAGAGTTCAAAAACACTGTTAGAAATGCAACATAGAGATTTCAAAATAACACTTTACACAAATGCAGGCTGCAGATAGTAATTACAGAGTTTTGGCAACTGCAAGTGTGCTGAAAAGCTTGTGATACAGCAGAGGCCATGGCAGCAGATGTATCCGACCATGTGATCGATCTAAGCCAGCAGTAGCTGCTTCAAGCCAGTAAAAGCCACAATGCTTGCAAACAAGTCAGGACGCCATCTTGCATTTTTTGTTGGAGTTCTCGGAGTCCCTCCTGCAAGATTTTTATAGTGTTTCTAAAGTGGGATTCTCTGTGTATGCTGGGGATCGCTGCCCAGTGTGTGGTGGACACTTGGGCAGCGATCCCCGAAGCCATGGTGGCAGCAGCCTCCCGCAAACACTGCATTTCTATTGCTCTTGATGGCACTGAGAACGCTGCCCTCTTCAAGTGCATAAGTTGGAGAACTCGGATACCACCTCTGAGCACAGCAGTTTCTGAGCGTGCATGTCGTCTCCCGCTGAATAAATATCTTCATGCGCAGATAATTTGTGAAAACTTGGTGTCTGCTTTGCTGAAAGGTAAGGAATTTAATTGTCTTCCTTCCTTCGTTTCATATCGGCAGAAATATACTTTTTTTCTTTTTTGACCCTCCAAACAGCACCCTCCTCTTATAATTGCATACATAAGGTAATTGCCCAGTCATTTTTCTTGGAGGTGGCTTTGGTTAGAGGTGCATAAACATGCTTCTGTGATATCACACAGACATCTCCAGGAAGTGGCTCAGGTGTCAGCACTGCGTCACATGCTTTTCCTTAGTATGCAGATTATTTGTTTCAGGCCTGTGATAAAATTGGCATTATTGTTATCGGCCCAAAGAACAAAAGAACAAAACTGGTATTCTGTCTTCACGATTCCTTTAATTGTTAGCAGCCAAGGTCTCCCTAGATGGGCTGTCTGATGAGCTGTAGGGTTACCACTGGGGAATACATTTCATGGCTACTTTCACTAATCATGCTTGCCAATCTATAGAGCGATCATATTATAGTCCCCTTTTTTTGCGTGTTTTTTTAACCGTTTTCACCTAGAGTTCCCATCTAGCAAGTGGTAATAAGCTGCAACGACCAGCATCAGCTTGTCATTGCTGCCAGTAGTCTGCTGCTGAGCTTTGCAAGCTAAGCAACATCGCTATTTTCTGCTGCGAGTTGGAGATGCTTGGCAATGTCACCTTTCCTCATTGATAAAGCAGAGTGCTGCATACTGAGCTATTCTTTTCATGCAATGTTTACTCAAAGTACAATACTGCATTCAACACAATGCAGACCTGTTCAAAGTTCAATCAGGGTATCCCACTGAATAAAGGAAGCAAACTGTGCGGTAATATCAACCATCGTGATTTGTATGCCTTAAAACTTTGCCAAAAACCCAAACTAGTAAAATTCACTGACATCATCACATCCCGAGGCAGTTTCATAAGGACCACAGCGGATATTAACTACAGAACATTATGTAAACAAGAGGTTAACCCTTTGCGGTTCATTGCCTGGCCCTGCCCGATAACCGACAACTCAACATGGCCACAGTGGTCCCCTGTCGGGCTTGCCCGGCTTCGGAGTCTAAGGTTAAACTTCGTGGGCTTCCTCACTGCAATGTGCCCATATTCTTTGTATACATGATGCACCACCTCTAGAGGAATAAGGGGAATTTGTTAAAGTTTTCTCACTCTGCACTAACGTGCAGCACAATGTCCAGAACAGGCCATCTGGATTCTAGAGCGTTTTCACTTGAACGCTGTTTTCTCAGAAGCCTTACTGTTTCCTCATCACGTGCGTTCTATGGCGGCGCACTGACATAAAGCAATGATGACTTCAGTGATGAAGAGAACTGCATGACTCCATCAGTTAGTGATTACAGGGGTTCTTGCACAGTTTGCGTTCTTTTTTGTGGTGCCCGAAACTGCCAAAATGGTTGCAGGCCATAACAGTCGGAAAGGGGGTAAAAATTCTGTGCTACAAAGGCTCAGACAAATTTAATACCTCTTCTAGCAAAAAAAAGTAATAAGCTGCCGGTTGTCAACACAGCTGACATTTGCACAGGATGTGACTGACAATAGAAATTGGGGCACTATACATTGTCTGGTGAAAGAATTTGATGTCTGTAATAACATGAAGACATCAACTTACACACAATGCCAGGTGCCAGTCGCAGCTGGGAAAAGGAGTGTTTCCCCTTCTTGCCAAACCATGAAAACTCCATGGCTAAGCTGTCCGCCAACAGCAACTTCAGCAGGCGCCTTGCACAAACTGCCGCTGTTGAGCCTCCCTGGCTAGAGAGTTCTTCAATCTAGGCATGGGTACAGGAAAATCTGTGTTGTTAATACAGCCTTTAACATTGGTGTGATACAGAAATCAAGGGTAATGTTCATTCTAGCTTACTCCACTGCACACCAGTGACTTTCAATGTGTAACGAAATATGACACGGGGGTTTTAGTGACTGCTAAATCACCTGCTGTAGCAATAAATGCATCTGTACGTTGTTTAATTAAGAGGTGCTCGCCTGGAATATAATACATTTTCTGTAGGCACCCATTGTGAGTGGAGCAGCTGGCAAGGCATTTGATTGGTGAGAAGAAAAAAAGAGGAACCAGTCATCTGACACAGTACACACGCTCCTCTCCTCAAACTACACCACAGAAAAAAAGGGGCAATGCTTTCATTCACACATTTCACTTTATGCCGCATGGCAACTCCAACCTTAGCCCACACCTCTGGGGAGGGGGGGGGGGAGAAAGAAAAAGAAGAAAGTAAAAGATTGTGTTCTGATCATGGTGCACCCACGGTACTAGCCAGGCTTTTGGTGCTATGGTGTATGGACTTCCAAACATCAATACACTGCAGATACACTTCTATAAATGAATATATATAAAAAGCTAAGCCCCGTTCAGCATTTTGAAACTTCATGCAGCAGTGCCTGCTGCATGGAGGATAGGAAAGCTTAGGACAGGCCGTGACGTCGTGTTTCGGTGAAGCCGCTATGCTATTCTTGCAGGTCGCCCCTTTTTGCTAATGTTTTGCACGCACATGCTACTCTTTCCACAATCTCTTTTGCCACTGCTGTCTGCTTTGTCTCCTTCGGCTGACCACTGGGTACTGGCTGGGCGGCTCAGAGACGTAGTGCCTTGATGGGTCAGCCTGCAGTGCTGTTGCTATGATGCAGTTGCCAGTGGCCTCCAATGTGCATGAAAAAACCATGCGACTTTTTCCACACAACTACCAATTCTCTCCTACTTTCCTGCGTAGCCTGCTGTGAAGACAAACTTTTGAAATAAGCACAATGTTTGTTTTTGAGTGGCATTCGGTTCAGGTAAGGGTAAATAAAATGCTTCAAAGGTAGGTTTCACGAGTGGTTCGATTTGCACATAGTTTGTGTATTTTTGTGAATCCCACAACATACGTTGTAAGTGGTCTATGCACTATTGTAAAAAAACTTAGCTGTACAGGTTATAGAGCTGTGACCCGAGAACTATGCAGGGAATTTTCAGGAGGACATCTAGACACTACCAGAGGAATTAAATACGTACAGAAAACGTTTGCTGCTGTATTACGCCCTATGCCCTATCCCAGCCAGAGTGGCCGCTTTTCAGATGGAGACGAAAAGCAAAAAACGGCTGTGTGTCAAAATGTCCGCACACATAAAAGATCCTTAGGTGGTCAAAATTAATTGATTGATTGATTGTGGGGTTCAACGCGCCGACGCAACGCAGGCGATGAGGCGCGCCGTAGTGGAAGGCTCCGGATTAATTTCGACCACCTGGGGATCTTTAACGTGCGCCGAAATCTCGTACACACGGGCGTTTTTGCTTTTCGCCTCCATCAGAAAAGCGGCCGCCGCGGTTGGGAATCGAACCCGCGACCTCGTGCTCAGCAGCGCAACGCCTTAGCCACTGAGCCACCGCGGCGGGTAAAATTAATCCCAAGCCTCCCCCTGCTACAGCATACCTCATAGCCCACATGTGGCTTCAGTGCACTGAAACCCCACAATCAATCAACTTGCCGTCTGTGTACCTGGCTCGTAGGCGAGAGACTAGAGATAAGTACTGAAAAAATGATACCCCCGGTAACGACAATGCTGCTTACAAAATGTAAAATAAAAGTATGAACTGTAGAGCCTGAAAAAGCGCACTGTTTTAACATGAATACCTTTATTACTGAAGTTACAATATTCACGTAACTTGCTCATTAAACCTAATGCATATTTAACCTTGACATAATACCTTTTCCATCACCCTTCACTCTCACTGCATCGTTCCATCATGCTACCTTTATTTGACAGCATTACATGTCCTGGTCTTGATTTAGGTTCTTAATATTGTATTAATGGCTTTTTACAAGGTTTACGGTTTCTCTCCTTTCCTTTTTTCTGCCCTGCACACCAATTTCAAACTAAAAGCTACATTCTCATTAAATGCAGCAAAGCAAAATATTCACCTTTTCACAGGCAGAAACGAAGCAAGCTGCACAGAACTAGCTCAACTGCTCCTGCCTGAGGGGAGCAGGGCTTTATAACCCTCAACTCGTGGACAAATTTCTGTGCAATGCAGTAACAACTACAGAGCCGAACGACACTGTTTTGCTGCGCAGCTGGACGCAGTCCAACAAAAATATTTTGGTGGGCATAATCTAAGCAATTTAAAAACACTGCTTATTGCCTTCAATAGATATTGCCAATAAAGTGACAGTCAGAGTTTGTAAAACAGAGCAATAAATGTAGATTTTTGGGCTTCTTGTTTGCCGTGTTTGCCACTGGCATCGCATAGGTTCTGGTCAGGAGAAAAAAAACACGGTGTTCTTTTTGACAGCAGCTTTCTTCCCATACAGCAGCTCGAAACTTTCTTCACCCCACTGAATTTACTTGAGAACAAAAAGCTGTCAAAACAAACGAAGCGAGTGGCCTGCAAAATGTGGGCCCAAGTGACACTGACGCAACTGGGACTCTCCATCATTTCCGCATTTCATTCGGTTAGCCGAATGAGCCTGGCGTAAGCTGGCGTAAGTGAGCCAACGGTCGCATGTCTCAAGACGAAGGTCTTGAAATGGTAAAACGGCTTCGTTTGGCAACTGGAAGACCAATTGAAGTTGTGTAATGACAAGAGTGCAGCGGTATGACAGTTTCACCTTCAACGCACTCAACACAATCCAAATGAGATTTTACTTTGTGCCATAGTGGGTGCGTGCTGCTCTTTCGTTATATATGCCTGTACTATTCAAGCACGTTGCAGCCCCAGCCCCAGCAAGTTTCAGCCCCAGAAGAGTTAGCATATCAGAGAATGCCTTCGAAACTACATATAATTCAAGTTAATTCATTGATGGTGCAGAGCTGGACGCTACCATCCGTACAGTAAATGATTAAGTAGCTCCGAGTTCTCCAGTAAAAGCATTGGCTTGTATTGAGAAACAAATGGGGTGTAGGGGAGGAGATGCCAATATGCCTGCATCAGTGAGCGTGGTTCAGTGCATTCAACTACGGATCTCACACAAGGAAATGATCTGTAGCAAATGCATATCTGTCACGCCAGAACTGAACTCAAAACCAATTTATCAGTCAATACACTGGCGCAGTAACACAAAGAAGTTTGCTCTCCCCTGTAGCCTCCTTTCCATTGGCACAGAAAGGTGTCCCCTAGTACTGTAGTCTGCACAAAGGATCTAGACACTGTACTGCACAGGCTAGGACTTTGGTGGCAATGATCTCTGGCACATAACTAGTAGGAAACTGTTTTAATGGCCCCCTAAGAAATACCAGGGGACCACAGGGGCAATTACATGATTATGAATATGGTCGTGAACTTCGCGGAGTGCCTTTTTGCGAACATGCGGCTTTGAAGTAACCTTCGGCATGTTTTGAAATCTACCGCAAACGTGCGCGGCACCGCTGACATGCCAGCTAAATGGCTAAAAAAATTGTAGAAATTACAGAATGAGAACACTGATGGGCATTTCAGAAACGAGCACAGGCAACGGCCCACTTCTAATCCATGCCACGCACACACTAGTCTTCAAAACGTGCAATGGCAGATGTAGAAAGGCTACATTTAGACAAAAATACAAGGCGGTTAAGGACACCAGTAGGGCAGCATGCGTGCTCCTCCGATCGCTCTACGCCTGACAACGAATTAATTAAAAAGTGCGTTTATGTCAGAGCGCGAAATTTTTCGCGTACTGGTCTTTCGAGCTGAAAACTTGTGACGTCTACGATGCTAAGTCGAACGTGGGCGCATAATTGCTGTCATGACGGGATGCCGCCTTCAGAGAACGAAAACCAATTACACAGAAAAATGCACTCTGAGAAAATTCAAAAACGTATTTCAAAAATAACGGCACAACTGACACTGACAAAAAGGCTCTGCTGTGGACTTCAAAATACCAAGAAATGTGCACACTCGTTTCTTATCACCTCGCCTAAGCCAAACACAGATCAACAAAGAACTAATACCACACAACGACACAACATATACCACTACGCACGTACTTTCTTGAACGGCAGTCCTTTCCAGGGCTCACGGGCGGCGGCGTCCATCCCACAGAGCACGGGAACAGAATGAAAGCCGTACGTTTCCTTCTCCGAACTTTCCCAGCCCTCACGGCCCACGCAACTGGGTTATAAAGATAATATGACTGATATCGCTGATATGACTGTATAGTTGGTATAGTTTCAAAATCTTGGGATAACGGTACAACAACGAACAAAAAAAAAGCAAGTCAATGTTGCCAACTGGTTACAGCAAAGTATAGAACTGTTGTTAGCTTTATATAACGCGTTTTTGTTTCGACAAATTGTTAAATGATAAATTTTTGCCTTTCTGGACACAATTTGCCATATTGTTTTGAATGTGTCATAACACTAAGCTGCATAGCAACCATAGTTGCATAGCAACGAGGGCTAGTACCAGCTGGAACTAAAAATTAAGTTCTTAATACATAACTATAGTTATTTCAACCGTATAATTGCTTGAAATAAACCGTAATAATAAATTTTGACAAAATCAAAACCATACATTTATTTTATTAGTTTTGTTACAATGGCAGCTGGTGGCTTCTTTTTGAGAAGCCGTAGCCGCGTAGCCGGCCATGCTGGCCGTGGACGCCATGGAGGAAGAAAAAAACTTTTCTTTCCTCCATGGTAGACGCGGAAGAATGGGAAGAATGGTCGTCGATAGCAGTAGGATTTCTTTCTCTGTGGTAGTGCCTCTAGTGTGACAGTTCATTAAGAGTGAATATTTGCTGCTAACTACTGCAGCTAATCCTTATTATATTTGCGTGCGTGCGCCTCGTTACTGGGGCCGTCAAAATGCACAAAAATGACGCCCGAAGACGCTGCTATGTGGTGTTCAAAACGCGGATTTTGTGGTGCGTGCTGGCGGTGTGATGCTTTACCTGTGGTCCGCCCAAGTTGTAGCAGAAGTGTGCGCTTGAAAAAGTCCTCTGAAGTAGTCGACAATCTGCCACCGAGTCGCTGCAATGGGCGGTCATCATTTTCCAGGTGGGTAAGTTTATTTGGGTGTCGTTTACAGGCAACATTTTGCGGCGTGTATTGCTTCACTCGCACAACTGTGAGGAAATATACATCAAAAATTAAAGACGAAATCGACGTGAAGTGTGTAAAGGGCCGTCCAGGCAAGAGGGAGACCAGCTGATTAGACGTCATCTGCAGTTCTGGGACTTGGTGTATAGGTTCCACCCGTGCTGCATTTTCTGGTGGCAGTGTTTAGCGTTCTGTCTGGGAGGAATGCGCTAGGCACTACCAAAAATAAAACGTTTGCGTTGCTGATTGAGGAGGCGACAGAACGAAAGGCCACCACTGCGGGTTTCCCTTTTTTTTCGTCTTGCGTCCTCTACTCTGGCCCTTACCAGGTACTACATTTAACTGCTTAGCTTCAGTTACACCTGTTGAAAACAAACTGACTTAGCAAGCAGCATTTTCTGCCACGAAGATCGAGTGACAAGGAAGGTTTCCGTCTGCAGTAATACCAGTATCGTTTTAATTCATGTAGAATGCAGCCACATGTTTATCACAACTAACACGGCGTGATTATAATAGCAGGGGTGTGCCTAGAGTCTCGTAATCATGCTCCGCCACTTTGGCGGCCCAATTGCATGTCAGCAGTTACAGCGGCCAATGTGCATAATTTTTACTGCGGCGTGCACTGTTGCGGCACACTCAGCGTTGTGCTGTGTGGTCCTCATTTTGAATCGGTGCACTTACAGTGACAACGGCCAGTAAGAAAATGAGTGATGACTGTTGTGCGGTTTTAAAAAGTGTTGCAAGGTTGACTCTGTAGTTATATGCCTCCTGTGGATGCAGTTGGTGTTCGGTGATTTGTCGATTTTTGTATTTCAAATGAATGGGCAAAATAATCATGTCAGGAAACTGTTAACAGTGCAGTGATATATAAACAATGAACCCTTCTCTGCCAATATAAAATTGTGGCCCTCGCAGATTGCTGTGCCTCTATTTTACTTTGCTACGTGAAAAATTACCTTTTGAGGAGCTGTGATGCTGCCATGTATTTTGGTTAATAGTGTCAACTGGGTGCATTAACAGCTGTCGTTACACCGAATGCACAGGTTGTAGTACACACATTTGGTACATTGATTTCAGGTGAACATGGCAGTTGCAGAATGAACTCGAAAGTGCCTTTCCCACGTTGTACTTGCTTTCATCTTTTGTCTGGTCTCCATACAAGCTATATGTTTTCTTTCCTGCTCGTGAAGTAAAATGTAGAACTTCATATATCTGGATGTCAAAATGCCATCTTATGACAGCTGTTGTTCTGGAACAAGCTAGCAGTAAATGGCTGGCTGTGCAGTGACAGCTGATGCACTATTCTCTGATTGTTGCTCCTGTAGGTCCTTTTGCTTTAAAAAGCAGGAGCGTTAGAAGACATTCTGTTCACCTCGTTAAAGGTTATAAAGAAACAAGCAATATTCAATTCGGTCCTTACTTCCGAGCGGGCAGCAGCACTGGCACTTCATTCTGCACTTCCTTGTCATCACTGAGAGTGACTTGCTTCGCACTTCTTACTTGAGGAATGATGGCCTTAATCGTTAGTGCACCACTCTCCACTGCACTCGCATCCACATTGACGTAATCCACAGACAATACTGTGGTGATGCTGTTGGGCTGAGCCGCCACTGATGAGTGCTGGCCACCCGCTTCTACTACATGTCAGGCCACAAGCGAAGAATAAACGGGGACCCCAGTTTGGGTTTATGGTGCTGTAGCGTTTCGATGTGTCCCTTCTCATTCCTTCGCAGTCGCGACAATACATTTTCTATAATGTCTGTCATAGAGGCAGCGATGCAATCTTTGGGAGCAGGCTGGTCATCATTACCTAGTGGGAGAATCTTTAAAAACGGCAGACTGCTCTCAAACTTCAGTCAGTTCCTGGCAGTCACAAAACAGGCTCCTCACTGCCAGTCAGAGCACTTAGGGCATTATAAGCAGACTGTGGTAGTTGAGTGGTACCTGTGTAACTCTCTTCAGATGAACGGTTTTTCCTGCATGGAACCTTGCTGTTGTATATTTTTTCAAGTGGGAAAGTTGATGAGGAGTTTGGGTGCTGCGCTGTGAGTATTTGGACAAATTTAGTGACTGGTATTGCCTGCATAGACCACACTGAAAAGTTTTCATTGCCCGTGCAATCGCCAAAGGCTGCACATAACTGAATGGTAGCACAAAAAGATAGATTTTGGCTTCGGTCCACTGGAGGAAACGTTATTTACTTAACTGTGTTAAAAGAGAAAGATAGATAAATGATGTGTCAAATTGCATAAAACAGGTACACAAGAAACAGAAAGGCCAAAAAATGCATAAAAAAATTGCGTTGTCATCATTTATTTCGTGGGAAATAAGGCTCCACTTGTGTCTCAAAAATGGTTCTTGCTTCAAAAGAATTGCATATCAAAGAAGGCTCATTTGAGTCCCATGCACCTAATTTTTTCCACAAAAGTTTTAAATGTCGCATATACTGTTCACATCTTTCAGAATCAGAATTAAATTTCCAGCGGGTGTGTTGGGGGCCACCCAGACAAAAAGCGGCTCAGTAACCACTTGAGGGGACCTGGGGGCCCGTACAAAGCAGCAGGCCTTCACAAATACACAGCAAAGGGGTAAATTCCTAAAATGCAGACTGGAGATTCTAAAGCGTATGTAACAGAAATAGGCACACCATTGTTTCTTTAAAAGACTTCTTCATACAACAGTATATGACCTTGTAATAGTGATATTCGAAGTTTATATAGCAACTCTTTTTGACAAACAAGAAAACGACATTTTGGCAAACTCACGCATCAAAACAAACATAAACCACACTGAGCATTCCGGAACATTTCTGTCAATGGTTTAAAAAGTATTCGTGCACTTGACGTGGAGAGAGTGCATTGATGTTTCTTTTCCCGCCTTCCAACATGTTGAGTGGAGAAGGCAAACGGTATGCTAGTAATTAAAAATTGTAGTTAGCCCGGTGGTGAGGAATAAGCCACTTGTCAGAGCTGCGGGTGTGAGAGTCAGTGTGTTGTACTGTAAGTTGCGAAAATGTTCTGATAAAATGCTGTAGTTTGTGATTAAATAACCAAAAATGACACAGTCAAAAATCGCACAAGTTTGTCACACTATTAATTACTATAATTCTATATTTAAGACAGAATCCTTGTGTTGTGTGCAAGTTCGGTAGGTTTGCGATGCAACGATCTGCTCTTTTCTGTGGGCGATAAATTGTATGAATATTTTTCTAGTGTACTTGTACCTAGACCAGACTGCAATAATTCAAGTGTGACACAAATAATGTGCGATAAATCTCTAGCTTTGCTTTTTCAGGCATAAAATGACAACACCGTGGTAAAGCGCCCACAGTTGATGACAGAGATTTGGTCAATGATTTAATGTGATGTTGCCAAGACATATCAGACCTTATTAAGACCCTTGGAGAAGCCAAACCTTAATTTAAAGTCTTCGAGAAGCCAAGTCATATGAACACGGTGAAAAAAAACATGCATCAAAAGGAACCTGAGAGTGTGCTTCCATAAAAATTATGCTTGTTTTTCTCGTCATTTTCAGGAAAAAAGGTGGAACGCGGCGAGTACCAAGAAAGAAAACCGCCCTGAAGTCTGCAGAAGACTCATCACAAACCTAAAACCACTTACGGGCATTTGGTTAGTTGCTCCAGTTCTTAGGTTCAGAAGCAGTCAACGTGCAAGTTCCCGCAATCCAAGTGGGGGGTCATTGCACCCAACCATATATGCCGGGCCAATCTTAGAGCAGTAGGTAACTATGGTGGTGTGGCACAGTCAGCGCGGCCACTGTAATAGCTCAGCTTATTTTCAGCACACTGCAGCAATATATCTTGGTGTGCTCTCACTTCAAACTCATTGGTCATGTGTACTCTGCGTAAAGTGCTCATAATCTGAGGGATATGCACCAAACTTTCATAATGGGAATGGGCTTCAACTTTCCGGAGCTCTCAGAAGTGACCAACTGAATGCCCCATCAATATTACACTTAGGCACACCAAGAAATTGAGAGTGAAATAAACTACGAGAGATTTAACAAATATATCAGTGCTCATGTGATTTCTTTTGGTAGCACTGCTGCTGTTGTGGGTGACGTTACCGCAGGTCGAAGGAGCAGTTACCAACTTTGTTTGACCCTTTAAGCCCAGAATGTAAAATGCATTATCTCAGCATGAAAGTGCTTTAATTCGCATAGAAATTAGCTCGATTTGAGTCCTATTAACAACTCTAAGCTGATCACCATATAGTAAACGCCTAATTCACAAAGTGCAGTTAATGTAAGCCAACAACTTGAGTCTGCGGTGATTTCCTGGCACTGTGACATGCCAATGCACCAATATGTAGAAGCACAGCACAGCTCCCACTGTTCAATATTGTTGATTTCGGATTCTTGTAATAAGCATTTTAATGGCACATAAAATTCTAAGCAGTTTCGCTTTGCTCCGTCTCACAATTAACCAAAATTGTTTTGAACATACTTTTTGTCTACAGCTGCGGTGTAGATGCAATTCAAAGTGCTGTTGTAGCCTATAGTGCACACAGTTAATGCATGAAATAATTGTAATATACTTGATCTAAGTAATTTTTCATCACTGCTTTAATAGGCGACAACGTGAGTTTGCATTGGAGGGTTTTTTTCATTGAGACCATGCGCTCCGTTAACTTGTTGAGATGTGGCATAGGGTTTATGAAATAAAAACCATATTTGTAGACTATAAGTAATGTCTTCTGATATTTTCCATGCAACTTTGGTTCATTTTTACTCATTTTTATATTTGCAAAGATATAGGTTTGTGCCATCTACACTTTTGGAATAAGGCAAGTATCTTGTGCTTAATTATGCTGGGGCAGCAGCCAGGTATTACATTGCGCCTACGTGCTTTTGTTGAAAGTATGTGTATAGTCTTCAAAACTTTTCCAGAAATTGAAGAGGATTTGACTTTGATTCGAAACTGCCTGCACACTGTTGTATCTCCTTGCATGCCCTGCCGACTACGCCGGAGGCACCTCGAAGTAAACCGCATTCGCTGTGCCCCGAACAACACTGAATTTTTATTAGTCCGTGATGAGTATATACAATGCTTGTGCCAGCTGACGTCACAAGGCGCTTGCCTAGCGCCATCTAGATTACATAAACACAACTGTTCAATACAACATTTCCCCCCCTCAAAAAGAGTCACTAACAAGTAAACAACTGGAACTTCTAAGCACTTAATGTTACTGATAGTCTTTAAACCACGATGGTGGTCTTCTTTGCCTTGTCGACCGCCTCAGTTCTGGAACGTCCCTTTCAACTGGTGTCGGAACAGATGGCTGTACCGGTTGTTCCTGGTTTTCCTGCTGAGGCTCGCCAAGCGGTGTTGCTGGTTCCGGCGAAGAGGTTCTTGCAACTGGAGGTGGTGTAACTGGTCGAGGGCAGGGTACCAGCCGATTCCGATTCCAGGTGCGGCCATCGTCAAGCTTGTAGGTGTCTTGGCCGCATTGGTCAACAATGGTGAACGGGCTTGAGTAGCTTAAAGCGCCCTTAGGCACGTGACCTGGCAACTTTACTCGAACCAGTTGACCTGCTGCTAGCGGAGAATGCTTCGCAGCTCGTCGACGATCAGTGTAGGTCTTACTTGCTTGTTGCTTCTGTGCTACTCTGCTGCGGACGGATTTCATCGCAGCCTGAGGGTCTTGGAAAAACTGTTTGCCTGGCGCTCCCACAAGATCAAGTTTTGTTCTGGGATGACGGCCATGAAGAAGGACGGAAGGCTTTACTCCTGTGGTGGCATGCGGCGTGAAACGGTAGACTCCCAGGTACTCGGTGATAGCTTCCTTCAAAGGCCGACGTTCTCGTGTGCAGACTTGAATGTACTCTTTGGGTACCCGATTGAACCTTTCCACCTGGCCGTTAGCCTGCGGGTGGTAGACTGCTGAATACGCATGAGTGATGCCGCGTTTCTTGAGAAAACTGTCGAACTCGGAGGCTGTAAACTGAGGACCATGGTCTGTCACGATCTCGTCTGGATATCCTTCCCTGCTGAAGATGCTTCGCAGAAAGGAGATGACTGTTGCAGCAGTCACTTTCGCCGAAAAAACAAACCTCCGGCCACTTGCTGAAGTAATCGATGGCCGTGATGGCAAAGCGACAATCTGCAGGCACATTGGAAAAAGGGCCCACAATATCGATCCCTAGCTTCTGCCATGGTGCGGATGGGAATGCAACTGGCTGCAGAGGGGGAGTCGACGGTTTTGCAGACTTGTCAACTGATTGGCATACCCCGCAAGATGCAATCAATTGCTCTACTTGCTTGCACAGAGCAGGCCACCAGTATTGTTCACGCAGTCGTTGCTTTGTCCTTGTTATTCCTGGATGGGACTCGTGGGCTGCGTCAAGAAGCCGCGATACGAGGGACGAAGGTACGACGAACTTGTCTCCTCGCAGCAGGAGGTCTCCAACGACTGAAAGCTCAGTCCGTACCCGGTAGAACGGAATTTCCTCGGCAGGCAACATCTTCACTGCAGGCCATGTCGAAGTCGCCCAATTTTTGACCTGTTGAAGCAGCGGGTCCTGCATGGTTAGAGTGACAAACTCCGCATGAGTAACGCATGTTGAGACCACACAAACGCTCTCCCCGCTCTCGTCCTCCTCCACAGAACCCGGGAGGGGCATCCTTGAAAGAGCATCAGCCACCGTATTCTTATCGCCCTTCTGGAATTCAATCGTAAAGTTGTATGCCAGGAGCCTGGCATGCCACCTTGCAATTCGGAATGGACGACGACCTACTCCCTTTGTACTCAGGAGTGTGACCAGAGCCTGGTGGTTCGTACGTAGTGTGAATGGGCGACCCCAAAGGTATACTCTCCAATGTTCACAAGCCCACAAGCAAGCAAGGGCTTCTAGTTCCCCAACGGAGTACTTTTGTTCCTGTGGTGTAAGCCTTCGAGAAGCAAAAGCAATTGTTGCAAGGTCATCGCCTCTTTCTGTTGCAACACTGCTCCTAAACCAATGGATGAGGCATCCGTAGTGACAATAATGTCACCTGCAGGATCGAATAGCTGTAAACATCCTGCGGCCAAGGAACTTCTTAGCTGCTCAAAACAAGCTTGTCTCGCATCATTCCAAGTGAATGTGGCATTCTTCCGTAGCAACTCGCGAAGAGGCTCGACAAGCACCGCATAATCAGGCACAAACTTTGCGTAATAGCCTACCATGCCCAAAAATGAGCGCAGGGTACTGCTATCTCTTGCTGCTGGCGCAGCCTTGATAGCGTCGATGTTGCTTTGCAAGGGGCGTATCCCGTTGGAACTGATCCTGTGACCAAGGAAGTCTATTTCTTGTACATTGAAAATGCATTTGTCATTCAGCTTCAGTCCCGACTTTGAAATCAAATGCAAAACGTGTTTCACATTCTTGAAGTGTTCCTCTTGTGTGCTTCCATACACAATGACATCGTCGATGTAGCACAAAGTGTTTTTGCAGTTCTGCAAAATAGTGACCATCATTTTCTGGAAAGCTGACGGTGCCGATGCAAGGCCGAAACAGACGCGTTTGAATCTGTACAGTCCACTATCGGTTATGAAGGTAGTCAATTTCCTGCTTTCAGGGCTCAGCAGTACTTGGTGGTATGCGGCTGCTAAATCAGTCTTGGAAAGGTACCTTGCACCGCGCAGTTTGTGCAGTAGTTCTTCCGTGTGCGGCAGTGGAAATTTGTCAACAACAACCGCTTTGTTCGGTTCGCGCAGATCGACACAAATCCTTATCTTGCCGTTTTTCTTTTTAACTGCTACGATTGGCGATATCCATTCAGACGCATCAACCTTTTCTATGACATCATCTTGCTCAAGGCGCTCCAGCTCTTCGCGTACCGGATCTCGCACCGAAAATGGCAATCGTCGTAACTTAACAGCGACAGGCGTGATCCCTTCTCTTATCTTGACCTTGTGAACAAACTTTGTTGCCAGTCCCAACTTCCCATCGAACAAATGCGAAAATTGGCAAAACAGTTCAGGATCAAGGCCTTGTGGCGCTTGCGCGATGTGAGTGCATTGCAATGACATACCGTCGATATGCAGGCGCAGTGCTTCGATGGCGTCGATGCCGAGGATGTCGGTACCTCCCTTGACGACATAGAAGAGTATCTCGGCATGCCGACCCTGGAAGATGACTGGGCGCCGTGAAACAGCCCTCTGTGCTTATTCTGCGGCGAGAAAAATCGTAAAGCGACGCTGATGTCGGCTGCATAGGAGGGCATTTCACCCTTGAATACGTGGTGGTCGACAGAATCGAGACCGCAGAGCCCGTGTCTACGAGAAAACTTATGGGTACATCGAGCACGACGACTTCTGTGTGTATTCCTGCATTGCTCTGCCGGGCGAGAAGCAACACGTTGAGGTCGCCGGCTGTACTGCAGGTATCGACTTCTCGGACAGTGAGGGCCCGCTCGTCTGGCATGCCGCTCCTACAGACACGCTGAAAATGTCCTCGTTTGCCGCATTTACTGCATGTTTTATCACGCGCCTTGCATGACTTGGAATCTGCGAAATGCCGTGAAGACCCGCAACGAAAGCAAGACTTGTGCTGCTCCGGCAGCGGTAATCGTGATTCTGTACGGCATGGCGTCTGACGTTTTTCCACCTTTTGGATGCTCGCAGCCGATGACTGCAGCTCAAGTGAGTATTTCGTAGCTTCTTCGATATTGTTTGCAATAGCCAGCGCACGTTCGAGCGTCAGTGAAGTGCCCTCTAGAAGTAGGCGTTCCCGAAGAACATGGTTGCACGTTTTCGCTACAAGTTGGTCACGATAAAATCGTCAACTTGCTCACCGAAGGCGCAACTCGATGACAGCTCGCGCAACGCCGTGACGAACGCTGCGGCGGTCTCCCCGGGCAGTTGTGTGCGTTGTCCGAACCGATGCCGCTCTACGACGACGTTCGTTTTGGCCGTGAAATAGGCGTCCAATGCAGCCACCGCAGCCTCGTACTCGTCGCTGGTGCTGCTTTCTTCCTTTTCCGCTGCAGGCGGCGTCGACGGCTTCTGCTCCGGTAATGCGTAGTAAACGCGTTGTCCTTCCACCCCCCAGACAGTGCAGCAACAAAGCTTTCCGGAGCGCAGGAGTGTGGGCGTCACTCCCCGATGCTAGGAGATAAGTCTTGAAAACGCGATGCCACTGCGTCCAAGGAATTGCCGGTTTCCCCGGCGTCGGCAGGAATTCGGGCGGTTGGTGCAGGCTCATAGCTCCCCGCGTTCGGTTACTTCACCACTCGTCGCCAACTGTTGTATCGCCTTGCATGCCCTGCCGACTACGCCGGAGGCACCTCGAAGTAAACCGCATTCGCCGTGCCCCGAACAACACTGAATTTTTATTAGACCGTGATGAGTATATACAATGCTTGTGCCAGCTGACGTCACAAAGGCGCCTGCCTAGCGCCATCTAGATTACATAAACACAACTGTTCAATACAACACACACTTATATGCTTCTATGCAGAGGTTGTGCTCATGGCTAAGTGAACTCGCTTATTTAATGTTAGGACAGGTCAGCGACATGCAGTTAGTATTAGAAATGTATGCGTTGTCACAATTAATTAGACGTCTAAAATAGGTTATTGATCGGTACGTTCGTGCTGTACGAGAAACATCTTAGGTACGTTGGTAAAATATATCTAAAGATTATCCAAAATGGAAGCACCAGCAACGTATTCCTAACATCCCAAATTTTTGATCACAACTTGTACGTACCTGGGATGTCCACTAGATATTTTGCTGGCACATAGACATTTAGATTTTTGTGGGACGTCTAGGAGATGTCGGTGGTTTGCTGGGACCCCTCAAGACGATGAAGAAGAATAGCAACAAGCAAAGCTTGATAACGAGCTTCATCTATACATCGAAACACTGGAACAGAAACCAGGTGTTATAGTACTACAAGAAACCAACGAGAGGCCCAAATTGGCGGGGTACGTTACGTATACGGACCCAAGTGAAAAGAGCACGGCGACCTTGGTTACAAAAAATGTAGCGGCAACACAACACATGACAACCCAAAGAGGGTGCGAACACGTGCTAGTAGAAATTCACAGCAGGGATATAGGCAGCAGTAAAAACATATTCATAATAAATGCCTACTGCCGACCGTCTAAAAAGGACGTGGACATCGAAGGCACCATGCTGGATTGCATCCGAGCAGCAAAAGCAAGACCGACGCTGATATTAGGCGATTTTAACGCCCCACACACGCAATGGGGATACAAATTCCAGTCGAGAAGGAGAAAGCACCTCATGAACGCTATAGAAAAACATAACGCAACAATACTAAACGAGCTGAAGACCCCCACCAGGATAGGCACGAGCCGGCCAGAGACACCACGCCGGACCTATCACTTCTGATAGGAGACGTGGACGTCACCTGGACCAATCTAGACACTAACCTCGGATCAGACCATGACATCATCTCCTTGAAGATCAGGGGACAAGACTTCAGGGCAAAACTAGGACAGGCCAGGATCACCGACTGGGATCGCCTCAGGAGTAGAACAGAGATTGAATACGAAGATGGTCAGGAAACTGGGAACTACCAAGACTGGGCCAAAAAACACCTGAACTGGGTGGAGGAATGTACCCAGAAAATAGCCACCACAATACAAACCCCATATGTGGACAGCAAGCTGGCTCACATCTGGGAGGCGAGGCACGCGCTAACCAAGAGATGGTAACGGCAAAGGCGCAATAGAAAGCTACGAAAGCGCACACACGAGCTCAATAGGCAGGCGGCAGAATACGCAGCCCAGCTCTGTAAAGAAAATTGATTAAGGATATGCGATGGGCTCCAGGGAACCCTGTCTGCGAGGAAAACATGGAGCCTCCTACGGCACCTCATTGACCCTCTTAACACCAAAAGTGCGATCAATCGAAATCTTTTAAAGGAGACAGCAAGCACCTGATAGAGGTGCTCAAAGACAAGTATTTGAAAACGGAAAAGTCGGGAGCACCGATACCCGGATACGAGGGAAGGGAAAACCTGGACTTGGACCAACCCTTCACCGATTTGTTACCAACCCTTGTTACTTGTTATCAACTTCAACCTTGTTACCAACCCTTCACTGGTTACCAACCCTTGTTACCAACCCTTGTTACCAACACTTGTTACCAACACTTGTTACCAACACCAACTTGTTACCAACTTGTTACCAACACTTGTTACCAACCCTTCACTGGTAACAGTGATTGATGAGAGCAACCAAGCCAGCGCCCCAGGGAAGGACGCCATTACCTACAAACTGCTGAGGAATCTCAGCGACGGTAGTCGAAGTGAGCTCTTAGGATATATAAACAAGACCTGGAACGAAGGGTCACTGCCCAAAGAATGGAAGGAAGCAGAGGTACGGTTCATACCGAAGCTAGGCAAGACTCCACACGTCGATAACATGAGGCCCATCTCTCTGACGTCGTGTGTGGGAAAAGTGGTCGAGCGCATGATCCTGAAAAGGCTGCAGAGACACCTTGATGCCACTGATCAGATGCCGTCGTCCATGTACGGTTTCAGGGAACACCTGGGCACCCAGGATGTCCTCCTGTAACTAAATGAATTAGTCATCAAAAAGGCCAAGAACCAGACCCCGAGGGCAATACTAACCCTTGACCTCAAGGGAGCCTTTGACAATGTGACGCACGAGAGCATTCTTCGCAGTCTGAATAACACGAATTGCGGGGAAAGAATCTACAGTTACGTCAAAGACTTCCTCAGCAATAGGACTGCTATAATCCAGGATTGGGGGAGGAGAAGTCACAGCCTATAGCACTAGGGGACAGAGGAACTCCGCAAGGGTCCTGTTCTGTCACCGCTGCTTTTCAAACCTGGCGCTTCTACCTCTACCAGCATTACTAGAGAAAATAGAAGGAATAGATCACGCCTTTTATGCGGACGACATTACGGTCTGGACAGCGCAAGCGGGCTCAGAAGGGTGGATGGAGGAAACACTCCAAAGGGCAGCGGACACAGTCCAGGAATATGCAAGAACCTGCGGTCTCTGCTGCTCACCGCAAAAATCACTGTTATTAGTGATTCAGCCAAGACCCAAAAAGGCAGACAAGAGAAACATAAGCATAGTTATAGACGACTGCAGCATCACACCGACGACTCAGGTCACGATCCTTGGCCTAATAATACAGGAGAATGGTAAAGCCCGAACCGGCACTCAGAAAGCTCAAGAGCACATCGAACAAAATCATGAACATGATTAGGAAGGATCACAAATAGAGAAGAGGGACTCAAAGAAGAGGAATCCGTCAGGCTTGTCCAAGCCTTTGTGATTTCGAGAATCACCTACTCAGCTCCCTACCTCCAGCTTTCGAAAAACGAAAGGTACCAACTGGACACAGTTATTAGAAAAGCTACGAAGCTCGCGCTGGGCATTCCGATAACCTCATCCACCGAGAAGCTACTGGGAAATGGCCAAGCATAATACGGTCTCCGAATGATCGAAGCGCGCCTATCAACCAAAGGGTGCGACTGAGCCAAAACAAAAGCGGGAAGAGCCGTCCTAGATAAAATAGGATGGCAAGGAAGCTTATCGTCAAAACAAAGGCCCTATACCGCGCGCATGAGCCGAAACGGTGGATAGCAAACCGTTACCTCAAAACATGAAGCCGACAGAAACGAAGGAAGACGACAGGCTAGAGCGAAGACCCTAAACGAGTCTCTAATTAAAGAAACAGGAGTGACGTACACCGACGCCTCATTTCCCAGACACTCAATGAGAGCAACGATTGCAATAACAGGAAGGGACAGCTCATCACGTGTGCCTCAGTCATACACACCAAGCCCAGAGGAAGCTGAGGAAATAGCAATTGCCGTAGCGTTCACCCAACCAAAAGCGACAAAATAGTCAACGGACTCCCAAAAAGCGTATAGGAACTTCAGAAAGGGTGGTTTCTTATAAGGCATGAGAATCCTCCAAAGGAAAGTACCACCAAGCACCAAATAGAGCTAATATGGGTGCCAGCCCCTCTTCGGTTGGGGAGGGCAATGAAATTTGCCCACCAACCAGGCCTGAGAACTAATCAGCCGGGCAGAGGGGCAGGAACAGCTACCCATAACGAGCTACAGGGACATAGTCAATCACTATAAAGACGGGAGGAAGCGATATCCTGAACCACACCATTCTCTAAGCAGAGCGCAGCAAGTCGTATACAGACAGATCCAAGCCGGGTCGTTCCCCCACCCTTGCCTCCGAAACAAGTTCTACCCGGATAGATATGAGAAAGAATGTCCCAACTGCAGACAACTGGGCACACTCCAGCACATAATAGGAGAGTGCAATTTTCCCAAGTTTACCCCTCCTCCCCTCCCCCCCTCCCCTCACATTAACCCTGAGCGATGGGAGACCTTCTTGTCCAGCCCTGCCCTGGAAGAACAGATCGCGCTGATCACCAGAGGACAGGAGTACCTGGAAACATATGGGGCCCGAGAAGAGGGCACCACCCCATCAAGCGCCTAAACGGCTCTAGAACGCTCAATAAAGTTTGTTCTCTCTCTCTCTCAGACCTAGAAGCCCAACGGAAGATTATCAATCAAGCTCAGGCAGATGCCAGGTCACAAGGGATACTGGCTGACTCCTAGCAACGGTTTAAAAAAAACCATTGATTGATACTAAATAAATGTTTTCGTCATCATCATCAGCATCATCATCAGCATCGTCGTCGTCGTCATCATCATCTCATCATCATCGTGAGCCCTAGCACACCGCCTCGGCAAGCTAATAGCGTCCAATACGTGTCGTAGAGTGGGCAAAGGAGTTTCAGCAGTCACTGGGTCGTAAGCATCCTCTGGCCCGTCCTGTGCGCCGGAAACTAACTGTGCGACTTCTGGAAGTGCTTAGTTTTTATCTTGCACAGCTCCGTAGAAACAAAGCTGGATGCCTCGTTTGTTTTCCTGGCATGGTTTAATAACCTTTGTGCCGTTCTGCCGAAATACATCAATATCTATCCATTTCTGAATGTGTCTATCAGGAAATAGCTCGTTAAATCAGGAATAGCGCTGATGCTATTTCGCTAGTCAGAGTCACGAAAGCACTGCGCCGAATAGGCACCTGCGGGGGAATCTGGATTTGTTCGTTAGATCGGGGCATTCGTAAGATGGGGTTTTGTTAGAATAAGTGTTGACTGTATGGGTCCCTTATTAGGAAAGAAGGGTGGCTTTAGAAGGCCCCTGAATCACTTTTGTAAACTTTTTCCCAATGAACTTTTTCCCAATAAACTTTTTCCCAAACGCTCTCAGAGCGTGGCAATTGTAGTTCTTAAATCGCGCTCCTATCGAATTCGCAGTATACATACGGCGCGAGGAAACACACACAAAAGAGCGATAAACAACACGCGCGCTGACTCAACAGTGCCGAATGAAAGGGCGGAAGTGTCACACCGTCGATCGCCAAAATACAGAGGGATCATAAAGGCTTTTCAAATTCACCGAATGAAGGATGCATGTATCTGCAAACCCGCTTCAGCAGTTGGACAAGCAGAAATTGCCGTCTTGGAAATGTCATCCCAGCGGTCAAAATTGTGTTCCCCGTTAGATTGTGCCTTGTATGTGTTTGTATTTCTATTTTATTTTTCACGGTTTGCTCGTGTGTTTTTGTATTGCCTTGAACATTCGCAGAATTAACTTGATGAACAAATATTCAGTTGAGAGTCAGCGCTCGTCTCGACATGCCTGTTGCGTCCCCTCGTTCGCGCTGTATTCGCACCACGAACTCGTACCAGTTTGCCCAGCTGGCCACCGTGCTGCTTTATATCCAAACTCTTATCTTGGGCTACACAAAGCTCTTATAAGCGAGCTCACTCCTATATGTAATACCCTGCTACACTAGCGTCCGTATGTCATTTGAAAGAGATGCCATTTTACTCATATGCGAATGTGTGCTGCTCCACTGCGTTTTGAAATGCCATTTGGCTCAAATAAAATTCGAGTAAAATGAGCACCCAGAGAGACATTTGGGTTCTCAAATGCCATTTCTAGCACTCTCGCGCACAGGGTTCCATGTCAGCATAAACAAATACATTTCTGGAGTACCTAAAATAAATAAAATATTGTTAATTGTGGGACTTCGTTTACTTCTCGTTCACTTAAATCGTGATATCAAGATGTGATAATTCCGTACTCTCAGCGCCCGTGCGAGGAAGCGACAAACCAGTGTGGCCAGACAGCACAGAAAATCTCCACTGCGATTCAGAATTAAGTAAAAACCGTGTCAAAGCTTACGCTATTGATAATTTGATATTTTATGCCGAAGACTTCCGATAAATTTGATTCTTTGTTTATTGTGTAAAAAGAGAACTCGACAGCAGCAGCGCCATGTAGCACGGATGATTTTGAATGGCATTTGAACCACCCCATTCGAGTCAAATGACATTTAGTGTAAATGACATTCGGATCCTAGTGTAGCCAGGGTATTAGGACCACCTAAGCTGGACCACCAAGCGACACACAAACGCTTTTCTTAAACTTCGCAGCCCCGTAAAGACGAATATCAGCAGGTGAAGAACAGAAGCATTAGCTTATGCCTACCCTGGAGAGCAAGAAAGCCCTATACGACGTCCTAGCAGAACCCTGAGACGTGCGGAAAAAGCAAGCTCCAGACGCAGTCGGGTACCACAAGCCCAGCCAGGGCATCGTGGCCTTCGACCACCGTATATACGTCTACAGTCAAACGATGTACAGTCAAAACGGTGAGCCTTTGCTACTGATTCGGGAGAACTGTTAGGTTTGCAAGGGTTGTGAGGCCCGGTTTGGCTTAACAGTGGTTGGTCGCCGAAGGAGTATTGCTCTCCGCCCCATCATGTAGAGTTGACCCTTCATGGAGTATCTGAATCGGACGATGCATTTTCTGCGACAGGAGAAGGTTTTATTCGTGCCATCCCGAAGTTCTGTCAATTCCCAAGAGGGTAGTGATACGGTAGCTGCAATCGCTGACCGTGGCTCCAACCACTCTTTTTACTGTCGACAATGTCAGTCATGATCCACATCAGGATGCTGTGGACGATCCCCCGCCTGTTGACATCGAGCAATCATTTTCTCGTGTTTCCTGCAATCAGCTGCTGGGTAGATTGTCAGCGATGGTGCCGAATTTTCCAGTGAACACATCAACAAGATCACCGAAGTGGGGAAAATTCTAATGAACGTTTTGTCTGACTCTCAGAAGAAGATCAACGTCCCGGTACGAGAAAAAGTGATAGAAATGTTTTTTGATATGTAGAACGTGGTCATCGCTCTCTCTACACAGCGCTCTCGTGCCGAGGGTAGAATTAAAGAACTACGTACTCAGGTGGCAGACGCTAAACAGGGTGGGACACGGGGTTCACACTTGCCAGCACCGGCGCAAACTTCGTATTGCCGTGAACTATGTATGGGTTTGTTTATTTATTGTTTGTTTTACAGCCCGGCCACGACCGGATCCGTTATGTCTGTCGAAAGCGAAGCGCTTCTTCCATTCTTTATGTTTATGCCGCACGGGCTATCTCATTCAGATAAGCAGACTGTTTCACGCTAACCTCACTAAGCCCAGAATAATCTTCTTTGATCTACAATGTTGTGGATGTAAATCGACGGTTCCAGAAACACTTGCACCGAAAGGTCCTGCAGAACAGACGCCGCGGCATTCGATTCGACGACACTCGCCTGCGCAGGTCACTTTATTAACCGCTGCTTCGCCGCCTCTGTATTCTTTTGAGTTGTTAGGGGAGCACTAGTTCGCTCCAATAAACTTGTTTCTCTTCAAAGCAACTGCGTCGTCTTTGACTTCGTGACAATATGTGGACGTTCTCAAAAATGATCAAACGGCTCGGAGCACTGGGTCTTGGTCTCCACTTTCCAGAGGCAAATAGCATTCGTCAGTCCAGTAGCGTGCATCAGATCGCCGCATGCATGAGCGACCGCAGTCGTGTTCTTTTTCTTTCTCCGGTTCTGCTGTCTGCTCATCCGGGGCCTGATACAGTATCACTCCTCAAATCTACATTTGGTAATGACCCCTCAGGAATTGGAGTAAAACGAGCAAAATTAATCCCCACAAGATCGGGGCTGACCGTCGTGTCTGCCGACCGCACCTCCATAGATAACCTGGAAAAGGAACTCGAGAACCACTTGCAGTTAAAAACAGTGCTCAGAATTTCTCACCCGCCCCGCCGTACGCCTCAGTTCAAAATATATGGAGTGGATCCGAGTAAAATTCCTGGAATTTTGTGCATGTGCATGTGTTGGTTGCGTTTAGCTGTCGTCAGGGGTGTGATATAACACGGTTTTAACACCGTCTTCTTGAGAAGTAGAGTTGCTGGTACAGCACAGTAGAGTGCTTACCTTCCGGTACAAGGACGAGTGGATCCCGTTATTTGCGCTCGTTGGCATGTGGTCATGGTGGGCCATGAGATGTGCGAGCGGGGCCCCACCCGTATGTTGTTTGTGCGTGAGACAGTTCTCTGAATGCTTGGTCCGGGCAACGAAGTGAATTTTAAGTACGCTGCAAGCGCACACCAAGGTAACAGCAGCAGGTATGAACAATCTTTGCTGCGCATTGTGAAAGAACATTCGTTCGTCCGCGAGTGCGGAAAGGGACGATGCGGGCTTCAACTTGTCATTGCTACAGACGTAGGCGTATTTCTTGCTTTTTTGAAGTATTTGAGTGTCTTTTTCTCTTGTTAGAGTGATAGAATGATCCGGCATGAGTTTGTTGCTGTATTGTAGTTTTCATTAATTTTTCAGTTATATTTTCCAGTGTCTACACCCTTAGTAGGGTTGGTTGCCTCTAAGTGTCGAGGGGGAATTTCTCGCGTGTGTTGGGTATAAACAGAGATCGCTTTTGTGTGTCAAGTTGTTTAATGCTATCGCCTTTTTGGAGGTTATTGGGTAGTTTGTTGATGTCTTTTTGGTAATGAGACAGTTTGAAGTTTACATTCTGTGGGATTCAGTTTGCGTTTAGTGTTTGAGTTTGCGGAAGGCAGACTTTCTTTTGTGAGGATAATGAGGAGTTTGTTGTGGTATTTGCATTTGTTTGTTGTAAGTGTCTTTTGGGGACAATAAGGACTTTACGTTTTGTTCCTGTGTAGCGTTCAAGCTACAGTGCATAAGGGAATGTTGCATGCTGTGTTTTTCTATGCAACGAATGATATGAGTGACTTTCTTGGTTGTTTTATATTGGTTTTTTTAACCCGCGGAGAGAGTTTATGGTGTACGTACAGCTGGTATATGGACAACATTCTTGGTGGGCAGGTGTTATGTTCCGACATTCTTGGTAAGGAGGTGTTAAGTTCAGGCCCTCACTTATTAATTAAAACAGCCCGGCAGCTAGATCTTTCTCTGGGGTTAGCTTGTTTACCTGTATTGTGTTTGTTTCCCCGCCGGAAGAGCTGAGTTAGGCGCGAGGGGCGTAAGGAGGACCCGCGGAGGCTTTTGTTATTCGCCACGCCTTTGCGTCCACCCAACGAGAGGGCCCGGAGACGACGCATGTAAAGGCGTTGGTCACTCCATATTAGCTGAAAGCAATGTAAGCTTTTGAAGAAGGATGTCCTTGCGAGACGCCGGTGCAGGGGGACCGTTGACATTGTAACGACTGCGATTACCGCCACGAGAATCCCCCCCAGCGGACGGGAGCTGGAAGTCGGTCACGGGGACAAACTCTTGTTAAAGATGGGAAGAGGTCACCAGACACACTGTCTGTGACAGTTGCAGTTCTCAAAGTTAGTGGGCGAAGTTTGAGTTCGTCACACTTCTGAATCTGTTAATCGACCACATCGAGGGGAAATCCCCAAGGTGGAGTAAGTGTCTGTAAATGAAACTTTGACATCCACCTAAATATAGCCATACGGCTACAAAGGAAAGCAATACAGCTTTCTCGGAAACTTCGCAGTTGAAGAAAACAAAAAATCCTGGACCAGGACGAATTTTTCTTCAACTACGAAGTTTCCGAGAAAGCTGTATAGCTTTCCTTTGTAGCCGTATGCTGCATTTAGGTGGATGTCAAACTTTCATTTACGTCTGAACCTGGTGACTTGGCGGCTAGGATCCTTCAATAGGTAGGCGACCATGCTTTGTTAGGAGCTCCACGTGTTAACAAAGGAAATTAATTCTGGGGCACGGAGCATAAACATAGGCGTACACGGCAAGACAATACGTTAGGACGTGTCGCCCTAGAGCCGATTCCCGGAGTTGGGTCTGCTTTTAGTTGGTTAGTTTTCATTTCTGTTATATTTGTGTTTCACCAATACCTTTGGGTTTCCGTATGAGCATAGGAAGTGGGTCATGGGACTATTTTGTGCCCCCGCCTTGCTTTGTTTATTACGGTGGCCAATCAGTGGCCTAGTGTGGTCCAATCAATGAGCCATCCTCACTCCCAAGTTGTGACGTCCCTTTTGTGGGCGGGGTTTGGTTGGTAAAACAGAGAAGTTTGATGTTTTGGTAACAGAGAGACAGCAAGCAGAGGTGGAGAGCGGCGAGTTCCCGCTCCACGCGGGACGTGCCCGACCTCTTGTTTGCGATCACGAACGATGGCTTGCAAATACCTAGTGTAAGTAAAGTGTACATATTGTACATTTTGAGTTTTCTTGGAGTAGACCGTCGTCGGCTATGAGCCGTCGGCCAACGAGCCGGCAAGCCGTCGTTTCTTCTGCTCATATTTTCGATCATCGACACTTCGGGGACCAATCCAACCTTCGTGTTTTAACTGTGCGGACTAGGAATCCTTTTGTGGGATTGTATTGGAACATTATTGTGGCAACATTTGCACTTGATTATGTGTGTAGGTATGTTTTAGTTAGAGGTTTCGTTCTTCATAGATTTGTTGCTGTTTGTTTTGTTAGTGTGGTTTACGTGAGGCTTTTTGCGAGTGTCTAGAGTAAATGTGTGTTCGGTCAAACATGTCAACGGGTTTCCTGCGACCACATTTCTCAGCTAGTCGAGACAACCTCACCATCGCTCACATAACCAGCCATTAAGTGTAGACGTGGCAAAATTTAAAGTCCAGTGAACTGAGGTCACAAAGAGAAATGTAGGCTCCACCCTTGATTTCTTTTTGATAGTGGCATTTTCCTGCTCGAAAAAGCTGGTGCGTTTTTCGAGCAGCGAAGAAGTTAAAGTTTCTAAAAGCATTACCATCGAAGGGTGGGCATTTATTACGCGAGCACGATTTGCCGCGCTAGTAGGCGAGAATTTTTTAAGGGTGACTCATTTGCTCCCATTCCTGTGGGAGTTGCTAATTCAGGGCCCACGGGTATAAAAAGCATCGTGTACCGATGCGAAAGGTATAACAAAGTTAATGTAGCGTCCCTAGCGGCCTCGTCAGCTTTCTTAAGAAATATATCACTTCTTTATTGAGACAAAACAAGCATGGGACGCATTTTGGTTTCTTCATATTTTCTGGGTGGGACTACCTTTCTAGCAAGCAAGAGATTTTGCTTACTTCAGTAACGAAGAGACATATTTCTGACATCAGCAAACTAGGCCGTTGTGTACAGCTTTCCTACTTGCATTCCTGCTTGCTAAGCTTTCCTACTTGCTGCAAGGTTATTTTTAAGTTCATAAATTATGAACTAGTAAGTCGCATAGGAATGTTAACAGGTGAGTCCCCCTTAAGGATTTCGGCAAAGGTTTCTAAGCATTGCGTATTCGGTGCGAGCGGGAGTCACCCACAGAGACACAAAGACGGGAGAGGAAAACAATGCAACCCATGAGGTGTTACAAGTAAAATAACCGCAGGGAATCGCCTACTCCACCTTACTCACTTTGGAATAAAGTTTACAGCTCGTTGTGCTCTAAAATGTGTTTCCTTCATTTAAATGCAAGGATACTCGATATGCTTTGTTTGTGTTTGGGGGCATATCAGTCTACTTGTACAGCAAACAAATGCTTTCTCAAAAAACAACTGAGGTTTTACAAGAAAAATAACCGCAGGGTTAGGCAGGGTTAACCGCTGCCTACCCCGCTTTAAAGTTTACAGCTCGTTGTGCTCTAAAATGTGTTTCCTTCATTTAAATGGCAAGGATACTCGATATGCTTTGTTTTGTGTTTGGGGCATATCAGTCTACTTGTACAGCAACAAATGCTTTCTCAAACTACAACTGAGGTTTTACAGAAAAAATACCCGCAGGGTTAGGCAGGGTTAACCGCTGCCTACCCCGCTTTACTCACTTTGGAATAAAGTTTACAGCTCATTGTACTCTAAAATGTGTTTCCTTCATTTAAATGCAAGGATGCTCGATATGCCTTGTTTGTGTTTGGGGGCATATCAGTCTACTTGTACAGCAAACAAATGCTTTCTCAAACTACAACTGAGGTTTTACAAGAAAAATAACCGCAGGGAATCGCCTACCCCGCTTTACTCACTTTGGAATAAAGTTTACAGCTCATTGTACTACTAAATGTGTTTCTTCATTGAAATGCAAGGATGCTCGATATGCCTTGTTTGTGTTTGGGTGCATATCAGTCTACTTGTACAGCAAACAAATGCTTTCTCAAACTACAACTGAGGTTTTACAAGAAAAATAACCGCAGGGAATCGCCTACCCCGCTTTACTCACTTTGGAATAAAGTTTACAGCTCATTGTACTCTAAAATGTGTTTCCTTCATTGAAATGCAAGGATGCTCGATATGCCTTGTTTGTGTTTGGGTGCATATCAGTCTACTTGTACAGCAAACAAATGCTTTCTCAAACTACAACTGAGGTTTTACAAGAAAAATAACCGCAGGGTTAGGCAGGGTTAACCGCTGCCTACCCCGCTTTACTCACTTTGGAATAAAGTTTACAGCTCATTGTACTCTAAAATGTGTTTCCTTCATTTAAATGCAAGGATGCTCGATATGCCTTGTTTGTGTTTGGGGGCATATCAGTCTACTTGTACAGCAAACAAATGCTTTCTCAAACTACAACTGAGGTTTTACAAGAAAAATAACCGCAGGGAATCGCCTACCCCGCTTTACTCACTTTGGAATAAAGTTTACAGCTCATTGTACTCTAAAATGTGTTTCCTTCATTGTAAATGCAAGGATGCTCGATATGCCTTGTTTGTGTTTGGGTGCATATCAGTCTACTTGTACAGCAAACAAATGCTTTCTCAAACTACATCGGTCAATTTCAGGCATTCAGGCAATTGGGAAGCTAAACGTATCCGCGTTATCTCCCCTGCAGGACACCACCATCTGCTGCAGCGGGACTTACGCCGAGTACCGCCTGGCACAAGTCGCCTCCTGGTTCGGAGCACCCGCCTCCCGAGTTTCCCTCATTTTAGTTTCGAGGCCTAAATTGTTTCACGTTTGTTAACGTATTGATGAAAAGAGAACACTCACTGTTTTCCTGCTCGAAAGTTGCTCGAAAACATTTGTTAAGACGGCCAATAGATCTTGGAAATCGGACTGGCAGCACAATCCAATATAGCTTGGCTTCAACGACGAAAGCGCGGGCGCGGATGGCGGAAAGGCGTTTATGATTGCCGCCTCAGGCTTGCAGGACTGCAGGCGGGAGCTCGTATTTTAGGGGCGAAGCTCCTCTTGCTCCCGCGAAGTCCCCCGTGTACACTAGTTCTCGAGGCGACCACTAGAGGCACAGCTGTGCAATATTTCATAGGTCGCCCGCTAGATGGCGCGCCTACTCCTCCGTCTCCGCTGCTCCGCTTCACACTCAGGCGCGTGCGCTATGAACACTTTGCAAGCGAAGACATCGCAACGAGGCTGCAATGCGGGCCCGTCGCCAAGACCCCGCGGTGAAACCTAGCGAGGCAGAGGCGGCACGCAAGCGGCGGCATGAGATCCTCGAATCGGTGCGGGCGCGGGAATCAGCGGTCAAGCGCCGAAAACGGTCGCTACCTGAGGTTGGTGGCGCCGACGCGCGCTCCAAGCGCGACTTCTTCGTGTCGAGTCTTTATATGATGTGTGGCCGAATGTTTCACAGCTTTACCGATAAGCATTGGAGCTTCGCCCCACTCATCATCATTCACTTCGCAGAGACGACGGAATTTCTTAAGCTGTTTAGTGGCGTAACCCGATCGCTCAGGCGCAAATTACGCATCGAAAGCTGAAATAAACAAGTCTCCTTATTTAAAGTACGCAGTTCATCTCTGATTAAAAGGTAAAATGTTCATTCCGCAAAGCTGTGTACAACTTACACCACTGTGTCGCTCTCTTTTGTTTGAACTCCGCACTGGTTTCGTTCGCCACACTGGTAAATGGGCGTCAAAGTTAACGTTATTGTGGGTGCATGCATCCTAGTTATACATGCGCGCTACGGGAAACGTCCTGGCGAAGTCCGCGTCGCCAGCATGACGTGCGGGCTTCGTTCTTGCGGCGAAAGGGCTTGCAATGGTACGTTGCTTGCCTATATTGGACCCAGTAAAGGACTCGTGAGACATAGAAGGGAGTCTGGGCCATGTTCGAGGGGCCGAGTGGTGGTGGCGGTGGTGGTGGTGAAAACATTATTTATCCAGAGCTCTTAAGAAAGAGGCACCGTATGGGAGCACCGGCACACTACAGTCGCCTAGTCGACGGCAAGGAGCCCGTGGGCCCTAGCGGCGAGTTGGGCCAGCTGGATTACACGTTCTTGCACTTGTGGGTCGCAGCTGAGAAGCGTAGCCTCCCATTGCTCTAGGGTGGTAAGGGGCACGGACGGAGTAGCGTGGAGAAGGGGTTTGAAGGGGCACACGTCCACTATGTAGTGGAGGGAAGCGAAAGGCGCGCCACACTATGTGCATTTGTGGCAGTATCGCGCGGGGAAGTTGTGGTGGTACAATGCGGGAAGGTGTTTGCAGCCGACGCCACTGAACAGACGCCTGCGCAGCGGGGTGGCAGCGGGGCGGCAAGTGGCAGGGGGACCGGCGAAGTGCGTCCGACTAAGGCGATAGTGTTGCGTGATGTCCTGATACAAGACCAGGGAAACCCTCCCTCCCGCCCGAGGTGGAGAGGCAGGATCAGAGCCATTCCGGCAGCAGAAATCTCGGGCTACCTCGTTAGCAAGCTCGTTACCCGGAAGGGACGAATGGGCCCGTGTCCATATCAGGCGTGGGCAATGTGCAGGCGGATGCGGTGCTGTCTTCAGGATGCGTGCGGTGAGGGGGGATACACGACCCGTCGCAAAGTTCCGAAGAGCCCTCTGCGAGTCGGACATTATTGCGCTGGCCGGGGTAGCTTTAAGGTCCAGGGCCATGCCGACTTCTTCACTAACTTCAGGGTGAAGCGTGGAGACCGAACACAAAGCAACAGAGTCTCCTCGGGAGTTGGCGAGTACGGCGAAGCAGGCTGCACGGATCGGGATATTCCGCTGCGTCGACGTACAGGGAAGTTGTGTGCAAAGCATGGGCATTGTTCAAGGGCTTGGCGCGGGCAAGGCGGCATTCTTGGTGGAAGGCAGGGTTCGTGTTCCGTGGGATGGGGCCGCAATGTAGCGGGATCGGAGACAGTCGCTCAAACTGAGCGGCAAAGGATATGCCCAGTTTGAGATGCAAAGCATCTCTTGCGTGGGGAGATATCTAGCGCCTCTGATGATGATTGTGGCAGGATGCCCCTAAGGATTGGACGAACAAACGATCCATCACGAGATTGCTTCGTGGTCAACCACCGTCGTCATCTTCCTGTAGGGTAACCGCTGAAGAAGAAGAAGGAGAAGAAGACAAAGTTGCGAAGAGGAGGGCGTGTACGTTGCTCTCAGCCGGTGCACCAAGGTGAACGACACGCATCGCTGATGATGATTGTGGCAGTATGCCCCTAGGGATAGGCAAACCAAAGAATTCATCACGAGATAGCTTCGCGTTCGACCACCGTCATCATCTTCCCGTAGGGGAGCCGCTGAAGAAGAAGCAGAAGACAAAGCTGCGAAGAGGAGGGCGTGTACGTTGCTCTCAGCTGGTGCACCAACGTCAACAACCGGGCACCGCTGATGATGACTGTGGCAAGATTCCCCTAGGGATTGGCCAACCGAACAATCTATCACTAGAAAGCTTCGCGTTCAACCACCGTCGTCATCTTCCCATAGGGGAACCCTGACTACAACACCCCCCCTGCGCATGCCTGGCCAGGCACCACTGATAATGATTGTGGCAGGATCCCCCTAGGGATTGGCCAAACAAAGAATCCTTCGCGATATATCTTCGCGTTCAACCACTGTTGTCATCTTCCCTTAGGGGAACCACTGAGGAAGAAGAAGACAAAAGCTGCTGCGAAGAGGAGGGCGTGTAGGTTGCTCTCAGTTGGTGCACCAACGTCAAAACCAGAAACCACTGATGATGATTGTGGCAGGATGCCCCTGGGGATTCGCCAACCAAAGAATCCACCACGAGATAGCTTCGCGTTCAACCACCGTCGTCAGCTTCCCGTAGGGGAACCACTGCAGAAGAAGGAGAAGAAGAGAAAGCTGCGAAGAGTAGGACGTGTACGTTGCTCTCAGCCTGTGCACCATCGTCAACAACCAGGCACTGCTGATTATGATTGTGGCAGGATGCCCCTAGGGATTGGACGAACAAAACATCCATCACGAGAGAGAGAGAGAAAGCATTTTATTTTAGAGTTGTTGGTTAAACGACGAGTGGTGACCAGCGCATGGAGGGCGCCAGTGACCTGGGCTGCTCGTTCAGCGAGTCCTTGTTGGACCCGCCGATCCGAGCTGCCTAACGTCGCCTCCCAATGCTCCACACAAGAGATGACAGGGAATGAGTTTCGAGGGCATTTGCCAAATTATATAAGCAACGGTTTCGTGGTCTCCACAGTCGGGACATTGGGGAGAGGGAAATACAGATGGATAAATTGCATGTAGTCTGGCCCGACAGGGGAGGTTGTTGGTTTGGAGAAGGCGCCAGTACCGTTCCTCGGTAATAGAGAGTGACCAATGGGGTGGAGGGTAGCGCCGGCGATGGAGGCGGTAGTGACAGGTAATTTTCTGGAAAGTCAGGAGGCTGTCGCGGGTTGAGTGGGAAGGGGTGCGATGGGAAGGGGTGCGACCTGGCGCAGCTCGGTGGGTTAGCTCTCGAGCTCCAAAGTTAGCCGCTTCGTTTCCTTCCAGCCCCGCATGGGCAGGAGTCCAAATCAACTCGGCATGGGAAGTGGGAGGATTTTGAAGGAGAATTTTGAGAGCCTGCGGGGAAATAATCCCCCGGGCGAAATTTCGAATGGCCGTTTTCGAATCGGAGATAACAATTCCCCGCATTTCCCCGAGGGGAAGAATGTGAAAGTGCGAATGCACGAGTTGAATTTGCGCGGTTCGGTAATGTTCGCGAAAGAGAGATCACACACACACACACACAACTACAAAGAAAGAAAGATGCATTTATTCACAGACACCTATTGGTGTTGTCGTTGTACTTGATTGCTAGAGCGGATCTCAGCTTTGAAATTTCGTGTCAGTACTCCTTTAAGCGGGTGCATTAGCCCTTCTCACGCCCGATTCCTGGCCAATCCCCCACGTGGGTATGTTCCATGTCAGCGGCCAGGCAGCGCGCGCCCATCTCCCCCCGTTGCAAAGGAAGACGAGGAGCGCGCGCACCCGCAGCTGTTGCTATGCGGACGGCGGCGGACGCTTCAGGCTCGCTTAAGAAGTGCATTCGCATTTAACAATTGTTGGGGTAGGGCGATGAGTGAGCGCTAGTGCACTAGCCGCCTCTTCCGCAGTGGCAGGGGAGCGCGTTCGGATAGTGAGTGAATGGTAAGAGGTTGCTTTTGGATCAAGGATGGCGGACTGCGTAGGCGTTGTGATGAGTATAAGTCGCGGCATCCACATAGGCGGTGGACTGGCCCATGGGGTATTTGTGGGCTAGGACGTCTGCGCGATGTTCACGGCGTTTATTATTGTTCTCCGGGTGCATATTGCGGGGAATCGGCCCCACAAGCAGGAGATTTTGCAAGTCGTGTGGGATGAAGACTTTGGAGTCAGTAACAATCGGTGCATGAAGCCCGAGCGACTCTAGGATGTATCTGCCTGTAGAAGTGGTAGAAAGGCGGGAAAGTTGACTGACAGAATGGGCTTCTATGTGCTCTTCAGCTGTGTTTTAAATGCCGAGGCGTTCCAGTTTGGCAGTGGAAGTATTTTGAGGGAGTAAAAGCGCCGCTTTGTATATTTTTCGTATGAGGCAGTTGATTTTAGACAGCTCCGTTTTACTTGGGTTAAGGTACGGGAGGGCGTATGTCTGGCGACTGAGCACGAAGGCTTGAACCAGCCGGGAGCGCTCAATTTCCGTCATTCCTTTCTTTCGAGCTGTTATGCGACAGATGAGGCCAATAGTTTCGTTGACATGTGAGGTGAGTTGAGAGATATATCGCGTATTGGCTCTATTGCGCTATATGGTCACACCGAGGACTTTAAGTATAGGGACACATGGTATGGGATTATTTTACATTCGTATAGTTACGTCTGGAGTGGAGCGTGACTGGCGGGGGCAGGGAGGGTCAAGAGCTCCGACTTACTTGGGGCGCATTCAAGACCGGCCAGTGCCGCTTCTGCTACGACGATGTCTGTGCCTGACTGAAGCGCTTCCTCAATTTCTGCATCACTACTTCCGGCGCACCACAGAATGTCATCAGCATATAGACTATGTCTTAGATGTGGAATTTGAGCTAAACGCTTAGGGAGATTAAGGAGGGCCAGATTAAAGAGGAGAGGAGAAAGGACTGCACCTTGAGGGGTACCAAAGGAGGGCATGTGAATGGTATCCGATACTAAATCACCGATGTGAATCACGGCAGTACGACGAGTAAGGAATTCTTTAATATAAGTATCCATCACGAGATAGCTTCATGTTTAACCGCCGTCGTCATCTTCCCGTTGGGGAACCACTGAAGAAGAAGAAGTAGAAGAAGACAAAGGTACGAAGAGTAGGGCAGACAGACAGACAGACAGAGAACTTTATTGAGGTCCAGAAAATCCGTGGCAGTCTTAGTGACTGCGTCCTGCGGATGCGGGCCGCACTTGCGCAGGGGGCGGAAGTCCTTGTTCCTCCGCTCTCTCGCAAGCAATCTGGACAGCCCGGAGTGAGTCATGTACTCTTCACTTTGTAGGGCTTCTTCCCACTCTTTCTTCTGTTATAAAGTCCACCGCGCGGTAACGCAGGGCATTGCCAGAGCATGTGGTTTAACGAGCATGTGGTGCTACTACATTTTGTGCAGTGCGGTTGGATGTCGTGTGCGAAGTGGCTAAATACGCTTCTCGAGGGGAATGTACCCGTTTGGAGCATTCTAAAGGCAGTGGATTGTGATCGCTGAAGCTTGGTGTGCGGGGCTGGATATTTCTTTCTCTCTAAGCTTGTAGTGTGCCGTGATCTCGTTGAAAGTTTGTAAGCGGATCTCTATACTCTTCCCAGTTCGCTGGTCGTCGAGCGTCCTACGCTGCCGCGGCGGGTGATTTCACGCGCGCAGTCGTGGGCCATCTCGTTGGCGTTGGGAATGTCTCATGTATTTCATGTCCCATGTGGGCAGGGAACCACGTAATGCAGTGATAGCAGTCCTCGCTTCTGTTGTTAATGATTCTCGCGCTGCTTCCTTGGCTATTCGTTCCTTTGAGGAACGCACGGACTGCTGCCCTTGAGTCCGAGTAGATGTTCGGTCTCGAAGGGTCGGCCATAGCCAGGGCAATCGCCACTTGTTCTGCGATAGCGGGTTTGTGTGTAACTACGGATGTTGCGTTCAGAAGTTTGCCAGCAGGGTCGGTCACGACCGCCACGTATTTACTGGAACGGCCGTATCGTGCTGCATCCACGAACGTCGACGTTCGCCGCCCTTCTTGTGCAATTTTCAGTAGCGCCTTGGCCCTGGCCGCCCTCCTGCCTTCGTTGAATTGCGGGTGTATGTTGCGAGGGATGGGCCTGGTTCGAAGGTCTCCCTGGTTCTTTCCCATCGAGTTTTACTTGGTATGCTTCAAAATCTCGGGGATGTGCCCCGTGGTGAGGAGTATGGCCCTCCCTGCTCTCGTAGTTAAGAGTCTTTGCTTTTGGGCTTCCCTTTGTGCCTCGATGATCTCGTTAGTTTGTTGTGTACACCCAGTCTTTCAACCTTTTCAGTGCTGGCACTAATAGGGAGACCAAGTACCCTCTTGACGCATTTCCTAATGAGCGTGTCGACTTTGACCACCTCGGTTTTGGCCCAGTCTACCGCTGCTGCGACGTAGTGTACGTGACTCATTAGGAAGGCGTTGTAAAGTCTTAGGAGGTTGTCTTCCGTTAAGCCCCCTCGTCTGTTCGATACTCGTGCGATGAGTCGGATTGTGTCTTCCGATTTCTTGGCGAGCTTTTCTATAGTTCTTGTATTCTGTCCTCGGGATTGTATCATTAGCCCGAGGACCCTCAGTGTGTCTACTATGGGGATGGTTTGCCCGTATTGTGTTTCGATTCTTATGTTCATTTGGTTAGGGGGTGGTTGACCTCTACCGCCCTTCCTGTTAGACCTGTACAGGAGCAGTTCCGATTTCTCCGGCGACAGCTGGAGACCCGAGTCACGGATGTAGCTCTCCGTTGTCTCCAGCGCAGTCTGCAGGGCGTGTTCGGTTTCTGCTTCTGATCCTCCAAGACTCCATACCGTGATGTCGTCTGCATAGACGGCGTGGTTGATTCCTTTAATTGTACTTAATCTGTCTGACAGTCCTTTCATGGTGAGGTTAAATAGCAAGGGAGACAAGACGGCTCCTTGGGGTGTTCCTTGCGGCCCCAGCTTGAATTCTCGTGATTGGAGGAGTCCGATCTTGATCGTTGCTTTCCGGTCTCTGAGGAACGACTTAATGTACGAATGGAATTTCGCCCCCAGGTTCTCTTTGGAAATGGCTTCAAGTATGAATTTGTGCTTAACAGTGTCGAATGCCTTGGTTACGTCGAGTGCTAGGACGCCTCTCACGTCTTTGGAGTAGTTGTTCAGTATCTGGTGGCGCAGGCATTAGCATCACGTCCTGGGTCGATAACCCAGGCCGGAAACCCACCATGTTGTGCTTAAAGACATCGTGTTTCTCGATGTAGTCCGATACTCTGTTTTGTACGACGTGCTCGAGTACCTTTCCAATGCAGGAAGTAAGGGATATGGGTCGCATGTTGTTGGGGCCCAGAGGTTTCCCGGGTTTGGGGATCAGCCTCACTGATGCCGTTTTCCACTCATCAGGAACTTGTCCAGTTTCCCATGCCTGGTTGGCCGCATTCGTCAGCGTTCTTACTGACTTAGCATCCAGGTTGTGGAGGAGCGTGTTGGTGATCCCATCGGGTCCCGGGGCCGATCTGCAGTTTAGGTTTTGCAGGGCTTCCCAGACCTCTTGTTCCGAGATCGGCTCGTCCAGACCGGGGTTCGCTTCGCCCTTGTACTCCGGGTAGTCCTCTTCTCCGCTTGTCCCAAGGGGGAGGTAGGTATTCGCTAGTTCTTCTAGGATGTCGTCGTCTGTTAGACCTTTCTCGCGCTGTTGATGTAGGATCCTGTCGATCGATATCTGTTGATTGCTCTTGGTTTGCGTACTGTCGATGAGAAGTTTGAGGAGATTCCATCTCCCCCCCGGTCTCATGAAGAGTAGGGCGTGTACGTTGCTCTCAGCTGGCGCACCAACGTCAACAACCACGCACCGCTGATGATGATTGTGGCAGGATGCCCCTAAGGATTGGCCGAAAAAAGAATCCATCACGAGATTGCTTCGTGGTCAACCACCGTCGTCATCTTCCTGTAGGGGAACCGCTGAAGAAGAAGGAGAAGGAGACAAAGCTGCGAAGAGGAGGGCCTGTACGTTGCTCTCAGGTCATGCTCGGGCTGTGTCCCTCCCTCCCTTCTCATTGTCGTTGTTGTCAGCCATCCCCACCCTCACTGCGCATGCCTGGCCAGGCACCACTGATTATGATTGTGGCAGGATGCCCCTAGGGAATGGCCAACCAAAAAATCCATCACGATATAGGTTCGCGTTCAACCACCGTTGTAATCTTACCATAGGGGAACCACTGAAGAAGAAGAAAAAGACAAAGCTGCGAAGAGGAGGGCGTGTACGTTGCTCTCAGCCGGTGCACCAACGTCAACAGCCAGGCACCGCTGATGATGATTGTGGGAGGATGCCCCTAGGGATTGGGAGACCAAAGAATACATCACGAGGCCGTGTACGATTCGGAGTCAGATGGCATATCCGATGCAATGCAAGTGTACATCGACGCAGACATGGCACAAAATCTCCTACACACCAGCCTTGTGTGTCCCACTCATCCAGAAGTGCAGCAGACCTGCTCATACCTCACCGAGGCACCCCTTCCTTTAATCATGGCAGAACTGCTGGCCATCCGGGATCGGTTATCCTCATTAGAGCCTCGATTACGCATAAACCCGCCGTCGTGCCTTCACCTGTACACAGACTCCACACAGGCAGTCCAGGAACTCCGACGCGTCGTCAAGTCGCTCGACTTGACCTGCGATGTGCATCGCATTGTGAACTCATTTTCGTGTCCCATGTGAGTACTGTGCAATAGACGTTTGACACCTGCCCACACTGAGGCTGACGCGGCCTGCCATCCCCAGAGGGTAACTGGGCCGCTACCCCTTCTCCGGTTTTCGCAGCGTGACACCCTCATTATTACAAGGAGTCTCTGCGGCGCTCCACCCATGCCCTTCTTCCCCAGCGTGGGTCTGAGCTTCCTGGCGGTTTAACCCGCCGCGAGGAGGTGGCGCTTCGGAGAATTCGCGTGGGCGAATCTTTGACCCCGGCGATAAAAGCATCATGGAGGACGCCAGTTCCCCCAGAAATATGGCCCTTCTGTAAAACCACTGCCACTGAAGCGACCCTGAACCACCACCTGGGTTCATGCTCGGGCCTCCCGTCGGCATGAGTTCGTCACATGAGCGCCCTTACGTACCACCCAGGACGACCACCTGACCTTCGCCGCTTGACGTACGGTCCCCAATACCGGCCCCTCCTCGACTTCATTGTGGAGACGGGACTGCTGGACTACAACTAGTTTATGACAAATGGCGTAATTGCGTAATAAAAATAGATTGCTTCTCGGTCAACCATCGCCGTCACCTTCCGGTAGCGGAACCGCTGAAGAAGAAGAAGGAGAAGAAGACGAAGCTGCGAAGAGAAGGGCGTGTTTATTGCTCTCAGCCGGTGCACCAATGTCAACAACCAGGCACTACTGATGATGATTGTGGCAGCATGCCCCTAGGGATTGGCCGACCAAAGAAACATTCACGATATAGCTTCGCGTTAGACCACTGTCGTCGTCTTCCCGTAGGAGAACCGCTGAAGAAGAAGAAGGAGAAGACTCAGCTGCGAAGAGGAAGGCATGTACGTTGCTCTCAGCTGGTGCACAAACGTCAACAACTAGGAACCGCTAATGATGACTGTGGCAGGATGCCTTAAGGATTGGCCAACGAAACAATCCATCAAGAGATATCTTCACGTTCAACCACCCTCGTCCTCTTCCCTTAGGGGAATCCTGATTACCACACCCCTACTGCGCATGCCTAGCCAGGCACCGCTGATGATGATTGTGGCAGGATGTCCCCAGGGATTGCCCAACTAAAGAATCCATCACGATATAGCTTCGCGTAACACCACAGTCGTCATCTTCCTGTTGGGGAAGCGCTGAAGAAGGAGAAGAAAAACAAAGCTGCGAAGAGGACAGACAGACAGAGAACTTTATTGAGGTCTAGAAAACCCGTGGCAGTTTTAGTAACTGCGTCCTGCGGATGCGGGCCGCACTTGCGCAGGGGGACGGAAGCCCTTGTTCCTCTGCTCTCTCACAAGCAACCTGGACAGCCCGGAGTTGAGTCATGTACTCTTCACTTTGTAGGGCGTCTTCCCACTCTACTTCTGTTTTAAAGTCACCCCGCGGTAAGCGCGTGTACGTTGCTCTCAGCCGGTGCACCAATGTCAACAACCAGGCACCGCTGATGATGATCGTGGCAGGATGCCCCTAGGGACTGGCCAACCGAAGAATCCGTCACGGGATATCTTTGCGTTCAACCAGCGTCGTCATCATCCCGTAAAAGAACCACTCAAGAAGGAGAGGAAGACAAACTGCGAAGAGGAGGGCGTGTACGTTTCTCTCAGCCGTTGCACCAACGCAACTACCAGGCACCGCTGATGATGACTGTGGCAGGATGCCCCTAGGGATTGGCCAACCAAAGAATTCATCACGGGATAGCTTCGCGCTCTACCACCATCGTCATCTCCCCGTAGGGGAACCATGAGTACCACACTCCCACTGCGCATGCCTGGCCATCCACCGCTGATGATGATTGTGGCAGGATGCCCAAGGGATTGGCCAACCAATGAATTCATCACGAGATAGCTTCCGTTCAACCACCGTCGTCATTTTCCCGTAGGGGAACCGCTCAAGATGAAGTAGAAGACAAAGCTGTGAAGAGGAGGCCGTGTACGTTGCTCTCAGCTGGTGCACCAACGTCAACAACCAGGTACCGCTGATGATGATTGTGGCAGGATGCCCTTGGGATTAGCCAACCAAAGAATCCATCACAAGATAGCTTCGCGTTCAACCATCGTCGTCACCTTAACGTAGGGGAACCGTGAATACCACACCCCCACTGCGCATGCATGGCCAGGCACCGCTGAAGATGATTGTGACACAATGCCTCTAAGGATTGGCCAACCAAAGAATCCATCCCGAGACAGCTTCACGTTCAACCACCGTCGTTATCTTCCCGTAGGGGAACCCTGAATACCACACCCCCACTGCGCATGCATGGCCAGGCACCGCTGATGACGATTGTGGCAGGATGCTTCAAGATAGCTTCACGTTCAACCACCGTTGTCATCTTCCCGTAAGGGAACTGCTGTAGAAGGAAAAGAAAACAAAGCTGCCAAAAGGAGGGAGAAGGAGGTGAAAAACTTTTTTGAGCCTGGTGATGTGGGAGTGGCTCTTCAGTCCAGTAGACAGTGGGACGACCTTGCTGTCTCAACCCTGCATACCAGGAGTTGCTGTGCATCCAAGTCGGCGCTGGTCGTCAGGTTCTCCAACAGCTCAGGGGGGGAGGAAGGGAAGTGGGTAAAGATGGGGGGCTGGGTTGTGTGCGCACCCCAAGGTCATGTGTATGAGGGTACATGGGTTAGGGCAGAATTTACATGTTGCAAGCTATTGGGTGGGGTACATCCGATGTTGACCACGTCCGGAGTATTAATTCTTCTGTTTCAGTAAGCTTCGGGTGAAGGGGAGGGCGTCTACGTTGCTCAACGTTGCTCTCAGCTCATGCTCAGTCTGTGTCCCTCCTTCCCTTGTCGTCGTTGTTGTCCGCCATCCCCACCCCCACTGCGCATGTCTTGCCTGGCACCGCTGATGATGATTGTGGCAGGATGCCCTTAAGGACTGGCCAACCAAAGAATCCATCACGAGGTAGCTTCGCGGTCAACCACCGTCGTCATCTTCCCGTAAGGGAACCGCTGACGAAAAGAAGGAGAACAAGACACAGCTGCGAAGAGGATGCATGTACGTTACTCTCAGCCGGGGCCCCAACGTCAACAACCAGGCACTGGTAATGATGATTGTGGCAGAATGCCCCTAGGGATTGGCCAACCGAAGAATCCATCTAAAGGTAGCTTCGCGTTCAACCACCGTTGCCATCTTCCCGTAGGGAAATCCTGAGTACCACACCCCAACTACGCATGTCTAGCCAGGCACTGCTGATGATGATTGTGGCAGGATGTCCCTACAGATTGGCAAACCAAAGAATCCATCACAAGACAGCTTCGGGTTCAACCACCATCGTCATCTTCCCATAGGGGAACCCTGACTAACACACCCCCACTGCGCATGCCTGGCCAGGCACCACTGATAATGATTGTGGCAGGATCCCCCTAGGGATTGGCCAAACAAAGAATCCATCACAATATATTTTCGCGTTCAACCACCGTTGTCATGTTCCCATAGGGGAACCACTCACGAAGAAGGAGAAGAAGAGAAATCTGCGAAGAGTAGGATGTGTACGTTGCTCTCAACCGGTGCACCAACGTCAACAACCAGGCACCGCCGATTATGATTGTGGCAGGATGCCCCTAAGGATTGGCCGAACAAAGAATCCATCACGAGATAGCTTCCTGGTCAACCATCGTCGTCATCTTCCCGTTGGGGAACCACTGAAGAAGAAGAAGGAGAAGAAGACAAAGGTGCGAAGAGTAGGGCGTGTACTATTGTGACAGCTATACTATTGTGACAGCTATACTATTATGACTATACTATTATCCACTATTATATACTATTATCCACTATTAGCTATACTATTATCCACTATACTATTGTGACAGCTCTATTATAAATTAAAGCCACTTTGTGGAATTTGTGTTTTCAAGTGTCTCCAGGAATCTTCCTGGGTAAGTAATTCGTAAGAACGGACAATGGAGTGGAAGTGAAAAAGGAGATGAGATGGCAGCCCCATGTATAACCAAGGAAGTCTTGAATAGGTACAGAGCACGTAATCAAATTTACGTAGGTACACAGAGAACATTTCTGCTAGCTTTCATTACCGACAAAATATTCAACTTCGTGCTTTCCTGAGCCCTGTCTGCTTTGGTTTATTTGAGAATTTCGCCCCTCAGATCTCCGGTGTCGCCTCCAAGTGCGTATAATTGGTGCTCGACGATGTTGGTAATTGGGGAAATCACTAGGAGGTCCCAAACACGTCGCATACTCATCCAGACCAGAGGGCGTGCGTGGTTACATGTAATGTGTGTGGTCAACCCGTGACAAAACGCTGTCGCACGACTAGAGTTACGTTTTTTTCTTTCGGTTTCAATGGCGCCAGGCTAGTCCGGAGCTTTGCAAGAACGTCAGGAGGTGTTTTCAACGCGTGGGTAATGGTTAGGGAAACGCCTTCCCTCGGCCACTACGTTACACTTGCCTGCGGTGAGGCGATAAGTGCAGGGTCCAAGTGGCCGTCGGTCGCAGCCGTCGGCGCATGGGGCGCTGCATGACGTGGTGATGCGGCCAGGCCGGAACTTGAGCTGGGTATGGCTGGTGGTACACTGGGCCGTACGTGCCACCCAAAAGCGGCTGTATGGGAAAGAGACGGTTGCTCGAGTTTCGGCGCAATGTACACGAAGTTAGATAACTGATTGAAATGCGTTGAAAGATGCTCTCCAGTCGACCTATGTGTTGTGTGGGCCAGTTTGACTACACTGCTTCTCCGACATTCCGACATGCTGGTGCCTATGTAAGCGAACACTCGACGGCATACCTTCTCCAGAGTGGCGACATTCGCAAGCACCGGCTACCTAGAGTCATGTTCAAAGACATCTCACATGGAGGACCTGGGAAACAGGACGAGAGAGGGAGAAGGATGAATTTCAACATCGTTAGCACTTGACGGAACACCAATGAGAGATCTTGCTTGCCACTCCGTCGGCGCTTTTGCTTTTTTGTGCTTTGGTCCGCCACACCAAAATGCAACCAGTCGGAGCTATACACGGCAGGCAAACTGTTGCCATGTGCTGTCATCGCCATGCACCCCTATCGTCAGTGATCAGAATACTGCAATGTAAGCCCCCGTGCAATGTCGCACCTTCGAGAGAATCGGGTGGTTGGCAGGCCTGACGTTAGGCTGGAGCTTGTCCTCGGGGTCCAGGTAGTGGACAAAGGAGAGCTGGGCCTCCCTCAAGTAGCAGAAGCGTGGCTTCCGCATCAGGCAGCCCGTCAGGTTCCCGAAGGAGGACCACAGCAGGTGTACAATCCGGGGCCCAGGACAAAGTAAGCGTCCTCGTCCTCTGAGGGACCCCTGGCCCTGAGGTAGTCACGCACACTCCCGCACAACCAATGTCTCTTAGACAAGTCCTTCAGTACGGCCTCTCCGTAGCTAAGGTCACACTGCAGGTGGTCTGTTCGGCATGCATTTATCTCACATTGTGGGCAATGCCCGACTTAGTTAGAAGCTCAAAACCCTGGGTTTGGTGCCGCTATGCGAAGAACACCCATCCCGGGCACGCGAGAGAAACAATTGATGCACAGAGGTTACAAAAATGCCCCACAGGGAGGACGGACGCACTACCGCAACGAGCAAAGCAATTCCTGCAGGTGGCGTGGGCACTGCGTCAAGGGACGTGTAGCAGTAGTAAATAACTATGCTGGCAGCGCACACAGCCACGGTACAGCCTTTCTTCAAACTGCACACTTTGTTTAACTCTACCTTCTGTGGGCACCCACGCGAACTAGACCGTCTTTCTCCTCTTCGACTTGCCTTGTTAGAGAGTGAATTCAGATGATTTATACAAGTGCATGAATTACATTGGAGTGCTGGGATAACTTCTACCGTAGTACCTGTGTTGAATATTTCGTACATTTTATGAAAACCGTCTGTATCTCACCCTAAGCTCAACATCGGTACGAACATTGGCATGCCTGCAACAGCTACAGCACCTCGGGTTGTCTTTCCCCGATCTTTCCCAGAATTTGTATTGAACTTGTTTCATGTAGTCACATAGAAGGGAAATTGCTACGGCACATAAAAGCTGAGAACAAGAAATGACTGTAATTTACGTTAAGGAAGCGGAAGGCCTGTTTTATGTACGCATTTGTGTGATAATAGATATACAAAGACCAGAAAAAGGCAGATGACGGAGTGCGCCAACCCACCGCTGTGAGAGCATGTGCCTTCCTTCTTGTGAACAAATTGTCTTTGCTATATAAATAAAGATTATTTAGACTGAAGATTACGCCTAGCGTAGTTCTGTCGCTCTTCTGATAGCAATTAAACTCGTTTCGTTACAAATTATTTAACAAACGTCAATGTTCTCATCCGAAGCTTTAGAAGCCATCCTATTAGTCGGTGTCTTCAGGAACAGCTTCGAAGCTCTCAAAATATTAAGCGGCCTAAATAAGTGAAGGTTACGTAATCATGTAATAGGGTGAAGCAAAGCACATCGCTATAACCACAATTTTCAAGTGCAAATCACGTGTGTTCCCAAACACAATACTAACACGCGCAATCAGGTGGTAACCAGCTCCATGAGGTGGTTGAGGTTGTTGCCATGAGGTGGCCCACAAACTCGCGAGAGAAGCGCTTCTCCCATCCCGCGGAGGCACCGGCATCTTGCCATCAATAGGGGCCAAAACCAGAAGAAAAAGATCAACACAGCTATATTTATTGGGAAATCTATAGAAACGGCGGAGATGTGCGTTGTCTTTACAAAGATTCCGTTTAGCTTCGGCTTCTAGCTCGTACGTAACGTTGGAGTTTCCTTCGCGGCTACATGCCTTATGATTTTTTTCGACAGTTAAGGTAAAACAAAAGTTACAGCCGTTTTTTTGTAACTATACTCTCTTCGTAGGTGACCGGGTATCGACAGCAAATAGTAATTCCGTAATGGCTACAACGTCTACTTGAACTCATTATGACAAGTAAATGAAACTCGCAGTAATGATAGGGTCGTCTTGGCGGCTAACTTTATTACAACTTGATTCGGGATACGTTCGATAACGCAGCGGTCGTAGCCGTTTTCTGTAATCGTATACGCCCTCCGTAAAGGGCCACACTTCACTACCCAACAGGCAATTTGAAAAAGCCAGCTATCAAATACCCACCTTACACCGATCTCCTTAAAGCGGTCTTCACCTCAACACGAATGAATTGCTGCTAGGCTGTTCTTCCGGAGGCAATATAAGTTGTCCTATATAAAACTATGAAGGCCCCAAGACCTGTCCTTATTTTTTCATAACGTTTTCTATACGGGGAACCGGTTTTGGGTGGCCGGAGAAACTCGGAGGGAGCGTGACACGGCACTAGCAGAGACTGCGGTGAAGGCCAGCGCAAGAACAGCTCCGCCGGTGAAACATCTGAGCAGCCCCGCGAGCCCCCACCGCCACGAGAGACAACGCAGGGCTCAAGAACAAAGAACAAAATAAACGGAAGCAGTGTTAGCCCATTAGGCCTACGGCTGGGTTTGAACCACGACTAGCTGCACTTTACAAGAGGCCCATCGCGTGGCACAGGCTGGTTCCCTGAGGTCTGTACGAGCTGTGCGGTGACGGGACCCTTTCCGCCTTTCAGAATTATCCTGGTAGACAGAGATGCGCCGTCTAAGGTGACGGAAAGAAATTTCCGCAGCCACAGAAATGCTGCCAATGTGTCCTTTTGTAGGGGGCCAAAACCGCACCTGTTTCTTTTGCGGAAAGAGCCCGATATTTTAGTGAGTGCATTGAAATGTTAACAAACCCTCGGTTGGGATATGAGGCCTGTGATGCCATTCGGGGGGTCAAAGGTATGAATGGGGACATTCGATGCTCTGCCAGCCAAAGATATAAAATGTGCGCTCGGTTCGATCCGTGTTTGCGTCTGTCTCTTGAGCGGCGGGATTACGTGCGCCGCCGGGTAAGCCAGCGTGTGGCTGCCCAAACCAAGTTACCGGAATACCGAGACGTCCTAACAAAAACGTATAGTCTTTATTTGCGGCGTACCCTTCACGGACGGCTCGGAAGGTGGGCCGCCCGACGTTTTATGGACGGAGCGTTGAGTTTGATGTTATATGGTTGGTTCTTGTCGGTGTTCATCTTGTGGTTGAAGAAAAGAAGCTTCTTTGAGAACTCGCAGGGAAGAGTGCTGGGCCACACGATCACTTGTACACGCACCTAAGATTGGTTGTTGTTCTGGCCAACCAGCGGCGTACTGTTATTTGGTGGACAGGCCTTCCACATTCTCTGTTGGGACGTCCCTTTGGAAGTCATTGTTCTCGGGAAAAACTGGTTTTGTTGTTTTGGTGGTACAGAGAACGAGAGCAGACTCCAGCAGCCACCCGAAGACCCTCGGCAGTAAGATATCTTCCGATAAGTGTATGAGTATTTTTGTCTTATATTTTTTGTGCTTAATTTTAAATAGTATGCCCCTACATATAACGAACTATCATTGCCATCAAATAAAACAAGATAATCCCAGAACCTTAAGATCACTACAGGTAGTTCAGCAACGGTACCAACATGCCATGGTTACACATGCACGAAATTGGTCGATACAGTATCTTACTTAAATATTTGTGTTGGTGGGTCATGTTTGGCGCCAATGAATCTGTGCAGACATTTTACTTAAAACACTTCTATCAACCACCAGTTCTCGTCGCGTCGATTTTCAAGCCTCAGTGAGAGATAACACTCCGCTTCTAGGGTTTGCCACTTTAGGGCCTCTTCTTTCATTCTGGGCTTCCCAGGTGGAGTTCTCTCGCCTGGATGTTTGCTGTGTCCCTAATATTATCTGAGAGACTTAATCTGTATCCGCTTCAGGTGTTTTCTAAGCGCGATTTTTTTTTTTTGTGGTACCGATGGCGTCCTGTCAGAAAACTTCAGTTTTCTGACAGGATCCCCAAAAAGAATTAAAAACAAAATAAATGAAAATGGGAACCAACCTGCACCAGCTGAGCTATAGCAGGTTAAAGCCAATTAGGAAAATAAATAAGAAGGAGCCAAAGCTCAAAACGTTTTGATAAAAAAGCCAATCATATATAAAAAAAAAGGAGGCTCTTGCTTCGGTCGGCGGAGGACAACACAACCCACAACTGTCACCTTTTATTGTTCCAGGATATTGAAAAGACGCCCCCTGTAGAGTACATAATCAAGCTACCCCATGTTGCCCGCTCCCCCCTCCCGAACTTAACAGCACCCCACCCACGCAAATGCCCACCCTTTGGAACCCCACCAGCGCCCGGAGAGGTCCACAGCTTCTACAGAACTGCCATCAAGAGTCAATAGTCAATAAACCCCGTTGCAGTATCCGTAACAGTCCACACAATAACAGACCATACCCTGACCCACCGCCGCAGCGAGCGTCCGCCGTCCGATGCTATAGGCGCCATCTAGATGCACTCCGACAGCAACCGGCAATCAATTCCGGCAGGCCAGCGACGCCCACGCGGGGCCCCGCGCAGGGCCCGCGTGAAACGGAAAGATGTTCCGCCGCACACAGGAGGCCCACGCGAAGCCACCCCGCAGGGGAGAAGCAGAGTAAACGCCGCTGCGGCACCCGGGGCACCGAACAACCAGGACGAGGCTCACGGAGGCAGGAACATCACTGCAGAAAACTCCGGGTACAGGACGAGACGAGACCAGTAACGCCTCCGCCCACCGGCTGTAGTTTACCTGCAATGGGTAAGTAAGTGCCAGCACTCCGCCCACCGACCATTCGTGCGGTCGGAGCAAGAAACCACTCCAACCACTGAAACCACTGAAACAGCCCATCGCCTTCCCTTTAAGGTGTCAGCCACAGACGCCATCGTGCCTGTCAGAATTGGGGGACAGTGCCTGTTTGTAGGGGATTAACCACTAGCCATTGCTGGTTTCAATGTGGGACAATGCCACAGAGATTGTCAGTTTACACGAGTACCCCTGAAGCACTTGCCAATAGACGGGTTGGGCGACCGAAAAGCGCTGGTGAGGTCTCTGAACACACGGCGCGCGTGTAAAACCGGGCTTCCGTTGTGTGAGAATGGTTACCTGGGAAGCGCGAAAAAGGAATGGTTGTACATAATACAGTACAAGGCACATGTATAATGAAGAAAAAGTACTTCAGTGCACCTTTATCTTGTAAACCAGGTATCGGTATACATTATGTTGCTCATAGATGCATTTACTTAGCCGGCAAACATCCTCGCATGAGTTCCTTCCTCGTTCGCGATTTGTGTCTTTTAAAAGGTTTCACAATCAATTGAACGCACTTTCAGCGAAGGTTGGACGCACTTTTAGCGAAGGTTTTGACGCCCTTTTGACGCTGTTTTGACGTTAGAAAGCTTTCGTGCTTCGCTCAGCTTTCGTTCGGAACAGACGGCACATTTTTACTCCCGTTTGTACCCAATGCAAGGGCTCTTATTTATTTGATTTTTCTCGAATTTTGTACTGTTTTGTTGTGTTTAAATTATTTTGCATTTTTGTTTTCCGAGGCTATATTTATACCTTTTCGTTCAAACGATAGAGGAATTTTCCCTGGTGGGGTAAGTGATCGGGTAGGCATTATCCCTAAGTATAATATTCTCACCATCATCATCGTAATAAGCATAGTAATCATCATCGTCAGTTTCTGCGTGTTGAGCAGCAATGGCTTCCGCTGACGGCAAACCCGAAAAGATTAAGGAAGAGCCTCCTCTACCACCTCCGCCGTCGGGCTTGGTGGCAGCTGCAGACACTGGGCCGGCCACCAAGCGCCAACGAAAGCACCGTCTCAGAGGACGGAAGGGTTCCTCGCCCAAGGAGAGCCACTCACCGGCGTATAGCACTCGCGGTGGCACAACCAAGAGGTCCCGGTCCTCCAGGCGCGCGGGAAGCGTCGGTTCGCGCCCTGCGTCGGACACTCCTCCCTTGCTTCCACCCACAGAGGACAGGCAAGAAGCTGCGGACGCTCCCTCCGATGTTGTCCCTCCTGTCTTGGCTGGTCCTTCGTCTGAGGCAGAAGCTGGCGAGGCAGCCATTGTGACTTTCGAGCCTCCTGGTACGGCTGGTCCTCCTTACGAAGCGCCAGCTGACGAGACAGCGATGAATTCAGGGGAGCCTAACAAGCCTCTCACGGCTGGTTCCTCTCCTGGAGGGCAATCTGGCAAGGCACCGATTTTGTCCGTGGAGACTGGCAAGCCTTCTTCCACGACTGCTACTCCTCCTGAAGCGCGAACTGACAAGGCCGGGAGTGTGTCGGAGGAAAATGGCAGGCCTTCTTCTACGACTCGTACTGCGTCAGATCCACAAGCTGACAAGGCAACGGTCGTTTCTACAGGGACTGGCATAGCTACAGTGCCCCCAGAAAATCTGAGTGAGTAGTGTTTTTTTTTTCTACCTTTGCAGTCTAATTAACTGTCAAGTCTGGGTAATTTATATTCCAACAGATGTAAAAATTTGGGAGCAGCTAGTAGTAATTTCGATAAGCAGTTTCACGAAGCCAGGTAGGGATTGATTTTTTGTAAGACTATGAGCCATTTCCAGCGCATTTTTAAATTGCGTGTCTTTTTACCAGTGAGAGAGGGGGGCTGAAAAATAATATTCAGCCAACTCTACAAAAACACCAGGTTTAGGCGTTTTGTGGGCATGTCTCAGTCCGTTGCCGTCTCTTTATCTCCAGCTAAGGTCACAACCCTTTCTACTGGTGGTTTCTCCGCGTTCCCTTCCGTCAACATCGTAGCAGTGCTGTCTGGATGAGGCGGGTTTCAAAGCAATAATTTTGAAGCACACTGTATGGCGTATTATTTAGGTTGAAAGCGTTCAATAATACAGATTGCTTTTTTTTAACTATGTAAGTTAGCAAATATTTTAGATTGTTTCCCGGCAGAAGTATTCAAATTTGGTGGGCTGTTTTTAAGTTGTTTTTGTGCGTTAATTTAACGGGGTTTTGACAGATATCGGTGGATATCCGTCTTCCCACGCTTTTTTTGCGTTGCGGATGTTCTATAAAATACTTTGTTCAGCGACGCGACAACTCTGAAACTTGCTTTCGCAATGGAAGACCAGAATGTATACCCATCGCACAAAACGGATCCACGATTCTACCTCTGACGTAGGACCATGATGGTGCTAGGGAGAGAACCTATAAGAGCTTCGCACTCCCGCCGCTGCCTCGCTCAACGGTGAAGCAGCCACTAGCAATCCACAGATCTATGACAACAAGTTTTATTACGCTGAGTGTTCGTTGTTAATTCATAACAATGCTTAAAGCCCTCTTAACCGTGTGTCTGCTTCATAGTTTGCCGAGTGGTGCATGTAGATATGTTATATCGGTTCTTTATTATTTCTTACTGCTTTCCCAAAATTATGAAGAAGATTCAAATAGGTATTCATGCTGAAATTACCACAATACGTTTCTGTCACTTAGAGCACATTTTTGGTTGCTGTGCAGCATCGGTACACGACACTGAAGACGCTGATATAGCGGATATTATGCTAATGATGAAGAAAGCGGGCCTCTCTCCCGGTAGCTTTTCTGAGCCAGGGGGAACCGCCGCACTGTCCAACGCTCCTGTCGGCGCCAGCCCAGCTCTGGTAAGCTGCAAGGAAAAAGCGAAGCATCTGCATTCTAATATCAGCTGTGTTTTTTACTTAAGAATGAGCGTCATGGCTGATCGTGCGGATCGTGCGCCCGTCCGCACAAATTATTGCCAAGAACGCAGGCACAAATCTCCGCAACTTCCACAGAAGCGCCTCGTTTGTGGTTCGCAGTTATAGTTTTTTGAGTCAGAAGCAAAACACAATGATGCAGTAATACAGTTTTGACATGCCCACCTCGACGAAGAATATAATTATAACCACTTTGCTTTCGTCAAAGCATTTACCGTCCATTAAGATTCAAGTGGTCGTCGTCACAGTGCCCGCGTTAGTGAATGCAATCGAAGTGCCAGCTGATTAATTCAATGTGCGATTCAATACAATCCGCGAGCTGCTGGGCGTAGTAAAGACGCCAGCTAATGCTAATGATAATACAGTCGAACACGGATATATCGAACTCTAAGGGGATCGCGAAAGAATTCGATATATCCATAATTCGATATATAAAATACGCCTATCTGAAGATTATCTGACAACTCCGCACATCACTGAGAGTTTTCTGAAGTCGTGGAAAACGGTAGTTTACCATTTTGACCCTCAAAGCACGGACAATCTGAACCGCAGCATGATGACCACCGCACTTTATTTATCATTGAAATGCCTTGGAGCTTCACTTGTTTTTTCTTCTGCGTCGTAAAGTTCGCCAAATTGTCATCAAGATTACAAACACGCACAAGTGAGAAATTCAACGCTGTACACTTTGCCACAACAGAGGCGAATAACGCTGACGGAACCTCGGCTGCAGTAGGCGGTTGGGAACGTTGTCAGGCACTGAGTACCGTTATCTTCAGTATCCGAACCGAACAGCTCCCCCATCTGGAGGCGTGCAACGAAGTCGCTTTGCACCCGACACGCTCCGGAATAGCCGGGGCGGGTTGTTGCTGCATTCGCCTTTACTCGTCAACGTTGATGCGGGCATCGCCCCTCAAAACTACTGCGAGGAATTCCGAACGCCTTTTCAACCAACATCTTTTCAGCAGCCTGCACCCGACGAAATTCCGCCTTCGTTGCTCCGAAATGAAGGCCTTGGACAAAACAAACATACAACGCCGCATCGGTCCCCCTGCATGAGCCACCAAACAGCTCAATCACAGAAAAAGAGTGCCTCCGGTCAATTTCTTTTGCTCCTTTATGTCCTTTCGCCCCAACCACTATCCGCGTTCTAGCTATCATGGAGCTGCCCCTCGTGCTAGCGTGAAAACAGCTGTTAAAGGCCATCGAAGCGACATAATGCTGCGGACGCCGCCTCTGTCTCACCAAGCCAGGCAGCTCCTGCGATAAGTCAACATTATCATTAACTCCACCCCCTCAGAGGAAGCAAACTTTCAGGGGCACCTTCGGCGCGGAATTCGATATATCGAATTTGCCCGTGATCAGGAGTTCGATACACGCGCACAACAGCCCTATACTTTTGCATGGGATTTTCAAGGGGATGTTTGCACTGTTCGATATAGATAATAATTCGATATATCCGTGTTCGATATATCCGTGTTCAACTGTATAAGCGGCAGCCACTATTAACGGAGCGCAATATATTTCAATTATTGCTTCTTGAAAAACGTTACGCAGCTGGTTTAAACTTTACATTCAAGGTTGTTTATCTTCTACGTCGTGAAGCTCCGAACGTGGACGTGCTTCCATCATGACGAATAATGCCACACCTACTTTTCTAACTGAATTCCGAAGTGGCCGTTAATTACAACGACTCCAGTAAAGTGTAAACTTGCGTAAAGTGTTGGTCACACTTTAGAAAGTGTAAGCGTAATTTGTTTAAAGCGTAAAGTTGAGCAAAACGTACCTTACACTTTCCCATGTGTAAGTGTAACTTGTGTGAAGTGCAAGTTTTTTCTTAAATGTGGTTTATTTCTGTTACACCACGCTCTGTATCTCTGTGTAACATTCTCAATCCGCCTTTGGGGGTGCACTTTCTTGTTTCGGTCAGCGGCCGTGGCAGTCTGCTGACTTTCGCCGTCCATCAGGACCCTTTCCTCTGAGTGCCTTGCCCACTGCAAGCAGCTGTGTCGAATTTTTTGTTTCGAAGCCTAGATGCAAATCTGCTACTTTCAAAAATGTATTCGTGTTGCCTGTCGTTACGTGGCTGTCTGCCTCAGGAGACATCGACGCTTCCACATCGAGCTACGCGTCGCCTCGCAAGTAAACCCACGGGTGAAAGATCGTCATTGCTTCACTAAAAAAACCTGCATCATCGTCCAAATTACCAGCATGTGCATGTTTTGGGGGAAGAGGAAGTCGCCGAGCGAGCTGTCAGGGACCAAAATTATCCTTCCACTCAAGCTGGACTGACAGAGGACGTTGTTTCTGGTGAAAGGCGCAACATCGAGAGAAACGTGGAGAATTGAGCCCGGAGCATCGTAGAAAGTGTGACGTCCGGCCACAGTGACCTTGAGAGCATGGCAGCCACCCGCACCACCTCAGTCTTAAAGTTCCTGAAATCGTTAACCAGTGGTGCCTCTTTTCCACCAATAGCTTTCTATTACTACCACTGACCTTCGGCTCTTGCTGTCCGACAAACAAGAAGAATTTCCATATTCAACGCCGATGGGCAGAAACAAAAGTTGAACAAAGAGTTTCTGGAAACTTCTGGTTCGTAAAAGGAGCAAAGGCGGAACGAATGAAAAAGATTTGGCTTGCACTAGTGGTGCAAGCTGTGACATCATCTAGCTTATTCTTGGTTTCAGCCAAGTTTATGCGTGGTTATGCTTCGAGACTCGGTCAAGGTTTATGCGGGATCATGCTTTTATGCGTGTGTTGTCCTTGTGTTCAAGTTTTATGCGTGTGTTGTCGTTAGCCCCGCGAAGAGCAATGAACACTAGATCATTAAAGTTTGTACGATGTACTCGAGTTCGTAACTCCGGATCTTCTGCAACGCACTGGCGTTTCGCCGCGGCTTGAAAGGTGCGATATTCCGGATTGGACCGAAGTCGTCGCGCCCGCTCTCGAGTAGCCGTTCAGCGGCTTTCGCGCCGCAATTATTCTTTTAGGGGCGAAGCTCCTGTTTCTCGGGACCTGTCCCGGCCGTACACGTCACATTGTACACGGCACATGGATGATGATTGTAGCAGGATCCCCCTAAGAATTGGCCAACCAAAAATTGGCCGAAGATGTCACAACGTTCAACACGTTCGTTGCTACCCAACAAGGAGGAGAGGAAGCAGAGATTGTCGTTCGTCGCTTGCGACCTCAAGACTCTTGCTCAGGCCCTGTCCCGTCCCTCGTTGCTGTTATACACGGCGGAATCATGATGATTGTGGCAGGATCCCCCTAGGGATTGGCCAACCAAAGATTGGCCGAAGAGGTCAAAACGTTCAACGCGTTCGTTGCTACCCAACAAGGAGGAGAGGAAGAAGAAGAGGTTGTCGTTCGTCACCTCAGAGCTGAAGACACGTACCGGGAGTACGCGACACAAGACGCTCTGCAGTAGGCGACGGCCAAGGTGGCTAAAATATCACACACCGAAATCCCCAACTTACCCATGGAGATTGTCATCATCCCAAACAAGCCCTACTTAATCACCACAAACATCGACGTCGTCGACGGGCTTGTCAAAGAAGCGGTGGAAAGCTTGACATGACGAGTCTTTATATGATGTGTGGGCGGATGTTTCACAGTTTTACCGATAAGCATTTTAGCTTCGCCCGTCTCATGATCGTTCACTTCGTGGAGATGGCGGGATTTTTTTCCGCTTCCCCTTGTTCTGTCATCCCATCTCTCCCCTCCTGGAACACCCGGCTTTGGTACCACACATGGATTTCCGAACTTCCGCTGAAAGTTCTCCATGACTGTCAGGCCCGCAACGGTTTGTCCGCAGGCTTTCAGAGCTCTCCCAGTGTAGATCGCGTCACCACGTGCCAGAACCGGCGCCAACCGGCTTGGCGAACTCGGCGTCTGTAGCGCGAGCTTTTTTGTGCTTCCCACTTAAGGCCCGCACGCACGTGAACTGGCGACGAGAAAAAAACGCAAGAGATCACGCCACGAACCCAGGGCAGAGGCATCTCGTAGGAGCGGTGTCGGAGCGCGCGATCACGGCCTATGTAGGCGAATAGGCGAGGTAAGTGGCAGAACGCCACGTTGGCCACGTACCTCCCTTTGCAGCGAGAGTGCATGGGCTCAAATCCGGGCGCCTCAGCCTCAATGACGCTTTTTTCTGGCGACGTCACTTCCGTGACGGATATGACGCGAGTGAGATCTCGGTGTACCCAGCATAAAACACTTCCGTGTTAAAAAATACAAGACAAACACAAGGTGTTAACAACAGTAACAGAAGTGAGACACTAAAGAATCGCTCCTCCGAACTTCCGACAGCTTTCCCGGTGAGTCGAACGGCATCCATTTTTTGAGGTGGTTAGTGCAGAGTTTATCACAAACGTTTCAATCGAATTTAAGAGATACCTAAGCGAAAAGAACAAACTAATCACTACAACAAAAATTTGTGGGACAGACCAGACCTGCGTCTGGTTTGTCCCGTGGAGCCACAAATATTGTTGTAAATGCTCGTTAAAATTGATGACAATTTTACTGAGCATTTTAAAGGTGATCTTTAAGCAATTTTAAGCAAGAGTAACAAATCTTTGATCACCGGTACACTTTTATGAACTCTTAAGATGGACGTGTTTCCTGCCCATGCTGCGAAATCTCACAACAAACACATCCTGTGTCCTTGATGGTGTACTTAACGTGCATTTGAAGGCGTTGTTAGGAACACAACGCGAAATTTGTTGTCATTTCGTGCTCGTATTTGTTGTCATCCACACTTCCACAAGAGTGGAAGGTTGTTCCCCTCACTCCTGTTTATAAAAAGGCGGTTAAATGTCGCATTAAAATTATCTTAGTATCTTTATAACCATTTGTTGCAAAGTAATCGAACACTTGGTACCTAATCAACATGTACAGTGCTCACGGATTGAAACGCGACACTGCGAGCGCGTGGCCGGGTACATGCAGCGCCGCCCGTGCACGCCCGTAAAAGCTAGGTGTTGCATTATGGTATACCGCGAGGATGAGAGCGTGTTGACCGTAGGCTTACTGCTTCCGCTTGAAAATGAGCGGGACTGTGGTTCCCCACAGCAACAGCGGGGCGCTGCCAGCCTGGAGCTCTGGAACGCGTTCGTGCGCCGACGACAGTAGCCCGGCAGTGCGCGCAGCCGAGTTAGCGACATCGTGTGCGCGCGCTCTTGTTGCGCGTGCACTTCCCAATGAAGCACAGAAAATGTTCATGTAATGCACAGTCACGCTCATCTGAATAAAAGAAACCTCTGTACGAAGGAACAGCAAACTTTATTCCAGGATGTCAAGTAAAAAAAGGAAATACGCCTTTGCAGGCACTTTCGCGTGTGGTGCAGTGCATTAGTCCTTCGTCGGCTCTCCCTTTTTTTAGTTTATACCACGGAATAAAGTTGGCTGTTCTTCGTGCAGACGCTCGTTTTATTCAGATAAGCGTGACCATGCTTACACGCACATTATCTGTGTCGCATCGGAATGGCACGCGTAAGAAGAGCGCCCGAGCAGACGATGTCGCGAAATTGGCTGCGCGGACCGCCGGCCGGCTACCACCGGCGCACAAACGCGCTCCAGGCTCGCAGCGCGCCGTTGTCGCTGCGTGGAACCACAGGCCCCGCTATTGGCACCGGAAGCAGCAAGCCTACGGTTAAACGCTCTCACCCTCGTGGTATACCACAATGCAACACCTATCTTCCACGGGCGTCCACCGGCGGCGCTGCATGTACCGCAGGCCATGCGCTCGCAGTGTAGCGCTTCAATCCGTGAGCACTGTACGTTTTATGCGAGAACCAAAACTCACCTACTAAACACTGCAGCTATGGAAAGCGACATTCGACAGTTGCACAACCAGTTGTAATGATTAAATCCTTTGTCCTTTTAACGCCGGAACTCATTAAGCTTTCTCAAGTCCGTGCGGATGGTTAGCAGTACATTTCGCTCGGCGAAGTGGGGATGACGAAAATGCTAGGTATGAAGTGTGAGGGAAATATACGATGAGTCAAGGATCCACAAGCAGTTGTTTGGAGTGTGAGCATCAAGACAAAAGATGCGGTTAAGGAAGTTCGGAGAATCGAACTCTAAAACGTTACGCCATGAAACCGAGAACCTGACCACTGGGCCACCCCAAAGGCTCGAGGGTTACGGGGTTAGGAGCGGCTGGGAGCGATAACGCGTGAAGCCAATTGGTAAGAAAAACTGTGCTCCTGGTCGTAATATAACCTGGGTCAATGCTGATCACAGGCCCAGGTTCAAGGGGAACGAAAGTGACCCAGGTTCTAGAGATCCATGTGCGCCCCCAAAGTGCTATCATCACATTCGGGGAGCACAGCATTTACTTGAGCTTCGTAGCACGGTCATTGGCTTTGGACTTTGGTTGATTTGAAGTGGACTTTGGCTTCGTACCTTGGCATTTTGGATTTTAGACTTCAGGCGGGTGGATGATGGACTTTGATTTAACTCCATTTTCTTCAAGAAAGCTTCGCTTTTTAACCACCTTTCTCTAAAGAAAGGGGCAGACCTAAGAAAAGCCAGGTTAAAGCTAGTGATGACCAAACTCCGCTGTTTCCGCAGTCTTCGTATCTCAGCTGCGAAGGGGGCCGAATCTTTTCATAACCACCGTAAAATACACGCATTCGTGTTTAGTTTACAGGACCCTTCGATATTATACCCTGTGATGAACTGATATTAAGACTTCCACGCATCGACCTTCCTGTCACTTTTGTAAACAGGGTTAGTAATCACATATGCCTAATCGTCAGGACTATGTTGCGATACATAAACATCATTCAGGTTCCTTCATGTTACATGTGGTGTTGCCAAGGAATTGTCTGGAGCCCAATTTTTTTTTTCTCGTACATATTAACCACATCATCAGTTTAATTGATTCTCGCGTACACATTCGGCTGTTTGCAATATCGTATTCCCTTGAGACGCGTCTGCAACCCGCATCGTCTGCTACGGATCACACTAAACAAGCAAGTTGAATTGTTCATTTCTTACCCCTGTAGGGATTCTCTCCTCTGAGCCGTCGCATCCCGGCATTCTAATTACCGCGCGCCACCTTTCCTGCCCTCTGTGAACGCACGGCGTAAAGACTGTGCGAAGGAGGGGTCGTGGTACGTTTTGTGCACGCTAGATAAGCGCAGCGGTGCTTGTTAGCGGGGGGAGTTCCCGCCCGGGAGTGCCGACAGCCAGAAAAGACAAGCCACCGCCAGCCACCTTCAAGGAGCCCACACGGCAGCAAGCGGTCGCCGTCCGTCCCGTGGGGCCGTAAGCGTCTCCGGACATTGAAGTGTTTTGGTGATGTGCTTTGGCGATTGTATTTTCTGTGCCCTTTATATTTCGTTTTCACTGCTTCAGTAAAGCCCCTTATTCCTCTCGCAATGTTATGTGCCATAGTGTTTTGACGAGGCTATTGCCTGAACCCTTTCGGTAGGCAGAATTACCTACACCGCTTACGCCATAAACCGTCGAAAGCTGAGTCATCAGTAAATATTGCAGGGAGTCGTATGAATTTTCGGTGGTTGCAGGTAAAATAAAAAAAAACCGAAGTAGTCTGTTTGTGTTGGGTAAATGACTCACTCAAGCTATAGCTGCGCTGAATCTACGCTGCATGAATTGGCAGTTTTTTTTTTTGCGTTCGGGTCGAGAAGTCACTGTGGCCAACGGTAATCATGGCATCCAATAATTACATTGTATCATACTGTATGGCAAGCCTCTTTTAGTGTAAAGGGAAACGATTTAAATGTGTTTGACAGAAGTTACTCTGTTACTACAAGAAGCTTAGTGTTGAATAGAAATCACTGTAACAGTTCAACAACGAAAATACGAACACAAGGAAAGGAGGGAGACCACACGGCGCTGACTACCGATTCACGGATGTCGTTAGAAGGAAGAACATATATACGGCTGCGGCGGCCGCTTTTCTGATGGGGGCGAGAAGCAAAAACGCCCTGGTGTTCGAGATTTCGACACATGTTAAAGATCCCCAAATGGCGTGATCGGTTGCGATGAACCTGAAAGAGGTTTCTGGGTTGTGCGCTTGTTTGTCTTGTCGGTAAGAATACTTGAATGATCAGGCCTACACGGTTCTTGATGGAGGACGAAAAGCTATGCGAGTCCTATACCTGCGCGCGGTATGATCACTTCCTTTTATCAGTGGACCGGTTTAAGCTTGAGCCTAGTCCGTTGGCGTTAGCAAAAATACATACCAAGAAAAAAACTCATCCGGTACGAGGCGCCCGGCACGACCTTCTCACAGCTGTGTAAGGGAGCCAATACTCGCCTACGTATGACGTGATCACGCGCCCCGGCACCGCTCCTACGAGAGGCCTCTGCCCTGCGGTTCGTGGCGTGACCTCTTGCATGCTGTTCTCGTCGCCAGTTCACGTGCGTCCGGTCGTTAATTGGGAAGCACAGAAAAGGTCGCGTTACGTACGCCGAGTTCGCCAAGCCGGATTGCGCCTGTTCTAGCGCGTGCTGACGCGGTCTTCTTTGGGACAGCGGTGAAAGCCTGAGGACAAACCGTTGCGGGCCTGCCACTCCGATGACTTCGGTCCAATCCCGAATATCACACCTTTCATGATGCTACGGATGGCCTGCCAGACGAAGTGTCGGCGTCGCTTCGTCTGGCGGGGTCAGGCTCGCGAACCCTTCGTACATAGAGGTTCACTTAATGTTAAACTGATCCTGTGAAGGCACCTTTCACTTTCGTGTTTTACCTATTTCTATGAAAGAGGGATCAAAGGCCTCCTGCGCTGGAGTTTTGGCGACATGCAGCGCCCCTAGCGGCCGACGCCTCTGGGTAGTGCAAAAGCAGACGACCCTCGCCGACCTCCATGTGTTTTCAATTACAAGCCAGAGTGAAAGTTGGTTGTGGCGCTTTGCGGCGTGTTTAAATGACTGCATACTGTATGAAATAGCCCTTAGAGTAGCTGCAGAGGCTAAACAAACTAATATCCGCTAAAAGAAGCCGATTCGTCGGCTTTCTTTTGAGCGAGCTGTCGCGGTGGTCGCGGCGTGGGACAGTATCGCTAGGTCGGGTGGTTTAACTGTTTGACGACAGTTACAGTTTTTTTCTTCTTGCGTGCGGTCGACAAAGGAAAGTTCACGAGTAGCATAAACACGGAACGCTGCTCATCTTAAATCCTGAGGTAACTGCAAAAGGTTGCTTCATCGGGAGCTTTAAGCGAACGCAAGAATTGCGCAGCCGACTCAGCTGACACTGCTGGCCTGGCACCGCCTTTGAAACGAGTGGAAATTTTGTTTCGTATTTTCGCAAACTAAATAATTCTTGCGTAACGTTTTACGTCGCACGATTTACGAACGGCAGGGTACATGTATACTAGCGAGTAGGTGGGGCAATAGCGCCAATTAAATAAACAAATTAAGCGCTATTAAAGGACGCAAAACACGCACCAAATCACACGCACAGCATAACACAACACAGCCGCATACACGGCGCGGGGCCCCGAATATTTACATACGATCATCACTGACTGTGTTGGTTTTCTAGTGCAGGGGTCGTCGAATCTGAACGCCGACACGACAGTTTTGACTTCAAATGAAGTAAAACAGCGAGACAAGAACAGAGAATTGGCGTCTTCCAGTTGAATTTCCCCCCTCCCCCCATGTTCACACTTCGCCAAATTATTGTCAAATATTATTAGAAATTCGCTGAATTTTTTTCTTTGCATTCAAAGCCCCCTCCTCCCCCCCCCCCCCCCCTTCCCCCTGATTTTGCCGTCCAGCCCTCCGCCGTGTCGGCTGCATGGAACTCGGCCGTTGCTGACCCTCATTCTAGGCTATTAAGTGCGAACTGGGAATGTATGCTGCAAGAGCATAATTAAGTAAAGTGAGAGCAAACAAGGAAAGCGAGCGGCCTCTTAGTTCGCCCGACCACTTTGTTTTACGGCCACTAATTTCGGAATCGCAAAACAGATTCCACGCTTCTGGCGGTCGCGGCATTTTGTCCCTGAGACACGCAACAAAACGGCAATCTAACGCTGCACCATGTATTCGTAACGGCGACGCAAACGAGCACCGTTTAATGAAAGTGCACGCATAGTGTGCAGGTACGCAAAAGAGCGGCGCACCGCAGCAGGCGAGCATGCGGTCCGCCGGACTCGCTGGCTTTTTAAAGCGCGTTCATCGCCGATTCCGTCACTCTTCTTTTTTGATCGGCTGTTTTTGAGAAGTTTTTGTCACCTAGAGTGTTAGTTTAAACTAGAAGTTTTACTTAAAATTTCACTTCGTACGACCATCGATCGGTGACCCTGCGAGTAGCAGACGCCGTCACAGTCCCGGCAGTTTCGTCGGCGCTGTAAACGTGTTTAGCGCTGCAAAGATTTTTCCCCTAATGCCAAGTTGATCGCTGAAATAGATCGGACGCGTCGGGGATGAGCTGGTGACCACGTCGCAAAATAATCGGGAGCGTCGAGCTCATTTTGCTTCTGTCAACACGGGATTCTATGGGACCCACGCAGCTTTGTACTACCCGGAAGTACTGCCCGGAAGCCGCTTGCGCAGCGCCCCCTGGGCAGCGCAGGAGGCCTAACCGCAATTCTTTGTGTTTTACTTTTTTTCTGTGGTTTGCTTTTCTATTTGTGTGTTTTGCTTTTCTTTTTGTGTGTGTTGCTTTTTTGATCGTCTGCCTTGCCTCTTCTGCCGTATCGCTTGAGCTACCTGAAGTTTAACCGCAGGATTCGCGTTCCTTCGCTGTTTTTGAGTCATGAATGCTGCCTGACGAGTGTGGGGATTTTACTCTCTTTATTTACGCTTCGCTTCTGCTTCGCGATTTAGCAAAGGCGAATTGGCCCTCCGAAGCCGCTGTCTTTTGCGAGAAAGCACCCGCTGTAACTAGAACCGTGTCAACGGTTCGGCGTTCATGGCAGAAAATACCGGCGGTTTCTAGCCGGGTCCAGTGCCGGCTGCAGAGGTCCGCACTACATACCAGTCATCTAAACCCCGAGCAGCCTGCGCTAGGTTGTTCTCGCCAGATATAACCCGTGTATGCGCATGATTTTTACGCAATTGTTTCAGTTTTCTTTTCGAGTTGATCATATATAGTGTTAATGTGGCGTGTTAGATCTTTTTTTGTTGTTGTTGATAATCATTCCTGCTTATTTTTAACCCAGTTATTGACACAATAAAGCCACTTCGCTTTTAATAGATCCCAAGATGCGAATACTTTTTTATTGCGAAAAACACCAAATTAAGTTTCCATTTTAGGGGCGAGGCCCCTTAGGGGCTCGGGCTATCGGCGTCTCCTGTCGTCGTCGTCGTCGTTTTATGTAGTCATGGTACTAAAACAGCGGCACACTCGCTTCTTAACCCCTCGCGCTAGAATGTAACGCGTACTAACGAACCCACCGGGACACTCGTTTTCCAATGCTTCGCGCTAGAACTGTTCGTGCTTCAAAGACATGAGACTTACAGCGAAGCTGTATACCTCTAGCCCCATCGGTTTTACCTCCGCTGGCAAAAACGCCAAGGCATCAGGAACACACTTACACCCTACATGCTTCGTGCCTACGCAGGTTTGTTGTTAGTAGAGATGGCCCGAGATTTCTTCTCTCTTTGTTCCGAAGAAAAATTGGTCGCTGTCTTTCGAAAAGTTTTTGTATATTATGTAGTGATCAATTTTTACAACTGCAAAGTTTGGAGAGGAGAACTGGAATGCAGACCAAAACTGGCCCAATAGGCCTTGCTCTACGGATACAGGACAATTCACGAATAAACCTAAACCTGATCTGGTGGTGGGTGATTCCTGCATAGTGGTGGGCTTGTCGACAACTTGCATGGGGTTTTGTGTAAGCCTTGAGTTATACATGACTTTGGTATCATTTAAACCACACAAGCCCTCCGACCGCATTGAAAACATACGGCCCACATGCTAACGTCCACAACTGGCAAGTTGCTCAAACAGATGGCCACGAACCGACTCACCTATCATTAGGAGGAGACTGACAATCCTGACAATCCAAACCGGGTTTCGCCCCAATATGGGTACACACGACAGTCTATGGCTGTTCCTGAGAATCCTCAACACCACGACTAGAAGCAGACCACCCAGCGTACCCCATATCCTGGTTTAAGTTCACCTAAAAAAGCATTTGAAGCAGTCACACACACTGCCATTCTCGATAAAATAGATACACACTATCCCGGGTGCCGGATGTGCAACTACATCGCAATTTTTCTCGAAAATCGCATTCTGGAGATTTAGATCTCCAGAGTGCGATTGTAACTATTCGTCCACACAATTTGGTAACAATGCAGGCGCAACCCAAGGCTCCATGATTTCGGCACTACTGTATAATGTTGTCATGCGAAAACTCGCCCTAGCAATTCATGAAGGGAGCGCCGTCCGCATGACGATGTACGCTGATGATATCACCTTGTGGACTGAAAAAGATGACTACGCTACCACTGAATTATCATGCACCGAACTCCAGGCTGCTCTTGTCATTTTTGAAGATCTCCTAACATCAACTGGCATGCAGATATCCCCCACCAATTCTACGGGACTAAAAATACAAGGCGGTGCTTGTGAACGCGACAACTTGCACCTTTTATCGCTGTTCATGAACTTTGTGAACCGCAAGATGGCTGGATCCAACTTCGCGGCGTTCAAATAAACAGCAAAGGCAGCACCACTACCTGGATTCAAGAACTATGAGAAAACTAGGACGACGGAATACATCTAAAACTAATAGGCAACAAATTTGGTGGCGCCTAGCTATTCATTCGGCTTGCAGGTCGTGCTGTTCTTACATCCCGGATCACATACGGTGCACCTGTTTCAAGTCGACCCCGCACGGGGCACCTTGAGTAATCTTGGTGGCGGTGAGTGGCGACACCGCGTACCCCGAGCCCCCCATACTTAAGTTGTTACCTACCGTGGCTAGAAGTTGAAAGGTGAAGGGTTAGAAGCCGTGAACGGTGGCCGTCGGAGCCTTGGTCAAGCTCCGGCCGATGGGCTCCCTGCCTGTCTACCAGGCAGGGAGCTCCGGGACCTTTTTGACTACCAGGGTAAGGTCAAAGAAGAAAGTACCCCCGTCTCCCTGCTTTCCGATGTATCATATGGCATTTTCGAACCCCCCCCCGCCCCAGACGTGATCGGCCCGCGAAAAAGGGCCGCACCGAAGTTTCCTTTCTACCCCTACCAACTATCAACGTTCCGAAACATGACAAACTAATCCCCGTTTTTTGGTCCTTGAATCAATAGACAAATCCAAACCCGTCTCCTCCCAGTCTGTATCCTCGTCTCCAAGTTTCCTTGAAGGGATCATTGGCAAATCTTTCGAGGCAAAAAAACTACGAACAGGGGAAGTGTTGGTTGAAGTCAAGACGCAGCAGCAAGCCACAAATCTCCTGACCCAAACCCGCATGGCAGATCTGGACATCACTGTCACACCCCACCGCAGCCTCAACAGCTCACAGGGGGTGATATCTCAGCCAGATCTGCTAAGTGAAACAGAGGCCGACCTTCTGGAAGGCCTGAAGGATCAGGGCGTAAACAGCTGTCAGGAGAATCACCATCCGTCGCGACAATGTAGAAATACCAACAAAGCACGTAATCTTAACATTCAGTAGTTCAAAACTTCCTGAGCACATCAATGCTGGTTTCATTAGGTGTGGTGTACGTCCGTACATACCTAACACCCGCGCCCGCTGCTACAAGTGCCAGCGGTTCGGGCACGCTACGACTTCTTGCCGCGGCAAACAGACCTGCGCAAAATGCGCCGCACGCGACCACCCCCACTGAAAAGTGTGCTATTCCACCACCTTCACCTGCGCAAACTGTCAGGGGGCCGCACGCGCATGGTCCCGGTAGCTGTGGATTCACCAGGAAAAGATCATCCACGTGAAAGTAACCGAGACATCTCCTTCCCGAGGCGGCGAAAGAGGTTCGCCTCCTTTCCCCTTGGGGAGGTACGCCGACGCAGCTCGCCGGGGGGCGGAGCGGCGTCTTGTTTCGGCTGGGGACCCAGTACACGCGAGTCGGGACTTGGTCACGCCTCAGCCCCCCCCCTCCCCTGGGTTGCTCCTGGCGGCCCAACCCGCCACCCGCACCGCCTGCTCAGTAGCAGCGGCTGTGTGGCATCCACGTCCGTTGGAGATACTGCTGCACCCTCTGTTTCCTCCTCTCCAGCGGCCCGAAGCACATGCGAGGGCCCGGAGGAGATGGAGCTGGAGGAAACCGCAGCAGTTCCCACCTCCGCCGCGCCGCCTGTGCCACACGGGGCGCTCCTGACGCCCTGCGCGGCCGCGTCCAAAACGAAGGGCACCGCAAAGGGTGCCCAGTCCAACTCTAGGGGGCCCAGTCCGCTTGGCACCCCCTTGCCCTTAGATGACGACCTAGACGTCGAGCCGTTCCGGCATGAACCACAGCGGGAAGGAAACGGGCTCCGGCGTCCAGGTCAGTAGAGAGAATCAAAAAGCCTCTTCCAAGAGTACAAGACCCGAAAGCCGGCACATAAACACACACATACTCCAGTAGCCCTAAACTTCAATAATGGGAAGAGAAAATATCATGCAATGAAACTGCAGAGGCCTTCTTAAAAATCTTGATGATGTCTATAAGTTACTGCATTCCAATCAGCCAAGTGTGATGTGTCTCCAAGCAACCCATTTAAACGCCATGCACACAAATTTCTTGAATAGTTGCATGGTATTTAGGAGGGATAGAGATGGTGGTGGCACATCCTCAGGCGGCGTGGCCATCATTGCGCGGAAAACCTTGGCGTGCCACACTGTCCAACTACAGACCATCCTAGAGGCTCTTGCCATTCGAACAATAATTTTTAATAGGCTTATAACACTACGTTCTCTTTACATCCCTCCTGACTTCCAACTATCGAGCACTCATTTCGAGGGTCTGGTAGATCAGTTACCCGAACCTTTCATTCTTTTAGGCAGCCTCAACGCACATAACTCTCTTTGGGGCTCTGCTCGAACGGATGCCCGAGGTCGCCTAATTGAGAAATTCTTAACATCGTCGGGAGCATGTCTTTTCAACCGAAAAAAGACTACATATTATAATATAGGACACAACACTTATTCACACCTTGACTTGTCTATTGGATCTGCAGTTCTCTTTCCATGTCTTCAGTGGGGTGTGGGCACTGATCCATATGGTAGTGACCACTTCCCCACCTCACTAACATATATACGTAAAGGCCCATGCAGTCCATCTTCCCATAATAGGTTCAATGAAGCACGAGCTAACTGGAATACATTTACAGAGACATCCAAACTACACCACACATCCATAGGACACCTACACGTTGAAGAAGCTACCCAACTGCTCACGGCGCACATCTTCGACGCCGCCGAAAAGTCCATTCCCCACGCCTCTGGTGCCCCACGCAACCAGAGGAGGCCGTTGTGGAATGAGGACTGTAGGCGGGCTCGAGAGGCCCAGAGAAAGGCGTGGGGTATCCTTCGTCGGTACCCCACGTCGGGTAACCTTATTTTGTTCAAACGGGCCAATGCGTTTGGAAAACGTGTGCGCCGTGGGGCAAAACGAGAGAGTTGGCACACCTTCTTGACATCCATAAACTCGTAAACAGACGCACACAAAGTCTGGACACGAATACGAAAACTAAAGGACAACAGACACACAGCCTGCTCCTGGTTAGTACATGAGGGGACACACTCGAGGACCAGGCCAACACACTTGCACAACACTTCGAACACGTGTCCAGTTCAACACACTACACAAACACTTTCATGAAACACAAAACATCTGTGGAGAAGAAGTCACTGCGTGATAGCAACAAGTCGCACACTTCTTACAATTCTCCTTTTTCAATTCATGAGCTGAAGGCAGCCCTGACAACATGTAAGCCTTCAGCTCCAGGTGCAGACAAAATCACATACACCATGATACAACACCTACACTCAGACACCCTTGAAACGCTTCTAGATCTGTACAATAACATATAGCTTTCGGGGTACATTCCTCGCTCTTGGAGGGAGGCCATAATAGTGGCTTTCCTGAAGGAAGGGAAGGACCCTTCCTCTCCCGCTAGCTATCGGCCCATCGCCCTTACAAGCTGCTGTGCAAGCTCCTCGAGAAGATGATAAACAGGAGACTTGTGTACTTTCTTGAGTAAAACGGTCTTCTCGAGAGCTGCCAGGCAGGCTTTAGGGCGGGGCGATCTACAAATGACCAACTTGTCGCCCTTGAATCATACATAAAGAACGCTTTCATTTACAAACAGTTTTGCCCAACGGTGTTTTTTGACCTTGAGAAGGCCTATGACACCGCTTGGCGTTACGGGATCCTCAGTGACCTAAAGTCTTTCGGTGTTTCGGGCCATATGCTCAACACCCTTGCTAGTTATTTGTCCGAAAGAACGTTTCGCGTGAGAGTAGGTAGCGCATCTCAAGAGTTCATGTGCAAGAAAACGGCGTTCCGCAAGGTGGATTCTAAGCAGTACTCTGTTCATAGTTAAGATGAACTCCCTTGGGAGGCATTGCCACCTACAATTTCTTATTCAATGTATGTAGACGACATCCAGGTATCTTTTAAATCATGCAATATGTCCATCTGTGAGCGTCAAGTCCAGCTCGGTGTCAAAAAACTTGCCAGCTGGGCAGACAAGAAACGGTTTTAAACTTAACCCAGAAAAAGCACCTGTGTTGTCTTCTCCAGGAAGCGTGGGATCCATCCGGACCCAGACATTATCCTTAATGGCGTATCGATTCCTGTGAGGAAGGAACACAAGTTTTAGGTGTGGTGTTGATGAAAGGCTTACGTTCTCCCTCACATTAAACAATTGAAACATAAATGTCTAAAGGCTCTCAACATTCTTAAAATCTTTTCCCACCAGTCCTATGGAACGGATAAGCACATCCTGTTACGTATTTTCATCAACAAGCTTAGGTGGGTCTAGATTGGACTATGGGAGTGTTGTGTATGGGTCAGCCACTAAAACACCACTTAAAATGTTCGACCCAGTGCTTCACTTGGGGCTTCGCCTCTCTTGTGGCGCATTCCGTACGAGCCCTGTACAGTCTTTACGCAGAGTGTGAGAAATGGTGCTTATCACACCAGCGAACCTATGTTGACTTGTTATATGCCTCTAAAATTTTGTCAATGGACAACCATCCTTTTAAACCTGTTTTTAATGATACATCCACATCAAAGTTCTTTTTCAATCGCCCATCTATTCTTGTTCCCGTCTCGGCCAGCGTGAGGGGCGAGGTCCCTATTCATGAGGTCTCTTTTGTAGACACATTCAAGTCATCTATCACTGATCTTGTAGCACCATGGCATCTTCGTCCTGTTGCATGTGACTTGTCTTTCTCAAACTACAATAAGACTAGGACACCAAAAAGTGGGATTTTGCAGCATTTCATGTATGTGCAGGATAAATACAAGGCTGCAGAGTTTTTCAGCGATGCATCAAAACGTTCACTGCAGTGTCTTGTGCGGCGCATGGGCCGAATTTTGAAGCATATAGAACAATGAATGTAAATTCAAGTATTTTTACGGCAGGAGCATATGACATTTTTCTTGTTGTAAGTCACATAATTGAACATCATACTCCTAACTCCATCATCTATACAGATTCGCTGAGTGTCGTTCGTACATTGTTATCCGGAGAGTCCTCGAAAAACCATGTAGTTAACCTTGTCTTGAAATCAGTTGTGCTGGCATATTCTTCAAACCTTGAGGTGACTGTGTGTTGGGTGCCAGACCACTCTGGCATCGGCGGAAATGAACTGGCGGATGAAATGGCCGCCAATGCTGCACTCCGAAACACAGTAGACGTAACAACAGTACCTTACACAGACCTCAAGCTACACATTAGACAACACTTGCGCAGAACATGGCAAACACACTGGAATGAACATACAGACAACAAACTACATGTAATAAAGCCACACTTGGGACGGTACACATCTGACTCACATAACAGACACATGGAAGTCGCCTTGGGTAGGCTGCGGATAGTGCACACCCATAAAACGCACTCGTATCTGCTGACGGGATCTTCTAGACCCCAGTGCAGCAGGTGCGGAGAGGCCCTATCCGTAGTGCACATACTAATCACATGCAAGGCACTTCACACAACACGACACAAACACTTCAGAGAACTCTACAGACAACATATTCCCCTACATCCATCAATGTTTCTAGGTGACGATGCAATGTTTTCCGTGAAACGTGTGTTTGAGTATTTGTCAGACGTCAAGTTTTTAAACCTCATTTCCTATCACGCATCATCAAATCTGGCCCTATACACCAGCCATCGCCATTATCTTTAATTGATTTTACTATGTTCGGCTTATACGTTGTTATACCTACCCTTGTGTTGTAATCACTTCTCTTTACTAGATAACCACTTCTTTGGCGCTCTTTGCCCTCGTTGGCCTTGCGCCATTAAACACTAACCATCATCATCATTATTGTTTCAAGTCGACTCGTACTCAGATGAAGCAACTTACAATCTATCACCACAAGCTACTCAGATGCATTACCAGCCTTCCAAGACGTACCCCGACTGATCACCTCTATACCTACGCTGAGCTACAGCAATGAAATTTCTAATATAATACGCCAACGGCATTCGTGAAGACCACAGGGCACTGAAAATCCGGGGTAGACATCTAACCCATTACGATGAGACCCGCAGCATCAACACAGAACCGATCCGTACCCATTCGGCCACACCACCACCTCCACCTTGGCTTCGCACCTAACCAATCACGCATAAACCTCGGTCCCACGAGAAACCACACCGATACAGACATCAAAGAGCCAAGCTCTCCAGTCTACATCACTGCACAGAGCCAGGAAGGTATGCGGTTCACACCGGCGCGTTTATAATAGAACCGGGCAGAGTAGAAGCGTCTACCAAGATTCCGACCCATCATTCTCGGAACTAGTCACTATCTCCAGTGCAGCTTAACTGGAATCCACGACCGCAGACCGGCAACCTATCCTCCTAGCCCTCCATTTACTCTGGAGAGTCATTGGAAAATTGAAGGTAAACACAAACCGAAATAAGCCGAAATGAATCAATACGCACAACGCGTCCCCAATACAAGCCCTACAAAACACCAACCCAGAAAGCTGCCTGATCCGCACCATTCACAATACAGCGCAGCGGCTGACCGATCTTCAGGGCAGGGTACATATGGAATGTACCCCTGGACACCAGAGAAACCGAGGCTATGAGGCCGCTCATTACATTGCACCTGAAGCTAGTCCCTCCCTCCAGAGCACGTGCCCCTCGAGTGACCCGTTGCCTCTGGATCTCAACAAAGATGTCATTGCGAGGAGAATTCGCCACAAAATTAGGCAACGAACGCTGAAGGAAAACACGCCACGACCCGAGAAGCCATTTTCTTGATTAATCAGCAGGGCCTGCAAAAATTAAACCCTACTCTACGAAGCGTAAACTGGCTACGCCATCATTCCAAACATAGGAGAGAGGTGGGAATGGATGCGACGTTTTGGCAAAAACAGACCGGACGGCACCATACCCGCACCGCTACCTTTCTGTCAATGCACCCTATGTCACAACAGCAGACCCAGCGTCAACCACCTTATATGGGAATGCGGCAAGCTGGACAAAAAAGGGTGGAGACACAAACCACACTACGTTCGCAGCAAAAACCCAGCAAAACCAAACGGAAACGTACATGTCTCTCTGGTCTTTCGCGGAATATGCCATTCCTCTCCAGTGGTGTTGAGATGATCTGCGTGCGGGGCGGATATAAAGATACCAGCAAGCCACCAGTCGATCCTCTAGGAAAGTTACGTTCCCCCAAATGAACTTGACTAAGTGGTCCGTGTACGGGGCGGATGCGTGAAACGGACCCATGCCAACTGCGAACATTTCTTTTTTACCTCTCCTACATAAAAAAAAGTATTCATTCCTTAGCACGGAAATCCTGCTATAAAGCCTTCCCACTTTACTGCCGTAGATATAAATGCCCTGCAAACAGAATTTTGACGTTCCTATTTTGGGACATGCGATGTTGCACTGCTTCCAGAGACATTGCTTTCGGGAGGTCTATGTACTTCTCACAAGCTGAACATGCGGTTCCACCCGGACACCATATACACGCACGCTAAATATTCCTAATATCGTCAATGTGGACTGCAGTGATCACACAACCAAAACTGACACGTCCACCACCCATGCAGAGCTGTCTTTTTTAAATGGTACATATAAAGAGGCGATGTCGCAATCACTTCTTTATCTAGCCTAAAGGAATGCTTTAGTTCCTAGTATGGTCTCAACACTTTAAACCTTGCCCTGTACAGTTATTTACTTGTCTCCTTTTCGCACCTTTATGTACCCCTGCCCTGTAGCACATTCACTGCAAATTATTATGGCGAGTACGTCGTTTTGATCATTTTTACTTGCTCTAGCATCCATTACAGCGATGTCGGTGACTGTATCGCGTTATGTGTCTGTCGTCTTTTTAGTATTTTTGGAAGACGTGCACTTTGAATGTGTTATAGTTCATTTCTTTTTTACCCTGTGCTTGATACCGACCGCTGCCTGTATTTCTTTCGATTTTCCAACGCTGTGTTTATCATTTATTTCTCTCCTCTTCTATATTTAGGACGTTAGCCCACTGTCCTGCTGCTGTATGGGATTTTGGAATTGAGCAATGTTTTCCCAATTTTCCTCGACAACTATTAGTATATACTTGACGCGAAGTTAAACTTTCCAAAACTTACGCCAGAACGCTGCCTCACTGAATTCTCCCAAGCAGTCAGGTGTGGGAAACCCACGTTAATTGTCACGTATTTCTGGCGAAAAATTCATTGTGTGCTCTACACTGTAGAACAAACACTCTTTCCGGAAGGAGACATCAAGTTGAAGAACATGGTGTCTACTTGCCAGGTTCCCTCCAAGGGCGGTACGGAGGCAGCGTATGCCCAACCGCTGAGGGACCAGACGAGCAGCGCAACGGTGCCCATCGCCCGTCCCGCCTGTGTGCTCTACACGCTGCTCGTGGCAGTCGCAGTGGTGGCCTTCATGCTGTACCTTCAGCGCTCACCGGCCACCGACGAGCTCGAGGAGCGGTACTGCAAGAGTCCCGACTGCGTGCAGCACCGGAAGATGCTCCGACAACAGCTGGACGAGTACGTGCACGCTGCAAACGAGCGGCAGAAATTTTGCAAACGTTAGGCACCGTCAAAGAGTCGGGGTGAAATTCGAAACGCACCGCACTAAAAAAGCCTACAGCGCAACAAAACTTAATAGGACGCCTGAGCAAAAGTATCCACTGACGTATGTCGTCGCTGGTTAGTGTAGATAGGGCGCGTGTTGCTGTGTGTATGGTGCGGCGAAACACGGAGGAGGACAAACACGACATATTTCCGCTTTTCAGTTCAGTATCAGTTCATTTTAAGGCTTTCAGCGGTGCTAAGATAGAGACACGGTTCTTAAGGTCATTATTCGGCAACGGGACCCTTGAATAATTATTGCAAAATACAAAAATGGAGCAAACGCGGCGAAAACCAAATTAGACGGGAAAGAAGAAAAGGGCGTTAAACGGGCGCACACGGAGAAGACACGAAAAACATATACATGAGCCAAAATATATTTGGCAAGACACATATTTGGGACAATATATATATATATATATATATATATATATATATATATCACGCTTGTATATGTCTTTCTGGTCTCCTTCTACTGCGTCCGTTTAGTGCCCTTTTCTTCTTTTCAGTGGAACAATGAACCAACTAGCTAAACAATTTTTGTTAACCAAACAGAAATTACTCAAATTAAGTAACTTAAAAACGAGCGCAGCTTAATTACACAAGTGCAATAAGAACAAAAAAATGGCGAATCTTGTACTACGTCACACAAGGCTTGAATCATGGCGAAGCTGGAGCATTTCTTTCTGTGTAAGAAGGGCACACCAGCATGCAGTGAATTAGGTTTTAAATTGTTTATTTAAATGCTCTGTCGTCGCTTTTCTCTCCGGTAGTAGTAGTTATCGTCACATATATTTATATCGCCATCTTCCTCATGCCAGACTGGCGGGCCCAGGTGGTTTTGTCCGCCGGCTTTTGTCCGCAGTTGTGAGTAATGACGATTTCGCCAATGAGCAAGCCGATTACTTCCTGCCCGCAGCTCAAGTACCCGACCTCCTCCAACGGTCAGCGGAGCTCGTTCAGATTCTGTGTACGCTGGCGGATAAGCTGTCTTTCAAAGATCATGCACCTTGGATACAGTGTAGTCCTGACAGCCGGAAAGCAGCAAGATAACACCCTTCGGTGTTTGCATATTGAGGGTGCTGCTGAAAAGGCGAAGGACGACGAGATATGGTCTGTTGGCACCTACGAGGTGTCTTAAGAGCACGCCGTGCCCTTGTCACTCCCAGCTGATGCTCCCGATGACAGGCCAATGTCGGCTGAGCTAGTTAAGATTCCGGTGTCGCCTGTGGCTGAGCCGAAGTCGGGAACAGGCCAGTGGAACCCTAGAAGAGAGTACAAAAACGCATTCCGGTGTTCGTTTGCCGAAGGCGTTCGTAAAAAGACAAGGAACGAAGAAGGAAAACCTTCTACGCGTACATGGGGCGCGTGTTTCAGGACGGGCGCGCCAAGGGGCAAAGCAGGAAGCTCGCATCGCCCCAAGCGAACACCGCCTCCAACACGAAGTACGCGCCTCTCGTTTGAACGCTGCAAAATCTTCTTCGCTCCTCCACAAGCTCAATCTCTGTCGAAAAGAATGGCCGGTGTCTACTCACGCGGTCGCAGCAGCCTTCGCAGAACTGGCGCACCGAAGGTGCGATTCAAAAAGGGGAACGCTCAAGGCAATGCCAAGAGCTCGAGTCGCAGCTCGGGGCGCGAAAAGTGGCCTGTAAACGCCTGACTTTCTCGATCGCTATGCTTTTTATGAACCATGTTTCGCCCTTTAGGATTACATTTCTTTTTGTGTAAGACATTCCAATCATGCGAAATGTCCTCTTTTAGGTTCGTGCACCTGGCTAAAGTACGCGGGGCAAAAATACTACTGCACTTATTTATTCGCGTAGTTTTGTCGCAACTAAAAGCCTGGAAGAGCGTCAGAGTGGATTTGTCTTCGCGCTAGCCGGCGATGCGGTTGTCTTTTTGTCTTGTTCTGTTGCTTGCCTGATCAAGCCAGAGACGTTCCTTGGGAGCCACTATTTTTCCAGTAAGGTGTCGTACAGCGCAGGCATAGAGTCGAGCATCTGCGTAGCAATTCTCTTCGAGAGCATCCCTCCAGTAAACGGTCAAGACCATTAAGCATCGGGATCTCGTACCACCTGCGGAGAAGCTGCTACGATTCTGCGCGCCGCTACCTTATTCGCGCGTGCTGCAAGTTTTGCGGAGTCCCCAGGTGTGTAAGAAATTTAAGCTGCCTCGGACAAGCCGCAAAGTGCCTGGGAAGGGCCGGATCTCGGGCGCATCGCTTCCGGCGTGATTCAAACTTCTGCGGCCGCCAGCGCTGCATGTTCGCATCTTACCCGGAGAAGCGGACGCCGCAGCCGGGATCTCCTCCCCCTGCCTCTGACTCAGCGTGCGCCTCTACTACCGACCCTTCACGAACTCTGGAAAGAGTGTTGTGTGTGTCTGTAATATGTTCATGCCATGTGCACGAAAGCTTTGGGAAAAGCCGCGGAGGCGTTACGCCGATTGTATAAAACCCGCACCCGCCCTCTCTGTAGATAGTCCATTCGTTTCGGAGCAACGAATCAGTACTGTCGCTTTGCTGAAGTCCTGAACTGTAACCTTGCTCAGAAGAATACTGTTCCTGTTTTGCTTCGGCTCATCTCTCGCTATGCAGTAAGGCAGTTCAGTTTGCCTTCGGCTGCTTGTCGTCGTCTCCGAGGCAACAACAATTGCTGGTCACTCCACGACCACGCTATCTCACATGACGGAGGCGATGAAGCCCGGTTCGGCTATATAACAATAGCCTCCTTTCAGCGCATCGATTCTGCGTAAAAATAAACGACATTTCGCCAAACTTCAGAAATATGCACCATCTTATATCACCAAGTCGCCAAGTGCTAATACCATGCACTATCTCGTATGATGAAATCACCAGAAGTCTAAGAGCACCGCAGTGAAGCATAGTTTGGTGCCGTATGAAGAGAAATCTATGTGCACAGCGCATACTGCGTAGGCTGTTCTACACCAGGCATCTCTAAAATACATTGCTTCACCCTCTTTCCTCTTTACGGTTCATCTGATTCGTCGTGCCACTAGTAAACGACTCCGATATCAGACAACCTTAAGGAGTCACGCAAAGCAATTCTGGTTAAAATAAGAAAACGGAATGTATATATCATGTTATTTAATAAAAAATGAAGTATTTATGACAGCAAATGTTTTTTCCCCACCCTGCGCAGATCCGTTGACCCTTGCGAAGACTTTTCGGCGTACGTGTGCAAGAAATGGCGTCCGCGACCCGAGTTCGTCAATGCATCCCGCTCAACGCTGGATGACATGCTGCTCGGCTGGCTCACGGATATGGGCCAGTTGCTGAGTCGAGGCACGCTGCACCTCCCCGTGGGTCGGAAGGCCGTGGAAATGTTCAAGAGCTGCATGAGGCCCACTGAGCTGAGCTACGATGTATGCTGCGCCCCATCCAGATATACTTAAACCACTCATATGTCTAGTGAGGACGTTTATAGCAGGGCACCTGATGAGCCGATCACGTTGTCTAGATGGGCTGAACCCCTAACGAGAGCAACGAACCCCAGCGATGTCGGAGCCAAGGGCAACACTTCAGGCTTCTGCTTCAAATGTTAGCACACGGAATGCCGCCATATCGATAAACCACGGAGTCTAAGTTCAATATATATTTTGTGTGACAGCAGTTCTTTTGCTGTTTTATGCAAGTTTGCTCGTCGAAAACCGTTTAAGTGACTCTGAACAAAAAGATTCAGTTATATATCATTGTATACTTTGAGTGCGCCTTCCGCTTATCACGGCTCCATAAGCCCCTGTTTTTTTGTTTGTATATGTATGTTGTGCTACTGTTCCTTATTATTTATCTTTGTATATTTCAAATTCAAAGTTGCCTTACATTTTCTATTGTGAGTGTTATGCCAATCGCAGGAGCCAGAAGAAAGGAGGGAACTTTTCAAGCTGTTCGCACAACTTTTTCCTTTCCTGCCCTATCGACAATGAAAATTGAACTAATTAAAAATATGGCGATGGCAAGATTACTTTTCCGTTATTGACATTCCTAAGTACTTAAAACGCGAAATTTTAATCTGCTTACGATGTTGTACTGAAAATTTACCTTTTTTTTTCTTTTAGTGATGCGTATATATGGTGTTTTTTGAAGTTAATTTGCATAACCCATTCGCAACGTCCAATTCCAAATCTTGAAGACACTTTTTCAACTCGAGTTGAAGATCAGTACAGCTTACAGGCACGTAAATGAAGCAAACATCATCATAAAATTTTATCTCAACAAGAGGCTTTACAATGATACTTATATTTTATATATACATTACAAACAACAGCGGGTCATGTACAGAGCCATGAGGTACGCCAGAAAACACATCCAGTGCAGTGTCAAATAACTATGAATCTTAACTGCCTGCTTGTGATTATTTAGGTTAGCGCTAATCCAATTTAAAACTTCACCACAATGAATTGTTGCTTCCCGCTAAATTTGTGTACAACTCATCCCTCCTCACGACATCAGTTTTCTTTCAAAGCACAGTTTGTGTCTGTAAATATAGCCAGTTACTTCTTTATTTTTACCTCCCGCCTTTGGTGTTTCTCCCGTTTGATCGGGATTGCAGACAGTTAGGCGTGTGAAGTCTGTGACACACCGAAGACCATACGCCATGTTCAATTCGATTGTCCACGTTTTTCATCGGCGAGAAGGCAACTCTCCTAAACTTTACGGAAGCTGGATTCTCGGTGGCCGTTCTCTCAGCAGAAAATGTTGGGCCACTGGCCTTCTCCGTCATCTGCGCACAAGGCGACAAAAGCGCTCCTGTGTTTCCTAAAAACAACCAATTTGTACAGAAGACTAACACAACAGACTACACTTTTTTAAATCACTGAACTCTATCGTCTATGTTGTCGTAACGCTGGGCACAGCTCTTTATGCCCTGTCCTTACCTTCCCTTTTACCGTTTTGAATTTTTTCCCACTGTTACCCTTTCCCACGTGTAGGATAGCATACTAGGCCACAGCCTGCTTGACGTTTTTGCCATTCTTTTACTCTTATTCCTCTCTTCCTTCATTTGCCCGTTGCAGGAACTCATATAACGCTTCTTGTTTCGATTAATCAGTTTTCACAACTCCGTGAGTCCTATTCACCATTGTTTATCTGGTCTTTTCGTTTTCCTTCAGTTTCAGGCCAGCGTCGTAGTTTTCTGACATAGTTGTTAGTTTGTTTCCCAACGTTATCGCCTTCGAATAGCTTTTATGGAATCTCTGACTATCTCAAGTTTTCCTAAGGTACGAGTGCTGTTTCGTTCCTTTCATTTCAGACTACGAATTCATTCTGAAGCGTTATCTGAAACACCTGAACAAACTTTCTACGTGATTCCACCTTTGATTTCCAACTGTTAACTCCTCTAGGATATTGTCTTCAAGGTCTGGCTAATTCTGTATCTCACCAGCCTGTAAGCACTGCTTTTGAATTTTCCCGGCAGCTCAACACCCTGCACAATACTCAAATCACCACTTCAAGTAAACTTCGTTTTTTTTTTCAAAATAATTTATCCGTGGAAACCTGTGTTGAAATGTGAAATGCTTCCTGTCTTAAGTCTTAGGGCGGTTTTTAGTTACCGGCAGGGATTGCCGTGCACTGATGTAAATGCCTTCTGCTTCTGCCTCTGACTGCCGGGTACAGCCCGACAAGCCTTTCTGGCTTGGGCTGACCCGACAATAACTATATTATAACTATTGATCAATAAAGAAATTATTATTATTATTGTCTCACTGGTTGGGCTTTTCAATGAGCTTTTCCTTTTAGCGTGTCCGTTAAAAATATCCGTATGATCTTGAGTTTATTTCTGTCAGAACATTCAACCAGTGCATCTAATAGGCAATTCCAGAAGGCTGTGCCGAATCTCCCATCGGAACAGCGCAACAAGTCTTCTCCTTTTCCTTTCTTTATCGGGGAACGGGCAAACAACCTCATCTCTGTGGCGACATCTTGGTACCTAGGCCTGCACTTCCTTTTGCTTCTAGTTCTAATTTAACTTGAACACGAAAAACGATACCAGCTGGCTAATGCAGAAGAATTCTTGCACATTACTTGTTATCTGTTCGTGGCCCTGGAAACCTACCCTAAGCTCTTCTCATTCTTCATTTTCCCGAGAGCAGTGGATATGGCCGCTTTCAACAACTTTAATTCCTTCACCTCTTCGTGTCATCTGCCTGGGTACTATATGTAATACCCCATTTGACGCCTTCAAGCCTTCCTAGTGGCACAAAAGAACGCTCTTGCGACAGAGAGTTCTAATATTTGGAGTTCCCAAAATAATGCAGTGAAGGCCTGTTGAAGTCCGCAGATTTGGAGCACCCCCGCTGTAACGTTGATCTTACCTCCGCCTTAGACAGGCGCTCAACGCTTTCTGGAGAAGGGGCCATAAGTTTAGTTGTCTGTTCGTAAGGAGGAGGGGGCCGAATCCTACACCAGCTTGGCCAGATTCTCTTCTGATGGGCAATGGTAATTGTGTCCAAACGTGCGCGCGTGTGCGTGCGTGCATGTGCCTGTACGTGTGCCTGCATGTGTGTGCGTGTATTCGTGTGCATGTGCGTCTGTGTACGGGTGCCTGCTTGTCTGTGTGAGTGTGTGTGTGCGGGTATGTGTCCGTGGGTGGGTGGGTGTGTGTGCGTGCGCGCTCGAGCGCACACTGATTGTAATATTCTACAAAAGCAGACAATGGGAAACAAAAAATAAGCCATGCTGTTTTGTTTGCCCCGATCATTCCCGCTTAGGCAGAATTGACAACAGTAATTCATTGTCTTTTGTGACACCTTCTGTCTGTTCTGTTCGCTTCTTTCTGTAAGTCACCACTTCGCTCTCACCATAAGTATCCACTGCAGACGCTGCAGGTGTTCATGCGGAACCAGAGCCTTCGCTGGCCAGGTGAACCAGTGGAGGCCAGCCCCACCGGCTTGATCTTTGACTTGGCATTCAACTGGCAGGCGCCGCTTTGGCTGACTGCGCGCCTCTTGCCCAACACGTCCAATCGCAGGCGCCGCACCCTTTTTCTTGGTTTGAACCCACGCCTAGTTCTCTGGGCCGACATTTTAAAACAGGTACTGTTTGTACATAGCTACCACCCATGATATTTTCAGTACAAAGATTGGGAGACCGTTTCCTAAGGCCGATGGGAACTTTTCATTTATTCATGACTTCCATTGCACAAATAGGGCTTGCAAATCCAGATTTCTTACTAATGTAGAGGAAAAAAACTCAGAAACGTGCTTTGGGCAGCACTCACCTGTACCACTCCTATACAAACCGGAATATGTTGACTCTAAAAACCCTAGCAACCCTACCTGAGATTGCATTTTTCAGAGCGGAACTTTTTTCAACCCATAAAACGCAAAAAGTCTACTGAAAATGTAAAATTCGTGTACCCAAGACAATTCACGCTTACGGACGTCTTAGGCCAGGAGTTATGCATGCAAGCCGCCCTTAAGCAGTCGGGTAGCTTTGCTAACGCTACGCTTCTAGCATGTTAAATAGGTCCTTTCAAGACGGCTACACAACTCTTTGCAGAACGTCTCAACAACTTCTTGCTGAAGTAATGTCTCAAAAACGTTTCAATAGGTCTCAAAAACTTCTTGCTGAACACTCTCATCTACATTCACTCAAGACTTCCTCAGTGGCACCTTCCACATGCTTGCGCCGTTCACACAGGAACGCGTGATTGCCCTGATATTTCTACAAGCTGTCATCATGTTTGACAAACCAAGCAGCTGCTTGTAGAACCCACACTTCGACTGTCCAGTGTTCGCAGAATAAATATCTGTCTTTCCTTCAACAGGCACACAGCTTAAAAGATGGTTTATAGAGAAGAGTGGCTGGTCGTTGGTGCGTGTTCTTGAAGCAACCGCTGGGCATGTCAATCGGGGACAGCCAGTAGCAATATACAAGGCCTACCAGTGTCAACAGAGAAAGCATCAAGCACGCAGCGCAACCAAAGATGATGCTAGCACAATTCATATAGAAGCTGTTGGCCTAAACTCCCAAAAATTGGGATGTTTGTTGTTGTCTTTGAATTCACCTCAATATTTACCTGTTTTGTGTTCGGTGTAGAGCAAAGTTATTGCGATTTCAACAGGTAAAAGCAACCGGTCATATTTTAAAAACCAAGCTTTATTTCTAGTACAAAATTAGTTATGCGGTCAAAGCAGTAAGAAGTACAGGAGGAGGCTCTTACAAAATGACATAACTTTTAACAAGCCATTGATTTGTAAGCAGTGATGGAAACCTCACGTGACAGGCATTCGAAGTATTGCTTGTTCCCATGAATCCCAGCGTGCTTATTTCCTGCCTCCAGGCGTGTTTACCCATGCCAGCATGCCTGGTTAGAGCAATGTACCTTGTTGATTACAAAGTGTATAACGAGTGATTTAAAAGTTTTCTTTCGGAAAACAGGCAGCTACTTAATTAATATATATTAAATATATATACCTAATATATATTAATATACTTAATATATATTAATGATCTTCCTAAATCCGTTTCCTCATCTATACGGCTGTTCGCTGATGATTGCGTAATATATCGACAAATTACTAACCAATCCGATGTCTCTTGCCTTCAATCTGACCTTAACAACATATCTGCATGGTGTGACTGCTGGATGATGAAACTTAATACTTCCAATTGCAAATCAATGAGAATCATCACCCCGCTTATTTTCTGAATGACTTGCCTTTATCCCCCGTCAAGAGTTACAAATACCTTGGTGTCTACATTACTAATGACCTCACCTGGCACACTCACATTCAGCACATAACCAACAATGCCAACCGGATACTTGGTTTTATTCGTCGAAACTTTTCTCTCGCCCCTACCGAACTAAAATTGTTGCTTTATAAAACGCTAGTGCGGTGAAAAGTACAATACGCATCATCAGTTTGGGATACACCAACTAACACGCTCATTTCCACACTCGAATCACTCCAGAATCGCGCAGCACGACTTATACTTTTAAATTATTCCGTTTAGCTAGTGTCACGCAAATGAAATCTTCATTACATCTTCCAGATCTTTTGTCCCGCCGACAACTATCTCGTCTATCACTATTTCATAATTTTTATACCAATGCAATCCTAAAAGAAAGTCTTTTCACTCGTCCCAGCTACCTATCATCTCGCATAGACCACGATTTGAAAGTTGGCATACCCCTATGCAGGACTAACCTTTTTTTATGATTCTTTTGTACCCAGAATCAGCAGGGACTGGAACCACCTTCCGGCCTCTGTTGTATCAATCACAGATCATTCCACTTTCAAAAACGCACTTCTTGGCTGTATAACTTGAGATTGTTTGCCATTTTCATCCATTTCTTGCTTGTTACTTCATTATTATTATTTTTGTACTTTGTAACCTGTCCTCTCTGTAACGCCTGAATGGCCCTGAGAGTATGTAAATAAATAAATAAATAAGTACACAGCTAGATAACATGTTTGTATCGATTTCAATATATAATCTGTATCCAGAGATATACACGCCATAAAGCAAGCATACGAATTAAGACTCGAGTAATCTTTAATCTTTACCAATTCTCAGCAGGAAATTCCAATAGCTGGTCCTGTACTCATAAACCAAAAACAGGGTAGAAGCACGCATGCACGCATTTTAATTGGTCCCACCTGAGAGAAAACAATGCATATTATCGCAACAGCAAGGCTTGTAGAACTAGCCTCAGAAAGAGTAGCGATGGCCCAAGTATGTTCCAGCTCTTTCGAGGTTACCTATTAAAAGAATGCTTGACTTATTTTTAGACATTGGAACCCGTAATACGTTGACGTAAGGCCTGGCTGCTTGCGCCAACATATTGTGGCGTGCCTGTTCTGCTGATTTTAAAGTTTTCAGACCAGCCATGTTTAGGTTTGCCATAACAGCGGAGATTCGATGCCTGCTTTTGCTAGAGGTACGGATTAGAATTTATGGTGCAGCTTTCAGCCACTGCAAAAAATTTGCTATCCATCAAAAATGAAGTCTTGAAGGGTACGTAAACTATCATTCACAAAAGCTTAATTGAAGATTTCGTCCGAACTTTTTCATTAACAGCTTTCAGCCACATTTTTACCTTTCCTGGATTTCTAACCTTGTTTTCGACAGGTGCTCCCTTCTGGTTAGCGGTAACAAGCTGTATCTGTAGCTACCTGCGACCTTCACGGCTGCCATGTAGGTCTGGTGCTGGAGGCACACTCAAATAAAATATCGGTGTCGCAAAAGAAGTCCTACTAAGGTACTCGGGCGCTGGTTTCGTTTGAAACCAACACGAATGTCACTGCGCATAAATATTCACTATCTAGAACGGGCCATGTAGTCGACCATTTACTATAGAAATGGGCACCAGTAGCACCAAATACAAGGAAACACGCAGTTTCTTAATGCGATTTGCCTTAAATGGGTGGTACACATCGCTAATCTACTAGTAGCAAAGGTGTCAGCTTTTCAAGCCTCTTACGTTGCCCGTAGCTGGCTAAGCAGCATTCAGCACACTATCCTCAAACACTTGATCTCCGACATACGAAGTAGAAATTAAAAGCGTCGCCTTCTTCTGCTTGAACATCATTTTTACTGCGCTCCGGAACAGAGTTCCGATTAAATATCACAACTGAGGACAAACTAATGAACGTAGCCGAAAGTATCCCAAGCTGCAACCTAACGATGAAAAGCCGACACAATGGAACATATGCAAAGTGGTAACACCAGGGGCAGCAAGTGAACAGTGCATAGCTTCTCTTTATTGTAGTTAAGAGAAATCGCTTACCACGTGATACTAAAATCTGGTGCCCCCAGCATAACCGATCACTGCACAGTGAACACTTAAAATGTGCTTACGGTAGAATTCACCTGAAAACATAATGTCATTAGTGCTGCCATTTCTGACAAGGGCACATCAATGCTACTTCTTTTGGGCATATGTAAAATGCTCTCCAAAGGCAACCCCATCCATCAAGGGTGAAGAGCAATTTATTGTTATTTTCCTCTGTTATACGTTCGAATCACATACAATATAATTTATCAGAACATTACTGAAATAAAGCACTTAAGGAAGCATCATTTTCCTGCGTGGACATTGCGTTAATGATCAAACTCCATCGCCGTCCTTCATATAGTAAGGCGGGGAATTAAACGTACATCACTGGTTGAAGCAGTGGCAAAGTCAAAGCATATTCTTTTCTTATAAGCCCACCACAATAAATCCATCACTTATCGCATTTTACTTGCTCAACTCCGTTAACACAGCAAGACAGTATCTTGAGCTTCATCGTTAACACAGTAATACAATATTATGAGCTCCCTGGTAACATTAGTTGAGAAGTTGCATAACACGTTATTGCGCTTTAAAACCCAATGACACGATTCCCTGCAGATACACGGTTTTATGCTTCCGGCATTGGGCAGTCTCATTACATCGAAAGGTGCACAAATGACTGAAAACTGTTGCTTTGATTTATCGTGTACAGATTTACAAACAAAACACTGGGGAACATCGTTATTTTTCCACTTTCATGACAAAGTAAAATCATGGGTCTTCGGAAAATTCTAACTGCCCCGTCAGTCTTCTGCACTTTGCTCATGCGTTCTCAGGCCCTCTATGAAATCCAAGTGCGTATGTTGAGCACTCCGTTCAGCAACCAGTTATTTTTTTAATGCGCTGGAACCCGTTTGTCTGCCTCAGTCAACGCTGCGAGCCTTTCTTGGAGGAAATAAATTTCGTTCTTACATTTATTCGCGCACAAGTGACTTAGATGTTCATTGTTCGAGCCCCAGAAGTTGTTGCTTGATACGTGACATAAACAAATGTGCGATTCGCGCCCGCCTGTCTTGCTTCGTAAGTTATATATTATGGTATGACGATCCCCCAATTTATTTGTCTACCCATTCTTAGGCGCATATCAAGTGGGTGTGGCTCTTGCAGCACGATGCACGTGCCCAAGAAACGCATTTTAAAAGAAAATTCTAGTAAAATGCTTCCAAAACAGGTACACTCAACTTCTTCTGTAGAACAAAAATAAAACCCAAGAAACACGTTTAAGGACGCTATGAATACGTTTTAATGTAGAGTACGAAGTATGTTGGTCTCACTGAGACGTAAAAACGTTTACAATTAATCTCCTTAACACTCATCTTAGCACATATTTACAACAATTCACGCAGAAGTAGCTGCTTCGAGATGATTCAAGCTGTTTCAAAAAGTATTAAAGATGAGTTGTGTTTTATTGGAAGGCGCACAAGGTGCAATACTGCCGGGAACCTCTGAGCAGAGAATATATATTTCACACAACAGCGACAGTTCAGAACAACACGGCCTTCATAATACCAATCCGTTAAATGTCGTAACAAGTACGGAAAAATCCTAGTAGTACTGGTAGTTATTAGACCCAACTTATGCTAAGCAGTCGACTTTAAGAAATACAAAAACGTCAAAGGACCAAAACAAGCGGCGCACATAGTCTTTATTTGGCCAATCAAATGTCGCAGTGTTTATTCTACGTGCGTTTATTTTACAGCGCACTTCTATCCAAAAACAACCAATCGGATCAGAATCATTGCAGGGTAAACAGGAACAGCCTAGACGATTTAGAAACTGATTACAGTGCTTTCTATGAAGCGGTACGTACTCATCAATGCAGCGCATTTTATAATAAACTTCGATTGTTTGCTCGCACTTCATTTGTTCACTTCATGACCCCTCTGTACAATATTTTGGGTACACAAACCATATAGACTACCGCCATCGTGAGCGGTGGACTGCCCGGAGTACTATGCAACTGTTTACACGGACTTAAAGGCACTTCACAATTGTTTCAGTTGAAGAGCCCTCCCCCTAACTACTACCTACACCCGCTGCTAAACACTCTCCTTTCGTCTCCTGTCGCAGCATTTGTCAATTTGTGAGGCGAGCATAAGATACATTAAATAAGAACGGACTGCAGCAACTCTCATCAGTGCAATATTGAGCCCCACTACGTTTGCCTTGGCCGTTTATCGGTCTTGACGCTAGTCTAAATGAATGGCAGTGGTTCGGGATGTGACGCAGGCCGGCGAGAGGCTGTCATTCGAGAAGTACCGGGAATACTGGAACCAGTTCTACGCACTGTTGGCACCGAAATCACCGCTCTCACCCAATCAATCGCTCATCGAGGAGAGCTACGAACTTCAAAAATTTGTCCTGAACGCCATCGGCCAGGCAGCTACAGCCACGGACAAGAATCCCACGACCATTACAATCGGCCAAGTACGTCGCTGTGTCTTGCCTTACATGGGTCGCAGGCAATTTACAACGCATGGTGCTTGGAAAAAAGTAACAGATGTACCTATCCTGTGTACCACGATGCACGTTTCACGTGGAAGGCGCGACTAGAAACTATAGCTTCGCGTGACTTTTGAATGCCTACTATCGTCTTTAGGTTAAGTGGTCATTTGTAGTTTCTCTCCTAAACACCGCAAAGTATTTTACTGCGCTCGAATATGTAAAAACTGGCTAGGGTCACAATACTGACCGACTAACGCTCACATACCGTCGTGTAGTTGCGCGATTCTTGATTTGTCTTCGTTTGTCTTCGTGGTTCCCGGTTTCACCACACGAAATTTCTCAGCGACTGACCATTTGTAGGCCTTCAGTTCGCAACCACCCTACTTTCAAGCGGGGTAGGTAGGCCTGACGCTGAATTTAGCAACTAGGTGTTGCAGGTGTGATTCAGTTTTCCAAGTTGCTTGTTTGTGGTTTCAGCGAAAAAGAAAGCAAGTGCACTGGGGATATTTTTGAGCTTGAAAGGAAGCTCACCTGCATAAAACCCAGTCTGGGGATGGAGAAGTAGAGAGAAGCAAAAGGATATATCAGAGTGTTAATTAAGGAAAGCGAGAAGACCCAATAAGAGATAAGGCCGAGTCAGTCCGGGAACATCAATCATTAACACGGCAGTCGGTGCTACAGCGGCTCTGGGAGCCCCGTCGTCTCCTGGTAATGGATCTGATAGGCGAAGACTTCCGGATGGGTTGCCGGAGGCCTCTTCTGAAATATAAGGAGCTCCACGGCCGCCGCAGGGGATGTCTTAACGCTGGAGTGCTCGGTGGAGCTCGGTTCTCGCTGCCGCGTGGAGCGGGCAGAAGCAGAGTAGGTGCTCCAAAGTCTGGATTCGAGCAGGCCTAAGCACCTATGCACCTATGCACCTCCCTTAGTGCAAAGCGACATGTAGAGAGCCTCCACAAGATACATAGGCCTGATATAGTTGGCGCAGAGCCATCACTTGGTAAAGGCCGCTAAGATTTCAAACTCCTGTCATGCCGGCTTGCAAAAGCCTCGGCTTAGAACGACACGTGGCCCTGTCATTAGACTGCATTTGGGCACAATTGCAAACTAATTTGGTTTAAAAGTGTTCGTCATGGGAGAGGAAACTGATGATGAGTCCTGCCAGAAAAGCTCAATCTTTAGCCTTCAGCCGTTTCAAGGCAAGCTCGACAACCCCCGTGAGCCGGTGTGCGACTCGCCACCTGAAGAGGAAGGATGAATGCCATGGAACCTCCCATCGGCAGATGAGCGGTGACTTCCAACACCACTGCACGGGAGCTTGTAATGACACGTGGGTCGTTATGCTTCGTGCACAATATTGTGCTGACTTCATCCCTGTTAAGGTGCACCTAATCCAAAAATCATATGATGTGTAATTACTGCAGCATAAGGCCGCACAATGCTTCTGAACAACCCTTTGCAGGCGCACCAACAGCTCATCCAAGCAGGAATAGGCGATAATGCTGTCGTTCTCATGGTGTTGTGCATTTCATCAAATGTTGTCATAACGCAATTGAAGGGCACTTGATAGTGGGCTTGGCTTTAACTTAGGAGATACCCACCGCAAGTGGCTCAGTGGCTAAGGCATTGCCCTGCTGAGCACGAGAGCGTGGGTTTGGTCTTCTGCCGTGGCAGCTGCTTTTCTGGTGGAGGCGAAAACCAAAAACGCCCGTGTGTGCGAGATCTCAGCGCACGTTAAAGATCCCCAGGCGGTTGAAATTAATCCGGAGCCCTCCACTACGGCGCTCCTAATCGTCTGCGTTGCGTTGGCGCGTGAAACTCTACAAGCAATCAAATTAGGAGTTCAAACTCGCTATTGATTCGACAAACAATGTTATTAATGCAAAAGTGAAGTACATTCCCCTCGAAAATATTTTATTTAATATCAAGGATTTCCTCGTTAAAGCGTCAACCTTCTGCACCTCGACAAGTACGCTCCGAATACAGCTGCCACGAATAACCTACAGTTTTCATTGCATCACGAAGTATTCAGAAATGGGCCGAAAGTTATGGTATTTTTATACCGTGGAGCTGTCAACTGGAGCTGCTGCAGTAACATAAAGGCGAACATTTTCCGTCGCGAGAGGCCAACAGTTGAACATCAAACAACTGTGGAAAAGGGGTGGATAATTAAAATTGCCTCTAGAACAAATGACGTGCTCAACAAAATTGGTAATTTATTGCATTATGCCTCAACTTTAACTTTCCTAGCGCCTTGAAGGGCAATCTCCTATTTTCCGAGATCTTCCGTTATGGGAACCTGTTTTGCCTAAATCGGGTGACAGTATTAGTGCCTCAAATATTGGTGCATCTTATTTTATGCCTTCATCACGTATAACGTTTCAGTTGACTTCACCTACTGTGACTTGTCCACATAAATATTGCTTAAAAGACAGAGCCAATACCCATCTGGCCTAGCGGACAACTGCCCACCCGAATATGGCTGTCCAGATTATCAGACTGTGTTTCGTAACAACCAGAGACTCAGACATGCCCAGAGCGTCGTTTCGCGCAGACATAGGCAGCATAATTCGCTGCCTATGTCTGCGCATTCCATGCCCCCTCTCCCAAAAAAAAAATGCCCGGAGACTAAAGTATGATTTATGAATTTCAAACCCATAGAGCAGTTTAGTAGCACTGTTAACTATATTCTGATTCATTTGCGAAAGACATAACAGGCAATTCAATTAAAAGACAGATTAGTTTCATCAATAGTCATTTTGTCAGCGCTCGTGATCTCTATTCATCATTTTTGTTATCGTTTCTAATGCCAAACTCAAGTTCACAAAGTAGTATCGAGTGCATTCGGGGAATTGTTGCCCATATCTTTGAACCTGCTCGGCATGACTCGCAGTTGTTCAGCGGGAGCGATGAATTTACACTTACAATCTTTTGCCTAGCGTCACTGGGGGGGAAGTTTCGGAGACTAAGTTATGCCGAATACGAAAGTGCGTAAATTCAGTTTCTGCTCAGGCCCTAACGAATTGAGGTTTCACAGAGGCTAAAGTCTCCAAGAATTTTTAACGTTTTTTGCTGGGATGTCTCGCATTCCCCTGAGAAAGTCCTGGTGACACTTTTTCAAATATTTCTCCTTAAAACAATACAAGAGCGCCAACTGACGTTATAAGCGTGCACTAACATAACCAGTGACCGTTTTGTTTTCATTCTACAAATCCCTCTTCATGATATAAGAAGGCACTCACGCTAGAACCCGACGGGCGTCTTCGTTTCCTGTGCAGTTGAAGCAAATCGCTCCCTCCATCGAACTGGACAGGCTGATAGAGGTATTAAACAAGCACTTTCAACAGGAAGTCGAGCCTTCTCAGGCGATGACGTGGTCGTGTTGACGGACGGCCGCTGTCTTGGCCGCCATCGAGAGGGTGTCGGAGGCGTTCGACCGCGACAAGGTCCTGGGTCACCTGGCCTGGCTGTTCGTGCAGTCGTACGCTGCCATCGCCGACCCGAGGCTGATCCTAGCAACCACCTACGGCAGCGCCGTGTATGCCTACGTCCTGGGACCCAACTACGGAGCGACGCCGCTTCTGCCGCTGCGGAGGTAGGGGATTAAACCTTTCACTGGCTGTTCTGGAGGCCTATAGTATTTGTTTGGCTAAGTAAGCCCAAAATCTTTCGTAATACTGTCTGCCACTCGATTCACCCGCGCGGCCAAATTGCGAAATAATGCTTAATCAAGGGGTATATGTAGGCAGGACCGTTACAACTACCACATCTGCCAGCATGGCTCATACGGTTCGAAATTATTCTGCGCAAAGGAAACCTCAGGTATACTTGTCGCAAAATGGGAGTAGATGACAGAGTGCAGCCGCGTTATTTTAATTAGGAATGGATGTTCAACTACTTTTACGACAGCAAATGAAAAGCTGCGCCAGATGGCGCTCGAGCAGCGTGTAGGTTGGAAAATTTAATTTACAAAACTTTTTATAGCCTTCATAATTGAAGAAGGGAGGTGGGAGAGGAAGAAAGTGAGGGGCGTTGTGGAACAGTGGAGTTGGTGTGACGTGGCGGAGGCTGCCAGAGACCATGTCTTTCGACGACATTTGCACCGAGGCGAGCAGATAGGCGGCCAATTGTCCAGGCATAACATCATCCCTCATCTCCAGATTGAGAAATCGCAGCAGAGCCTATGTTGGTGCCACTGTTTCCGTCAATTGCACCGGTGTAATGTAAGCTGTCCAACAGAATTTTATTATTGACAGTTCCTCGACACCAACAGCAGGGTCAAGCCCGAAGCGTTTCTCTTTCATTACCTTCCTCTCGGCGTACGACGCGCGCGATCTCAAGCGGTGAGCGTTAATCAGGCCCTCCATGGTCTATACCCCGACACCGGGTCAAGCTCACGCGTTATTCTTTTGTCGTGTTTTACCGACCGCAACTTACGGATTCGTCTCGGCATCGCAAGTTGATCTGGTCAGTGGTGGCAAGGTGTAATATTGCCGCGAACCATACATTGGGTTTGTTTATTTGTATTTTGCTTTTACCGCCCGGCTGCGCCGGTCTGTGTTATCTCCGTGCCAAGGGAAGCGCGTGTTCCATTCCTTCTTTCTGTGCCGCATGTGTTATCTGTTGTGATAGGGAGAGCATTCCGATTTACGTGAACAGCCCGGAATAATCTTCTTGCATCTACAATGTTCTCGATGCGAATCGATGGTTCCAGAACCACGCGCGCCGAAAGATAAAAAGCCTGCAGAGCAGACGCCGGGGCATTCGATTCTGCGACGCTCGCCGACGCACGTACGTCACTTTGTTGACCGCTGCCTCGCCGCCTCTGCATTCTTTTCAGTTGTTAGGGGAGCACAAGTTCGCTCCATTAAACTAGTTTCTTTTCCAAACAACTGCGTCGTCCTTGGCTTCGTGACAATATTTTCACCTATACAGTTTTAACATAGACCTATATAGCGTACATCAGCACTATCGAAAAAACATGCCAAGAAACCAAACTTCCGTGAACCATCTAGAAATGAATAGCCTAAAAACACAATATACCAGCTCGGCTCCGAGTAGGAATAGGCACAAAGGAAGGTACCAAAGCCTAGAGGCTTCTCCTTTCAAATCAGTTTATTTTCAAGACCCGTGTTTTCGGTTCTCCCTGAGAAGAAAAGATCCCCGTCCACGTTATTTTTTTCCTTTTTCTCCTCCTCCACTTTTCCCATGACGCTTCCGCTTTGTCTGCTCTGATTGTCTCATCGGACTCTCTTTACTGTCACCTCCATTCTTCCCCTCTGCGTTATGCATATCGCATTCGCTGCAATAACTATTTATCTATCTATCTATCTTTCATTCCTTCCATGTGCCAATCGTTCAGACGGTTCAGTTTCAACCGTACGAAACAGGCGGTAAAGAGCTGGTTCTGAAAGAACCTACTATTATAGAGCTTTAGTGCACCTATAGCGTGCGCTACGCTAGCGGCGGCTGGTACCAAGACCCGACTGGGCATGTGCGCATTCGTTCCGGTCTCAGCCGAGCCGTACCTGCACATTCCTCCTCCGCTGAGGTGTGGTCCTCCTCACCGCGACCTCGCGCGCATGCGTAGTCGTGTCCAGGTAGCCGCCATGCTAGAACTCTCTATGACTGCCACCAGCGTCATAACACCAAAGAATCACCCCAGCAAACAACACAACATAACATCAATCAGGCTTTCTATGTGCGGAACGTCATGTCTGATCCGGAAGGCCTGTCACATAGTGGCATGAAAGACGGTGCGTCGTTCTTCATTAGGCCACTGCCTTTACTGTCCTGTCTTCCTCTCCCTTCATCAATCTAATCACTTCGCTTCTAAGTGCTTGCTTCGACAAGGAAGAGTAGCGCCCTGCCTTTCTACCCAGTCCTTCTTTTGCGCTTCGGTCATGGCCCTATTGTGCGCAAGTCAAGTATTTTGACTGAGCAAGCAAGAAAGCGAATAAACAAGCAGGCAGGGATTCTGCGCGGAGCCTTAGTAACTTCTGGTCGACCACAAAAATGAGCATGGCCTTGTGTTTAAAGCAGGGAGGATTTTAATGACTCTCCGAAATAATCTAACTGCTTTCTCATGGCCAACTCCCTGTACAAATCTCTTGAGGGATATTTGCCGCAACTGTACATAGTTCTTGAGCGCTTTTTTTTTTTCAAAAGACGATCCGCCACATTTACCAGCGCCCTAAGTTATCCCGTATCTGTGTTCAATTCGTGCGAATTGTACAAATATTCGTAGGGATTATTTTTGTGTCTGTCGAAGTAAATAAGAGAGAAAACCTATGGTTAAGACTCTCGTATTAAACATGGATGTAAAAATTGAGCCACGGGCTTTCATTAGAAGATGGATATATAACGGTTTTGCTGGAATTATAACGTGATGAGGGTGAACTACGAAAGCCTGTGGCCCGATTTTTAGATCTACGCTCAAAGTTCCCCACACTCAAGGGTTGTGCAGTGACCTACATTATGCGATCTAGTGCTTGTCTCTTTCCGGGCAGGTGGAGGCCAGCTACCAGGTCCTCGTCAGCGCCATGCTCGCGGTGTCTCGCTTCCCAGTCACCGAGCGGGACGCGATCGAGAACAGCCTTCACGGCCTGGTGCATGCGGCTGCCGACTTGGTGTCGAAAACGCCGTGGATAGATTCAGTGAGCCGGGAGATTGCTAGAGTGAAGTTCGAGAGTCTTGAAACTGTGCTGTGGCCAGCGGCGAATCTGCTCACGTCGCAAGGTCTGTCACGGGCATATGGCTCGTTCCCGGATACGGCTGCCTCGTTCGCGCATTTATGGGTGGAGACGCGCCGCGCTGCACAGCACCTGGTGGGAACCAAGACGGGCGACAAACTGTTCCAGATGCCCAGCAGCTACTCGCCGCCCTACCTGCACTACGAGCACGGGCTCAACAGCCTTTTTGTCTCCATGGGAGCGCTGCACAAGCCACTCTTCCGTAGCAAGGTGCGCATACTACTCTGGAGTATGCTTCGGTGGAGTGAATGATAGTAACGCCTTGTGGTCACAGGAGCAGCCTGAAACACTGTTCAACGTAGTGAATATACTATTTGGTTCACTAGCCTCCGCGAATTTCTACCAGAAAAGTCGAGTCTGCACAGCACACTAACGTAAGCTCAGAAATTCGTTCTGTCCCCATAGCTACTGTGCAACATAAAACTATTAACTAAATGGTTTTTTTGTTTTGTTTGATCATAATGCGTACATTGAGTTCGGCCACCCTTGACATCTCCCCTACGGTAGAGAGGCCTCCGTTTTGATGTACACTAAAGATGCCAAACATTCCCTTGAGTTTTTACGGCTTTGCCTTTTTCAAATGCGATCATATCGTCTCGCCAAATAGCTGTCCACACCCAAGTGAGAACGGTTGTCATAAAAGCTGGTTTTGAACACGATCAGGGACATAAAGTCTGGCTGCAAGTTTGGCCTCGAAATACCTGATATCGCCAACCCGCGACATTTTTGAGTACGCGACAAAGCAGAAGCATCCAATTTCTCATCGTTCATTGAAAGTTTGAATCTCTGAAATTTAAGCATGATGTTCACGGCATCTCTAAAGTAGAAAAGGCTGCAGGGTTGTTCTTGCAAAGGAGAAAACCGCAACTTGTGTTACAAGTTGTGTGTCTCATAAACTGTGGCGTTTTCATTTTTCAAGGGCATTCATGTAGGACTGGACCAGACCGGGAACCTTCAGCTCTGAACTCCTCTCTTACCGGGGTGTCCTCGTTGCATTTCGCAGGGCACCAAGGCAATTTTCTTTGGTGGCCTGGGCTACCTGTTCGCTAAGGAGCTGGTGAAAGTGATCGACAGGACGGGAATCAGGGTCAACGCCTCCGGAATCAACGTGGGCTCATGGCTCTCGGCCGAGACACAGAAAATTTACGAGGAGAAGGTGAAGTGCGGACAGCCGTTTCCCGACGACGTTTTTCCAGAAGTACGTCCACATTATCCAGAAGGTTAGCACGGGCACTGCAAAACAAATGTTATGCATTCCGGGAAGATACTGACAGTAGAATTAGCCTGTACTACCCGGACTGAACCAAGCCGAAAACCGGAACCAGGTTTAACAAGCATCGCTCAAAGGAAGGATCGCTGCATATGATCCCCCTGTTGACACGTAAATGGTGGGGCTGTTATCCTTTTTGTTACGTGACGGACGATTCCTGTTCAATTGTCGAATGACCCCAAATGGCAAAGAGAGATCAACGAAGGGTATTCCTGTGCTGGACCTGCAAAGTGGCGTATAGTTTCTTTTTGGCGTAGTGTGAGGAAATGGCCTACATCTCAAAACTTTGACGCAGCTTCTTCGTGAAGCTGAACAAATCTGTAATTCACTTTTCGTGGATACCATGTTTTCCCCATCAAGGTTAAGTGCAAAACCAAGCTCCAAGTTAGACCGGTGCCTCCAATCGGATTAAGACGCTCAAATAAGCGTAGCCGTCCGGCTTTTCTTTGTCTTCGTTCGCGCGGATCCCAAAGATAACGGGCTAATCGCCGCTGGCCGCTGTATCTCACTGACTGCAGGTATCGCTGCACTTGAGCATAATTGCGCTTTGCCCACTGCCCTGCTGCAAATGGATGGATATCAGGGGTAAGCGCCGACTTGGACGAAGCTCTAGCAGCGCAGTCAAAACTCTGCCACCGGAGGGGGGCTTATTCGAAAGCACCTTAACACTTTCGAAAAAGCTTTCCGTGGAAAGGTGCAACTATACTTGAAAGTGATTCCGAAACAACACAGCAACAATACGTGTATATATCAGGGCCTCACAACAGAACTGAACCGAACCAAAACCGGAACCGAACCAGTATTTTTGCCGCAAACGAACCCGAGCCCGAACCGCTATTTTTCAACCCGCTCAGCCCGAACCAGAACTGAACCGAAAAAAAGAAATAGCGGACCATGGCGGCGACCTCCTCGTCCGTTTTTAGCGTCTTGGTTGACGATTGCACAGCTTCGCGGAGCTTGGTGGTCCACTCGCCTGTCTTAAATAGCGGGATGTTTCTTGGGCTGGTTCTGGCCAAAACTGTCCCAGTCCATCCACTTGTGTTGCGTGGTATCACCCTTGAGCTGGCCGGGTATCGTTATTTCCACCATGTAGTGGTCCTTGACCAGGTCGAGTCCCCTTTTCTTCTACGTGATCTTTCCCTGGGGATCGTTCTTGACGAAAGTAAGGTCTGTTGCAGTATATCGTGTCCCGGAGTACAGCGAACAAACTTCCGTAGTGGGCGCTTGGGGTTACTCTAGATGTTGAGCAGGAATAGGCTGCACTTGCGTTTCTCGAACTCACGGGATAATTTCAGTCAAGGTGTACTGGGTCTTGATTCTTCCTTGCTTGATTTTATGTTCCACGAAGGTGAGTCATTTGCAGACGGAGGTGCACACACCCCGTCCCTGTGCGAGACTAATGGGTGCTTTTTACTCGTGAACGGACGGGGTCTTCGTGACCGTTTCTTGAAACATAATTACATCCGCTTTCTTGTTGCCCACGGCTGCACTTGCTGTTGTAACACCGCCCTCTTGTTATAAAGCTATGGCAATTCCACTGCTGAACCCTGAGGTCTGAACGTGGCTTTACTGTTGTTGCTGTGTGGTTGGTGGCCACGATTGGGCTAGTGTAAAGCGTTGCTCCTTTGTTGCATATAAGGATGATTCGTGAACATTGGTGCAAACGTCGACGCCAGGCCCACGTCGCGGCGCGCAGAAGCCGTCATTTTGCAGGCATCAATAAAGTTATACCCAACCTAACCTAAGAAATAACGGTTACAGGCACACGGCGAAAGGGTTCGACCGTTCGCTATTAGTAGCGCGCGGTCAACGCCATCCGGCGCTTTTCTCTTTCGCACCATCAATTTCGTAACTTCTGACGCAGTTTTCCCTTCAGATAAGCCAACACTAAAAACACTGCCTGCGTAGTCACATGAGTAGAGGTATGAGCACCAATGTTGCGATGGTATGCTCTGCTGGTAGCGCGAGCAGAATTCGAGACACCCGCCGCGCTGGCTCAGTGGCTGAGGCGTTGTGCTGCTGAGCACAAGGACGCGGGTTCGATTTGTGTCCGCGGCAGCCGCTTTTCTGATGGTGGCGAAAGGCGAAAACGCCTGTGTGTACAAGATTTAGGCGCACGTTAAAGATCTTCAGGTGGTCAGAGTAAATCCGGAGCCCTCCACCACGGAGCGCCTCATCGCCTGCATTGCATCGGCTCGTTAAACCATACAATCAATCAACCATATTCCTCGTGTTCGCTGGTCATGCTAAAATTCGGAATACCATCGACACTAGAGGAGAATTAGAGTAACTGTTTCCACGGTTCACAGCATAAAACTTGCACACACCACAAGTTACTGTCACAGCATAACTACACCTGCAGTGTCTGCTTGGAGCCCATTACTTAGCTTGGGAATCACCCACGATACGGCGCAGCAGTCTTGTTGTACGGTGTTTGCACAATAATAATATAAAAAGTAGCTAAAGAAGAACATTAAAAATAAAGCTTCTAGCTGCAGCCAGGATCAGTGGTCTTATTACTGCACCATTTGAATTGCCCAACGGTGTCTTACCGTTTGCAAGGTGTCTTTGACATCTACATTCTCGGACGGGCAGTAAATCTCCAGGTGGTCAAAATTAATCGGGAGCCACTACGGCGCGTCTCCTCGCCTGCTTTGCGGGGGCGCATTAAACCTTACAATCAATTAAGAATGCAAGACTGTGGAAACCAAATTCCGCACTCGGCAGCCTTCACGCGATATGAAATATCGAGTTGGCCCTTCCCACGCTGCGACTGCTTAAGGGTAATCGGGCAGCAATGTGGCTGCATTGCTAAACGGCGATGGCCAATAAGCGATTTGTGCATATTTGTGGCATTTCATAATTTTCTGTACAGCTGCAAAGTGTAAATATATGGACAAGTGTGACCATCAAAAACCTGCTCGGTGTCTGAGCCGCTGGCTCCTGGCCACAACGATGCGGGTGCGATCATCGCACCCAGCTGCTGTTTTTCTGATGTAGACGAAAAGCAGGAACTCCCATGAGTCGAGATTTCGACTCGCGTTAATGATCTCCAGGTAGTTCATATTGTCACGCTCGAAACTGTACAGCGCTAGACTAATCGCGACCAATCCCCAAGCGGGGTATGCGTCAAGGGGTGGAGCAGAAGAGGAAGTAGAGGACGAACCGCACTCGTACTGACCGCAGATCGGTGGCCGCCTCCTTCAACGCTCTTAATTCCTATTCACGGCTTTAATTAACCCTTTGCACTGTAACAGTTTGTGGGTGGAGGTGCGGGGTAACCGTGGAAGGAAGACGGAGCCACTGGAACGTCGCCGAAGCCCGCCGAGTCGCCGTCTCTCCCCGCTGCGTGTACCTCTGACTGGGGCTGCAAAAACAGTCCAAGCCATGCCGATGGCCAACTGGCAGCCGTACAGGGAGCCACGTTCGTTCTCTGGAAACGAAGGGGACGACGTCGACGAATGGCTCGTGCACTACGACCGGGTGAGCAAGTTTAACCACTGGGATGCGGCCGCCAAGCGGGCAAACATCGAGGTATTCTTGACGGGCACCGCGCTGACGTGGTTTGAAAACCACGAGGCGAAGCTAACCACTTGGGACCGGCTAGTGGAGGATATGAAGAAGCGCTTTGGGGATTCGTTGGCAAAAAAGAAGCTAGCAGAGCAGACGCTACATCAGCGAGCACAAGTGGCTGGGGAGTCTTGCATGACCTACATCGAAGAAGTATTGAAATTGTGCCGGATTGTGAATCCCGCAATGTCCGAGGAAGACCGGGTTGGCCACATTCTTAAGGGTATCGCTGAAGACGTGTATGCTTTCCTCATCAGTAAGGAGAGCCTGGACACAGTAGAAAACGTCATACGACATTGTCAGGCATTCGCAGCCCTGAAGACCCGTCGCATAGCACCAAAGTTTGGTCGCTTGCCAAACGTCACCACTATAGCCAGCGTAGACGACACCCAGGCCATGGACTGTCATCGACGATAAGGCAAATAGTTCGGAGGAAACTGAACTGCGCCGACATGACGAATCGGTGCATCGCATCAACACCAGTTGCGACTGCCATCCGCCATGCGATGCCCTGATGCGACGTGTACCGGTCGGCTACTACGCTCCGCGAAATGACGCTCCCCGACGTTCATGGGCCCCTACAGAATTTCATCCGTCCGTGAACACTGCTAGCTTTGACGATCACCGTGTCCACCCTTCCCGGAACTCTGATAACTGCGACAGCCATCGTTACTCATTTGAAGAAGCTGAAACGAATACCTGGTCCTCACCACGCGGTGTGTTCTCACGCCGTGATGACGAATATTACGGTGAAGGTCGACGGGCCTACAGACCTCACACACAGCCCACTACGTTCACGCAGCCCGACAGGATTCGCCGCCCGCAGCCTGCCTGCTACTGGTGTGGGATTCCGGGCCACATTGCAAGGTTTTGCCGTCGTCGTCGCGAAGAGCAAGCACAGAATTCCCGGTATGCTGCTTCAGGACCTAACCACACTGTCGAAAGTCACTGGTCTCAGTTCCCGCTTTCCGCTAACAATTTCCGGACCAGTTCGCAGCGCAATGCTTCTCCGGCCACCTCCGATCGCAGCATAACACCACCCGCTGGACGACAGCGCCGATCCCCATCGCCTGGTCGCCGCGCTGCATCCCCTTCGCCGGGAAACTAGCCGGCGCGACCGATGGAGGTGAGGTCGCCGGACAGCCTTCGATAGATAAACAACCTCTGCCAGTATTTATGATGACAAACAAAGTTCAAGTGCTCGTGGATGGTGTTTCTACAGTGGCTTTAGTTGACACTGGTGCAACGGTTTCAATTATGAGCATGCGTTTAAAGATCGCCTGGGACGTAAGTGATGTTCAAGTGGGACAAGGGAACCTCGTTTCGTGGAGTCGGTGGGGAGCCGCTGCACCCTCTTGTGTGTGTACAGTCAATGTTTGTATCGGAGGACGGACGTTCAAAGCGGAATTCGCAATTCTTGCCAAGTCAACCCATGACGTAATTTTGGGCATCGACTTTTTGAGGGATTGCGGTGCCACTGTCGATTGCGCGACGGGCGAACTTTCTGTTAGCAGCTTATGGTTCTCTGCACTCGATGATGAGCCGCATATCAATGAAAATACTGATACTCTGCGTGTTTTCTGAGGACACAGTTATACCTGCGTGGTCCCTGGCGATCGTAACCAGTGAGTGCTATAAGTGACGCCGGCATATTTGACGCTGTAGTGGAGCCACTCTCCCCGAACTGTGCAAAGAAAGACCTTCTGGTGCCCCGTTGTGTTGTATCTGTTGAACGGGGACGTAGCTATGTGTGCGCTCTCAACTGTTCTTCGCAGAGCGTGGTGTTACCGCAGGATATGAAACTGGCCGAGTACGAGACAAACGACCACATTTCAGTCGCCGCTTTGTGTGCTGGTGAGGCGGCTCCTGCTGACATTATTTTCCCGAACTCGAAGCTTCTCAGCATGGTTAATAAGTCGCTCTCCTCGGATGAACGAAACGCGTTGGTCGACATCCTTTCTCGACATGCCTCTGTCTTCGACTTCGCTGCGGATGTCTCTCAGGCGGCACTTCCAGCCTCCCGCACTCGTCACACTATAGATACCGGGTCGGCGCACCCCGTTCGACAGAAACCTTACAGGGTGGCACCATCTGAACGAAAGGTAATCTCTGAGCAAGTAACAGAGATGTTACAAAAAGGTGTCATACGTGAGTCGGCCAGCCCCTGGGCAGCGCCTGTGATCCTCGTACAAAAGAAAGATGGTACCTGGAGGTTTTGTGTGGACTACCGACGTTTGAAACGCCATCACCAAAAAAAGACGTCTATCCGCTGCCCAGAATTGATGATGTCATAGATTGCCTGCATTCTGCATCTTATTTTTCGTCAATAGATTTAAAATCCGGCTATTGGCAGATCCCCATGGACCCAGACCACCGAGAAAAAACAGCCTTCGTCACTCCGGACGGTCTTTTTGAATTTAACGTGATGCCATTCGGTCTCTGCAATGCGCCAGCGACATTTGAACGGTTCATGGACACAATTCTGCGCGGCCTGAAATGGGACATATGTCTGTGCTACCTCGACGACATAGTAGTCTTCGGACGAACTTTTCACGAGCACAACGCACGACTCGAGACTGTCCTCAGCTGCTTAAAAGGCGCCGGATTGGTGTTGAACTCCAAGAAATGTCATTTTGGTGAGCGTCAAACGCTGGTTTTAGGACACCTTGTTGATAAGGATGGCGTGAGACCGGACCCTCAAAAGATCGCCGCTGTTGAGAGATTTAAGCCACCCCAATCAGTGCGAGAGCTCCGAAGCTTCTTGGGGCTTTGTTCATACTTCCGTCGTTTTGTGCCCCGCTTTGCAGATTTGGCGTCTCCCCTCACTAGCCTCTTGCACAAAGATACTGCCTTTACCTGGACCGCCGAGTGTGAAGCTTCGTTCTCCCACCTTAAATATCTCCTCACGTCGGGCCCTATCCTTCGCCACTTTGACCCTGGCGCTCCCACCGAAATACATGCGGACGCTAGTGGTGTTGGACTTGGTGCAGTGCTCATCCAGCGGCATAACAGTGCTGAGCACGTGATCGCTTACGCCAGTCGTTGCCTCAGCAAAGCTGAGCGCAATTACACAGTCACCGAGCAAGAATGCCTGGCTGTGATCTTCGCGATCAGCAAATTTCGTTCGTACGTGTACGGCCGTCCCTTTACAGTCATCACCGACCACCACGCGCTGTGCTGGTTGACCGGCCTCCGTGACCCTAACGGCCGACTAGCAAGGTGGGCCTTAAAGCTCCAAGAGTACGACTTTGTTATTGCCTACAAGAGTGGTCGTCGGCACGCAGACGCTGATTGTCTTTCCCGGCTGCCAAATGCTTGCACTGATCCGGAAGAAGACCATTTCGACGACTGTTTGGCAGCTGTAGACACAGAATTTCCCGATGTTGCTACATTCCGTTCAGAACAGCAGAAAGACCCAAGCATCCAGCACCTCTTCGCTGCTGCTGCTGATCCTACGGCTCCCCGGCGCTACTCGTTGCATGATGGGCTACTCTACAAGATTAACTACATGCCTACGGGAGCGCGTTTTCTTCTTGTCGTGCCAAAACCTTTGCGTGCTACAGTTCTACGCACCATGCATGACGATGTTACAGCCGGTCACATGGGTTACGTAAGAACTTTACACCGTACCCAAGAAAGATTCTTCTGGCCGAAAATGCGCCGTGAAGTTCAACAATATGTCTCGAGTTGCCTCCGATGTCAGCACTACAAACGCCCTACGAGCATTCCATCTGGGCTACTCCAACCTATAACACCTTCTTGTTTCCCCTTTGACCAAGTCGGCATTGATTTAATCGGACCGTTTCCACGCTCTTCGACTGGTAATCGCTACATCATTGTCTGCGTCGACCACCTGACGCGTTACGCAGAAACTGCGGCTGTTGCAGCCGCGAAGGCAGACATCGTTTCGACATTCCTGCTCCGGTTCGTCATCCTTAGGCATGGTGCTCCCCGCGTGATTATCAGCGACCGCGGACGTCAGTTCGTCGCTGATGTTGTGGAAGACTTGCTGCGTCTTTGTTCAACTCACTTTCGTCACTCGACACCCTATCATCCCCAGACAAACGGCTTGACCGAGCGTACCAACAGGACTCTCACCAACATGATTGCGATGTATGTTGACTCTCGCCACAAAAACTGGGATGAGATTTTGTCGTTCATCACATACGCTTATAACACGGCCCAACATGAGACCACTGGCTACAGCCCGTTCTATTTGCTCTACGCCCGTACACCTCCTAACACCCTGGATACAATATTGCCCTTCTCTTTAGGTCACGACCCATCCGTTTCGCGCACCCTCTGTCTCGCTGAAGAAGCTCGTCGCCTCGCTCGTTTACGTACCCTGGCCTCCCAGGGCCGCTCAAAACGCCTTTACGACAGTCGGCACCGTGCGGTTTCGTACGCTAAAGGCGACATGGTATTGTTGTGGACGCCTGTACGCAAACGGGGACTGTACAGCAAGTTCTGTCGCATTACACGGGACCATACGTTGTCGTCGATCGGTTGAGTGATGTCACCTACGTTATCTCGCGCGTAACGACACCTCGACGGAGAAGCTGCAAGACTGAACTCGCCCACGTCGCCCGGTTGAAGACATTCCACCCCCGCCTGTGACTTCCTCGTGCCTCGCCCGACGGGCTTCGTCTGCGAAGGGGGAAATGTCACGCTCGAAACTGTACAGCGCTAGACTAGTCGCGACCAATCCCCAAGCGGGGTATGCGTCAAGGGGTGGAGCAGAAGAGGAAGTAGAGGACGAACCGCACTCGTACTGACCGCAGGATCGGTGGCCGCCTCCTTCAACGCTCTTATTCCTATTCACGGCTTTAATTAAACCCTTTGCACTGTAACAATATGTTTTGCCATACTTCCACACAAGGTGTGCCTAAGAGCATAGTCGTGAGTAGCTTCTGCCGATCAAACATACCAATATTTTTTGAAAGTGTGTTTCTACGGGAAAACAAAAACTACAGTGCTTAGCACAGTTTTAAATTATTCCGCGCCGGGTTCCCACATGAATAATTTCTGCTCTTTTTTGATGCGTTTGAGCAACACCAAAAGGTATATTTTGCTCTAGACGTCCATTCGTTTCTCAGATCTTTCACAGCCGAACGTACCAACACTTCCAAGGCAAGGAGCGCTGTGGTGCCTGGTATAATTACCATTACTTCATGACCCGTAGAGCGAAAAAGTTCCCGTATCCAACGTATCCAAATAAGGATACTTTTTTTTGAAAGAGAAAGTTTATTACAAAAAAGGATTACAAACATATTAGTATGCAGACGAGGGTCCCAGAGTCAACTGAATGAAAGGGTACCCTCGATTACAAATACATCACACGAATTGTGTAGAAGCCGCAAATGGGCGAAAGAGCCCAACAATCAATGTGCAGTATAAAACACAAAAACACACAAGAAATTAGCATTTTATGTACATACATTCGAAAGGTAGCTATAATTGTAGACATCTTATATAAAAAGTAAAAAAATCAGTTCGTAAATCACACAAAGGAAGCAAAGGCACATGAGAACCTTTGGTATAACATAAGAATAAAACAGAGAACAAGATCCTAATTACAGCAAAAGAAATCCTCTAAGGTTTTTTTTAAAGCAACCAAGTGATGGGGATGATTTAACAGCAGTAGGCAAATTATTCCAAAATTTCACAGCTGAAAAACAAGTAGTTTTCTCACCGTAATTAGTATGAACAGGTGGTAGTAACAAATTGTTATTACTTTAAAACCTGGGTACGCTTTTACTGCGTAAAACACTTACATCAAAGAGATCATAAGAGAGGTTACAGTGCAATAATTTGTAAAAAGGAATACCTAAGCTATATTGAAACCGCCCATTAATTGAAAGTATATTATTCTGATGTAGAAGTTGTGAGGCGGAGGAACGACATGGACTGAATGCTATAATGCGAATACACTGGTTTTGTATATGTTGAACAGACGAAACGTGAGAGGAGTAAGTGTTGCCCCATGAAACAATACCATAATGAAAATGACTGTGAACAAAAGCAAAATATAAAGACAACAAGGCTAAAAGATGGGTATCCAAACAAGTATATTATATATACCAAAGAAAAGTGTTAGAGTATCGCAGGCACTTCATCATTCTGCAAAAAACAATCTCCCGAACTTGTAGGCACTACGTTTTGTGTCTTGGAAGAAAACGCACCACTAAAGCAGGCGACACACGCGCAAAGGCAGGCCCGTCCCGTGCTCTCACGTTTGCCCAGCGCTCATCCTTTCTGCCCATGCGGCTGTTTCATCTCTTTCGGCGCTGCTTCGTTTTGGGAGATGCACTTTCGCTGACTCGTCTACCTGGCTACTCTGCGGCTGCTACTACTCGCCCCCAAGGAGTTTGGGTTAAAGAGGGTCTTTAGGCTACTGCAATCTGATGTACAGTCTGAGCAAGCTGTTTCAAGCAGGCCTACGTGCTCACCTCCGGTTATATACAATTTGCAGTTCCGCATCCCTAACTACGTCCGTAACCCGTCTTGTGCTTCTCGCGGAAAATGGTGAAAACGTTTACTCGTATTGCTATACCTTAAACGCGACGGTTCCGACGCAGAGGGTACGAAATCAATCCTTAGACACGATCACTTTCTTTTTCCCGAGCCCGACCACCGCGGTATTTCACCTCCGCCGTTTTTTTTTTAAATTCGAAAGTTAGCCCGGCGGCATAATAGATGTATGCATTTACAGAAACACCAACAAGTTAGTTTCATGTATAAAGTGCAGGAGTCGTCGGGGACATGGTCCATGCACCCAGCGTTGCAGGTCCGGAGGGCGGCCAGGGTGGAGACCGGTTGTACGAAGGTGCCGCAGGAAAACTTGATGCAATACCGGGCTGGCGAGAGCAGGTGCTGCACATTCACGTCCCGATTGGGCGCAGAATGGGCAGGTGGATCCGTATGGGCCGCGGTATTGCGATGGCCCGGAGGCAGTCACGGATGGCGTAAGGGCCACCCCAACGCGTAGTCTCCGCCGTTTGAAGGTTGTGCCGACCAACAGGCTCTCTAGCGGCGTGTCAAGAAGATGGAAATTAAGCGGACCTGAGTAGTAATTTATTCCCTCGAACCACGGTGTGGCGAGAGGAAACCTCGAGTCGCGCATGAGCTGCGGTGCCTGAAACCATCATCACTGCTATTTATTTCAGACTCCTGCTTCCGTAAGACCCGCATCTTCAACGTGCCGTCCTCCTCGGGCCCGTGTGCAGGTTCCCGCAATGGAGGTGGCGCACTCGGCGTGGCTGGCTTCGCGGGGTCCCCGGGACAAGCAGCTGTCGAACCGGTGGACGGAGGCGCAGCTCTTCTTCATCTCCGCCTGCAGCGCCATGTGCGCCCACTCCGCCCACGATGAGATCTACGCCGGAGGTTGCAACAAGGCCGTGCGCAACTTTGCGCCCTTCGCCCACGCATTCAACTGCTCGCGTCAAGCCGTTCTGAACCCCAGCAACAAGTGCCTCTTCTTCGGAGCCTGACTCGTTGGCTAGAGGGGGCCAGTCGACACACGCTTACAGGAGCAGCCGGCTCTGCGCATTCTTTTATCAATGCACGGCGATTCGTATGTGTTATGTGCCATGTCGGTCATTAGTGAACGAGTCCTGGAAGAAATATGTATTTGTAAATGAGTGCAATAAATATTGCTAGCGCATTCGCATATCTCGCTCCGTGTTTCTTCATGTATTGCACCCTGCTACGGCTTGTCACACCTAGATTCAACTGGTGCCTCGCCGAAGTGTTAAGCCAAGTGAGCGCTTGCGGTGGTTCGTTTAATTTTCCTTCCGAATTTGACGGCTTCTTCCGTAAATAGTACACGTAGGGCTTACATTTGTATCCTTCGTGCCGCTATGTGCTTCCGAGAGAATTTGAGGTAAACACAGGAATGCTGATGTTTCCTGCCAGTACAAATGACCACCAACATAAAATCACAGCATAATTTACTCTTGCCTGATCATTCACACATTACTGCTTCAGAAACCTGTCCATCTGTATTGTGTCACACGATTACAGGTCCTAGTACTGTGGAATCTCGTTGATGCAATTCGGCATATTACGTTTTTCGGCCTAATACGTTTTTCTTTTCTTCCCGGGCAACGTCCTTTAGAAATATTGCATTTTCCTGCGTTTATTACGATCACATTTTTGCCGAAAATTGGATAATACGATCGCGATAGGGGATCTCGACCAACATTTCTAGTAATATTACGTTTATTCTTCGGTATACTTGCTCAAACCACATTCCAACAAGCCGCGACCTGTACGTTGCAGAGACACCGAGGGAGCGGAAGCGCCGGTTCTGTGGCAGAAGCATTACTGCAATGCGTGGCCGTTCCGTGCAAGGCTGACGTTAAAGGAGTACTGACACGAAATTTCTCGCCTTCAGTATTTATGCGGTAAAGAATACCTATTGGCCCAGTAATTACGAAAATGGAACCGAAAGCCGTCAACCGCCAACACAGAATTAATTATAGCATGTTTATTGCAACCAATTTCAAATTTGGTCGCCGCGCGGGAAAATGGCCGTTCGAAGGCCAGCCTGCAAGCGGGCCAGCCTTACGTCATGGTCTCACCCGTGACGTCAGGACGTTTTTCTGTCCTCCGTGCGTTCGCCGCATCGCCTGCTACGATTGCACATGGTCCGCACTCGCCCGCGCAGTCGACATGTCGTCTGAATTGTCAGACACGGATGAGTCGCTGCCACCCGACAGACAGAACTTTATTTGGCCAGGCGATTAGGCCGGCAATGTCTTCGCCGTCGTCCGTTTTTTAATATCACTGCGGCTCGAACCGGCGCAGACCGTAATAGCAACAGTTTCTCGCCACTCTTATAATCAATCTGATCGCGAAAAAGAAGTTCCACATGCGAGAAAGTAGATGTTAGTGTGTTGAAAATTGTGCTAGGGGTTGTTATCAGCGCTGAATTTAAAAGTGGCGTTCAGATATTTGCCGCGATGGTAAGCCTACGCTGACCGGCAGCGCAGGTTCGGCACTCCGACCCAGCACCGCGGTGCGGCGAGCGGCCGAAAGATGGCGCCACCTGCGCGCGGGGTCATTTAAACTCTCTTACTCAGCCAGATTGAATTGTGTAATTTACAAATTTCTTTTTGATTTTCTGGTATGGCTTCGATGCCGGACGTTCCACTAAAACACTTCTAGAGCAGCAAAATGGTGAGTGTCTGCAGCATACTACCCCAGAAAGACACCGTGGCCAGGCAGTAGGCCTAGGTGCGGCGCCGCGAATCGAGGAGCACTGCATTTGGGGAGCCGGCTTTCTCCCAAAACCAGTCCTCGCTGTTCCCCCGCAAACCTGTTTCACGTGCCGCCGTCTCCGTGCGCCTGCGGATCGGCGCTCTCAGAGAAATGGTGAAAACTACGACGCGGCGGGAGGATGATGACGCGCCGCAGGTGCAGTGCGACCAGTGCCGCAGGTGGGCGTACCTGGATGAAACCGGCTTCAGGACTCTCCGGGATGCCCGAACGACAGGAAGCTTCGTCTGCAACATTCGTTCCTCTAGCGCTGCTCTGGCCTGTAAAGTGGAGGCCGCGGAGAAGGAGGCAACCGAGCTCACGAGAGTGGTAATGCAACTGCAAGAACAAGTTCTGCAGTTGGCCGCCCAGCCCCGCCTCTCCGTGGACAACAGTTCTGAGGCGGAGGCCACGATTTCAAAAGAAGGGGACCCGAGGCACGAGACACCGGATATCCTACACTCACCGGATCACACATCGCGCAGTGGTCGTGCCGATCGGGGGTTGCGACAGGGTGAAGTGACGCCTACGGAAGCTCCCAGCACTCTTGACATCTCTGCGGGGCCTTCTCTTGCGCCGGCCGCGGACAAACCTGATGGAGATAAGGTGGAAACCCCAGTCGTCGAGCAGCCTGTTCCCCTTGTTCTCCCTGCGCAAGATGACTCGGCTACTGGATGCCTGCACTGTTCACAGATAGGCGGCCGAAAGTCGCCGAGCCACAATGATGCCGGTGCAAAAATCGATGCCAGCTCTGTATCACCCCTGTCACCGGCATCCAAGCAACAGCCGCAGGGAGGAACGCCCTCTTCCCAACAAAATCGAGCATCGAGGCCGCATCCAGGCCCTGGTGACAAGTGTATCTTCCCTGCTCTAAGTGTCGACCGTGAGGTCATCATTGTCGGGGACGGAAACGTCGGCGCGATTGCGACATCTGTACAAAGAGCGATCGAGCTGCCTAAAGCAGTGGGGTGTATGTACCGGAAAGGGAACAGCTCAGTGGCGACAGCCATGGAATCCATTGCCAGGTACGACCGCAAAGCTCGGCCAATTCAGCGACGCTACGTTGTACACGTCGGGCTCACCGAAGTGACGAAAGGCCAGCACGAGCAAGTGACGCGTGCGCTGGATGGCGGCACAGACCGCTCGACCAGGTTGCTGGTATGCTCCATACCTGATGTCACCAATCAGGGCGAAGAGGTACGGGCAGCCGTCATGCTTGCTAATGCCCGGCTGCGAAAGTGGTGCAAGCGAGCCCGACATAGGTTCGTCAACCTGAACAAAGGCTGGGTCGCCACGATGTGGGAAAAAGAGGGCGTGCGCTACAGTCCTTAAGGAATCAGCTTCGTCGCTGAAAGGATCTGTGAAGCTACTCAAGGTTTTTTAGGTCATCGACTGCACCGTGGCCGCACGACAGCTCAGAAACCGCAGTCTTCGCAAGACTCCAAAACGCCGTGGCACCACCCCACCCCCAGCACCAAGTACAGTACCAGGCTACTCCCCTCTGGCCACCTGCATTCCCTTGGGAAAGGTCACCGCCCCCAACCCATTTTGCACCTGCGACACTACGGGTTCCCCATGGGTTAGGGACAATACCCCGGCCCCAGCCTCCTCCTCCTGCCCAACATTTACATCTACCGCAGTTGTGGCCAACACCCCCGCAGCTAACGGGTCCACCCAGTGTGGGCTTCGACCTGTTCCGACTGGTCGGCGACTTCATTCGCCACCACATGGCCCAACAGTGCGGGCAGTAGGGAGATCAATTAAGTTGCAGCGAACCCACCTCAGTCGTCGACGCGCACATCGTAGGTGTGTAAGAGTAGGCTTCCTGAATATGAACGGTGCCCGGCGTACCCAGAAATGGGCAGAACTGTATCGTGCTCTTGAGGAGAAAGGCATGTCTGTTTATGCAGTAGCAGAGACGCACTTCCGTGATGAAGAGCAACCGCCCATTCACCAGGACTGGTGCTGGACAGGCCAGAATAGGTCGGGAAATGATCGTAAAGGTGCAGGTGTGGGCTTGCTTTGGCGACGCGGCCTCCGGTGGAAACGTCAGTGTGGGGAGTGCCGTGACCACCTGTGGGCCGTTGGCGAACTTTTGGGTGTACCTACGGCAGTGTGCGTCCTGTACCTGCCTGTTGTATCAACGCACCAGGCAGCTAATGAGGAACTGCTCGCCTGCGTTTTAAATGATGCAAGAAAATGGGCCAAGGACCAAGAAATAATCATTATAGGCGATTTCAGTGGTCACGTAACTGAACTGGATGGATTCACCGATGCAAATGGCAGGTTGCTGCTTCAGTTGGCGGACGACTTGCATTTAGCAATCGCCAACCTTGGTCAACGTTGTCAAGGGCAAATCACCTGGTGTGCGCGTGGCAGTGCTACAACCATTGATTATGCGTTGGTGTCTCCCCGTCTCACTGGCCTTCTCCAAATGTTCTGTATTGACTAGCCTGGCGTGCACAGCCTGGGGAGCGATCACAACCGCCTGTTGCTTCACTTCGCGCATGGTGGCCAGAAGATGTGTGACTACTTTCCACGTGCCACCGCGGGTACGCACCTGCCAGACCGGGCCATGGAGACAGTCGCCGCAGAGTTTGAGACCAGCCACCGAAGAAGCGAGGCAGCTACGTATCATGACTTTGTGGCAGTCCTACGCTCCATTATGCAGCGGCACATGAGCAGGGCACGCGGATCCAACCAACCAAAGCTGAATCGTTGGTGGGACTACGAGGTGGAAACCGCGTGGCAAGCACGTCGCGCTGCAAACCGTGACCACCGTAGTGCAGTCAAAGCAGGCGACGCCGAGGCGTCAATAACGACTTGGCAACACTACCTGACGCTCAAACGCAGGGTGCAAGCATTAGTGCAGTCTACGCTTGCCGAGAATAACCTGTGCCGGCTGCACTCTATGCGGGAAGAGGGAAAGGTTACGTCCCAAAAGTTCTGGCGCTATGTTAAGAACTTAGACCGAAAAGACGAGCCCCCGCAGCAACTCAGGGATGCCGTGACGGGACAACGAGTCCCCAACATCAAAGAGCATTTGAATCAGCACTTCACTCGCTTGTCCGGCTCCATAGATGCTGATTCCATCAATGTCGCACCAGCTGCAGATGAAGCGGTCATTGGTACCGGCCCCTTGTTAACCCCGCATGAGGTTGATTTAGAAGCATCGCAACTCCGCTGGGCGTTCTCCAGCATAACAGTCGACCGTGTCTTGGCTCGACTCAGCTCTCGTACGGCCACCGGACCGGATGGCTTACCAGCGCGACTCGAAGTGCTTCGGGCCAGCGACACGAGAACAGCTGGCGGTGCTGTTTACCGGCATTCTGGAGGGTGAACCAATTCCTGAAGAGTGGCATCATGGTCGGCTGACGCTTATACCCAAGCAAGGTGGTCAAGCCGATATCCTGGAAGACTGTCGACCCCTCAAGTTACCAGAGCCATGTACTGCATCTTCATGGGCGCCCTCAAGGATTGGCTGAGCGGGTGGGCCGAGTCCAAACGGCTCCTGACCGAACTTCAGAACGGGTTTCGTCCAGGCCGTCGTCTAGACGATAACCTGTTCATACTAACACCGTGTGCCGAAATCGCGATCAGAGAGCAGCGCTCTTTGTTGTGCTGCTTTTTGGACGTGGAAAAGGCGTACGACACTGTCCCCCATGCCTCCTTTTCCAGAAACTCAGTGGTCTCGGGCTTCCGGAAACGCTGCTGCGGACGGTCCAACGAGTTTACGAGGGCAACACCATCAGAGCGCACTTTGGTCAGACTCAGTCAGATCAAATCCCTGTAACTAGGGGCCTCCGTCAAGGGTGTCCGCTCTCTACACTTCTGTATATCTTGTATGCCACAAGTATTGAGCGGAAACTGCTCCAATGCGGTCTCGGTTTTCGGCTCAGGTACAGCACCACTGGGGCGGACGAGCAATACCGCCTGCCAGGGCTTGCATTTGCCGATGATCTGGTACTTATGGCGGAGTACTCGCAGGAATTGCAAACCCTGCTGGACATCTGCTTCGCTGAGGTAACACAGCTTGGACTCCGGTTCAGCACCAAGAAGTCTGCGGTTCTTACCTTCGCGGGAACCAGCTGAGACGCAGCAGTTACCCTCGGCGGGGAAGAAATCAGCATGTGTTCGTCTTATAAGTACCTGGTCGTAGTGCTTTCTGCCGGTGCTTCCATGTACTCACACCACGAGACAAAGGTGCGCCAGTCTGCCGTTCGTGGCCAGTGCATTCTTCGCCGCCGAAGCTTGTGGGGCTGCAACCGTTTCCTGATGGTGCGTGACCTGTGGAAGTTGGTGCATGTGCCGGCTCTCACTTTCGCGAATGCTGTGGTGTGCCTCTCAACGTCCACTCGGCAATGGCTCGAGAGACAGAAGCGCGCAGTGGGACGCACCGCTGTAGGATGTCATCGGTATGTGGCCAATGAAGCGGTACAGGGAGACCAGGGAGACCTCGGCTGGTCGTCCTTTGAAGCACGTGAGGCGGCTAGTAAGCTGTCGTACAGCGGTCGCCTCCAGTTCATGCATCGGGAGCGCTGGGCGCGACGCGTGTTCGAGTATCTGGCGGCGACTTGCGTCCGCACAAATTGGGCGCGCCGTGTGTACTTCTTGGAAAAGAAGTACGGCTTCTTCTGGGAGCCTGTTTCTGTAGACACTGCCGCAGCCTGGACACGTGGCACGCGCCGTCGAGTGCGTGAGGAAGAGGAGGCGATGTGGCAGCGTGCTGTGCGGGAAAAGCCTACTCTGGAGGTTTACGCGCAGCACAAGACCTCGATCGGTGGCTGCCAGCTGTACAACAGCTTGGGGAGCGCGCTGCTCTTTGAGGCTCGTGCGGGAGCCCTCCGTACTTTTGTGCGCCAGAAAACGTTCGACGACCAGGTGTCCAGTGTGGTGTGCCGTGCTTGTGGTGAGGGTGACGAGTCCGTTGAACACTTGATCTTAAGCTGCGCAGGTCTCGGCCACTGTGACAGTATCCGCGAAAGTGGTCCGCCTCCGACCCTGCAGGAAGCTCTCGGCTTCGGGGACGCCGATGGTGTGGTGGACGTGCGCGCTGTTGCGCGTACAAAGCGGCGCCTGGAACGCTGGTGTGCGACGGCAGCCCAGGGACGTTAATTGTACATTCTCAGATTCTTTCTTATGTTATGCTTCTTTTTGTTTTTTTTTCTTCATTTCTCGTGTGTGGCTGAGTGTTGTCAAGTGTTTTCTTTTGGTGTGCCATATGTTTGTGTCTCGTTCGGGCCGCGTTATTGTCGTTATGTTTGTCAAGCATTTCTCTTTCTGTTCGTCCTGGCTAGCGTGTGCGCGGCACACAAATATCATCATCATCTCATCATCATCAATGAAAACAGACCGCGGCAGATGTCTTGGTCACCGATCGCTGAAACAAAAATTATTTGCAAAATAAAGCTCCATATGCGAAAAAGGGGATGATAGTGTGGTGAAAAGTTGTGTAAGTGATGGTCATTCGCAGTTGTACAGATACCAGCGATCAAATAGCTCACACAGCTACGCCCACGTCTCCTGCCCAAACGAATACCACCGACAACAGCAGCACAGGATATCGTTTCCGGTCCCGAAAACGACTATATGACGTCACCCTGAACCGGCCAGACACGCAGGCCCATGTTTCGTCACGCCGAAAGCGATTTCCCTAGTGCTGCCGATTTGTGGAAGCTCGCGGCCTGGACAATCACAATCGATTTTAGATGTGATTCCGGCCTCCGATCGCTGCAAAAATTTCTGTGAGGCATCTGTACAAACTACTGAAGCCAATTATATCATTTTTTAGGCTTCAAAATTTCGTGTCAGTACTCCTTTAAGTCAGGCGATGCACCCCGCCATGTAGATAATTCAATCAAGGAAGAAGACGCGCAGTGCTCATGGCAGGCGTGACTTCCCTTCCCGACTTCCATCTCCATGAACTGGGCTTCCCGCGCAGTGATTTGTTCTCTTTTCTTTTGCTTCTATGCGTGGCTTTGCTTCCACGCTTGTGGCGACATCAAAGAAATGCAAGGTGCAAGTGGAAATTGTACGTCAATTCGAAGAGAACCCGAAGGGGAGCGCGTGGAATTGGCAAGCGACCTCTCTTTGCCAGTGTCAACGGTCAACACTATTTTCGGTCAGCAAGAGTAACTTCTAAAGAACTGCAAGTTTTTGGACTTGGTGTAAAACAAAGGTGATGTGCGAAGCATGAGTAAGAGGAAAACATCCTGCTTACATAGTTTCAACAGAAGTTAGAGCGTCAGGAGTGAACTTCGACGGGTTACTCCTACGTGAAACAGTTGACAACGTCGCGCTCTGCTTCGGTATTCAAAACTTTCAAGCATCCGGAGGCAGCCTTCACCGATTTACGGCACAACATGGATTGCCGTAGAAGGCAGTCTCTGCCAAAGCAACAAATAGTGGCAGCTTCTTTTTGAACGTTTTAGAAGAATTTTCTCCAGCAGCACAAGGGAACAAATTGAGCAGATTATCATCATCATCATCATCATTTATTTACACTTAAGGACCTCTCTCGGGGCATTACATAAGAAGGGGGAACAATCAAACTACAAATGGCAATGAAAATGCACTTCATAATTACGGTTTTTGAATTACCAAAACATACAGGTAGCAACAAATAACAAAAAGAACACAGAGCATGTGAAACGAAATGTTTAACAGTGAGTTCGCAATCCAAAAAATACAGGCAGCAGCAAAGAAACAATGTAAAAAGAAAAACGGCGATTACGAGTCAGAAGTGGCTAGTAATTCATCTCTAAATTTAAAAGCAACTTGTTCGCTGACAGCATCCGTCAATCCGTTCCAGTCTTCAATAGCCGTAGGCAGAAATTATTTGTTAAAAGCGTTAGTAGAGACAAACAGACGTTGAATACTCATGGAATTAAATAAGCGATAAGCGATAAGATGTTCGGAAGGGCGGAAGTAAAAGTGAGCCATGTAGGTGAGGAAAGTTGTTTTATAGTTTGTGAAAAAGACAGAGACGTGAAATTTTGCGTCGAGCTGACAAAACAGGGAGACCGAGAAATGATTTTATTTGACTGATGCTTGCTCCTTTGTCGTAATTTGTGGGGATGAATCTGGCGGCACGATTTTGGACTGATTCAAGAATGTTAATTAGGTATACCTGATGAAGGCTCCAAGTCGCAGATGCATATTCCATTTTAGTACGAACAAAAGTGTCAAAGACCAATTTCTGAAGGATTGCAGGTGTTAACGACAATGACCTCCTGAGATAGCCAAGAGTTTTTGAGGCATCGGCAGCTAGCTTGGTGATATGCTCGGTCCAGGTTAGTCTTCTTGTAATTACAACGCCCAGGTATTGGTATGAATCGACTTGCGATAACACTGCTGAGTTTAATGAGTACGGATAGATGCTTGTGTGTTTTTGTGAGACAGGCATGAACTTGCACTTGGAAATATTCGGCCTCATCATCCACTGAGCGCACCAGTTATCAATGATCTGTAAGTCTTGCTGCAGTATTAGTTGATTTTCGAGAGTTTGTATGCGACGGTAGATGACGCAATCGTCAGCAAAAAGACGAAGCGTTTATGAAATGCCGGAAGGAAGGTCATCTACGTAGATTAAAAACCGGAGCGGACCGAGAACCGAGCCCTGAGGGACACCGGATTTCACTGGGGTAGTATCGGAATGGGCAATAAAAATAAATAAATAAAAAATGGACGAAAAAGGTCAATAAAAAAAACATCAGTCTGAAATGATGAATCGAAGTTTAGATAAATATCAGTCGTAAATTCAAAAAGTTCCGTTTCGCTTGAAAGCCCTGAACGAAAACCATGGTGCTTTATGAAAAAAGAAAGAGTGATCATCGAGGTGGCGAGCAATATGTGAATCATATGTTTTAGAAGTTTGCAAGCGATGCAGTTTAATGAAATGGGGCGATAGTTGGAGGGTCAGATCGCTTGCCAGACTTAAAAACCGGTGCAACCTTTCCAAGTTTCCAATCATCTGGAATTCAACCTTCGGTAATCGACTGTATAAAACTTATCAGCAAAAATTTGCTAGTAATGCTATTAGTAGACTTAAAAACTTTGGCAGGAATGTTGTCAGGTCCGGGGGAGCTGGATACTTTTAATTTCTTTATCAGATTGCTGATACCTTCGGAGGTAATGTCAATGGGCGGCATTTGTGGAAAATTAGATCTCGGCATGACTGGAACACTATGAAGTGGTTCAGAAGTGAACACTGAAGTGAAGTGAGTATTCATAACATCCGCCCGCGGCGGGAGAGGAGCGTGATAACCACCGGGGTTGGTTAATGATACGTTGTGCGAGTTATTTTTTGGGCTGAGAAGTTCCCAAAATTTCTTTGGATTAGTACGGGCAATGTTAAGCAAGCCATCATGAAAAAAATTCTTTTTGGAGCGCTTCAGCAGGTGAGTGTATTCACGAAGGCATGCGAAATATCTGTTCCATTTGGATATTGACGCCAAGTTTTTAGCAGCACAAAAAAGACGTTTTTTTTTTCTTTTGCGATAGTTTCCTTAGGAGATTAGAATACCAAGGACGTGAGGATCGCCTGGAACATGGATAAGGCGGACGTCGTTATCGATAAGGGTTAATAATTTCCGCTTGAACAATAACCTGTTTTGGTCAGGAATGTTTGTGCCACGAGTAGACATTGTGACTGATTGGGCTGAATTAACAAGGAGACACAGTCCGAGGAAATCTCTAGATTGTCGTGAAGTAGCACACAAGTTATCCCAGTCGAGATAGGGGTAATTGAAGTCTCCGAAAAGCAAGAAGTTAGCGTCAGGAAAGCGGGATGTCAGATCAAAAAGAACAAATTGAAGGTCATCTGTGAAAGAGTGGTCGCAGTCGGGTGCGCGGTAACAGGCTACGAGAATATTTTTGCACGTGGGAAGGAATATTTCACTGCAAAAAAATTTCAAACTTCGTACTGACTGTTAGAGCTTGGAAGGGTAGGCGGTCCTTCACGAAAAGTAAAATACCATGCGTCCGTTCCTATCCAGTCTGTAAGACGTGAAATGGGTGTTAAGATTGCGATGTCAGTGCTGGTGTCCTCAATGAGTGTTTGCACCGCTTCCTTCTTGGGCATATAACTACGGATATTGTGAGCAGGACTGACATGGTTTGATAAACTGGAGGAGCGTTTATAGTTGGAATGGACTGGAAAGGAGGGGAGGGCGGATCCCTGGAAGCATACAGTGAATGCTATGCCTTCAGCTCATAGTAAAGGAAGAGTGATGCTAAAGTAAGCATGCTTTGCTTCTTTAATGTTTTTTTTTTTTCATGAATACTCGTTCTTATTTTTCTGAAGGATCCAGGCTTGTGGATTACCTGAATATTTACCCTTACAGAACAGCCGTTTGTTTTGGTTTTTAGAGCGCTAATTATTTTATTAACGCAGTGTCTAGAGTTACGTCCGACGGAACCCAAAATTGAAAACTAGAGTTACGTCCGACGGAACTTTAAGCCAGTTTCTAGAGTTACGCCCGACGGAACTCAGAATTGAAAACTAAAGTTACGTCCAACGGAACTAGAAGCCAGTTTCTAGGGTTACGTCCGACGTAACCAAAAATTGAAAACTAAAGTTACGTCCGACAAGAGTATTGGTCCGACGGAACTTAGGCCACTGTTTTAAGTTACGTCCGGCGTAACGTACAGCACAAACAAAAATTTACGGCTGACGGCACCAAATACCCGGACGCTCTATATGTGCAATCCATCGCAACATTGAGGTTCCTCGATTATCAGTCCAGGATCATCCGCAACCAAAAATTGAAAACTAAAGTTACGTTCGACAAGAGTCCTGGTCCGACGGAACTTAGGCCACTGTTTTAAAGGGGTCCTGAAATACCTCCCGCCGATGCATGGATATACACGTAACCAAATAAAGCAATGTATTAGCAATCTCCTCCCGCAAGAATTTTGTTAAAGCGATGAGTATTAGCTGAGAAATCGTAAATGAAAAACCGCGCATTATCGTCGCGCCGCGTTTCCTCCTCCTTTCAACTTACTCTCCGCTGTTGACGGCGCGCAAGCCTTCCCTCCCGTGATGCTGAGCTCCTCGGCGGTGACGTACTTCCGCTATCGCGCTGCTCATATTGCCGTCTGCTACGGGCAAGCTTTGTTGACACCTTGAATCCCACACTCCGCTCAAGGCTGGAAAAGCGAACTAAAAACCTGGCCGCACATGTGCGGCGGCCTGGCCTTGCCCTTTCGCGGTGCACGTTGCTGCAGTAGCGGCGGCACGCGACTTTTTATCGGCGGCGAACTCGCAGCCGCACGGGGGTGATCGTGCGCTCGTTCTCTTTGATGCACCGCGCACTGTTTATCCAAAAAGTGCCGTATCAGATGTAGCCCAGCTCGTACCGGCTCTTATTTTGCGGCGGTGGTAATTCCTGCTGGCGGCATGTGAAAAAGACATTTTAAACCGATACAGAACCCGTGCACAAAACGCTTCAAATATGTGGCCAGTTCAGCTTGGGGCGACGCGTGGTGGAGAGCGGCAACGTTGGCGAAACATGCTCCGCCGCGGCTCTGAGCTTTCTAGCGCTATGGCGAGCGCCATTTCTTTGACAATCTCAAACATCGGTTGCCTTGGCAACAAGGCACAAACCGCTCTAGAAGTCAGTTACGGTTCCGCGATCCCGGTTCAGCTCGGGGCCCCACCTCGCGACATGTGGGCACTGCAGGCGTACCACTCACTCCCATTGGGAAGTGCGAGATGCGTTTGGCATTACAGGAGGCGATGGTGTGTGTGTGTTGTGGACGCCTTTGTTTCGCGATGAAATGTGACGTTGTGCTTCTGCGGGTGGATAGTGCTTCCCATGGTCTGGATTATCTTTCTCGGGCGACGAATGACTCAACCTCGCATGGTGTATGTGCAGTGTGCGTGGCTAAAAGCCATCTCGGCTTGTGCGCCAGAGTTAAGTGACTTGCTGTTCGTCTCCGCAAACCGAGCGCGAGGTGAGTGCCGAATTTTCGACGGGCAGGAGGAGGCAACCCATCGTCGGTCAATCGCGGTTTAGACTTGCGACGCATGTTGTGACGTTGTGTTCGTTCGAAACTCATCTCTGGATTGTTTTGAAGTTTAATAAAATGTGTGCGTCAAACCCGGGCATTCGGCTCAGGGCGTTCTCTGCGATTGCACGAAAGAAGTGCCACGGGGCTTCAACGCTTTCTTTATGGAACGTACTCAGGTAAGAGAATATCCATGTCGTGTTATGGCCGTGTTGCATTCAATACAAACGGTTAAGCGTTTGTTTACACTTGCTTCGTTTGTCGTAAAATGTCCAAGCACTCCGGCACTACGCTGGCAGATCAGCCGGCGAGCCGACGCTGAGCAGACGACTCATCTCTTTGCCGGAAGTGCGTGAGAAAGCCGCCCAATAGCAGGATGTCTAGCTCATGACGAACATCTGGGAATCGATGACGTAGACATGTGAAGATGGCGGCGTCCAAAAACACGAAGGTAAGGGTGAGAAAAAAGCGACAAACTTTGCAACAAAAAAAATGAGCTTTCCGCTGCGCGTAAAAGAGTAATACTTGGCGCAGATGACGTTGACGACCCTATTTAACGATTGCGCTAGTCAATTTAGTGTGCTCAAAACGCCTTTCAGGGCCCCTTTAAGTTACGTCCGGCGTAACGTACAGCACAAAAAAAAAATTTACGGCTGACGGTACCAAATACCCGGACGCTCTATATGTGCAATCCATCGCAACATTGAGGTTCCTCGATTATCAGTCCAGGATCATCCGCGGACTGCCCGAGACGCGATCCGATGCTCGATTTTCCCATGTATTCCTATGGGACTTCCGGTCCGAACGCAGTCCTCGGACTTCCCGGGACTGGTAAATCGAGTGGGCCAATTATTGAAATGGTTGCTTGTACGATACAGACGTCAAATTCGAAAACACAAATGTTGCTGCTTTACGGCCAAACCGCTTCGGAATCAGTAAATCATAGGTAACATGTTCGACAGCGCCGTTTCCCCGTCGGTCGAGTGGTCAGGAGCGGGATATAGCGCCCGCACTACTGCAGCGATCTGGGTTAGAATTCCAGCTGGGTTGATGGAGTTTTTTTTAATTAAAAGGTTCAAATTTTTCTGTACTAGTCCTTGTGCACTTCTTTCCACATCTGACACATGCAAGCAAAGGACAAGACGGGAATAACAAAATAGAACTTCCTACGTTTTTCATTAGTCAGACAGATCAATTAACTAAAATGTATCGACATTTATTTTTTTCTGTGAAGAGAGAAAGGACCACCAGGAGATTCGCTTTATTACCGCTAATCAATTATTTATTATTAGGGGTAGGTTATTGATCGATTAACCTTCCGATTAATCGATTAATGCTTTAGCCGCGATTAATTGTTTTAACCGGTTAAGCTGGTGATAACTCGATAATATTTCATCGACAACTCTTAGACTTTTCATCTGTAAAAGTAGGCGCACAATGATCGGAAAGTAGAGGATTCCGATAGCGTTGTCACAGTCGTAGAGGATTTCAGGTAACGTGGGGTAAATTAAAACTGGCAAAAACAAACATGGCACGATTAGGAAATTTTGTAATAAAATACATATAGTGCGTCGAAGCAGGTCATTAGAAAATCCCGCGTTAGCGGATGGTGTAAAATAGCAGCAAAAAAAAATATTCTTCTGATAGCCTGCAGTTATGCGAAAGGAAACAAGAACGAGCTTTGTGAAAAGATTAATTTAGAGACATTCAAAGATTTTGGCAACATCATTTAGAACGCCACCTGAATGTCTCTTCTCTTTTTTTAAGTTAGGGCAATGCGTACAATTATTTTAACTCTTTTGACGTAATAAGATGTTCTGTTATATCGTGAAAACTGAAGCGTGGCTGTTTTGTTTTTCCTTCACTTCAGTTATTAATTAAAAAAAATATATTTGGTGGTAATGGTTGGTCTTCGTTGGAGTGGAAACTTGCGAAACACTAGCGGAGCATTACTATTGCTTTTACGTAAAAAAATTTTGTTTCACTGAACTGTAGTCGCGTATAGGGGATATTAAGGCGAATATAAAAATTTCTGGGAATTAGGGGTAATGGAGCGTCAGGCCTTGTAGCCTAAATACATTCGGTGCAACTTTAAAATCTTTCAGACGCCTGCTACAGCGCAAACAACGCTTTATCGGATTCGAAATGAAGGGTTCTTAAGCGGATGTCTCATTCAAGGGACCGCGTTGTCCTGCCGATATCATACAGTGTTGAAATTATTACGTCTGTGGAACTCGAGACGTATTTTGGGGTTTTTTGTGTTTCTCGTTCCAGGTGCCAGACCTTTTTCCAGTAGCGATCTGCACATGCACGGGCCGCCGGTCCGCCCTTCCCTTTTTTTATTTTTTTTATTTTCAATACCCTCAAGGCAATTGCATTGAAGAGGGGAGGGGGTAAATACATTACAACAAATCAGGAAACTGCAGTACAAAACAGCAGAACAGAAGTAGCTATAACCTCTACAGAACAAAGTTACACGGATCAACAAGGCCGCAATCTTCCTGTTGCGACGAGAGAAGTGCGGCTGAGGTGTGCATGGGTGACAATGGGTGACATGGGAGGCAGTGGCCTCGGGCAAAATAAACCAAAGGGCGCCCCCTCAGCTTGCCGCATGGGGAGCAGCGGCTATAGGGCTGCACCGTGCACGTCTTTATTTCATCGATTTTTTGGGCAGTTCGCAGAGTTCGTACGTGCACACAAAAAGGCTTTCAAAGGAAAGGGGCAAAAATGTTTGAGGCTCACCACGCTGCGAGCACTCTTTGCTACCAGCTGAGGGAGAAACGAAAACGAAAAAAAAAGTGAAGAAAAATTACACCATCTTCCCGTGGGGAACCCTGGTGAGGATGCGAAGCATCGTGGCGGTTTCGTGTGGTTCCATTGTGTTGCCGTTATGTTGAGTGAGCTGGTTTTTACTAGCGCCAGAGGGAATTCCGCGTCCGGGTCCACACCGGTGGCAAAGGCACGCAAGTGCTGTTGTGTTACGGTGAGTAGGCGGTGGTTCTTGAGGCGCCGAAACTCGTCCATCATGTTCTTGTCGACGTTGTCTCTGTGGTAGAATTGGTAGTCTCAGTCAGCTTTGGTGAGGTAAAGGTTGTTGACATTGGTGCACCGGCTGAGAGCAATGTACACGGATCCTTCACCAAGTTGCTCTCAAGCCTATTGACTTGCCTGTCATCACCCCTCCTGCACCGCTCCCAGATAACCTCAGGATAGCTCCCATCCCAAAAAACGTTGCAGCTGATACCAATCCAGGGAGACGATGTGCACGCGTTGTCAATCATGTCCATCCAATTGATTCTACGATAGTCTACACGGATGCATCACGGACGCACGTCGGAGCAGCCGCATATTCCATCGCAAGTGGCAATGAAGTAGTGACACACACCCTTGGTCCTTTCACTAATCCCCCACCTACAGCGACTCTACAGACTCTCCCCATAATCACCAGTATCCAGGACCTCTCATTACGGCCCCCTAACCCCTCAGGATATACCATATACACTGATTCAATGCAAGCTATTCGCGCCATTCACATGGGTAGGATTCCTGAAGAACTGCAGTATGATCTACGCAAGCCTTAACAAAGCTACGTCCCCACACTGTCACACTGAGTGGATTCCTGGTCACGCTGGAATCCCAGGCAATGAGGTTGTCATAACCTCGCCCGCGAACTTCTGCACCGGGCCGCCTGGGATTCCCTGGCCTTATCCACCGACGTGGGGACACTACTCTCCACTACAAACAAGAATAAAGCTTCACTACAAGAACATCAGAGAAACTCTTCGTACACTTCCTGTTCCAGACAAATCTCTAACAACCACGCAACTACGCATTCTTCGACGCGTACAGTTAAATACCATCCTTACACCTGATCGTTCCTTCCTCTACCGTATCCGACACTCACCAGCATGTCCCCAATTGTCCCGAACCATACGCTAATTTAGAAACACTGCATTTTTCGCCTGCCGCATTGCAATTCAATCCCCACATTTCCCCACCCACCTCCTTTCAACGTGGCGGACTTGGCTAGCCTCGGACCAGCTCTCGGACCAGTTGGCGTTGGTGAACCTGGCCCGGGACATTCTCGACGCTTAATGTTGCGTTTGAATAAAGTTTTTTCCTCCTCCTCCTCCCTCCTCTTCGCAGCTTTGTCTTCTCGTTCTTCTTCTTCGGCGGTTCCCCTACGGGAAGATGACGATGGTGGTTGAACGCGAACCTATCTCGTGATGGATTCTTTGGTTGGCCAATCCTTAGGGGCCATCCTGCCACAATCAGCATCAGAGGCGCTGCCGACGGGGCTGGTTGAGCTGCAAGGCGCGTGGCGCTTCCCGCCACAGCTTTCCCACGGGAAATTCAGCATCCCCATCTAAAGTTTTCAGTTCGTCGTTTCCGTTGACGTTCAGCTTCGCGTGCCTTCGTTGTATCAGTAGCTTCTTGACGTAGTTTTGAATGAGTCAAGGACATAAGGCGCGTTCGTAGCACTTGCTGCTGTCCCGGATTTGTAGCAGAGTGGGAAGAGCACCGCGTACCTCCCGTTGCGGCCAGAGAGTCGTGGGATCGAAACGGGCGCCGCTAACTATTTCTTTTTTTATATAGTGTGGTATCGCGGAGCTGTGGGTGTAAGGAGAGTTGCGCATGCGCAGTGAGCGTGTGGACGGCGCCGCCATCAACGACGCAGGACAAGGCGAGCCTAAGAAATGCTCCGCATTTAAAAAGGAGTGCTTCGGTCACTGCAAATTAGTCACGCGAGCGGGCGCCTGCTACTGTGACATTCATGTGAAAGGCACGGGTGACGTTGGGTGCAGGAGGGATTGCAGGACCAGGATAATTTGTGCACAGGTTCCCCGAAAGCCAAACATTTCTTGGGGCGTGCCTTACTGCCAGTTTACGTTCGCCGTGGCGGCTGCTAAAAGGACCGATACTGGAAAAAGGTCCATTGCAATTGAGAAACAAAATTTTCCACTTCCCCTGAACCGGAGGTCGAAATAGGGTTTACTCTCGATCCCTTTCTCTCCTCGATAACGCTTTCCTGAGAGAATGGGGAGAGGGGTGTCTCCGCGTCCAGGTATAGCACCGACGCTACAGTCCACAAGTTTCCCCGTCTACATTTTTGTCAGGTCTCACGGAGGGCAGAGGACAGCAACCCAGAAATTATTGGAAACGTGTGTGTCTCCCTTTCTTAGATTCAAGAGGAGACTCACCTTCGTCGTGCCTTCATGAGCAATGGAATGCGGACGCGCCCAGCATCAGACGCACTGCGTTACCGTGAAGCTCTGGGATTCAAGGGAATTCTTGTGACAATGAAAGCCCAGCTGGGGTGGCTGCTTTTCAGATGAAGGCCGAAAGCTAAAAGACAGTGAGTCGAGATGATTTCGGCGCAGCAAAGCGCCGACGGGGACCCGCATCTTTACTGTCCCCCTCCTCCCCCCCGAAGGAACAAGCTTGCTCCCCACACCCTCCGGTGGCATCGCGGTAACTCTTCACGCCGCGCACATTATCAGATAATCCCCCACGCCTTTTTGAATGCCGTAATTCTGCTTGATTTCCCCCGTTATACTGAAAATGGAGGAGAGTTTGAATAGGCAGCGGCAGTTTAGTGGCAGAATCGTATTGCCATGTTTTCGAGTCCGTCACTAAAGACACTGGAGAGGCACGATTGGAACCCCCCCTCCCCCTACCGAGGAGGCTGGTACCCGGGGCCTCCGCACACCCCCCCCCCCCCCACCCCCCCCCTACCCCCCCCCCCCCCCCCCCCCCCCCCCCCCCCCCCCCCCCCCCCCCCCCCCCAGCGACGCCACTGTACGATACCGTCGGTTTCAATTATTAAGACCCAAACTTTAAGCGCCGGTGTAGCTGTTTCTGTCCGGTCAAGAAAGTGGACGACGCAGTAACGAGTAAATCAATAAAAACATGTGGGATCAAACTCGGGTCACCACAGCAGACGCCCACTGCTCTGCCAGATGTACTATCTTTTCAATTATTCATCCTAGACCGAAAGTTTCTGTCGTCGCCATTGTTCCTTTCATTGTAGCCCATACAGACTTCAGGGATTGACCAGGAATTGTGAAAGAGGCGGAATGTGCTCGCTTCATAAAATTCACAAAACTACGAATTTAATACGTGAGAAGTTGCGGAATAATGTGTGCCACGTGAGTAGCACAGCTGCACACCAGCCACGCTAAACCCTGATTCAAGAGGAGCTGTGGCGTGTGCCAGCCTGTGTTGCAATGCTGACGTATTTCGGGTCGTAAGACGAAGGAACGAAAGCGAAGGAAGAGACGCATGTACTGTGCAGCGGGAAAGGAGCGGTTGAAGTAATTCGTGCCAAAAGACAAACAAACGAAAGCGAAGAAAGCGATGCAAATTTCACGTTGCAGCTAAGAAGTTATTAGCAGGGATCGCCAGGCTTTCATCTCCAACGTACGTAAGCAGACTTGAATGCCCCGATGATCTTTTTAAGGTACGTATCGTTGCATTACAAAATAAAAGTGGTGTTCCATTGCAGGTTTCAACCCGTTGTCGTTTTACCTCCAGTACATCAGTGTCTGCTGGAACGACGAAATTTTCAACCAATACGTTTAAGCATCGTTTGTCGTGTTGCTCTCGGGCTGAGCGATATCTCTTCCCCACAATTTCTATCTACCTCTCTTTCCCACATTCGTGGTAAAGCAGCAGACGCAAATCACGCAGGTTTTCACGGTGAAATGAATCCTTTAAGGGTGAGTTCACCATCACTGATGTCTGGCATTTTGGCTTCGTTTCTGCATCATTGCCGCGAGCCATAACTCGACACCTGTATGCAACGAAAACCTGCATGTAACGAAATATTGCGATTTTTGGTCAACTTCGTTTTATCCAGGTTTAGCTATTTAGATGGAAGTGAATGAAAAGGGGAAGGCAAAAGGGTTATTGAGCGGATGCGTCCGTACACACACTACCGGACTGCCTGTAGGTACTCTCAATATGCAAAATCTCTGAAGCTTTTAGCGCGCTATTTTCGTTTCTGGTAACCTACTACACATGCGCCAATGTTTACAGCTGGCTAATCCGTCCGTGCTCCGACCCCACTGCTAATAGCGAAGCTGCACTCCGCCGGGAACAGCCCAAGGTGCAATTATAAAACGGGCGCAACCACTGGGTCTCATACATTTATTTATTTATTTTATTTTCCTCAAGGGTCCTTGGAAGGGACATTACATGAGGGGTGGGAATACAAATGTTTGAATCTTGCAAAGGGTGATGTGCAAAGAACAGTGAAAACAGAAGAAACAAAAAAAGGAAACGTCTGCTTAAACTAAGACACAAAAAATGTGAGAGTACATTCGGAATGGTATGTAACACAGGCAGAATTTTTGCACGGTTGGGGGATATACAATCGCAGTGGCACAAATGATAAGCAACTACAAGGGAACAGCAGATACAAAAGGCCAACCACTGAAATCAGTACTGCAGTTCAGCGTACAATATATGATACAGTTTGAAGCGAAAAATGAGAAGAGAGAGAGAGCATAAAAACAATAAACAGAAATGGTCACTCGGGATCGGAAAGGGTGAATAGAAATTTTTTGAATGTTTCTGTATCTTTAGTATTAACAATGTTATCCGGTAGAACGTTCCAGTCTTTAGCAGTGCGAACAAAGATTATGACTGTGTAAACGTGTTGGTTTTAGGGCGAGGGTATAGAACTTGCTTCGAGTTGCTACTACGATCAGAAGAATGGGTGCGGCGTGTTATGTAGATGCTAGGCGGGGATGCGTAGAAGAATTTGTGGAACAGAGCAAGCCTTGACATTTTTCGACGGTTGCCGAGGGGAGTAAGGGCGGCACGTTTTTTTTTTAATTCTGTCCACACTGGTGAACGATGAATAATCTTGAGAACGCGAATCTGGCAGCGCGGTTCTGAATACTTTCAATGTTTTCTACCAGGTAGTTCTGGTGTGGGTCCCATACGGCTGCCGCGTACTCAAGTTTTGGTCGGGTTAATGTGGTAAAGGCCTGTATTTTCATGGGGGTGGGAGCAAACTTGAAGATGCGCTGCAAATAACCTAGGGATCTATTAGCTGCAGAAATGATATGGTTAATATGGACTGACCAAGATAGATCGCTTGTAATGTGTACGCCGAGGTATTTCTAGCAATTAGTGGATTGTAGGAAGGAACCGCCCAGATAGTACTTGTAGGAAAATGGGTTAGTGCGTCTATAAAAGGAAAGTGATTTACATCTAACGCATTTAAAGACATTTGCCACGTCTGGCACCAGTGTTGCACAGCTTTAAGGTCTCTCTGCAGGGATAATTGATCGGCTTGACTGGTGATGGTTGCATAGAGGACGCAGTCGTCAGCGAATAGACGGATTTTGTTAGTAATGCATTGCGGAAGGTCATTGATGTAAATCAGGAAGAGTAGGGGACCAAGTACTGTTCCTTAGGAACACCGGAAAGGACGGGAGAAGTTCTAGATCGGGAATTGTTTATCATGACAAACTGTTTTCGCCCAACGGGCGTCAGAACAAAAATTCCAAGGCAGGAGGGAGAAGGAGAACGGGTTCGGGCCTGCCCTTGCAGCAGAGAGCGATGCGAAGATGTTTCAAAACAATGGTGGAGCGTTTAAACTTCCACATGTTTTCATTCTCGTTTTATTCTTCATAGCTGGTGTAGCAAGGTGAACGCAATTAAACGTACCCTTTGTCGTTTTCTTTGCACATGTGACTTCGGAATGTGGCCTGAGATACGGACGGAGATTCAAAACTCGCGCTCTTGTTATTTCCGCCGAATACGTATGTTATAAGCTACTTATAAAAACTACAAAAGAACTACTTCTGAAATGTTTGAGGAATACGGGCGGTTTCCTCACAATTCTGCGTTTTTAAAGCGCTGATTTTGTTTTTGACGCGAAGGGGGGAGAAGCACAGTGGAACAGCCCAGAAAAAGTTTTGGCTTCTTGTAACAATCGGCGGCACCCCCGCGCAGTGTTTTTGGAGGCAGTGCGACACATGTGTCTGTGTGCGTTGAGGTGGTGTGTTCGAGCTCTGGGCTATGCCACCAAAAAGTAACAAGGGCGGAGAAATGAATGCTGCTAAGTTCAGGTTCGTGCGCTTCATACTTTGAAATGGGGCTGTAATGGTTTGTTCACCTCTGACTTGGAAAGCGCTACTCTGCACAGTCTTGGCTGCACGTGCATCTCGATTGTTTGTTTCTCTACAAGATGCAGTCAATGCCACTCGCAACTTTGTGCAGATGTGTACCTTCTTTTACTTTGCGGCCGTGCGGCGGGTCGAGTCTGCTCGTGCAGTGTTGCGCAGCGGTTGTGTTGCACGTGGATATGCGCGAGCTGGCATGTTAAATTAGCCCTGACTTCCTGGGCGTAACATTGAACGCGCCAGTGTTCAAACCACGGCCGCTGGATGAAAGAGATGTCATGGAGTGGCCGTGTTCAAACTCTGCGCAACGGCTGTGGGAACGTTTGGCGTTTGTCGACAGTTGTGGCGGCATTGCATTCGTATTGTTACGTTTTGTGTGAAGAAAACTAGCTGTGCTTGTGTGCTGTTTATTTGAAAGGGCAGCGTGTTGTTAATAACGGTTCGTTTTGTGGTTTGGGACAGCGCTGAAGGGTGGAAAGTTTGGCAAACGGTTCGAACATTTTGGCGAAACGGCGCGGCTGGACAAGTACACAAAAAGAAGAAATCAGACAGAACTAGCGCTGTACAAAAAAAAGTTCACCGATACTGACTGAACATGCGCACACGTTATCTGTGTAACGTCACACATGCAAACTCGAAAAAAAAGTCTCAATATTCACTCTTACAATCAACCAACAATCAAGAAAGGCGAACTCTTTATATTGTAAGCGCACAGAGGCCTGGCTAACGCACTCATCACTCCAAGCCTGGTTATATTTGCAGGCTTTATTCACTCTCGTTGGAGCTGATTAGTGTCTGTACAGGACAGCAGGTTTTTCAAGATTGGGCGCACGAGCGACAATGATCTGACAGATGGGATGTAGCTATTCACATTAACTGCAGCTATTTCAAAGCCTTGATTATTTCTTGTTTTGTATTATTTATTGCTCTGGCAGCTGTCAGGTTTTGATTATCGGAACACACATTTTGTTGTGTAAGAGCAATTTGAATTTTAGTTTTTATTTATGTGCGCGTGTTTATAAGAAATCAAAAATTGCAAATCAATGATGTTTGACCAGAACAATGCCGCCAAACAGACTTGCACGGCTTCAAAACTTGTCTTTGGATGCTCCAAATCTGCTCTGAAATATCTGCTCTGAACTGGTGGGCTACTGAAAGTGGCATTCCAATTTTGTGCTGTTTATTCCTTCATGGAAGCGCATTGATTGACTATGAAGTTAACAAAAAGCGATTGGGAAGAGAGTTTATTTCAGATTCAATCCCTGGAGGCTATTCAAAATGTGGCAGATTCAATGAGGAGAGATTCTCGTGGTGTTTACGTAGAAAGCAGTGCCGTCAATGTGATGTGGCCTTTTTGTGTTGTTCCCCAGGCATGCTTTGTTCCCTTCTCCCCCCGGCTTGCAGGGCATCAATTCCCAGTCCAGCATGTGGGCCGGGCTGCTTCCAACCAGTCTTGCCAGCTTGTCCCGCCTCCAAGTTCAGCTTGCCTGCCTAGCTCAGTGGCATTGTCGAGACCCTCCACAAGTTTCACTACAAGGTATGGGTCTGCCATGGGCCGCCATGGAGCCGCGCATTGCTGGAAGAGAAAAGGGCCAAGCACTACATACATCCTGAAGGTATCTGATTTTGCCTGATAGTGGGCTTTGTGGGTGGAGCTGTGTGACTACGTTAGTGATTAGGTGTGTGTGTTAGCAACTAACAATCTGTTAAGCGCTGCCTTGATAACAAGAATTTATTTTGCCTGCAGCCGGCATTTTATTCTCCCGTTCATTATGCCGGCAGTGTGTTGTCCGATCTCTTTCTATGTTGTCAAATTTCTGGTTCTGGGTTTGTTTCTGCCGGTTCTTCAGGCTCTTCCGTAATCACGTGCGCGTGAAATCGGCCTCCCTCTCAACTTAATCTCACAGAAAGGATGTAGTCATGGGGCGACAATTCCGTTGAGACCTCCTCATCAGCGTCACTCAAGCCACCGTCGTTTGCCACAGATAGCAAACCTACGGAAACGATGACACCGTCGGGCGACGACTTTGCGGCTTCTTCCTTCATGTTGTACAGAGTGAGCCAGTGATATGACCTTCTATGTGGGTGATCAGTTCAAAATTTTTACCGAGCTTGAAGCAAAGATAGAAGTCCACAGCCAGGTCCACTTTGTGTAGCTACCATCTCTACTGGTAGAGTGCCAGCAAAAATTACAGAGCAGAAAAGTTCATCAACCGGCATTTTCGGGTCCTGTTGATCCTGCCGACGGCTGGCATTTTTTGTAGGGAGCGAGTGCACGTCCCTACATGAATACATGGCCGGCAGCAGGCGCCTTTTGAACTGACTGACGGCAACGTGTATCCCTACGTACCGGCTGCCGACACGCTATGCCATTAACTGACCGCTATGCTGACCGCTGATTGTGCCGACACAGCCAACACAATGGTGGGTCCACCGTCGCAAAGAGTTGAGTGGTGGCATTACATTTCAAGATAATGCCGGATATTTTTCCACATCAGACAGTGGCGACATTCGAGTCCCAGTGATTCCTGGGTTCTGCAGGACGAGCTTCTGCTGCTAAGTGCTCTAAGCTGCTTGTCCCACTTGGTGTCCCCCACGTGACTCCTACTTAGTGGTACCCATTGTGCAAATAGTTGTAATTTTCGAATAATGAATCAGAGTTTCTTTAACATTTTTTTCAAATAATTTCAGAATATTCAGAGCCAGGTTCGGAAAGGTTTAGTGCTGATAATGTCCGTTCACAGGAGGCCTGCCATATCTCCGTGCCCTTCTCTTGCCCACGCATACTCTGCACTCACGGAACATCACCCAGTTTCTCTCAGGTCATACAGCGTTGCTCTTTTGCCTGCTTTGAATCATAATCTGGAACTGCTTCATAATTTGAAACCACTAAACTATTTGTATGTGTACCAATGAAATGAACTCTGTTTCGTTTCACCTTTTTTTCACATATTTTATTGCACAGTAAGCATGAACATCAATTTTGCAGATATGAATCGTATACCATTTAACACAGAACCAATATTCATAAAGCACAATGTAAACTTTAACAAAAAAAAGGAATTTGATACAACTGATGGCTGAGGCAAAAAAAAAGGGACCCTCATTCATCCACATTGAGCACAACGCCTTTTTTTTTTGCGGCTGTCTCTTGAGGGAAGTGCAAGGAAGGTGAAGCCAGTTGAGGCACCACTCACATGATTGCATCAGGGTCTTCCAAATTCCCACGGCACGCATGACACAGCCAATGATGCCGGGACCTCTTCACGTTTTATGGGGAGGTTACAACACGCCATGCATCGTCTGTGAAAAAACTCATTACAATGCTAATGTCCATGCTCTCATCCAAGATGCCACAGTGAAGCAACTCGGGTCATCTCGCTACATCTTCAAGTAGCCTGCCTTTAAGTGCACTGGTTGCACAGTCTGAACCTGCCAGCCGTGTGACGATCACAGTCTTCTTTTCAAAGAGGGGAGTGACCTGAATGGGCCACGTTCCCTGGCATGCTTACTTTTCCTGGGAAGTCCAATCACTGCTAGCGTGTTTCTTTTTGGCCGTCCACATTTTCGCATTGGAGGTGCCTACTTGGCGCCTTTTAAAGCGGTGTAGAAAGAAACGGGCTGCTCTCTGTGTTCCTTGGCTGATTGATTCAAAGCGTCACCACAGTTTGCTACTTCAGGGACTTGAGCTGTCCTTACGTGAGATGTCTCGGTAACTTCAGCTGGTGGCGCAGTCCAGAGATTTGCATCATTTTCTCGTTGCACTTTGGTGACCTCTGGCAGTCTGGTTTGAGGAAGGTCAGGGGAAACTTCAGTTGCTGCTAAAGTGCAGCGGGCCTTGTCAGTGTTGCCTGATGTTTTAGGAAGTTCTGGAGACATGGGGCATGGCTCGTGAGCAACAGAGCTGGCACTAACACCATGGTCATCGTGAGTGCCAACTTCGCTTGAATTAGTTTCGAGACGTGTGTCATTGCCAACCATCCAGTGATGTAGAAGAGCCTCGAGGGTTTCCATCCGTCTTTGAAACTCAGATGACCATGCCTTTTTTCCACACCGAGGTGATGCAAACGCGTGTCAAAAATCAAGTTCTTCTTGCAAAAACTAAAACAAAACTGATTTTAAAAGGGCATTTTCTGCGCTAACTCCAAACAGGTTTACTTGTTCCAGCAATGCCGGGAACGCTATAAAAAGGGGTTCCCGAGGTATCGTTCAAATTGAACGATTTTGAATAGGCGCAGTCACGAAAGAGGTAAAGGCCTGTTCACACTTGCAATTAGCGCAACAAAGGGACGGGATTTCTGGTGCTCTAGTCACCTGGAATCGCTCAAGTCGCTTGTTTTCGTGCGAGAACGATTGGTCTCAACCAATTTTTGTCAGTTTGACCAGAGCGACTAGAGTGACAGCGACTATAATGACAGTGGCAGTGACTAGAGCTCGAGTTGCATATGTAAATGGGTCTTAAAGGGGCCATGAAAAAAAAATGCCAGATTTGGTTATTTACAAGGGTACTTTGTCCCGGTAACAATGATACAAATTTTATTGCAAACTTCGAACAAATATTGGAGATATTTAGAAAAACGGGAAGCCGTGGACACTCCTTAGCCACCTTCTGGCAACTTTTCTGTATGACATTGCAGAATGTTGTTTGTGTGATTGGTGGCTACCGAACTAAACCATTGCAAAGACACATGACTAGATGATTGTGGGAGGCCTCTTGCATCCATCGATTGCGTCACTTGAATGCTAACATGCAGTTTACACACTGAAATGTATGTTTTTTAGCACGGGCCCGTATGAACGTCACTCCTGCCCACAACACGTCAGTGTGGCGCAAAATTTGAATTGTTCAATACTGAGTTTTTTTTCAGTTAAAAAACGCCTTTCGTGACTGGAATGAAGTTGAGTGAAGTACTTAAGTCGAGGTCTCTCAAGTTAAACAAAGCTGTATTCGGTCTTTACTACTCGCGGCAAACGTACTGCACCAGTACCGCTAATGGTCTTGCGTTGTGTTTGAGCTAATTTAATAAGTTAGGACCTAATGATGACTTATGAAGACGCTCGGGCAGATGCTTGTGCCATGGACTGCATCCACGGAGGCGAAAGCCTCCATGGATGAAGCATGACTTCACACTCTGTTACGTTGTGCCTCTGACATGTTTGCAATCTTCCCAACTCCCTTCTTTGCTGCCTCAATGGTGCGTGCATCTCTCCACCAAAGCTGCACAAAGTGCGCCTGGCTGTAGGCTTCTATCTGCGCTTCCAGTTCGGTAAAACTTGGGAAATGATCACCTGTGCAGAAAGTCACATCACTGGCAACTGGCTCCAGTTTTCGCACAGGTCCTTGAAAACCTTGAAAACCCTTGAATTTAGAAGTATCAATTTCAAGGCCTGGAAAGTCATGGAATTTTTAAGTGGCCCTGGAAAACCCTTGATTTTTCTGGAGAAAATCAATGGCCCTGTCTTTTCACAAGAATTTGAAGTGTTTGTCGTGTTACAATGGATCTAAACCTCGGGGCCTCTGAGAAATCGGAGACATCGGAGCTTCTTATACCCCTCTTTTCCAAGTGGGCGCTACGCGCCCCTTGCAAAATTAAGTCCCACGACGCCTGGCGGGCGTCTTTTTTTCTTTATAGGCGCGGGGCCATACCCTTGGATTACTGGACAGAGGTCATAGGGGTTGGTTTTAGTATTTTCTGGCATGCTGGACGCAGGGTTTTTATAGCCCGATGCCGGAAGTACCAACGCCAACACACCTGTGCTTTTCAGTTGGCAAAGATCGTGTGGGAGCAAGTTATCGCCCCGTCTGAATCGTCCTTCCACACCACGCGAGTTACCTACTCAAACATGGAGACGCCGCTCTCTGCTGCAGTTGTAGCCCAGCTTGAGGAGTGCGGCGTGCCTCTGGTTACGGGAGGCGGGTTCCGCCATTCCCGGCCTCTGCCCCCGCGACCTAGGGAGAAGGCGGATAAAGCGGTGCAGCAGAAGATCGATGCTGTGCGTCACTCCCTCCCCAAGCACGTCAACGATGGGATTGACAATTGGCTACCGACCTGCCTCTTGGTGAGAATGGTGAGATAGCGCAGATAGCCGTCCCCGACATCACAGTTCCGGCTCTCATGTCACAGCAAGCAGACCGCATCCTCGGCTGGCCTCCTCCCACTAGTGATGCTCTTCGGTTCCCTTCTGTAGCAAGAAAGAGATGCAGGCAAGCGCCACCATGGTCAACGAGAAAGTGTTGCACCATGATGGCCCTCCGGACAGTTTGCCATTCAAACCCACGGCCAAGCCGGAGGTGATTAAGAAAGGCAAAAAGGTCAGGGTAATATACGAGAGTCAAGCCAATTACATGGTCCTAAAGCACGTCTTTGGTGACATAGTCTCGCTGAACGGGATCCCGCCTCGGAATGGTGCATCGGGATGTCCTCTCACGAGGGCGCCTCACGTGCCATTTTCGAACGCTGGTTTCATGTCTACCATCGACGCACTGGGGGAGACTGGCCTGGCTTCCTTGACTGGCTCGAGACCGTGCATGGCCATGAGTCCGATCCGATAAGAAGTCCTGGGAGGCCTCCCCAGGTCCCACTGATCTTTGGGCATATCTGGCCATGCTGTTCAAGTCGATCTGACAGCCCTCTCGCAGGGGGCAATACGTCTGTTATGCAGGGCACTGGCTTACTACAGTTGCCCCGCGGTTTAAGTTCATGTTTGCAAAGTCTTCCATGCCCCCTACCGCATTGGTTCGGGGTCCTATCTCACAGCACATGGAAACACATGGAGGCACTCCTTCATGGCTGACTATGTCCTGGACCGCCTCGCTGACCAGGGTCTCATCACCCAGGAGGAGGAGGAATATCTCCGGCAGTTCGACGTTCTTGGGGGATACTTTCGCGGGCTGGTGATCAACCGCTGAGCTCTTTAACAGGACCATTGACCAGGTCTTCGGAACAGTCACCACCACCTCCACGCCCCCCATCTTCGGAGTGCCCAATGAAGGTGACTCCCTGGAGTTCTTGCGTAGAAGGCACATCAGGATCGGCGATGAGATAAGAACCTTTCGTGAGCCTGTCAGGGTTCTCGCAAAGCTGATTCATGGCACGGCCGCCACCAATGCCTCGCGCTTTGTGGCCAGCCTTCAGGCCATGCTCTACGACATTGGCTACAACCCCTGGCTTCATTCTGTACTCCTCCAGCTCATTCCGGACTGCAAGATCAACCAGGCCGAGTACGAAGCGGAAGTGGAGAGAAAAGATTCGCAAGGTGTCCACCATGCGAGGTCATCCGTCAGACTTCTTTCCCAGCTTCAACGTCTGTGCGGACGCTGACGGCTCCCAAGCGAATCCCGCACTTTCTGCTTATGCCTTCCTTGTGAGGTACAGCACGGGCAATACACACGGAGAGGCTCTATTAGAGCGACAAAGGGGTAGCAGGGGCCGCCTGAGGGGGCGGCCTGAGGGGCCTGGCGTCTCCCTCCTCCACAACTGTAGCTGCCGTTTGGCAACCAGCGGATCCATTGGATCAAATGTAAAGAAACATTGTAACAATCAAGTTTCAGTGTATTGCGTGAAATTATAAGTTTGGTAAATTTTCATTATTACAAGGCAACATTGGGAGCAGGCACTTGTCAATCCAATCCATGTCACGATACAATCCAGTGAAAGCCAAAGAAAGGCCCAGAGGAGCAAAAAGATTACAGGAACGACATACTGACAATGCCACACCTCGAATGAGATCATACAATAAAAAAAAAATGTGCTGGGACAGTACGTAAAGATGATATGATGACAAACAAGCACTAAGTTGGCAACCGGCTTCAGGAAGCTTGTTTTCTTAAAGGGGGCCCTAAAACAGGGTTCCGAAGGTTGCGATTTTATGCGCGCAAGAGTGCGCATTCCCGACAACGTATCCCAAATATTACACCTCTGCGTAATGCAGGGCCGCACAAACAAGCAAAAAAGATCCTTCCTTCTTTCTCTTTACCTGCCGGCCTTCGTCGCCATTGTGAGGAACATTGACGTCACCGAGGAAAATAGACGTCGTCGTCTCTGACACAGAAGGCACTGCCATCGACGCCGCCGCCCGGGTGCTATTCACCGCAAGCAACTGGAAGCAGGTGGGCAAAGCAGGCGCGTCGGGTTCTAAGAAACAAACAAAAAAGAAAACGCGACCCACTGCTCCGCGCAGCCAATGAAAGCGCGTGTCCAGGAGAAATGAGGGCCTTGTCAAGTCTCTCTAGCTGGTCTTGCTCGGAGCAGGGGAGTTCGTAGCTTCCACAGTGCTTTGGAAGCGCGGAGAAAGGGGAACCAGGGGAAATGCTCCAGGCCTCATAGCTGGCCCTTTTCAGTGAACGATAACTCGGGTAATACTTAACGCTTTAAAATCATTTTTGCTGGAGGACGTTCCTTGGATAGTACTCCAGCGATTGCGCGCATAAAATCACAACCTTTGGAACACTGTTTAGGGCGCCTTTAAGCCCCTGCTGACTTCAACACCACCAACTGCTAATTTCTTTAAGGTGGGGAAGCAAATGACACAATAACAGCCAACAAGAGACACACTCCTCTCCAGCGAGGCTATTATCCCCTACGTACATGGTGTTGCACAGGCTAAAGGTAGCAGGGAAAATACGTGTTGCAGTTTTGTTCTGTGCGTTTCACCAAGCTCTCCTCTTCGTAGAAGAGTCAACGGTGAAGGCCCTAAGAAACAAACCGGCATTGAGAAACACTTGACCGTAAACATTTCCAGAGAGATCTGTCTGGCTGGGTTCAGCAAATTTTAGAAGCTAATGTGGCTTCAGCCACAGTTTGTATAAACTACTACCCTATGATTCAGCCTCTTCCTCTACGGCTGACTAGTTTGGTGACAGACATACCTCATTCACAAGTGTGCAAGTGCACTGCTGACTGTAAAATGTGGCATCAGGTTGGTGAGTGCTGCAACCAGCAACACGATGTCATCTAAATAATCCTTCATAAAGTAAAGCACAGTATTCTTTAGTATGCGGAAACGCTTCATTCGCCCAATTACTTGTTCCACTCGTATGCGCCGGCAGGGAATCTCTCTGGACTCTGTAACTTCAATTTGGGAAAGCTGGTTTTTTCTCTTAGTGTAGGAAGGTACAACCAGTGTCACCCCAAGTACTGCAAGCTCTTCTGTGACATTGAACCCCTGTCTGCCATCACTCTGCGTCACCATATTCCAGCTTCTTAGTGAAGTCTGTCAGGAGGACCAGCTGCTTATCGCTAACCTTGCCACCCCAACATTCTGAAATGTAAGAAATAAGCCCATTTGGTGTGATCCCTACCAGCACTTTCACGGTGTTCGAATTCTTGTGCTATGACCATGTTGTGCTTTGTGCTGTTGAGGCACTGAGGCGAATCTCCGTGCTGTCAATGATGACGCGGACGCGACGAAACCTTACATTTAAAATATCTTCGGTTGCCACGCGTAAAACGGCTCCTCATCTGGCCACACAACAAGTCCCTTTAGCTCACTCACCAATGTTGTCAGGGAACTCTCAAATATTTTTGAAGCACAATTCCTGCATATTCTGAAAAGGTCTGCCAAGAAACAAAGGTGGATGTCAAGGCGTAGCCTCATCAGAACAAGCAGTACTTGGTCTTCGTGGCTTACAGTCTCCACAGAGCAGCAAGAATTTTTGTAGAGGGAGACAACCCTATCTAAAATGTTTCCTCATTAGGCAGGCCTGTGTAGTATGTGACCTTGTTGGAGTTGCCAGCTATTTTAGCATACCCCCATGGAGCAGCATCTCCGTCTCCAAAACTTCCTTTCGCCCGAAGGTCTTCAAGCTCCTTTTCTAGGGCTGTCACTTTCTCTTGCGGAGCGTTGTATTCCAGACACGTTTTTACATATTTCTCCTGCATGTGTAGCTGGTGGTTGTTAGGAAGTACGCCAGTGTGGCGTAGTGGTCCAGGTGAACCTGGCTGTGGGAAACTGCAGGCTGTGGAAACTGCAAGGAATGAAACTTAACAACGGCTTTACAGATTGGGGGAGATATGACCAGCAAACATGGCCCTTCTGGAACTGCAAGGACAGGTCTAGGAATTGCAACACATCCTTTTTTGGAACTTTTGATGTGAAAGTCAGGCCTTTTCCCCTTTGTTTAAACAGTTCCAATGCATCGATCATATTCTGGGTAAAATGTCCACGAACACTAAATAGTCATCCACATATCTGAAGACATGTTGTGCGATCCCCTCAAAGTCTTGTTCCAAGGCTCTGTCAATCCTACCCAGAAAAATGTTACTACGCACAGGCGCCACTCTGGAGCCGATGACAAACCCCCGGCTTCTGCACAAAAAGATTTTTCTTGAAAGACACAACTGTAGAGCATAATAAAACCATAACAGCTCTAGGAGCTTTCCACAGGAATGCCAGACTTGTTTCTGAAAGTCACTTCGTTATTGTCTTCACAAATGGTATCTTTAACACAAGCCATTAAGTGGTCATGGGGCAAACGAATAAAACAGGTCTTGTATGTCCGCACTGAACGCGTAGCATGTTGCTGGGTTGCGTTCGGTTAGCACATCGCATTATACACATCGTTAGCACAATCGTTAGCTATCGCACTAATAGACGAGTAAATAGATTTTCTTGACAGTCGTGTTGTGTAAGTGCGTACGTTGATAATGGTTGTGTGACTCGTGTATGATTTCATCAATTTTTTATCTCTTTATTGCTTAAATAACACGTGTTCTTCCAATAAGATTTCAGTTGCTAGACTGCGCCTGCGTCGTCTATTCCTCTTCTCTGTGTGTTGTTTCCATTCGCGCTGACCACCATGAAATGCTATCCAACTCGCCCAATTTGCTACCTTGTTACAGAAGGACCAGGTAGTGCAACTATACGAAACAGTAATTTTATCACTGTTTCTGCAATTGCTGTAGATTTATTAAATGTCAGGTCATCAATTATCAATGTTTTCGTACAACAAAATGCATACAAAATTGTACTAGTATAAATAAATTCTATATTTTTGTGGTTTTATTGCGCTGTTCAGTTTTTAAGCTTTCGAATGCAGTAAGAATGACATATATCTGACTAGTACATCTCAAGATATTGTACCCGACAGTTGACCACATGGGAAAAAAACTGGTTTTGAGAAAACAAGGCATAAAGTTCATAAATGCAGGGGAAAATGGCCATTTAGCCAACTTCAAATGGTGGCAGCTTTGTAAATACTTATGGTACAGCTATAATATTTCGCAGTTACATTCTTTGGGACTTATAGACTGCAAATAAAATTAATACAGAAAATTGATTTTTTGCCAAAATTTTGGTCCTCAAGACCCCCCTTAAAAAATGCACTCCCCCCTTTCCCCCGAGTTGCCAAAAATTTGATTTTTAGGCTCCTAAGGTGACATAATAAATGTCATCATTCTGCTCCAAATCAATGTTCTTCTGCTCCAAAATGGAGATTTTGCTGCTCCAAAAACTGCCTCCCAAATCTGATTCAGCTGTCTCACCCCTGAGGAAGGTGATCTCCACATGGCGCGAGGCTCGCTGGTTCTCCTGGCAGACTTGGCAGCTCTGCACCATGCGAGCAATGTCCTGGTCCAGGCCTGGCCACCAAACGTGGGACCGGGCCACCATCTTGGTCTTCTTCACGCCTGGATGACCCGCGTGCAGCAACTGCAGGACCCTGGACCGCAGGCTCTGTGGAATCACCACCCTGGAACCCCACAGCAGGCAGCCCTGCTGCAGGCTCAGCTCAGCGGCCTTGTGGGCTGTACGTCCGCTCAGCCAACTCCTCCCCTCGGGACACCGCCTTGGCGACCTGTAACAAGACTGGGGTCCCGGCTGGTCGCCTGCGGACCACTGCCGATCTGGAGAGCTCCTCCGGGTAGCGTGCTCCAGCATGAACACGTCGGCAGTTCGGGAACAGCAGCAGGCACCTCCGGCAGGGGCAGTCAGCTCAGGGCATCAGCAGGTGCCAGGTCCTTTCCCGGACGGTAGACCAGCCGGTAGTTGAGGGCCGCGAGCCTCAGGGCCCAGCGCACCACTCGAGCGTACCCACTCGAGCGCACTACCACTCGATCGCGTAGTGCGCAGCATGCTGGTGTATTGCCGGCTGCATCAGCGTGGCGCATTTTCGCGAGTAGAAAACGCCCCATGCGGTTCACACTTTATTTAGACCATAACCATGGGAACAAGGATGCAGAGCTGTCCCCACCTCGTAGCACCTTCGATTTCTTGTTTCTTTTGCCGTTTACTAGCGGTAGAAGGTTTCGATTTTCGATTCTAAGTCGACCCCCCAACATTGGATTGTCAAATTTGAAAAAAAGGGTCGACCTATAATCGTGTAAATACGGTAATCTACGTGCGTGTTTCTCCCCGATCTACAATGTAGACCAGTGATCGCCAAGCTAAGTTTCTAGGTTTCCCTTGTTTGCAAAATGTATAAAGCAGGAAATCGTGAAGCAGTTTACTGCTCGCAGAAACACTCCGCGCACACACCCCGCTTTGCCTGCCCGCATGGCTGACGGAGTGGCTCGAACCGACGCAGGTCACAGCAGCAACAACTTATTGCCGCTTTTTAAAATCGCACAAGTCGTGGAAAAAGAAGTTCTAGATTGGGTGAAAGTTGGGTGTTAGTGTGATGAAAAATTGTGCCAGGTAGTGTCGTCAGGTGTGGCCTTTCAAAGCGATGCTCAAATATCTGCTGTGGTCTACGCCGACTGGCCGCAGAGGTCTGTCCCAACGCTGCCAGCCCGTTCACGCGCGGTGTGGTGAGTGGCCGAAGGATGGCGATACCTGCGTGCAAGAATCAGCCAAGGCCATGGCAGGTATCTTGATCATCGATCGCTTACACGGCAATCACCGCAGACACAAAAGTTGTGGTTAGAGACTGTCATTCGCAACTGTAACGGTAGCGGCGATGAAATAGCTGCCGCGACGCTAAGCCTAAAGTTCCTAACACTCGATCACGTGCATCCGAAGCCGACTGCGAGCTGTTGAAGAAGACCCTCTCATCGCGTGCGCGCACGTTACGTTTGGGTTTCCCTAACTTCTGGGGGCCCCCAACACTCGGTTCTCCTATTCTAGAACTCCCCATTACCCTAAATCATTGACGACGTGTTTCACCTCGTCGGGAAGACACCGCGCCTTGACGACAGGCCTAGAATAGTCGGGCTGTGGGCGATCCTGCGTGGTCGCCTGCAGCCTCCGTAGGATTTTTGATCCAATAAAGTCGATTTTTCTCTTCTCTCTCTCGCCTCGTACACAGCCTCGCCTTCTGTGAGCAGTCGTGAGTTTCGAAATTGATGCTAGAGAAAGTCAGGGTCGCTGTAGACAGACAGAAGCCCACGTTGCAATTATAAATTCCCATGCTGAGGTCTTAATGAAAACTTATAGCCAGGTTGAAACCCACTTGAAGGCATTGAAAACTTGGTATATACCATTCATACATTCTGGGCAAGTCGCAAAAAGTAAACATGTCAGCTGTGCACAGTGCAGGCTACGGCAGTGATCGTTAATAAAATCCGGGCATAAACATAAAAAAAATATTGTAGGGGAAATAGGCACTGCTTAAGCCAAACTGCAGGTCATAGCAGCACTTTTAAGCATGTGTGGCGGAGCAATCCGATCACCGTTCTCGCGTAGTCATTCATTTACCAGGCAATGCGCACAGTACATGCGGTAAGGTCACAAGTGAGCGACACATTTCCGCCGCTGTTACAAGGTGTTTCCTTGCCCACACAGTCACGTACATGTCATGTCACTAGTATTTCACAATGAATTTACAGCGTACTTTTCTCAGCATCAGTTGCATCGTTCTTGGCGTTAGCTGGCTGTGCACGAGCTGTGGGTCTTGATGGTAACAACTGCCTAAACGCGGCGGTCGGTGATTGCTTGCTCGGATTATTCGGTCTGCAGAGCACATTTTTGGGTAATTTGCATCGATTTCACAAAGAGGGAGGAGACGGGGGCCACAACAACAACAACAAAAAAAAAAAACATGTGGTCGAATACGTACAGGAAAGGTGCAGCAGACGACAACACGACCCGGCGTCCTTCTAGTGACGTCACTCGTAGGCGGCGCCACGGTATATCCTCGAGGCCAATACATGCAAGATATAGTGACACAACAACTTAAAAGCAGACAAACAGGATATAAAACCGAGTACACTTTATCCGCCCGCCATTACGTCTTACCGCCGCTACCATTAGTTTTATATCCTGTTTATCTTGTTTATCTGCTTTTAAGCTGTTGTGTCACTATATCTTGCATGTGTATAAAGGTTTCCTGTGTCGATAAACTATCAGTTGGAAGTCAGCGCTGCGTATGTTTCCTACTTGTCCTTGTGTGTGTTTTTATGGCGCTGTAGCTTAAGGGGCGGTGGGTCTTTAGACAATTTTTTTATTTTTAGTGACAGCTAGATGAAAATGGGCATTCTTGAGCAGTTTTTTTATGCTGATTTCAGATCTGTAATTAGTTTTTTGATAGCTGCAGCAGTTCAGAAAATATTGAGGTTTGAAATCAAATTAGTGTCATACTCGTTACGGGCTTTATGAAATTTAGTCTTGCTAAACCAAAACTAAATGCATGACACCGTTGCTAAAGATCTACTGTAGGGGGTGATGCTATTTTTATTCATTCAGAAGCATTTTACATGTAAGAAAAAGATCATGCAATTACTATGAACATTTTTTCTAATTAGCAGCCACTGCCATGCCTAAATGTAATTTTCATGGTGGTGCACGAGTAATAAAAATAGCATCACCCCCAGATCATTTCAATACGAATAAAATGATACCACTTTGTCATTTTTGCTCAAATATAACACAGGAAAAACACCCGTAAGGCTGAGTACGGTGTGCAAAAACATCGAACTGAGAAAAACGCATTGAAGTTTCAAACAAACGTAGCTTTTGCTGAAATGGAATATACAGCAATACAAATGGCACTGTTTTGTAGCTCTGTGTTTTGTGAGTATGGCCATACTAAATGTGTGACTGCACACTCTCAAATAATAGTTCACTGGCGACCGAACCGGCACAAGAAACTGAATATTTACAATGTTGTGCGTCTGTTTCAGTACACACCAAGCCAAAATAGCACTTGAACAGCATGGTAGCAAACACTTGAATAGCATAATCAAGTGGCTCTTCTATAGACAGCATACATACGCACAATGTTCCAGTCCAAAACGCAAATTTTGCCAAAAAATTGCCATCGCGCTCTACTGAAACTGCCCTACAGCAGACCAGGAACTGTAGGCAGAGTACCTTGCTTGTTTGTGTCGCCTTGCAAGTCGTGTTTTTGTTGAACGCTGTCCATGTGCTTCCTCTTGGACTTCTCCAGCCTGATGTTGTCTTTTTCGAGGCTGCGGAGCACTGAGCGACCTCCCGGGCTGTATCCTAACTTTTCCGCAATTTCAGCATTGCTCCTCGTGACACCTTGGTTGAAGCGGCTGACAGCTTCAGCCACTGCCCTTTCGACGCTGCGCAATGAGGCGTGCTGCGTTTTCGAAACCTGCTGCCAAATCACAGAGTGCAAGCTTTCACTGGGGTTCTGCGTGAGGCCGTCGCTGCACCTTTCCAGAAGGGCTGTCTCACTAAGGCGCGTGAACACGGGCTTCCAGTGCCTCGCACACAAAGTCGGGCAAGCTATGGTCGTGCGGCGGCAGCTCCTCATTGTTGGCCTCAGCCCTGTTGAATTTGCACCATGACTCGGGGCCTTCAGGACAAAGCTCATGCCTGGGTGTCTGGTCAGTGGATGACATGTGCTTCAGCGTGGCCAGCACAGCCTTCTGCATCCCTGGCACATCATGCTTGTGACTGCGCAAGGCATAACCATAGTAGGAGGCGATATCTTGATTTTATCCTGAGTCAGCCTGCCCTTACCACCAAGTGGCTGACCTTGAGCTTTTTTTTGTCGCTGAGGGTACGCAAGGCTGCAAACATTCGTTTATGCACATGGTTTATGCAGTCTTTTTTTGCCACCTTGATGTAGCCGTAGACTTCATTTGTTGTGAGGGCGTGGTAGGTTTTGCTGTCCCCATCTGAAAGCATTGTCGTATATCGAAGCTTATGCTTTTCGAGTGACCGCTGGAATAATAGAAGGGCTGCTTCCACTTCCATTTGACCAGCCTTGACATCAATATTTCTTTGGCACACAGGTGCATGATCAACAAGCCAGGCAGCGTATCCTTCGTCATTTTCTTTAGGTCCCAAGGTGCACCCCAACAAAAGTTGACAAGGACAACATGGTCTATCACTAAACCTGTATACATCTCGATGATGCAACCCGACACATATGTGTGAAGTGTGCCCACGGGTCAACCAGGTGCCATCATAAATCACGTCGATGTTCCCGGGTGCGTTGCCCAACTCCGCATACAAGTCCTTGATGCAAGCAACACTAGCACCTTCACACTCGGTGGCAGTGGCACTGCAGGCTTTCTGCATTGTTTTCATGTGGCCTTGGAAGGTTTTATGGTGAAGGCCTCGATGAGAATACATTCATGGCAGCAAAAAAGTCCGAGAGAGCTGTTGCCCCCTTACCGATGCTGCTTGATCGCCTTCATTGCACGCAAAGTTGACTTCAAAAGGCCTTATCTTGGCCCCACGTGTCGCCGGCTACTCTTGGGGACGAAAACGTTCCTCGCGGAAGTCGCAGTCACTGCACGAGAGCACAAGCTTGGAAGCACAGGCCATAGTCTTTTTTTCCCCTCGAAAAAGTCATGCTTTTCGCGCCAGCACTCGGGGCACACGACGAGCCCAAACAACGAGTTTATCACAGGCTATGTCGACTGATTGAGAATTCCGTGCCGTTTTCTTTGCCGTTCGTCCTCCAGTTCAACGTCGAGTAGCTTGAACTTTCCGTTCCGTCGCGCACTGTGATGCCAACGTCTCCTTCAAAGTCCGCCGCATTTCTAGCGCGCTCGGCTGTCTCCTCCGCACTGAAGAAAATCGTGTCGACGCGGTCTTGAATATTGCTTGAAGTGCCAGGTGACCCGATGATGCGATTATTCGAGAAGGTGCTGCAGCTAGGGCCAGGCGAAAGCACCACCGCTGGCACCGCTTCGGCTACATCAGGTAGTCGCGGCAGCGCGCCGTCGTCGGAATGGTCTGCCTCGGTCGCTTCAGGAGATCTTTGCAGCACGATATCATCTTCTTTTTTTCGTTGTGCATTCCATGCACGCCTTCGTTTCTTTCTGTACGCTTGACGCGTCTTCTTTTTCAGCCGAGGGTCTCTGCTCACACCGGCCATAGCGGCAGAGCGAAAAGCAGAACACCACGCGCGCGCAACAACAGCCGCCGCGGCGACCGGCGAAGAGCAAGGAAAAAGAAAAAAAAAAGAAAATGGCGGCTGGCCTTGGCCGCGCCAGCCAATGGGAAGCGCGAGACGGGGGGCTCGACTTGCGAGCGCGCGCTCTAGCCAATCGGCGGTCCGGAAGCGGACCTTCAGAAAAGGGGCGAGAGCTGTCGTTCTCTCGAGGCGACGCCATATTGAGGGGCCGCAAAATGAGCACAAAGAAATCAGCTTCAAAACAAGGCCAAGATGGCGGCGATCGGCCGGCTGCTTCGCCGTCGGTCCGCGCGGGAAGTTTGACCAAATATTCCGTGTTGCGGAGCATTTCGCGACTCCCATGGTGTTTTGAAATGCGATTTTTTCATATTTACCGATTGAATTCAGCGTTGAAATTTTGATGACAGGTAGTTATGGGTGCAAACATTCGAAAAATAGCGTTTTTCTCAAAAACGACTTTTTGGCCATTTTTGACCATTCTAAGACCCGCGTCCCCCCTTAAGCTTGTTGGACCAACTAGCCCAGGCATCAACCTTACTACGTCCGATTCTTGGTGGTGCCGGTAACTTCTTTTAATTGTTCGTGGGAGTCGTTGGTCGCGACCAAACCCTGGGGGGGGGGGGGGGGGTACAAATAAAAAGCTTCGCTTTAAAAAAATGTTTTGTTCCCAAGAAGCCTCTAAGAACATGCTGCAATGTTAACATTTCACGAGAAACCCATTTAAATTCAAGAAGTCTAAAAGTGATGACTGTTTACAGCCGCGGCAATGAAACGTCGAGACCTGCATGTTTGTGCTGCCTTTCAATATTCGTTTCGCCATAGGTACATGAGAAAGCGCCACTAGTCCTGTGAGTAGCTTCTGCAAATGCGAGCTAGGTGGATAAAAACGGCTTTTCTTTTGCCAGCACTCTGTTTCCTGCCTCAATTTGGCATCCACAAGCATGGACTGGGCACAAAAAGAGGGTGTAAGGCCATATATGGATGAGCCTAATGTTATGTATGGCTGTATTTAGATATGTGTTACCTGTATTGAGGGGCGTTGGCTCAACTGTTTGTCAACGCTGGAATATGCTCTTCGTGTCCTCCTGGTGTGTGGGACGGGACGTCTCTGATGCGGTAGCGGTCATTGGGAATCTTCTCAGCTATGAGGTACGGTCCCTTGTATTTGACTTTAAGTTTTCGGGATTCTCCGCTCGCTGTGGTTCTCGCTTGACTAGAACGATGTCTCCCGGTGTAAACTCAGGCGGTTCAGCCCGCTTGTTGTAACGTGTTTGCTACTTTATTGGGCATTACGGATGTTTTCCGTTGCTACTGCCCTCTTTTCCTCCCACTCTTTGTCGAAACTTTCCGTGAGGTTGTCTTCCACGCAGTCACCTGTAATGCTCCATGATCTGAATTTGAGCAGAATTCCAAAACGGCGTAGTCTTAGTGGCTTGGTGCACGGTGTTACTAATACCTACCACTGCACGTGAGGCAATGTCGAGTCCCAATCTCGACCGTCTTCTCTTTTGGTCATGCTTGCCCCCGCCGGAGTTTACCATGCGGTTGTGCCGTTCCACTTGACCATTTGCTCGTTGGCATGGCAGTTGCAGTCTTGACGTGCGTGATTCGAAGTCTTTCACACACTGCCCTGGACCTTCTCACTAGTGAATGCAGCCCCTTTGCCTGTGATTACCACATTTGGTGGCCCGAAAACGCTAGCGATGTCCTGAAGAAACTGCGCCGCTGTTCTAGCCGAGGTGTTACGAACAGCTTGCAACGTGACGAACTTCGTGCCAAGTCATCTACTTGCCAAATCCACTTGTCAACGGTCGAGCAGCCTCATGAAATGGTATCGAATGATGGCACTATACCTCAGGTCTCTGCCGCAGGTGTAACGGGTGTGGCAGGCATCGGCTGCGTTTGAAGGCATCTGCTGTTATACCATTTATCGCTTCCCTCACGGCTGCTATGTCTATCGCCGGCTGCGGTGTCGTGGAGTCACTCGGGACTTCGTTCACGGATCTGTTGTTGCTGTGCGTCCCCTCGTCACTGCTAGCCTGATTTGCGCCATCTTCATTCGTTGTCGCTGAAGGCGGTGCGTTTCGTGTCACAGGCCCCATCGTAACTGCAGGGGCGGCTTCTCGCGTTCAGACGTTGTGATTATATCGTGTCTGAACTGTTATCTATATTGAGAGGCGTTGGCTCATCTGAACAAACTCGTTTTTAACTCATTTCCTTTACAAAGTGGTTTGCATGGCCCTTCGGGAAGCGCTCTTCTTCCTCTCTGACGCGGCGGTGTGCGGGCGTGGCTTCCATTTGCCTGCTCGCATTACAAGATTGCACCGGGGGCAGATCGGTGGCGTCATCCAGCGGTAGCCAAGAAAGCGCTGCATACATATTTCTTATGATGATGTGGACAGCATGTGTAATGGTGTCGCCTTAGAGCAAAAATAATTGCTGGGGAGTAAATATACGCCTGGCAGCCGGCCTACCCGCGCGAACGGAAGTTGGCCGGCAGTCTCTCCTCATTGGCTTGCTGCGGTCACGTGATTAGTGCCGGCATGCTGCATGAGAGTGCACATTGCTGGCAGACATTTGGACTGTTTTCTGTCGCAAGCTGCTGTTGAGCGAAGAATGCAGCCCTTTGCACCATGAGCTTCACCATGAGCTTCGTTTAGCTAGCGCATATTCTGGCTTCACTGAAAACTTGCTGTCCGGTTGTGGTCTCCATGTGTTCCTTAAATGAGCACAAGAAACTCACAATGAAGGACCATCTAACAGTAGAGGTGCTGTTTAGAACTTACTCAGCTTTTTGCTTTGATCTCATGCATGCACTACTATCACTGCACTTAGGCCTCCCGAGCAGAAATAACCATTTTGACATCCCCATTATCATGTTACTATTTCGAAACGCAGTTCATCATTAGGGAACGTGTGATGCGAGGCATTCATTGCGAAGCATAACACGAGGCATCAGTGTTCTCGAGCAAAAATGTCCAAACGTGATATACCAAGTTTAAGCGGGCACAAAACATACCTCCAATACTTTTCGCTGGCACGATGCAGGCCCATTAAAGTGAAATTACGCTGCATGCCACTCACTTGCTGCCGTCTTCTTCTCAGGTAAACCACAAAAGCTATTCTGCAAATAAGTACAAAAAAGATGACAAAAAGAACACGCTGGACGGCATGTTTCTAGCAACTGGTATTTTATTAGAAAAAAAAGCATAAATTTATAGTGCGAAAAAAAATGCCAAATCATCGGTCTTATCCATGTATACAAACAAACAAAAACACACAGAAAAAAACAACAGGGGGCCCAGGTTGCTTCCTTGAGGCACTGCAGCAGTTGACAGAAGCTCATCAGAGAAACAACGTGAGTCTCATACAACATTTGTTTGGTTAGACAAATAACTTTCAAAAAGCAGCCAGTACAACTTAAATATTCCATAGTGATCCAGTTTATGCAACAGCAAGGAAGGTGACACCATGTTACATGCCTTTGACAAATCGAAGTAGATTACATTAATTTGGTGTCTTGAATGTACGGCCAGGACCGCTTTCCCAAGAAAAGCGCACCAATTTGTCACAGGTGAACGATTAGGAATAAAGCCATGCTGTTGTGTGCACAGTTTCTGGGAGAACTAAGTGTAAAGGCGGTTGTACGTAATAAGGTCCAAAACTTTGGACAAAGGGCAAATCAGTGATACAGGGTGATCATTGACCACAAGAGAAGGGTCGCCAGACTTAACCTTTCGCAATCCAGACCTTTTGCGCACTTCCTGGCCGTTCTGGTTTGAAAAGTGAGTAAAAGGTCTGGACTCAAACGGCTGGACCTTTTTCCCACTTGTGAGAAAAACCGTGGAATTTAACCTCGAACACCCAAGTCGGGTGACCCGGACTGCGGACCGCTACTGCCGCGTTGGGCATGGCCCAACAATGGACCGCAAAGGGGTTAAATCTGTGCGCAACAATTGAGTGTTTCCATAGGGTAGGAAATACCCCAGATTGTATACAGAGGTTGAAGATATGTTGTCTCAGTATGGGTGTAAGTATTGGTTCACAGCCCTTCACAGTGAAGCTAGGGGTGCCGTCGTGGCCATGTGATTTGTTGGCTTTCATTTTCCTGAAGGCTTCGCGGATCTCCATATTGTAACTAGCTTCTGTTGATCTGTAACTAGCTGTCGACGATCTGTTTTTTTTTTCGCTTTGCGGAGCCAACAGGGAGACGTAATTCCGCAAATTTTGAGGAGGTCCCGCACTCTAGACTTGTCCATCGCGATACTGCGCCCCGGATAGTTTACCCTCGCCTACTCGCTACTATGAAGTAGAAACCAGTGACAAAAGTCATAACCCAGAACGCACAGCGCTGTGCTAGCAAGGTCTGGCAATACGAGAGGCACTTACCCCACCAAGGTGCTGACGCTGGCCGATCCCACCTAGCTGCCAGCTATCTTCTGTAAGGGCTGATCATTTGTATGCCGTTGGCAGCCTGAAACTACAGTGTACTAGAATTGGGAAGTGTGTCGTGCGCGGGCGCAAAACGGGTCGCCTCAGCGATGATACCCTTCTCTCCCAACCAGCTCTCAACAGCATCCCTCTTACATGCAGTGCCATCTCACGGCGCGCGGAGCAGTCACCGCTGAGACTGCCCGCTTCGCTAGTCTGCGGCGGCGGGGAAATTTCGTCTGCTTCGCAACGGCGCACGCCGTTGGGAAGCTGCAAGTTCTTTTTACTCTTGCCTTAAGACTTCCTCGGAAGAAAGAAAAAAGATGTCACGCTTGCGTGCAGTAAGCATGCTGTTCACAGATAGTCGGCATTTCCCCCATTGTATGGTGCTTTTATAATGTCGCTGGGAGAATCGGATATAATGCTGGGCGCTTTTGTTGCGGTCAGCCTCGGGGAATCTGAACTTCACCCTTAGTCGTTTTCAGGAACTTCACCTCAATGAACATCCCCCGGTGGATTTTGTATTATCTTAGCCCCTAGATTGTGTTACCTTCATTGAGGACATAGCAGCATCCGTATTCTAGCCTGTGGGGTCAGATCCGTTGTAGCGCAATCGGGCGATGCCCGAAGTAGCAAAAACCTATCAAGCACAAGGCGACTGCATCCGCTCTACTTCTGATATTCGCAGACAGCTTAGCTAATGGACGCATATTTTCGGGACACTTCAAAGAATTATCCGAGGTGGCTCCTATCTCCGATTAAAAGCGCAGTTACAATGGGGCGAAGGTCTAACAAGATTAGCGATACGATCGCGGAGGCACAGAGTAATAAACTGCTGGTATCTTTGCGGACGATCGTGGACGATCGCGTGCGGACGATCGCGTGCGATTTCAACAACTTTACCATTAATAGTTGTTTTGAAAGTCCGCTCAATGAAGTGGGCCTCAAAGTGCAGATCGCAAACCGCACTTGCGTCGTTGAGGTCTCTGTCGGCTCTTTTAATAAGCCGGGACCAAGCTTCGCGTTTATCGACGTCAGCCGGAACGCGAAACAGCGACCGCGCTTCTTTGCACGACCGATAGCCGCTGTTGCAGTTGGGCACAAAACACGTGCGGTCGCGCTTGTCCCGCCGTCGTTCCGCCATCCACTGGCACTGGTTCACGTCGCCGCTGCACCAGTTCACGACGAGCACATTCTTCGCCGTAGGTTCAAAAAATGGGTAGAAATTTCATCCACTACGCACCTACAACAAAACATGCGAGCGCCACTGCAACGTATCGTTAGGCCGGCCGCCGGAGCTGCTGCAGCCGCAGTAGCATCCCTCTTGCTGGTTGGCACCCCCACCGGCCCGCCGCGATTTTCATCGCGGCAGTGACCCCTCCGCTCCCATTGTTCGGCCCCGCGGACGACACACTTCCCGATTCTAGTACACTGTACTGAAACCCTGTAGAGGTGATGCAGGTGAGCCTTATGCTCGAGACATTGTCGCAGCTCTTTAGACAACCAAATTGGACGCACAGCTGGACGGGAAGTGCACTGCAGAATAAACCTGGCCGTTATGTCGTGCAGTGCGGGAGTCAATTTGGCTGTGGCCAAGTCCTGCACAGGGGTCGCTGAGCATGTCTGAGCCCAGTTGTGGTCCCTTTGAAACACGTAATGCAGGCACATAGAAATAATTATAATTTTGTAGTTTTGAAAGCTTGCTCATTGTCATTGCTATTTCACCTTGTAGACCTGCACAGCTCAAGCATATGCCATTAATAGCTAATCTCATTTGTGCTAAATGGCATTACCTTTGCATGTGCAGGGGTATTAGACACAGCATGAAAGGTAGTTGTTACCCTACAGTGAAGCTAAAATAAGATAGCAGGTCTGATGTATTCCTCATTGTAGCTCTGCGTCCGTGAGCCATGTTAATGAGAAATCTGCCCCAGCTGGTTTTGTGAGCTGCTCCCGTGCAACTAGGTAATCTAAAAATCTTGCAGGAACCTTGCATCTGCACTATCAGGCTCCAGAGCCTTTTGGCTCATCTTTAAGGTCATTATGCGGATGAGCCGGTTCATTTGTTTGATGAATCCCTGTGTTGGGTGCACATTTGTCTTCATGGAATCTTTACGTTTCCTGTGCTCATAGAGACCTTTGATCACCTGATCACCCCAAAGTTGTAGCGCAAGGTATACTTAATGCTTTGCTTCCCAAGTTACTTGTAGAGCTTTGGGCTCTGCATTCTAATCGTCAAACATTCGGCAATACACTCATCATAAGTCAGGCCTTTAGGAGACAGCCGTCTTGCATCCCGGAAACAAGTTCTCACAGCTAGGGGCTGCTACTGTGGGAGTGACTGTATTTTTTGCCTCAAGAGCTTTTTTGCCCATGCATTGTTTTGCTTCTTCATTTGAGTCACCTGCTGCTGAGCGTTGGCCAGGCTTGTCATTCTCCTTCTCATCGTCAGAAAGTATTACTATGCAAAGTACCTGCTTTTGTATGAAGTGTGCTTACTTGCAACAGGTACATTCGTTGCAGAGGCAAGGCAGAGCAAGTTTCGTGATCAAAGCTTCTGTCGCCAGGCAGGCTGTGAGCATGAGATTTTTCTTGTTTCTTCAACAGAAGTGAACTGTGGCAAGTACACAACTATGCTTATGCAAATGTTCTCCAAAAGTTGCTATTCTTTCGATGAATAGCTTAGAGAAGTCACTGGCTTCAGTCTCACAACAGGCATAAGTTAAACTGTCATTTGATGCAGCGGCTAACTCTGTCCAGGTCACTGGAATTACAACTAGAATTAGACTTAGAATTAGGGTCGTCAAAGCGGAGATGGACGCTGTGTAGGCGCTGGCCACAGGTTCCCGACCAAATACTCGGGACACCAATGCACAGCTTGATGGCGCAACGAGGAAGCCAGAGCCGGTGCGATGTTGAACCTCTCATGCCAACTTGGTTGGCATAGTCAGTGGCCTGGCCTGGTCAGATGCCTAAAATGAAGAACATCCCAGTTTGAAAAGGTGTCATCAACATCAATTTATACCTGGTTTTATAATTAAATATGTAATTTACTTTAATAAGAGAAAATAAATTACAGCGCTACATCCAACCTCCACATGATTTTGTTCCAGGAATGCAAGGCCACGTTTCAGTCCTCAGCTCCATGTGACAGCTGCCACCAGCTGCATTTGACTAAGGAGTACCAGTACGGAAACTTTTTTAGTCTGTTGCTCAAGAATATAAATTATAAAAAGGCAATAACGGTTACTCAGGTTTGAGCAGCTGATTCTGTTCGGCACACTTGGACTACTTCAAAATGGAAGAAGTTTGTTCTCCAAATCAGGGAGCGAGTACATGCTGTACTTCGCACAATAACTCGTGTGAGTTCAGCTCGCCAATCACCGGCTAGTGTCACAGGCTGTACCTGCGCTTCCTTGAGCAAATGACTCTGCTCATCCTTCCAAACCTGAAAATGGAGAAAATCGACGCACATCTCGAGTAACCATTCATACCCTTCGAGCTTGCGGACATGTCTGGTTGGACTGCTGGCCACAGATTGATCACGCTGGATATTGAAAAGAAGGTCCGTGCGGTGACAACTTGCACCCCAATGGAGGCCAGCGGTTCAAGTGCAGCAGTTGGGTTGCGGTCTGAAGAAGAAGTAATAGCTGCGCAAAGCTGCAGATTGAGGACAGGCCAGCTACCAGAGGACTCCTGATTTGTCCAAAACAAATAATGCCCTGCAGCACACCGTCCATACCCTTTCACATGTGTGCCCATGCAGGAAGTGGTGAACTTGCACATGTGACAGGCACTGCTGGCAAACTTGTCGGAGCTATGCCAGGAACTTCTCCTGGACCAAAAAAACTCTGCCCTTATCTTGAGTGCTCGGTCCACAAGACCTGCGTGAACTGCGAAATACCCCCAGGTGGTCAAAAAAATTAATCGGGAGCCCTCCACTTTGGCGCTCTTCATAGCGCAGGGGTAGCTTCAGCATGTTAAGTCCCACAATCCAGCAATCATCCAAGGACTATAGTAACTCTTCGAAGGAGCAATATCCATGCGTTTCCCACCAAATCGAGGCTATACAGTTGCTATACAAACTTGTCATTTACACCTACAGTAAAAGAAATGATGACCAGGAAAGGAGAAATAACATACTGTCCACTTGGTTCATCCAGAGGGCTGTAATCAGTGTCATAGAGGTTAGGAACCGGCACCTCATCGAAATCATGCATGCATTCCTCATCTTCGTTTATGTCATCTGGCACCATATCCACTTGAGTTGCCACGCTGTTAGTGCGGCTGCAGCCAATGGGAATACCTGTAAGCAAATGCACTAGGTATTACTGACAAAGCTTTTTTCCCCCTGAAGGAATGAAAGGAGAGAGAGAGGGAAGATAAGGCTGTTTACTGAAAAAACTTT